>CM070552.1:36139440-36739440 GCA_036346405.1 Phyllostachys edulis
TTTGTAGCTGAAAAATACTAAACTCTGTAGGAGTAGCTTGTTCATTGATAAATTCAACAATGCTGGAACTGAAATGTGCTCATAACGATGTGTGATAGGACAACTTAGACAATTGATTCCATAGAAAGCTATATAAAATTATAACATGCATTTAATTCTTGTTGTAGTCGACAGTATACACTTGAATTTCTGAAGTAGGATGCTTGTGGCCAGCTGCATCAAAATATTATGGTGTGTGTGGACTTATGTCGGTCAAGTTAGGAAGAACTTGTGCCGGGAAAATATGTTATTTTGGTCTTTGCATGTGCAGGGTAACTCAGAAGCGATCGTGGTTTATGACGGTGATCGGGAGATGGTTTGGTGCGAAGTCATGTTCCAGAAGGTCGATAATGCTAGAGGAGACGGTCGAGCTCGAGTTGGGGCGTGTGGAGATCAAAGATGGATGATGCGTGTTGGAACTACGGAGGTGCGGTTCGGAGGCTACGACATGTGATAATTTTGGGGTGTCCAAAAGTGATTTTGTAATCTGGTGTAAAAACCCACGTATTGGGCCCTAGGACTATTGGGCTGTACGTGGGGTTTAGGTGCCAAAGTTTGAAGGCATTAGGGCTGGTATAAGTACTCTCGGTAGAGGGTGCGGGTTGAGTTGCTAGTTGTGGCGGCTGTGCTTGAGGTAGAGGTGGGAGTCGGGCCGGGCTAGTCCATGCCCGCCCGAGGCTAGACCTGTTCAAATGTCGGACCGGGCAGACTTGGGCCGAGCTTGAAAAGCCCGGTCTAAAATCAGCGAGCAGAACTGGCCCTACCCAAAATTTGAATTTCCTATTAAAAAGCATTATTTTAATCTTTTTTGGAATAAAAAAATATTATTTAATTCATTTTCAGGATTAAAATAATATATTTCTATTTTTTAATTGTTTTTTTTGGGATTTCGGGCCGAGCCGGGCTTCTTTCAGGTCGAACTTCTAGTCCCAAGCCCGGCCCGGACATGATCGGGCTCGGTAGGCCGCCCATGAACAAAGTTTACGAGGCCGGCCGGCTTAGCACGCCCGAGCACGCCATGTGGTGGGCAGTGGCCTGCACAAGACGGACCGGGCCGGGCCGAACCTAGAAAGACAAAGACAATGGGCGGACAAAGACGGCCAGTCTGGCGTCTTGCGTCTTCGGCCGACCCAAGATAGCCCAGCACGGCACACCTCCCACGCCGCCTCGGGAGCTTCACCAGGAGAGCGAGAACCGCGAGCCCGCGAGCGCGTGGCGCCGAGCGCGAGAGACGTGACGCCGAGCGTCGGGCGCGGGGCCTCGGGAGCCTCCCCGGCCAAGATGCCTCCTCTCACGCCTCCGCCGCCTCGCCGCTCTGCTGCGCCTCCTCGCCTCCTTGGCGCCTCACGCCGACCAAGACGGCGGTAGAACCTGGCAGCGATAAAGGGCGGCGGCGTTGAGGCCGCGAGCAAGGTGCCGGGCAAAAACCCACGGCCGGCCGAGAGGCGGCGCATAAGCGGCGTGCATCGGAGCGATACGTCCGGGGATGCACACGGGTAGCCGCGAGGGAGCTGGTGGCAGCGGCAGCGCCAGGCCACCATGGAGCATCAGAGCCGGAGGCGCTCGGTAGAAGAAGAAGACCCGGCCGGCGATGGGGGAGGCCGGAGGCGCTCGGTAGAAGCACCAGGAGGGGGAGGCCAGCGATGGGGGAGGCGATGGGGCCTGGCGGCCTGGCGGCCTGGGGACAAATGGGAATGGGCGAGGAACCGAGCTGGGAAGGCTCCAGAAAAGAGAGAGAGAGAGAGAGAGAGAGATAATCTCCTCATTGGTGAGGACCGAGGACTGCAACTTTTGCTTTTTTTCAGATTGAAAAAGATAGCTCCATGGAATCCTAAAAAAAGATAGGCAACAGGCAAGTCTCGCGAGAGACAACGGGCAAGCCTCGCGGAGACAACGGGCAAGCCGCGAGCACCGAGAAGCAACGGGCAAGACACGAGACATGACATAAATCTGATGTGACTAGCACAGTGCACAGAGAAGCAACGGCTCTCGGGTTTCTTCTCTCGGGTGCCTATAAAACGAAGCTCATTTCTCATTGATTCATCCACTCTCATCTCAGCTCATTTCTTCATCATTCATTTACTCTTCTTATTTCTTCAACTGCCATCTACTCTCTCCATTTATTCACCATCCATCCATTATGCTGCCAAGGAGTCGGAGCACCAAGGAGCTCCCGAGCGGTATGCTACCAAGGAGTCGAACACGAAAAGGACAAAGGGGCGACTTAGTGTAAGCTCTCGCGCCGCTCTCCTAGTCTTCCTCGGCTCCGACTCCGTTGATGCTCGCCAGTTCTCGCCAAGCATGGGAGACTACGGTATGGATGACTATCATATGGGCGATGCGGAGGGCTCTGAGGAGTACCAGGCGGTCCGGAGCCAATGGGGACTCGAGTTCTCTCCGTGTCCTGAGGCGACAACATTGGCGGGTCTAGACGAAGGGCAAATTGCTGGAAGCACATGACTTGGAGCTAGGAAATCCAAGACGGCCAAACGGTAGATATCGCAACATGTAATTATTGCCAAGCTAAATTAATCGCTCAGACAAACAGTAGGGACAGGCACTTGAACCAAAGACTACAAGGCATGCTTGCGCAAGATCGAGTGCTTGAGTAGGGGAGGAGTACAAACGCAGCTAAACTTCGAGGTCGATGGCTCTGTAAGTACTTGGATATACAAATCGCTTTCTGCTCGTGAGGAAATCGCTAGATATATTGTTACGGAAGATCAACCGATTAAGATGGGTGAAAGCCGCGTTGAAAGAATGGTCCAGCGCGCTTTTGCCTGATATAACATGTTAGTAGGAGAACCACTACATTTGATATTTTCTGTTGTATCATAAGGAACTAGCAGAGCTAAAAGAACAATTCCTACAAGTTCAGTTCTGTTTTGCTATAACTTCAGACATTTGGACATCATCATACCAGAGAAGTGCCTACCTTAGTGTTGTAGTGTAACGTCCCGTTTCCCTTAAGCTCTTGCCAAGTTTTCAAAATAAAAGTAACCATTTGGCTTTATTGAGAATCTAAAGCTTAACATGATATTTTGAAATTTGGAGAGTTCAACTGGAATTAATCAAACCTTAACTAAGCACTTTGTTGGTGTTCCTTGCCGGTTGTGGCTCTCTGTTGTGTCTTTACTACCCTTGGGCTGTTGGTTCTCCGAAGCCTCTCTGTGCGCCCCTGGTTTGTCTTTTCTCTTTTAACTTCCTTTGTTGGTTTGAATCTCTTTGAGATCTAGATCTCTCTCTTATCTCCCCTCTGTTCGAACCTCTCCCTTGCTTCGGATTTTCCTGTTAAAGACCCAGCGCGGGTTTGTGTTTCAAAACCTCTTTGGTCTCTCCAAGCCACGCTTGGCTTTGCTTCTTTTGGACCTCCCCGTGGACCTCTCCACGCTCTCTTGGAACCCCTGAGTTCTCTTGGG
This sequence comes from Phyllostachys edulis, assembly GCA_036346405.1. Taxonomy (NCBI): domain Eukaryota; kingdom Viridiplantae; phylum Streptophyta; class Magnoliopsida; order Poales; family Poaceae; genus Phyllostachys; species Phyllostachys edulis. The sequence goes on from CM070552.1 coordinate 36,142,899, forward strand.
CGCTCCAGAGTTTCTCTGGACCTCCTAGTGCCCCCTTGGACCTTCCTAGACTTCCTCTTGTCTATTTGAACCTCCCTTGTGCTCAAATAGACCTCTTCGTGGCTATTTGGACCTCCCTTGTGTTCAAATAGACCTCCCTTTGTCCCTACGGGCCTTTCTTTGTCCTACGGACCTCCTCAGCGTCCTTTAAGACCTCCCCTTGTTGAGATCTGGCCGTTAGGACCTTCTCTTTGGAGATCTTAGCCGCACAGACCTCCCCTTGTTGAGATCTGGCCGTTAGGACCTCCTCTTTGGAGATCTTAGCCGCACAGACCTCCCCTTGTTGAGATCTGGCCGTTAGGACCTCCTCTTTGGAGATCTTAGCCGCACGAGACCTCCCTTGTTGAGATCTCGCCGTTAGGACCTCCTCTTTGGAGATCTTAGCCGCACGAGACCTCTTGTTGAGATCGGCCAATAGGACCTCCTCTTTGGAGATCTTAGTCCCGTGTCCTCCTTCGTTGGATCAAAGGTCGAGACCTCCTTAGCGCTTGAACCCATCCTTGACTCTTGTGGTCAGACGCTTGAGGCTTTGCCTCCCTCACCTAGGACCGTCCGATGTTGTTCGGATGGACCGATCCTAAGGGCACGTTAGCTTGGTCCGAACGTCCCCTTTCCCTCCTAGCCGTCCGATTTAAATCAGACGGCCTAGCCTCGTTGGTCTATTCGCTCGGTCCGAACGGCCCATTTGTTTTGCGCCCTTTGATCTGGATCTAATGGCTCAACTACGAGGTAACGTTTGGATGGTCCGAACGTTCCTTTCCTTTCTAGACCGCCCGATTCCAATCGAACAGCTCGGCTTTGTTGCGCGTTTTCCTTTGTTCCCAGGACCCCCTTCCTGGCTGTTTTGCAAGGACCGCCTCCTTGATCCTTGCTGGTCTCTTGTAAAGACCACCCTCCTAACCTTGAATATTCCTGTTGGTCAGGACCTCCTCGCACCTTTGATCTCGGACCGTTGAGGTCCTCCCTTGAGATCTTGGCCGTTAGATCTCCCTTTTGGAGATCTACTCATCGGGACCTCCTGCACACTTTGATCTGGACCGTTGAGGTCCTCCCTTGAGATCTTGACCGTTAGATCTCCCTTTTGGAGATCTACTTGTCAGGACCTCCCTGTACCCTTTGATTTGGACCGTTGAGGTCCTCTCCTTTGAGATCTTGACCGTTAGACCTCCCTTGTGAAGATCTGAGGGTCAGGACCTCCTCGTGTGGCGTCTTGGACCTCTGTCCGGGACCTCCCTGTGGTCTTTCTTGGAGCGACCCTTGCGGTGGGGCCACCTCTTTGACCATGGTGCGCCCTTTTGGTAGCCCCACCGCCGTCTCTCTCTGCTATTATTGCTCTTGCCTCGAGACTCATGCGCATTTAATAGGTGTCGGGTCACATTAAATGCAGATCACATCTGAGTACTTTATTCAATTCTTTTAGGGCAAGCCACCCCTAGTTGCCCGATTGCCAACACGTCACTGGGCTTCCTTGTGGTGCACACTACCAACTCCGGATATATATAGCCTGGGCGGCCAAGCCTTTGTAACCTGTTGCTCATTTCTTCCTTGTCTCCCCCGCCTGGTTTCCTCCTTGCGCGAGACCTCCCCAGGAGCTCTTTGAGGCTGTGCTGAGTTTCTTGGTTTTTCTTTCTTGCTGAGTTGGTTTGTGTTCCTTGGAGTCTTTTGAAGTTCTTTGGCTCAGTGTGGTGTTGCTTATTCGGTTTTCTTGCGAACGTGTAGATCACGAGTTTGAGGAAATCTTGGACCCGGCTCTCTCTACTGAAGGCTCTCCACTGCTTGACCAAGGCAAGCCACAGACCTCCTTTTGATCATTTTGAACCTAGTTTTGCAAATGTATTTCGGTTTTACTTTATCATGCATGGCTATGTTTATAAGAAAATGGTTTGGGCTGTAGTTACTTGCCTACTTGCTGTTATACCTCCTTCATACTTTGTCCCTATCATGTTGTCATGTTCACCTTCTGAGCCCTAGGATGGATATTTAGTTGGTGTTCTTTGTTATTTGCCAACATGGGGGCCGTAGGTCTTTATAGCTTTGCTTAGAAAACGTGGTTCGGACGTATCATGCTTCATCTCTAATAATCTTGACTAATGACCTATGAAATGTGTGGTTGGTGCCACTATTGAGCAGCTATGGCAGGATGCCTAAGCTGTGTTGACTATGGTGTGAGACCACTTGGTTAAAAATTGGTGTGCCAAGACTGGGTGGTCTTTTGGCATGGGTTAATACAAATTGTTTTGTTGAGGCAAGAAGGCAGGGAGTGAGTAGTGGGTCTTTGTGCACCTTTGGGTTGTGGAAGTCTTGCCTTAGCACAATTAAGGACTTCACTTTGTGTCTGTTGAACTGGGCCAAACAGTGCAACCACAAGATCATTTATGGGAATGGTCTTGGCTGAATAATTAGCAATGGAATGGCTTGGGGCTGTTGTGGTTGAGCGTGTGATTCGTTGGCGCAAGAGGGCACCCATGAACCTCATGGACTTCTAGACCAAAGGGGGATTATGAAACCTTAGCGGGCAGCTCGAGTCGATTCAAAGCTTTGTAAAAGCTTTACCGCGCTCTCTAGACTGCTCACCTTAGGAAGTAAGCAAGGGTGACCGGAACCCGTCCCGCTAGAGAGGTCGTGGATTGTGGGTAAAGTTGTACACCTCTGCAGAGTGTAAAATCTATTCGAATAGCCAAGTCCTTGGTCATGGACATGCTCAGTGAAAATGGTGCAAGGGGTAGTTGTTTCAAAAGCTTGTGTCACAGGACACTTCAGCGAGATGCCTTGGCTTTGCCTCGAAGAGACCTTGGCCGGCTCCAGAGGGGTCAAGGTTGGCTCGGGTTGTGGTTCAGTGGCTGGTTCGAACCTCCGGAGTGGGTGCTCTAGAGTGGGTTTTGGGTGAGGACCTGGCCACTAGTGTGGCCAGACCTCCCCCATTGTTGTTGTGGATGTGAGTTGGTGCTCACTCCACACTTTCTTCATCAATGCATTATGTACTATTGTTTTATCCTGCTGCCTTCAATCTATTACTATTATTATTGTCCAAATCTGGCTTTGCGCAAACTAACCATACAGCTCTCCCTTGGTAAGCCCTTGCATTATTATTACTGCATAAATGCTCTCTGTGACTTCTTGAGTACATTCAACGTACTCATGGCTCAAGCCCATGTCAAAGCAGATTATGAAGATGATCAAGTGCGAGGCGGTCTGATCTCTTTGAGGAGGAGTTCTTGACGACTAAGTCGCCTAGGGCGTCCTCCACCCGGACTGTGGTGCTTGTTGGATGGTCAGTGCTTTCGCTTTTGGTGTTAGAGCCCTAGAGCTCCTTGTTGCGGTTGTAAGTCCTTCTTTGGTTTTGTAAGCCCTTAGTGGCGAGACCTCTTGTTAACAAGCTTGACCATAAGGTCTGTTATATAAAGTTTAATTTATGCGCTTCATCTTTGTTTGACCTCGTGGTTGTGATATTAGCTTGTGTTCTTGTGTGAGCTAGCTCTGTTGTCCCGGGACTAGCTCGGATGCACAAGGCGGGACCTCAGGAGGTCCTCACGGACTTAACTCAGGAGGTCTGTCGGACCTCTCTTGTGATGTACTGGAGGTGCTACTGGGGTTGCGTGCCAAGACCTCCAAGAGGTCTTAAAGACCTCTGGGAGGTCGATGGCGAGCCAAGACCTCCAGGAGGTCCTGAAGACCTCCTAGGAGGACCTGGCAGACCTCCTCGGGAATGCACCGTGCGGTGCTACCACTCCCTTCCGTGGTGGCTTCACAACGCAAAAAAAAATGGTCCTTCCGGACCTCCTGCGGTGCATCACAGGGTGGGACGTCACATGTAGCCTATTATTTAGACGACAATTACAAACTAAACAAGAGAGTCATAGGGTTTAAGGCAATTAACGAATCACACACGGGAGAGGCCATTGTCGAGCGTATGCTATACGTACTTGATGATTTTAAGATAGGCAATAAGATTGCTTCTATAACTCTTGATAACGCATTAGCGAACACGACTGCTATGAACATCCTCACCCCAAGATTGCAGACGTATATTGGTGGTTATGTTCTCCACCAGAGATGTGTATGCCATATCTTGAACCTTGTTGTTCAAGATGGTATGCAAGCGATTGATGGATATTTGAACAGTGTCCACGACGCCGTTCGCTACCTCACAAATTCCCCACAAGTGGCAGCCAAGTTCGCGGAGTATTGTGCAGCCAATGGGAAGGAGCCAAGAAAATTCGGTCTTTACATGAAGGTGAGGTGGAACTCGACCTACATCATGTTAAACAAGTTACAAGGGTACGAACATGTTATATCTGTTTTTGTCAATGCTAACTCTTAAAACAATGAATTGGTAGTTACTAATTCAGATTGGTAGATTGTAGTCATTTTCGACAGTTTTTACAACCTTTTTATAAAGCAACAAAGATGTTATCTGGTGTTTATTAGTTATAGAATTTATTTGGTTAATTGTAGACAAGATTGCCAAATCTAGGGAGGATCCCCTTTTAGGTCATGCTGTTGCACTAATAGAGGAAAAGTTTATTAAATATTTTAGTTCTATTTCACATGTGTATTACTTTGCTATTATTTTCGATCCTATGAAAAAGTTGTCAGGTTTGCATATGGGTATGGAGGGAATAGGTGAATGCCTTGGTCTTGATTATTCGGAAGCTTTTGCACATGTCAAAGAGGAGCTTTTTTGTGTTTTCCGCATGTATCATGACAAGTTCGGCAGCAGTACGAGATCAGAGGCCTCACAGCAGACACAACAAGGAAAGAAAAACTTGACATCCCACTTGTGGAAGAAGCTAAAGGGCAAGTCCAGTTCTTCGTCTTCTCAGTCTCAGGCAGCCCCCTTGTGGAATTCTATCTCAGAGCTAAACCACTACCTAGAGCACGATTTTGCAAACATCGATCTTGATCTTTCCAGTGGAAAGATATACTTGCTCGAGTGGTGGAAGAATAACAAGCGGATATTTCCTGTGCTATCACATTTCGCACGGGATGTTACATTGGTGCGGTATCCACCGTATCTTGTATAACGCGTTGAGATAGCGAGGAGAATAATTGAAGAAAGAAGATCATCCCTCACGTCTAGGATGGTGGAGGCAATCACATGCGCCAAGGATTGTGAATTGGCTAAAGAGCGGCAACAGCATCAACTGGAGGATCTTGAGATCGTGCAGGCGTATGCTGACCTCGAACGCATGAACGATCTCGACATTGATGAGTAGTTAGTATGTACACATGTTGTTACTGTACTCTTTTTCTTACTCGGGGAACTCCACTCTAGGGCGTAAGATTTTTAACGAGGCAGTAAAATTGTATCTGTAAAATATCAAGGAAATTTCACTTTTTCCCCGAAATATTTTCGTACCCATGTTTTTACGCGATTAATTCAATTTTAACTAGGTTTTTAATGAGGCGAGCACGACCGCACGAGAGAAATGAAGATGACGGTCGCCGCTGCCATCGCCGCCTCCGCCTCCGCCGTCTATAGTTACTTAGGGTTAGACTTGGGCTGGCACGGCACGACCCCGGCACGACGGATTTTGGGCCGTGCCTGGGCCTGGCCGAATGCGTGGTGGGCCGGCACAGTACGACACGGTGACCGAGCCGAGCCGGCACGGCACGACACGGCTCAAAGCACGATAGATCCAGGCCGTGCCGGCACGGTATGACCAAATTCCCAGCTCTAGCTTGAGGGCTTGGGGGCTTTGGGCTGGCAGCTGTAGCCGGGACAGATCTGCTAGAAACAGAAAACGCCTTGTGTTTGGCGGCCATGCGTGCGTGCACGTGCTTGTGAATCCCATCTAGGGTTTTATCCTTTGCTACTTGGTGTTGATCTTTGATTGACACGTGCTTGTGAATCCCATCTAGGGTTTTATCCTTTGCTACTTGGTGTTGATCTTTGATTGACTTGTAAGTGCTGATCATCTTGATCTTCTGTTCCTTTTAGGCGTTGAGGGAGAGCAGTCGATTCTTCATCTGTGTTGCGTGGTAAGTCGAGAGCTTTCTGTTGTCTTGAATTGCTGCTGGAATTGACAGTGTGAGTCAAGTTTGGTCACTTCCTGTTGGCCGAAAGTTGCCCTGGGATTTCAATCAAATTCCGAATTGTTTAATACATCTAAACTGAGTTCATCTATTGGTTGGTGCCGCTGTTTGGTTGATTAAAGAATTTGATCCTTCAGTTTGGTATTGTTCACGTGAGAGAGCATTCATTGGTTGGTGAATATTTTATTCGATTTGCTCTTAGCTCATTGATTAAACCAAATTCTTTATTGACATACTATTCAATCGTGAGACCTTCCTGGTAGTTGTTGCTTCTATTGTCTCGTGGCTTAATTGTTTTCTGGACATGTATGTGTGCTAGCGGCAGCAGTGATACGCGGTTGTGAGGTGCATTACTTCTCGTAAGTCTTTTTATTCAGATTCAGATTGAGTGTGAAAAATCTTCTACAATCATTTATCTCTTTCTAATTATCATTAACGATCTTACGTATTCCAAATGAAACGACTCAAGCTGTTCATCAAGCTGAGCAAGACTTCAAGAACATCAGTACTAAACTATAAATTTGGCATTGAAAAACTCCCGATGCCTCTCAAATCTGTAGTTATACTACTTGACAATCGAGCCGATTCATCAGCCAGCTAGTTTCTTTTGTTCTTTGAAGACCTGATAGCTTGTATCCTCACCTTGCACTTGAAATACCACTCTGTTTCTCATCTCTTGCACTCGACTGATGATGATGATTGCTTTGCTGTGATTTATATATAGGCCAGTAGGATTCTTGCATGTGCAATCATCATGCTAGGACGGGCCCACCAGTCAATGACTGCAACTCTTTGACATCTCCAGCATTGTAAGAAGACATAGACCGTCCGAATGGCTAATGCTTGCGGGACAAATGATGACCTTGCCAGAACGCGAACATTAGCTTAATCCATACGAAAATTGAGTTGGTTAACTCAAACAACTCGGCAGTTTCAGCCCATTTGCGCCTTGCTAACTGAGCGCCGGAGATTGATACGGATCAATAGTACTACTACATGGCTTGCAGGTGCACCGGATACCGGCAAAAATACAAACACATGAACCACAGTAACCTCCGAATACATGTATTTGGTAACAATGACAAAATGAGTAGTTTATCATAAAGAAACACGGACAATTGATTTGGTATAGAACATCCTGCTCTTGTCAACTTCCAACAATATGTAATTCGCAGCAATTCCTAGCAAGAACTATATACTGCTTGAAACAAAGATGTTTCAATCGAGTTGCAGATAAGATCCCAGTGGAAAGCTGTTTTCCTGCTTTCCCGTGAAGACTCTTACGCACGCCACACACAAGGAAGATTGAAACTTCATATCAGCTGGCACACCCACAGTTTTAGTAGCTGGCGAGTGATGTTCTGAAATTGCTCAATTCCTGGTGTCTCCCATTCCTAATCTACTCCTAACTAAGAAGGAAATGTATACTTGAAGACTCCCGCTAACTCTGGCATACATAAACTTAGCCATGGCTCGATCTTTCGGTTCCATTTTATATCTGGGGCTGCCTTCAAGGATCGGGGTTATTGGTCCATGCCATTAACCATGCACTGAATACCCATGGCTCAAACTACAGATCAACTGATCAACCATGCCAGCAATTACTAGCAAGAACTACAGTGTGGATCCTATGCAAGGATCGGGGTTATTGGTCCATGCCATTAACCATGCATTGAATACCCATGCCACATGCCACTGTGGCTCTCTGCTAGCAGTTAATCTCTACCTAGAAAACCTATCTATTTCTGACACAACAATTGATGCACCAAACCTGTCTGTTCTTTACTTCGCTTGAACTGAAATGAACTCGTGGTGATGCAGGTGTAGTCTGGAGACTGCAAATAGCTAGTAGTCAATACTGGACAATGCCCACTTGAGTAAGTTTGTAATTGTATGAAGTAATTCATACTCGGGTTAGAGGTTAATGCCGACAGGAATGTATGAAGACACTAACACAAGTTCGATCGGTCCATATAAAAATGAGAAAATCATCATCAAAATCAAAATCGATGTAGCACAGTCATAAGTACTGTAGTGTGTCAGACAGCTATATATCTCGAAAACTACTACTACTAAGGGCATCTCCAATAGTTTGTCTCTTAGCTTGTCTCTAATATCTTCCATATCATCTTGAGACAATATTAGAGACAACTATTCCAATAACTTGTCTCTTAGGTTGTCTCCAACACCTTCACAAGCATTTAAGCTTTGCATGAATCGAATAACCATACTGATCAACACTAACTTCAATCTTTGTGACCTACATGTGTTATTTAGTTACATCCACATATATAAACAAGCAACAATTCTAATATCAAACCTCACAAACGTTGAAGCTTTGCATGATTCTAACCCTAGAACTGAATAACAAATCAACATATCATGTCATACATCATCCAAGAGACAACTAAGCAGCTACTAATCGTTGATGCAGCATAGAAAGCAGCTCCAACTAAGCACGACACTACAGCTGTATAAACAGTCCGAGCAAAACAAGAACCATGACCAAACACAACTTTTAAAAAGTTCAGAACCCAGTTTTTATTGACTGCTATTTTTAAAATCCCATTTCTATCAAATTCGCTTGTCCCACCCACCAACACAACTCTGCGCTTCTCAGCACGTTCAGTACATCTGAAAACTGGGCCTGATGGAACTGTAGTAGTCATTCCATTTGATGATTTCCTGCATGCCAGAGCTTATTGAACTAAGCATTGTTGAAGAGAGAGGTGATATAACCATATAAGATTGTGTGCTTATGTTGTGAAGCATACGAGTTAGTGAGGGTAGAAGCATTCCCGTCGTCCAGACTATTAGTACATTGTAGTGGCTTCTTTGTAGTTGCAGACGCACTTATCTGTAAGAAATATAAAGAGAAAGTCCATAATTCATACGCATGACTGTTAGAATTGCACATGATATATAACGAAAAAAACTACCATTGCCACCAACAACAGAACTACTTGACCTCTAAAGGGGCTTTGAATAGTTCTCCGAATAAGTCTGATAACTTGACTGTGCCAAGGGTAGTTAGTAATTACAGGTTGGAGGGACCTTTTTTTTACAAATGCACCATGAGTAGACGTGTAATGATAGATTATGCAAGAACTTCAATATTTTTTAAAAAAGAAAGAAACATTACCCATGGACGCTGGACCATTTGATACTGAAAAATATATCCAAGACTAACCTATATCCTTCAAGAGTTCAAGTTCAAAGGATAAATGGATAATCAAGCCACATACTACATCATTTACACATGAGGACATAATTTGATGTGCATGGTGGCGTAGCTCAAAAATACCATCCTATTAATCGAAAATGATTTAAAGAACATACAACCTTAGGCCCAATCCATCTAACAATAGGACAAAATGGCATCTCTTCTCCAATTGAACGAAGCCATACAGCGTGTGAATTGAATAAGTGGGAAATCATTATCTTCTGAATCATAAGGTTGTGAAATGCCATAAACACAAGGCCCAAGGCCATGAAATGGATGAATTTCAAGTTACATAGGAGCTTAAATGAGTTTACATGGTGTCACAGTTCATTAGCAAGTAAACCACTAGTAAGCAACAATGCAACCTGAGGTAATATTACTGTTTTGGAAAACATAAATACAGGGGAATCGAAAGGTAAAACAGAAAATGGTAGTGTGCCGGTAGTTGAAGATATCATTACCTGATATAATATGTGGATCCAATTACCATCTCTTGGACCAGAGTGATGTCTCAATATGACACCACATTTCTCGAACTCCCGAAGAACAAGGTTGGTATCTCTAGGGGAGAATCTGTAGGAAAAAAAACAGCAAACACCAAGAAACCAATGTATCATATCAGGGACCCAAATTTGGGGTTAGCAAAAGTGTCCAGGAAAAACTAATCGATGACTGCTGCCTTCTCGGGTGGAGTCTACAAACATAACCAAATTGAAAGGGCACTATTAGTCCAGTCCATACAGGTGCTAGACTACCACTAAACGAACAGCTCTGCTGTAGCTCATCGACATACACAAGAGCGAGCAAATGAGGGGCACACAATAATTCCCTCAGCTGCATAGGTACATGTCCAACACGCACTTCATGACACCAAGCTACCACTAATTCCAGAACCGAATCTACCATGTACATACGCCTCTAGCTACACATCGCTAAACACATGCAGAATAAATATGAATCGAGCATCATTTCCTCACCCGAATCTGATGACCCACCTCCCATTTACCTCCCCTCCGCTCGCCCCCGGACTCAGTCCTAGCCGTCACCGGCGGCCGAGCCTCATGCCCGGGAGGGCGTGGAGGAGTACCGGACTCGGCAATGGGGCGTGAGCACCTCCTTCGGGGTGGCTCCACGACCCCATCCATGGGGACCACAGGGCCGAGGTCGAGGCCTTGCTGCGGAGAGGTCCCGGACGGAGAGAGGTCGGGCGGCGGGGGGGAGGAGGGGGGCGACGAGGGAGGAGGTCGGAGGCGGTGGGATCGGGGAGAAATCGGCGGCGAAGTGGTCGTCGAGGGTGAAGAGGGCGGGCGGCGAAATCTTGGGGGGCAAGGCAAGGGCGGGCGAACGGCGAATTCTTGGCGCGGCGAGCAGCGAAATCTTGTGCGCGCGAACAGCGAAATCTTGGCAGCGCGGAAGGAATTATTTCATGGTAGCGCTTTCAGCGGGAAGGAGAAGGAAGCGACGAGATCCGCCGAGAAAACAAAACGCGTGAAACGACGACGCGTTCCTCCAACAACGAAGCCAATCGTCGCGTGCGCCTCTTTTCGCATTAAGCGATCGTCGGTTCAGGAGGAGACGATTTGATTCTCTTTCCTCATTTACTTTCCGCCACATCAGCAAAAAATCTATATGGCATCTCTTAGAGACAAGTAAAATAGTCTATTGGAGATGCCCTAAGGCATAGCATATCAAAGATAACTTAATGAGCAACAACATAAAAAAAATATTTCGATAATTTCAACTACAGAGTAACAATGATTTTATACAGCAAAGCCATAAGTTTGTCCGCGCCATCATGCAACAAATGCTCATATCTCCGCGCGCGGAAAATATTTCTCTGGTCCACATCTCCAACCAGCATAAGTGGGATGTTCTTGACATGTAAAAAAATGATTTTATAATTTCTCTGGTCCACATATCTCCAATCAGGACGAGTATACGTAATTTGCAATTTTGCACGTCGTATACAAAGCAACACAGTGGAGAGAAGCTATTTTTCCGATTTCTATTTTATTTTAATTATGATTATGAAATTTGGTTTTTTAGTATTTACTTTCGAATCCGTATGAAATTTCTATTTCTATTTCTATTATTTTTATTCCGAATTTTAGTCATTTGAAAAGTTCCCAGCAAACAAAGGACACAACACGGACAGTCTTCCCCTCCTTCCTCAACTCATCGGCAGCCTTGGCGGCAATCTCTAGCTCAGAACCGGTACTCATCACAATGAGATCCGGCTTGTTGCTAGTTGAGTTGTCGGAGATAATGTACCCTCCCTTCTCAACACCCTCGATTGAGGTACCAGGCAGCTGAGGAAGCTTTTGCCTGGAGAGAGCAAGAACAGATGGCCTCTTCCTGTTGAGGATCACGATTTTGTATGCCCCAGCAGTCTCATTGCCATCGGTAGGATGAAGCTTAGAGCAGCGACCGGAGTAAACGGACATGTACAGAAGCTGAAAAAGGCAAACCAAAGATGTGGATTTTTTTACTGTTCTGACTCTGTAGCAACATTTAATTTCAAAAGTAGCACTCTTTCACCATAATTTACAAAGGTGGGCCTTGAACAGTGCACCTACCACGGGTACCGAGCGCGGCAGTAACCTCGCCCCGCCACGGGCCGAGCACCGCCCCGTGGCGGCGGCGAAAGTGCTCGACCCGCCCGAGCGTGGCTCCCTCGCTCGCTTCGCTCACCACGCGCGTCGCTTTTCCACCGAAAGTTTTTTGTTGCATTTGTTTTCGGTTTTTTGTTCCTTTAAATCGCATCGTTGTCTTTCATTGTCCGCCGTCGCTGCGTATATAAAGAACGCGCGCGGCCGAATCGCTCATAAGCCGCAGTGCGCGTTCCGATTAGTTTAGCTAAGTACATATTTAATTTTTTTTCCTTATTGCAATTTTTACCGTTAAGTACGTACATAGATTTTACTAACTGTTAGTTTTTCTCTATTTGCAGCAATAGCACGTACTCTACCACCTCTACTTGAGGTGGCATGGGACGACAAGCATCGCTGTCACGCTTGGATCGGTAGCGATGGGCCACCAACTCTGGTGACACGGGGACCGAGGGAGACCTGGCCGCTGGATGAGCGGTATATTTGAGCCTTCATTAATCCGGCCGATTATGTTAGCGCCTCTTGAACATGGGGCAGAATCTCCTGATTGATGCCTCCCTTCTTTCTGCCCTGGTTGATCGTTGGCGGCCGGAGACCCACACGTTCCACTTCCGGTGGGGGGAGATGACGGTGACACTGCAAGACGTCAGCTTCCTTACCGGCCTGCCGTTGCGAGGCTGTGCAGTTGTTCCCCCTCCGAGGTCACCGGACTGGAAGGCGTGTCTCAATCATCGCTTCGGGCAGCCTATCCCCGAGAAGTCTAAGGGCGTTCCACACGGCTGGCTGCGACGATTCATGCATTGCCCAAATGACACAACGAAGGAGGTTTTCGATGCCACCTTATTGCATATTTGTTGTTTATATTCGGGTGGGTCATGTTCCCTAGCACGCAAGGGGCATGGTGTACCCGAGTTATATTCACCTTGTGGAGTCCATCTGGACGCCGACGATGAGGACATGTCGTAGTACGCTTGGGTTCAATTATACTATGCGCCACGCATCGCGGCTTTGTCGACGCAACGCAACATTGCACGAGATCGAGCCGTGCTCTCGGGTTGCCACACGTTCTGGTGTGGTCGTGGGAGCACCAGCGGTCGGACGGCCGTACTTCACGCCCGACCCACCCTTACCGCGCACAAAGATTTCTATGGTGGGGCGGACGATGAGATCCGTGGAAGGCCCGACCATGGGATCCCGATGGATCTGGTAATCTTGGGGTGGGCTAGGGAGAGCGCACCACATATACCCCGAGTTCCACAATGAATTCGAGGCCACGCGAGGGCGACATAATATGGGCTCCTTGGGCGGATGCCCACGTGCGAGGCACGGCACCCGGCAACCGGCTTGCTATGCCACCGGGATGCGGCGTCTTGGAGGACAACTTGTCATCTGGTGTTCTCCCACATGGTTGGGCCGTACAACCCACAACGGGTGATGAGGCAGTTCGACCTGCACCAGGAGATCCCCCTGCTCTAGGGCGACCGCTTGCGAGGCATAGTCACTTGTAAATACATTGCATTGCTTAATAATATTGTAGATCCTTTAGTCATATGTTATGTCAGTACCATAATTTATTTATTTTGTTCCACCTTCAGGCAGACGAAGAAGGGCCTCAAGAGCGATGACTGGCTTCAGACGCAGCAGCCGTGGATAGATGCATGGCAAACGGCTACTGATTCCATTTTGCAGGAAGCACGGTCTTACGATGAAGGGACTTACGATACGTACTTGGAGTGGTACGTACGGCACACGCGGACGAGATTGACAGGCGCCCCCTCGCCCCGACATGCAGATCCTAGCCACGCCGAATGCTTGGACTTGGGGCTGGACCCGCACCGTGCAGCACGCCATGATGATTCAGTACGTTGAGCACGTAGTAGATTAACCACCCTCCGAAATAGGGTTAACTAACAAAATTTTGTTTGTTCGGTAACCATGTAGGTGGACCGTTTGCAGAGCGTTATCGAGCGCGGCCATCGGGAACTCAAGCGGGGTACGAACAACACAGTGGAATGCCTTTTTTCGGTCATGAAGACGCTTGTTGATGATGTTAAGCAGGTCGTTCGTAACATGAGCTGTGGAAGGCCTAGTGATGTCGACTTGAGGCATCGGACGGAGCATCGTCGCGTACCCTCGCCCCCTCCATCTTCCCGTCCGAGCGAGTCGACCCAGCGACACAGTAGCATGGGCAGTGGATCGTCCGCGCAGTTGGCATGCAGGGACTCTACGCTGATGCCGTCCTCGTCTCGGAGGGACCCTACGCTGCTGCCGTCGTCGTCACGGAGGGACCCTACGCTGATGCCGTCCTCGTCACGAAGGGACCCTACGCTGGTGCCATCGTCGTCACAGAGGCACGAAGAGGCCATTCCGGAGAGCACGGACGTGCAACCCGGAACATGGCGATGTTATCCTGATTCTCCTCGGCCGACACTCTTGGACAATTTCAATGGGCGTCTGGCGCCATGGTATCGGTCCGGTACACACCGTACCTGCGCGCTTCATCCGCCCAAAGGTGAACTGTACCGAGCGATTCACCAGTTCATCCCGCAAGTGGAGCCGAGTTGGTGCCCTCCACCGATCCTACCGCTTGGATCACAGACTTGTTCTCAAACGCCACTCCCACAGGTGATGCCCCCCTTGTACGCCGACACAGCGGTTGAGGAGCCCCGCTATGACCTGCGGTAGAACCCACGGTCACCTGCTAGGCTGACGTTTCCACAGGAACAGATTCGTCAGAGAGCAGGAACACGGCGCGGAAGGCCAGTATAGAGTACTATGCCTAAGAGCAGTGAGGAGCAGCGCGAGCAGTAGTAACATTAGAAGTCTATTATATGTTGTAACTTGTACTTCATTAACTGATTTGTAATCCAAGCAGAGTGTGGTAATTGGAATGTAATTGGACACTTGTACTTCATTATCTATCTCAGTAGAACAATTTTATTCTCATTGGAAGGCAGCAATTTGCATTGCAATATCTTGAACCACTGGGACAACTTCGTCGGCCTACTGCCAAAACCAACATGTTGTGTTCTACAAAAGAATTGCAGCTTCAAATGAAAGTAACAAAACCCGGTATGTACAATGCAATTCATTCGTGCTGATTTTGCAGAAGTTACCGAAAGATTTGAACACTTCATGAACACTCGGGACCGATTCGTTGGCATATGAGAGGTAAACACATTCACTGGATCCCTGCAATGAGGTCAAACCAGCTGCTGTCATAGTGATTGTAATTCTCTGCTCACTCGAATGTTTGATGAGGCCGAAGACATCTTGTTTTACACTGGAAGAAAGGAGAAGAGGAAGAGAAGAGTGAGGTGAATGGCAGCCCAAAGTATCTATATATAGCGTTGGGAGCACGAAGGGGCCACTACGTGGAAAGAAGGATGTGACAACATAGTATGGAAAGCAAGAAGTGACCACTCTCTGTAAAGTTGGACGTGACCACTCTCTGGAAAGCAGGACGTGACAACTCTCTAGAAAGCAGGACGCGACTACTTTCTGCAAAGCACAAAGTGACCACTCTCTAGAAAGCTGGACGTGACCACTCTCTGGAAAGCAGGACGTGACAACTCTCTGGAAAGTAGGACGCGACTACTTTCTGCAAAGCACGACGTGACCCAAACGAGGCAGATATCTGTACTTATAAATCGGTAATAACAACTTGAAGCGGTAATAACAACTTGTTACATCGTAGAAAGCAGTGCAGGTTACATTCATGGTTTAAATGCCTAAAATGCCATGTATGCTCAGGAAATGCATATAATTACTGTTTAATAAAATTGAGGCTCATCCTAGGTTATGGACATGCTTGGATACGCCCCGTAAGAATTAGACTATAACGTTTTCATTAAAAAGGAGTAAGGAATAAGGAATAACTATAACCATGCTTCTAATTGCAGGTCCCACATTCTATAGACACAAAAGCATGTTAAGACAACCATTAATTACTAAGCAAATGAATAGGTCCAATAGGTTTTAATTTATGCAATTTAATTATTTGACCAAAATTTGTAGAGCAGTAGTGACGCAAAGGAATATATGGATAAATAGAGAATATTAATTCAAGTTCAAAACATTTGGGTTCATCTTATTTGGAGCTTTTATGAATTAGTTATGCATTTTCGAAGTTATCAACCTTTTTCTATTGTAAAACTAATAGAGTTAATGAGTCATTACCCAAAATAATACTCTCTATTATAGAGACATGTTTGAAACCAATTTTATAATAAAGTTCATTAAAAATAAAAATTATCAGAACTGGTTTCATCCATTTTGGGGTTGAGATGAATTAGTTATGTATTTTTGAAGTTATTCATATTTTTCAGTAGACAAATTAATGGATTTCGAATTTCCTAAGCCATTTAGACTTTTCCTACCGGGGCTGAGCTAGCCTCAGACGATGACGTGTGGGGTCCAAGCACAGCGCATGGCACTTAGGGCTTGGACTCACACGCGCGCGAGGCGGACCGTTGGATTTTGATCGAACGGTTGATTAATCTTGAACGTTGCACCACGCTTCGATCGTCGACGAGATCTAACGGCTCATAAACGCCGCGTGTTCGGACGGTCTGAACAACCCTTTTGATCTGGACCGTTGATTTTACATCGGACGGTCCAAACGCGAGTGAACGTTTGGACCGCCCGAGCGGTCAAGAGATCTGGGCCGTTTATTTTCCATCGGACGGCCCAAAAGCGGTTGGTGCGGCGGGGTGCACTTAGTTGACTCCGCCGAGTCCATTCGCCTGGGTCGGACTCGAGTCAGGGTTGGGTTCGGGTCGGTTGAACAGTGCAGAGGTTTGACTGAGATTTATTTTATCTTCTCTACTTTGACCAAGGGTTTATAAATAGAAATAAAATTCCTAAAAATATGAAATAAATCAGAGGGGTCCCTGGGAAGGTCTAATGTCCATAAACATTATTAAAACTCGGGAGGTCTAATGTCCATAAAAATTATTAAAACTCACTGTTCATGATATATTTTGTATAATATAAATTCAATCTTAGGCTAGGTCTTTTAATGGTGTTTGAATTTTCTTAGGGTTCAAACCAGTCCCAAAATTTTGGAAAAAACTATATTAATTCATGATAAATATTCTAGTATTTGAATAAATTATTTTCAGATGATAATAAAATGTTTTTGTTGCTGTTTTTATTTGGAGTTCTAATTTGAAGTGTATGTTTAATAATTCTGCCTCATGTTGTTCCACACAATCCACATTTGAAACACAAACGTGTTTCAACGGTAATAACAACTTGTTACATCATAGAAAGCAGTGCAGGTTACAACGCAAATCACTACAACACTCACATGACTCAAATACACCGGATAGCTGACAGATACTAAGTGGCGCCGGAGGAAGAAGGTCTATTCGGGCAGTTCCTGAATGAGTGCCCATGAGTCTTGCATAGCCTACACCTCATTGGTCTTGGCCGATCTCCACGTTGGCTCGCATCCATATCGTTACGGATGCGCCTTGACTGACGCCTCCCACGGCCTGGACGCCGCAGTGCATCATTCGGTGACCACTTCACTGCTCCCGGCCATAGGTCCCTGTAGTGGCCTTCCATGCCGTAGGAGTTGAACTCCCCGTTCCAAGTATCATACATGTGTCGTATGTCGTAGTATTCCGACATGTACATGCTAGAAGATTGGTGAAATACAGCACATGCAGCATATACGTGGGAGCAAGGCTTGTGCAGGAGTTGAGGCTTGTTGCAGGTGAAAACTGCCACATCGCCTATGGTGCAAACATGCTTCCGGTTACCTCTCATGTGGCCGCGAACGTACTTGTCCCGCAGGCGGATCTCGAACTTCTTCCTCACACCATCCATTGTGATATCTACATGGGATCGGGCCTTGGTAATTTTGTTGTCCATGTAGGCAAGGGTAACCTCCGAGTACTGTTTCCCTTTGTCCAAATGCTGCTTGGCCATCATTGCCCGATTGACGAAGTAACCGACCGTACGGTTCCATGTCTCGTCTCGTCGACAACAACGGTGATGGGCAGGGCACGGACCCCTTTCAACACGCCGTTGTAGACCTCAGACATGTTGGTTGTCATGATGTCGTACCGAGCACCATAGGTGTCGTGAAGAAGGGACCATTTCTCAAAGTCGGGGGCATGCACGCTTATCCACTCAGCGAACTCGCTTTGCGGTGCGCTTGGGCCAGAACCTCCACTTGCACGCTCGGTTTCGACCTCAAGCTCCCACCACACGGCAACGAACTTGCGCTTCTGGTTCTGCAGCCAGAGCTTCTTGGACTTCTTCATGAGGTCTTTGCTCCGAAAGCGCGTGTGGAAGTTGGCAGCTAGATGCCGCATGCACCAACGTATGTGCATGTCGTTCCATTGGAACGACGGGCTTGTACCGTGCTGCATGGTGTGTAGCGCGGACAACAACCCGGCATAACGGTCGGTTATGATGCACACATTCGGCCGATCCCTTACAACATGTTGCTTTATGTTGGCTAGGAACCACAATCAACTGTCAGTGTTCTCATTCTCCACAATTGCAAAGGCAACTGGGAGCAACTGGTCGTTGCCATCAGCGGCAATAGCGGTGAGAATGGTGCCCTTGTACTTCCCGCAAAGGAAAGTACCGTCCATAGTCAGGACGGGACGACAGTGGGAGAAGCCCTGGACTGCCGGGCCAAAAGAATGTGGGATGTTCGACGGGTGGGGCTTGTCCACCCTATTGACGCATGTCCCCGGATTAGCATCCGCAATTTGCTTCAGCATTCTGGGGACTAGGTCGTACGCCTCCTTGTAGGTACCGTACAACCCTTCGAGGACCTTCCGCTTCGCCCGCCAGACCTTACTGTAACTAACGGCATACCCTACTGAATTCGCTACGTTAGCCATCAGGACTTTCGGCGAAACGGTCAAATCGTCGACAACTGCATGGCTTATGATGCTCGCGATGTAGGCCGAGGTTACATTCTTATGCATTTGCAATGGCTCCTGAAGCTCACATGTGTGATTCGTCACGACTATGATGCGGAAGGCTGTTCCCGCCCCAGGGAATCTCTGCGCACGGACTTTGCCAGGGCAAGAGGTAAGCACACACTTAACTATGTAAGTGCCAGGATTAGACCTGCACATAACGAGAGACATATAATAGTCAGTATGACTTACTGTAGATAGTTCAAGATACAGCAAACAATGTTCAAACTCACCTGTAAACTCGGTAAGTCCGACTGGTATTCACCGCGAACCTCACGATAGCTTGCCTGACGGCAGCCTTGTGTGGGAAATGTTGCCCAACAAGTAGGGTGTCCGCATCGAAGGCCCACGAAGACTCGTGCTCCTGGGCCAGAACAAGGGAAGAGGCCGCTTGACAATCCAACCGACTTAGAACATAGTCCGTGTCGGTCGACACAATGCCACCGACGATCCCGCCCTCATCGTCGGCTTCGTCCTCGCTGGATTGCGAGTCAAAGTCGTCCTCATCTTCGGTGGCAGTGCCCTCAGACATGCCATCGATAATCTCATGACAATTGACACGAGCACCCAGCCATTTATCCACACCTTCATTCGGTTGGAAACTACCAGAATTTCCATCAACTGGAGCATCTTTCCTAATGATGTCTGGTGCTCTCGAGACCTCTCCCGTCGTCAACAAACCGAAGAGGGGGACAAGAGCGTCGCTGGCTCCTTCAACGGCGCCCCCCAGAGGATTGAGTAGGATAAACAAAATGGACATACACCATTGGTCGTCAATAGATCGGAGCGTGAGGATTGCTAACGATCTCCATGTACTGTGCCCACATGGCACTGCTGGTCACCTTCGCCAGGCCCCACAACATCTTCCCATCTGGTGGGACCGTGGTAGCGGTGACCGCCTCTATTACTATCTTGTTCCTGGCGACATGCCTATCGAACAACTGCTGAATGCACCGTCGTAGCTCCAGCAAATCGACGTGTGCCAAGTTGGGAACGTTTAGCAAGGCGCGCTGGCAGCTGGACAAATTAACTCCGTCTGGACCGGCACGCACGTTACCGTGGAACACGTACAGTGTCTTCATTTCTGATAAAAATAAGACAATATTTCAACCAAAACACAGCATAAAACCATACATGTGTTGCTGAAATGAACTTACCGTTACGATGTTACCGACTCTTAACCTCACACACGGAAGAGGGAGGCACCTCAGAAAGAGGGAGATATTCTTGAGAGGAACGATCGAGCGAGTGTGTGGCCGCGCGTTTAAATAGCCGAGCACCCGAGACGCAACGTGACAGAGGGGCAGGTCCCTACCGTGCCTGGTAGAGGGGGCAGGTCCCAACCACGCCACACCGAAAGTGCGACTCGCGCGACGTGGACCGAACGGCGCGACTTTGTGCGGAAACGATGCTATGCGGCCCAAGATTCGACGTACACAAACAGCGACTAATAGGTCGACACGCAGCATGACGTCGCCCCCAGAGGGGGCAGGTCACCTATCGCACGTAGTAGGGGGCCTACTATATGTGATACTTAAATTTTGCACTTAATGTGTGATGCTTGTGCATTTTATAGCCCGCGGGCAGCTTTGTGCAGTGACAAGACCATACGGGCGACTTTGCAAATGATAAGACCAAAGGAAACGACTTTTTTGCGATGACAAGACCACACGGGGTAGCTTTGCGCAGTGACAAGACCAAAGGAGACAGCTTTGCGCACTGACAAGACCACATAGGGTAGCTTTGCGCAGTGATAAGACCAAAAGGAACAGCTTTGCGCAGTGACAAGACCGCACGGGGCAGCTTTGCGTAGTGATAAGACCAAAGGAAATAGCTTTGTGCACTGACAAGACCACACGAGGCGCCTTTGCGCAAAGTTGATAAGACCAAAGGAAACAACTTTTGCACAAAGACAAGACCACACTGGCAGCTTTATGCGATAATAAGACCAAAGGAGACAGCTTTGTACAGTGACAAGACCACACGGGGCAGCTGTGCGCAGTGACAACACTATGCCTCGTCAGTTTTTCAGATGGACATGACAACAATATACCTCCTCAGCTTTTCAGAACTAAAAGACAGGACTCTGTATGAAATTAACCACACCATGCCAACTATGGAGCTTATAAAAGGGGGTTGAACCAAACCCAACACTACACAACACTACACAATACATACCCAGCTATGAACTCTTTGGCAAACTTCTACGCGAGGATGTTGCAGAAGAAAAAGTGGCTTAAGTAGAAGAGCAAACAGCTAAAATACCCAGATTTTTCAATGAAAGATGCTCCAGTACCACCACATTTTCCGATCTCGTAGTATGTGTGTGGTGAACCGGCAGAGATCATTCAGTCCACACACCTAGACACCGCCGCCCGGGTGTACTACACGTGCGTGCACCACCACCTGTAAGCGTTTTTTTTCAAGATCGATTGGCCAATGTTGAATTCCTTAAATTTTTAACTTCATCCCCACGAAATGGCAGCCCGAGATGCGCTGCCACTTCTTCCAGTGGATCGACGGCCCGGAGATATACGACAGGGCATTCATCCAGCAGAAGTATATGTTGAACTACTCGGTGCGGGTTGAGAACTTCGTGCGGTGGAAACCTTACGTACCGGACCTTGTTGAGGAGGCACCGAAGGAGCCTAGTAGTCGCCCGGGCGTAATCCATATCGACGACGTGAGTTATGAAGAATTTACATCCTTATTACGTTTTTCACTGTACGATGTACTTACATCATATAATTGCAGGACATGGACGACTTCGACATACTAGCCCGACGTGGACAGTCCCGCGACAAAGGCAAGGGAAAGGCTCGTGCAGCTGAGCCCGGCCGTCACAGCGTATCCGGTCGCCGGGGTGTAATCCGTATCCACAACGTGAGTTACGAAGAATTTACATCATTCTTACGATTTTCACTATACGGTGCAATTACATCATCGAATCGCAGGACATGGACGACTTCGACATACCAGCCCGACGTGGACACTCCCGCGACAAGGGGAAGGGAAAGGCCAGCGAGGAGTTCAACGCTGAGCTAGTAAGGAAGAGAAAATGGCCCCGGTCTACGCAGTAGGTCAGGTCATTACGTAGTAGTCCCCCATCCTACCCCCATATTTTTTACTATCCCATAAAGGCATGTATACTTATATGGTCTGGATGCTTGTGTCGCAGTGTACCGTAGTAGTAGCGAGGATGACTAAAACAATTAGCCGAACCATCATGCCATATCACTACGTGTAACGTGCTTCTGTCCGCAGACTCTAATGTAGTTCTGGTTCCATGTCTCCGCTAAGCCATCAAAGTAAGCCTATATTGCAAGTATGCCTCTTCTAGTGGAATTCCAGAAAGAACTATTCGCACCGACATCGAATGTTTTAGGGCATCTTCATAATTAAAACGAGTGTTCACAGCCCCTTCAATCATATTCTGTATAAGCTTTATAAAGTACTTCATCGACTGCCTGCCTATATACGTGTATACGTTCAGACGACTTCATCGAGGAGAGACTGCACCTTTTTATCCAACTTCTAAAAGACAACAAGTGTTTCAGCAGATAGTTTGCTTCGACGACATCCTCAAGGTTATACCTCGTCTGATATGCTTATCAATCCTCTTTTCTCTAAACGAATAAAATTATACAAAGTAACAACACTATGATGGGAGGCTCCACAAAAAGTTTCGTAATTTTCCTATACTCATTTGCTATATTTTGAAATTACTACAAACAATACTAAATCATGACGAAACCACGATTTCGGAGAAAAAGAAACCCTACTTTATCTCCATGCCCCGAAAAGGAAACCCTACTTTATCTTAATGAAAGTTTTTTTTACAAATCTCAGTGCCGATATTCTTTTTGAATCAAATATAATTAAATAATATTTAAATTTTAAAATTTTCAATTTTTTCGTTATTTTTTTTCAAAAATTCGGATTTTGTGGAGGATGGCCACTACCTGCCGCGACCGCCATCGGGAGTAGGCGACCTGCCGTGCCGTGGACGAGGCGGTGCTCCTGCCAAGGCGTGGTCGAGGCAGGTGCACGCCCCGGTGGCGAGAGCAGTCGTCTGCGCCCGTACCCACGATAGAGTCTTGTCAGATGCTATTTTTGTAAATTATGATAAATGAGGACTATTTTTGAAATTAAAACTTGTTACATGACCAGAACAGTAAAAATGTAATCCGTAACGAAGCAGGATGCGCAACCAAACAAATGTCGCACAAGAACCGAGGCACCGAGCGGACTCCGAAGTCGTAAAAACTGCAAGCGAGCGCACTGCAAAAGGCGATCGGACGATAGAGAACAAGAGAATAAAAACGGACGATGGAGAACAAGAGTACGCATTAAACGACGTACAGGAAGCAGGCGGCACAGTGCATAGGGACTCAACGTAAGAGCATCCGAACGCATCGACCGTCTCAAATCGCACGGACAACGACCAAGCTTGGAAATAGGACGGTGTTAAGCGAAGCATCCGAGGCGAAAAAACCAAGCAGTTTTTTGAAGAAGGCTTGCACAGTTGCACGCAGCCGCAGCCGCAGCCTGCCCTGCTGTCGTTTAGTCGACGCGCATTCAATAGCGAACAGGAACCTACTGTTGATTTTGAAGACCGCAGCCGCAGTCTGCCCTGCTGCTGTTTAGTCAGACAAGCAGTGGTTGAGTCAGTCAAGGCTACAATTATTACAGAGCACATGCACTTTGGAGAGAGAAAGAGCGTGCGTGACTGCATGTCATTGTGTGCGCTCTGAAAAATGCACACTAGTAATAGCATTTCTCCGTTTCTTCTCTGCTTCCTCCTCCTGCCGCTGCCGCGTCCATCTCCTCCGTCAGGCGGCTCTCTCGTCGCACCAACAAAGCCACCACCGTCTCCCGGCCCCTTCGCTGCTCCAAATCTTCCTCATCAGGTATTACTATTTAACAGGGAAGCCTCTCTTCTCCTTCCTCTTCCGTTCGTTTCCCCCATGTATTTGATGGATTGGGCTTCTCCTTAGATTCTAGGATTGTATTCGTAGGTCCGGTCCTGTCATTTGTTGGATTGCAAGCATTGTCCATTGTTATTGGCTTATTGCCCTCTCCTCTTCTCTTCTCTTCTCCCTGCCTGCCTACATGGCATCATCGCTTCTTTTTTTCTTTCGCCCCCTTTCCACCCTACCAGATCTCATTCTCGCTCGCTAATGTATCTCCTCCTCCTCCACCCAGATGTTATTGATTGATTCGCTCTTCCCATCCCTTCTCTTCCTTTTGGATTGATCAGGTGGATCTCATCATCTCTCTCTTCTTCTCCTTTTACCCTCTTTCCTAGGATAGGATGGAGACAACAACTCATTCCAATGTACCCTTTTTCGTACTCCCAAGAGTACCACTTAAAAAATATTATACTTCTTTATTATTTTTATGATCTATAAAAAGTGGATTTTAATGAAAAATTTTATGGAACTCGCTTTAGACTATATTATAATTATTATTGAAGTATTCTAAAAAGATAAAGAGGTATTATCATACGATTTAAGTAGTATACGAGAAGTAGGAGTCCGTGCTCCCAAGAAGTACCATATATATATATATATATATATATATATATATATATATATATATATATATATATATATATATATATATATATGCACTGTCATGACTGAGTTGGAGTTCAATACCAAAGCAGATTACTCCACACCCGCTCATACTTTTGATATTGGCAATTTCCCTACCTATGTTTTCCATCTGACGCGAATGGAGTACCACCTGTGCTTTAAGTTTAGCGATTTGCCACTTATGCTTTCCAAATCAAGAGCAAATCAACATCTGTTATTACCGCGAAAATTCTTCATTTTCATGAAACATTGGAAACATAGTGTAAGATATGTGTGCCAGTATGAGCATTCCTACTTTTTTTTTTAATGTATCATTTTGTACTAGTCAATTTTAATTCCGTTCAACAAAATTTAATCAAGAAAACAACTCATTTTTTAACCAATAAAACAACTGATTTATTGTCATTCGCTTAATAATATGGTAAGTAAATAGTGTTAAATTTAAAAGCATGGTTGGCAAGTTGCCAAAATTAAAAGTAGAGGTGGTATTTGAACCAACTCAAAAGTATAGGTGGTGAATTGGCATAATTTAAAGTACCGGTGGGGATTTGCAATTTTAGAAATGTACAAGTTGCAACGATGCAATTTGCTCGTAATACTTTGTTCTCTGCCTAAAGCTTCAATGGATAATTTATTTATCTTCGGCAGAAATGGAGGCCAATACTGGCACTGCTATGTATCCTCTGCACCGCTGCAAAACCATATACCTGGTACTACACTTCCTCAATACTGGATGATAAACTTGTAATAAAGATACAAAGAATGTTGAATATGATTGATTGCAACCAATTGATGTGTGCAGGTGAGGCATGCCCAGGGTATTCACAATGTGGAGGGCGAGAAGGATCACAGTGCGTACCGTACGTCACCTGCGTTGTTTGATGCTCACCTTAGCCCTTTGGGCTGGAACCAAGTAAGGTTTCTTGTTTGTTTTTCGGAAATTGATCCCTGTGCATTTCAATCACTGTTGTTAGGGCTATCAGTTCTAACAAAGGTGCACACTGTGGTCAGCTAAAGTTCTGCTTTTGTCAAAATTTAAATTAATCTACACCTCAGAAGTTAGATCCAAAATGCCTCTGTTTTGTTAAAATGAGCAATATAAATGTACTAAAAGATACGGGTGAAGCACAAATGCTTGCTAAACACGGATGAAAATCCCTTCTCCTTTCCATTGTTTTTGTATTTATTGTTGTCCAATCATGACATGTCAAAATTACCACAGGATTGGATGGTAGCCTACATTCTACTCTCATTTGGTGTGCTCATGCTGTCAAGCATGTCCATGATAAAATAGAATCAACCATTAAGATGGTTCAAATGGAAAATGCAAATGTAGCATCTTGTCATGATGCTTTATTGATAAAAAAAAATCATTTTTTTATAATAAAGTGTTGGATACTTGATTCACTCACCTCCCTCAGTAAACAAATCCTCACTTATGATATTCAATCATGTATTCTCGTTATTACAACTACTTTTGGATTTTTACATTTTCAATCAAATGCAATTGCAGCAGTTAGCAGTGTTATTGCAATGTTCAATGTTTGTGTCTATGTAAAAATTGTCCATAATTGCCCTCACTGATTGTTCTTTGAACCCTCAATGACTGAATTATGGAGGGATTGCCTCTTATCTACCATGAATAATATTATGGTACTAATGGAAGGTGCAAAGTTCTTAAATCTTCACAGCCATTTTACATGCAAAAACTTTTGTTATTGTAAGTAATTCACAAGGTTCCTATCGTTAGCATCAACTTCTGATAAAATATATCGGTCCTAACCCTAGTTACATCAAAACATAATGACTGACAGCATCTTTTTTTGGATAACATTGAGCTGCCTTAGTGAATAACTTGTAAAATGACATCTCATTATTCCTTTATGGTTTTGAGCCATTTTTTTTATCATGTTCAATTCGAAGTCTTTCATGTGTCATTGTGTACATTAGTTGAGTTTCTTTCTGGGCCTGATTTATAATGTTGATCGAAATATCACTCAATTGCTTTCATGTGGTGTTTTCAAGTTCCATGGATGTTGATTTTTACATGCATTTGTAGGTTGATTGCCTGCGAGAGCATGTGAAAAAATGTGAACTTGCAAAAAGGATTGAGTTGGTTATTACTTCCCCTCTACTGAGGTATTGTCTTTCCTTGACCTTCTGGTATATATTTTTAGAGTTCTGGATCCTCTTCTAGGCTTCGTTATGTTTGAGAAATGGTGTTCTTCAGCGTTGGCATTGCTGTTCTTTTGAGAATATATTCTCTCAGTTACTAGGATAAATTGTAGCACTGCTTAAACCTAGAGACTAGGTCGATCTCCCTAACCATATTTTCCTTTTCCTTTCCTTGAACTGAACGGTATTTTGAAGGCCTGTAAATTATGTCTTTATTCGGTAAGCCTCTCTGCTATGTATGTCGGTTTTACCATAGAACTATACACATTCACTCGTTGGTAGTACATACCAAAACATGGCTTCTCGTTTGGGGTTAGAGTCAAAACTGTGGAGCATTGGCTCACATGATTGGAGTAAATTTATGAGATTTAGATGTACATTCTTGCGTACAAGCTTGATTCAACATCTACAGATAGGACTTAGCATTTGTCACTCAAGTATGATTTACTTGATATACATGATTTGTTATGTTTTTTGTCTATATATTCTTGTTGTATGGTTTGCATGACCCATGTGTATAGGACCTAGTACAGATAAAATTCACTTCAAGCTCTTTTTTTGCACCCTTAATCACGTTCTTCATGTTAGATGTTAGTTTGTATAGGGTGCTTGTTGCATATTTACCTACATTGTAATTTGTATATCAGGTCCTTTTGGCCCATTGGGATCACTCGGCTTGACATTTCTCACCCAGTTTACATCCTAAGTCAGTTCGTCTCTGTTCCTCCTCAGCTCTACTATAGCCACCTTCTTCGTGTTTTGTGGTATCTTCATAGGACCATCACTCGTCGGCCTTTCTTTCCTCGCTCCAGTTTTCTACAGTTTCAGGCGTACTTTGATGCGATTTGAGCTAGCGATCATTCTGATCGTTGGTCTCTTTTCGTCTGTTGTGTTTTTCTTGGTTCCTCTTTGATGGCCTAGAAGACCAAGAAGTAGACTGTCATTTCCCGTTCGAGTGCTGAGGCCGAGTTAAAAGCCATGGCGTCGTTGACAGTTGAGATCACCTGGCTTCGGTGGCTACTTGAGGATTTCGGTGTTTCAGTTTCTGCATCGACTCCTCTCTTATCAGATAGTACTGGTGCGACCAGTATTGCTCGAGATCCTATGAAGTATGAGCTCACCAAGCACATTGGAGTAGATACTTCGTACATAAGATCGCAGGTGTTAGACCAAGTTATTGCTCTCAGTATGTGCCTTCGGAGCTTCAGTTAGCAGATTTCTTCACCAAGGCACAGACTAGAGTTCAGCATAGTTTCTATCTCTCCAAACTCAATGCTGTTGATTCACCATGAGTTTGAGGGAGGGGGGGTGGGTGGGTGTTAGATGTTAGTTTTCATAGGGTGCTTGTAGCATATTTACCTACACTGTAACTTGTATATGAGGCCATTTTGGCCCATTGGAATAGATCAAGCCTCATTCCAACACTTCATGTCAATAGCTACTCAATCTGCTATTTAGTATAGATTATTATCAGAACTACTGTTCTGAGACATAATATACTACTAGCCGAGTATCCATGCGTTGCAACGGATCTCAAATAAACATATATATGTTCTAAACTTGAAAAACCAATGTGCATAAGGTAATTATCCTTCATCTAAAAGTTGTATACAAAATTCACATCCGATCAACAAGCCACAAAGAGTCTTATCATAAACCAAATGTGACTATGATCTAACTATCCACAGAAGATCCTTATAGTAACATATGCATGTATGTACATATCTATCTATAAAAGATCCTACCAACTTATGAGGTGAGAAGGTAGATGGCAGACTCACCATCACCACCAAGTCCTTTTATAATAGTAAAGATATATGACGGTGCATTGCAGTAGTGTGTAATTATTAAATGTGCCTCACTGTATTTCATCTGAACTAATCTCACAGGACTATGCAAACTGCGGTGGGGGTCTTTGGTGGTGAAAACTATACTGATGGAGTAGGTGCACCACCATTAATGGTGGTAAATGCTGGACATAGTGGACGTCTGGCAATTTCAAGTTTGAACTGCCCACCATTCCTTGCAGTTGAGGCCTGCCGGGAGCGCTTGGTATTTACTTCTCCTGAAAAACACATTAAAAATCATTTGGTTATGAAGTTCTTATTGTACATATCTTGCTAAATAATGATATCATCATTTAGTGCCTCATTTACCTTGGTTTGTGTTAACCAGGGATTAAAATCCCAGCCGGTAACCGCTTACCGGAGGGGGGCCGGGATACGGGATCCTGGCCGGTAATCCCGGGTTTTTCAAATTCAAATTCAAATTCGAATGGTTTTTAATCAAATTTGAATGAATTTTATCCGGGAAACAACCGGTTTGACCCAGAATCGCCGATTATCGCCCCGCCACCAATGAAATAGCCCGGTAACGGTTATTTGATCCTTGGTGTTAACTAAAATAGATTATTTTGGCAGTTGATAGGATAACTTATTCAACATACTACTCCCTCTGTTCAAAAATATATGACGTTTTAGAAAGCGTGTAGTCAAACTTCCTTAACTTTGATCACTAATATATAAAAAAACTATTTGTATTGGTCATGTGAAAATGATATCATTGATTAGTCATGAAAAATATTTTCATAATATAATAATTTTATATTATTTTATGAACATATTCATTTCAAAAGTAATGGTCACAGTTGTATGTTGAAGACCGTGTTGATGTTCAGCACATCATATATTCTTGAACAAAGGGAGTATATTCTAACTTCTAAGTAGAATATCCTTGTTTGAGAAATTGGATGCTTTGGTTTGTCTCTTTGTTCTCTCATGTCAGTAATGTCTTGATGAATTCTTTTAATAAACATTCTTAATATTTCAATTTTATTTTATTTTAAAATGCAGTGTGTTAATCCCTGTGACAAGAGGAGGAGCATAACAGAATATCGGACTCTCTTTCCTGCCATTGACTTTTCCTTGGCAAGTACCTAGTGTTGCTAATTCATGAGTCGATTCATGGAACCTCTCCGTTGATAACAGCGTTGCAATTGTGTGTGATAACATATATGAGCTGGCTTTCATTACAGATAGAGAATGATGAAGATGTTCTTTGGGAACCTCAGGGCAGAGAAACAGATGTGGCTGTTGCAGCTAGGGGCATGAAGTTCATTGACTGGTAATTTCCTTTTCTAAGATCGATTAGTTCCTTTTAATTTTTTCAAGGATGTGCAAAAGCTTTGCATATCATTCCATTAGATGAAAGAAACAGTAACAAAAAACCCCAGACACTGAGGGGTTACAGACTATAAAAGCGATGATTCGGCTAAGAAACTCACTCGACAGCCAAACGAGTGGCGAAACGACAAATTAATGTCTTGACATTGGTGGTGCCTAATAATTTGGCAATGTGACCATGAAACACATGGACCTAAAACTGACCATATATCTTACTTTATTTACATCAACATTTGTTTGACATTTTAGTGGAAATCTAGAGAAAAAACTAGAACTGATCGTGAAGGATTGTGCACAAAATGGAAGTTTCTGCATTGGATATATCCTCTACTTTCCCTACACCTCATATGATTGCTTTGAATGCTTGTTTCTCATATACCAGTGAATTGTCACAGAGTGGAGTGACTTACTTGATATTAGAAAGGTCCTAGATGCAGGAGCACCAGAACCTTTTAGGTGCGGCATATGTTGAAACGGAAAAACCTTACGATTGAATGACCCATTGAGTCGACCAGTAACTTTATTTTTCTAGCTGGATTCAATTGAACTATTCCTCTAATATACTTGTAGGTTATGGACAAGAGAAGAGAAGGAGATAGCTATTGTCAGCCATAGTGCTTTCTTTGATCAGACCTTGAACATGTACAGCAAGGAGTGTCAGGAAGTGGGCAAGCAGTAAGTGTCTTGACATTGGCAATCTTTTTGCCTTGGTAGTTGTCAACTAATCAGCCCAACAATATCCTGCAAACTTATGCAGATATATTGTTGCCATGACATTACTATATTCGCAACATATGACCAAATAGTATAACCAAATTGGAGTATTAATTTTTTTTTGTTTCTTATGCTTTGTCTCACGATAATATGACCAAATAGGATTACTGTTTTGAGTTTTTGTTTATTTGTTTTACACTTTCACTATGATGGTTCTTGCGCTAAATGCTAAAATGTTAGATTTAATTCTTGATTTTAACCTGATGATCAAAACTAGCAGAATCGCATATGTGGTAATTGCAACACACAATTCAATCTGTAAATACGGAAGCGTACCTAATGACGATGCCATTGTTCGTCTAGGATTGATCTGAAGTAGTAGATGAACAGATGCTCAATCTATCTAGGGTTTGGTCTTTCCAGCAAGAGGTAAGCCACAAACTCCAACTACTGATGGGGATAGGTGGTATAGCGAGAGTTACCCTGCTGGGAGGACCTGACCCTTATTTATAGCCTTCGGTATGGAATCCTATCCCGTCTCATAATTAGAGATAGATTCCAAATAGGTCTCTACACCATTTGCTTAGACATACAGAACAAAAAATATGAACTTACTCCTACTGGATTTATGATACACACAATTCTCAACTGTATTTACCTCAAAACCAAAAGAGATAATAACATCATGAAATTTGTGGTACCATTGCCGGGAAGCCTGTTTGAGCCCATAGATGGATTTCTTTAATTTGCATACCATTTGCTTCGGGTCACCAACCATAAAGTTTTCTGATTGCACCATATAAATCGTCTCATCAATGTTTCCATTTAGAAACGCTGTTTTTAAATCCATCTGATGAAGCTCAAGATCAAAAAATGCCACAAGTGCCATAATGACCCTAAAAGAGTCTTTTGAAGAAACCGGAGACAGAGTCTCTTTATAGTCTGTCTTTTTTTTGAGTATATCCTTTAGCAACAAGACGAGCCTTATATCTTTTCACATTGCCTTTCGAATCCCGTTTGGTCTTAAATATCCATTTGCAACCAATGGGTTTCTTTCCTTCTGGCAATGGGACAAGATCCCAAACGTCATTGTCCTTCATGGATTTTGACTCTTCATTCATGGCATTGATCCAATTAACTGAATTTGGGCTTTGCAGGGCATTTTAGAGATTGATAGGATCTTCTCTCAAAATTTCACTGCAAGCCTCATTTTCCTGAAGAAAGATAATGTAATCATCAGAGATTGCACTTCTTCTTTCTTTAGTGGATCTCCTTAATAGCACTGGTTCTTGAGGTTGATGAGTTTGTTCTTCTGTAGGAACATCATTTGGTGGAGGAACCTCATGGACATTATTTTGAATTGTATTTTCCTCAATAATACCGGGTAAAATAACCTGATCTCGATCATTATTGGGAATAACCAAAGGAAGAGAAAATAAATCCTCTTCAGAAACCTCTTCAAAAATAATGTTCCTAACCATATCTCCCCCTTCAAACTCAATATACTCAAAAAATCGGGCATTTCCCGTTTCAAAAATTGTCTTAGTAGTGGGATCATAGAATTTGTAACCCCTTGATCTTTCAGAACATCCAACAAAATAGCTACTAACAGTTCTTGAGTCCAATTTTCTTTCGTTAGGCCTGTACGGCCTTGCCTTAGATGGATATCCCTACGTACGTATATGCCTGATGCTAGGCTTTTTGCCTATCCATTTTTCGTACGGGGTTTTGTTAGTCGCCTTAGTTGGTACTCTGTTGAGTAAATAAGCTGCAGTTTTCAATGCTTCTCCCAGAGAGACTGGTAAGGTAGAATGACTAATCATACTCCTCACCATATCCTTAAGAGTCCTGTTTCGCCTCTCAGCAATACCGTTCATGCTAGGAGATCCAAGCATGGTGTACTGAGGAACGATCTCGTATTCCTTTAGAAATTTAGCAAAACAAGATGAGCCATTTCCCTAATGTACTCCCTTATGTTTCCTTTACCCTTATACTTCATTGAGATAAGTTTTGCCAAAAGCGTACTTGTTTCAGCCTTTTCGTTTTTGGCAAACATTTGCTCAAGACTGTCAAGGAAACCCTTAGCTGTAATGGCCTGTTCTGATGTGTTACCCCAAAAACTTAGGAATAAAGACGCCTCATGATCATAAGACTCATGCGATTTGAGCGATCCCACTTCTCAAACTCCATCTTTTCTTCAATGGAGTATTAGCCACAAGAGCGTGGGTTGTTCTTTCTGGCACAAGGTCTAGATCCATTACCCCAAGAACAATCGAAATGTTCTCTTTTCATTCTTTAAAATTTGCACCAGTAAGCATAGGTATGGAATTGATGCTAGCATAAATATTAGAAGCAGGATTTGCAGCTGAAATTAAAGAAATTAAATGCTCATATTAGGACATGAATAACAAACTTAAGGCTTGATTCAAAATTTGGTATATACCATCACGCAAGATACCTAGCGCTCCATTAATATTTAGTCTTTGGACAGAAATATTAACTTGCAAGTGGTAACCTTGATGTAGCAAACAAATACTAACAGTAAATCCTGTCAAACAATATGCCTTACTTTGGTCCGACTTATTGTTCACATGGAAACTTGATGACTGTTACGTATTTATTGCCACAGTTGCATACATAATTCGGCCAAATATTAACTTTCCTTTGGGCCAGTCAATAGATGCATGAATTATACATACAAAAAAAATGCCTAGTTCTGAATAAATTAACCTACATAATAGAGGTTGCTTTGGCAACATAGAATTTCAGTTAACCCATGCAGAACACTAGCTGGCCAAATTTGAATCAATTCAATCATTATTTCATTGAGTCCACAATTTATACTACAATGCATATTTACTAATTAAACTGATATGTCAAGAGTAATCTAAAACAGCAAGTTAATACTCAGCCTAACAGAGGATTCAGCCAACATGACAGTGCTTTGAAAACAAATTTCAGCACTACACCCTTAAGGCAAACAGAGAACTACTCATCCTCAGTTCAGAACTGAAAACACAAAAGTATCTGATCCTCTGGAAAGACAGAGACTTGCAGCAAGATAACAATAACAGTATCAGCAATTGACAATATCATCAAGATATACTACCAACCATTATCGCATTTGAGATTATTTCATCCAAGATCACAAACACAATAATCATCTAGAACTTGCTAAAACTGAAGATGCATCAACTAATCTGAAATGTTGCAAAAGCTTAATCGCAAACAATCATCAATTGAGAAGCTTCATTCCAAATTATCCTAATGCTGAAACTATAATCCTCAACCAAACCTTATGCAGGAACTAAAAGAGTCCATAACCACATCTTGATTTATCAGAAATAGCAAGGAAATAAAAACACACATCCACCCAGAACTTGAGACACTGAAGGTGCATCTCTGGCGGCGGCGCAAAACCGAAGGGCGTGCAGCCAGAATTGAAAGCAGCGGAAACCGGAGGCGGCCCGGATGGGGTCACGGTCGCGTGGAGGCAGCAGCGGCCCGAAGGGTGCTCGGCGCCGAACGACGGCGCAGGAGTAGTCACGCGACGCGGAGGACGAGGAGACGGCAAAACCAGAGGGCGTGTGCGTCGAGGAGGTAGCCGAACCGAACACGCGCCGCGTCGCGATGGCGGCAAAGGGCGAGGGTGCACGCGAGGCAGAGGCGGCCGAGGGCGGAGGGAGCATGCGGCGCAGAGGCGGCCGAGGGCCGGAGGGAGCACACGCCGCAGAGGTGGCCGAGGGTCGGAGGGAGCACGCGGTCTCGCGGCACACGGGGGTGCGGTGGAAGACCAGAGGGCGGAAACACGAGGGCGCGAGCAACACGGCGGTGGCGCATGAGCAGATGAAGATCCCACCGGGGATTGGGGGGGGATGCGCATGAAGCGAAGCAGAATCGATGCGCCAACAAGAAGGGAGGCGGGACCCAAGCGATCCACGCCGTGATCCACCTGATGAGCAAGGGGAACGAAGAGAAAAAACCGATCTGCCCCGAAGAACAGACAGGAAGGCACCGAACCGATCTAAACCGAAACTCGGGAAAGAATTTCCTGAACGGGTTGCAAAACACACATAATCGCTCTGATACCAATTGTTAGATTTAATTCTTGATCTTAACCTGATGATCAAAACTAGCAGAATCGCATATGTGGTAATTGCAACACACAATTCAATCTGTAAATGCGGAAGCGTACCTGATGACGATGCCATTGTTCGTCGTAGGATTGATCTGAAGTAGTAGATGAACAGATGCTCAATCTATCTAGGGTTTGGTCTTTCCCAGCAAGAGGTAAGCCACAAACTCCAACTACTGATGGGGATAGGTGGTATGGCGAGAGTTACTCTGCTGGGAGGACCTGACCCTTATTTATAGCTTTCGGTATGGAATCCTATCCCGTCCCATAATTAGAGATAGATTCCAAATAGGTCTCTACACAGATTTAAAATCCAAGTCCATATCTTCCTCGATAGATACTCTGGCTCTTAATAATATTAATTTGATCACTTTATATATTTGAGACAACCAAAATAGATAGCTGATATTTATTTAAACTCATGTGGATCCACGTAACGGAAATTAATCCAACATAAAATGTTCAAACCATGGTTGATTTTATCGGAAGAGCATGTTGCTAACTTTCACTTGGTTGTTTACAGCTTTGCCAACTGTGAGCTCCGGTCGATGGTGTTGGTAGACAGAAGGTCAGTTTTACTTCCCTGTGTGAATGGCATGCTTTGCTTCTCTTGGGTGATTGTTTTGCAAATGGTGTCTTGCACTGCTGTGACGTTGATGATCTTTTCAACGCTGCAGTATGCTTGGATCGGATTCCCCTAGCCGCAACTACCCTGGAAAGATACCAGCCGGACTTGATCTGCCCAGCGATGTCACGGATAAGAAGCACCTTGAGGAAGCTCACAAGAACTGAGACTGTTGAGCGCTGGTGTCATGTGGGGAAACGTATACACTAGGCGCAGGCGACCATCAGGCAATGACAACGTGTAAAACAAGAAGTCAAGTTTATTTGGTATTTCAGTCAAGTTTATTTGGTATTTCAGTAAGTTGAGTTAGCTTCGGACAATGAGTTGTATTAGAGTCTTGTAACAGTTTAATCTATTTAAGAGATGCGTGTGTACTCTGGGAGGGCAACCAGAGTCTATTACCCAATTCTTCCTTTGCCTTCTCTTCTAGTTCTCCATCCTGCTTGCTGTTACTTCTGTTCACGATCCGGCTATTGCCACTATGGCTTCCCGGAAGCAACGACCAGGGCTTAAGCCTCCCGTGTTCCACAGATATTCGCCGTGATCTGGGTCTGGTCGTGACAACTTGGTATCAGAGACTATGGCTAATGATCAGGCGGCAATGAAAGTGCTCCATGAGCAAATTGCGACCCTGACAGCAATAGTGACAACGCAATGGAACCAGATGAAGGAACGTTTCGATCGTCAAGACAACTCCATCGGGGAGATTGGTGGTCGACTCGCTAGTCTTGAAACTCGAGGAGCTGGCTTGCTGTCGACCCCTACTGGCTTGGTTTCGAGCGTTCCCAACCACGTTAATGGAGATTTGCAGACTGCTGAACCGCCTCCTCGCTTTCACCGGCTCAAATTTCCAAAGTATGAAGGGACAGAAGATCCTCTCGGATGGTTGCAACGATGCGAGCAATTTTTTCGAGGGCAGAAGACCCTAGAAAATGAAAAGGTATGGCTTGCAACATATCATCTCGTCGGCATTGCGCAATAGTGGTATTTTCAACTTGAAAGAGATGAAGGCGAACCAAATTGGCGTAATATCAAAGAATACATCAATTTGCGATTAGGGCCATCGATCCGACACAATCCTTTGGGTGAACTCAAAGAACTAATACAGGTCGGCACTGTCGCAGAATACCAAGAAAAGTTCTTAGCTATACTGTGTTGAATCGACAACCTACAACCTCGCCAACAAGTGCAGCTGTTCACACCTGGTCTCCGTGAACCCATCCGGATCGATGTCGAACTACAGAATCCAACTAGCCTCCTGATGGCCATGGCCCTTGCGCGGGCATATGAACTCCGAGCACAGGTCACGGGCCAAGTGACAAGTCTGCATCCCACACAACGGGCACTAACTCCCGCAAAAGCAATCCTGACAACGCCACCAGCTTAATCCTCCCTCGCCGTGGTACTAATTACTCGGACAGCTGCTGGCTCCGAACCACACCGTCGCACTATGTGCCACCGCTTTCTCACAGTCGAGGAGATGGAGCAGCGACGTGCGGCTGGTCTATGTTACAATTGCGAAGAGAAATTCAACCCGGGACATCGTTGCAAGCGGCTGCTTCTCCTACTGTCTCCGAGCAGCGACTCCGACAATGAAGATTTCCTAGACCAGGAGGAGGGTCTGAAGGAACCGGGCATCTCGTTATATGCATTGACAGGCATCAAGCCATGCGCCAATAACACCATGCAGCTCCGGGTGACGGTCGGCACAACATCCCTCTTAACGCTGCTAGACTCCAGATCTACACATAACTTTATCACGCCGGCGCCCGCTCGCCGCGTAGGTGTATGCGTCCAACCACGTCCGGGGATGCACATCCTAGTGGTGAATGGGGATCGCATTCCTAGCATGGGGCTCTGCCCGGCTATGTCTCTGCACATTCATATCGAGCGGTTTCACATCGACTGCTACTCACTCCCGCTAGATGGCTTTGATCTTGTTCTGGGAATTCAGTGGCTAAGGACGCTGGGTCCGATTCTGTGGGATTTTGATGCCTTAACAATGGCCTTCTGGCTTCATGGTCGCAAGATCCAATGGTTGGGTTTGGGTGCGTCGGCAGACACTTTTCGGGCTTACCAACTTGATGGCAGTGCGATGATGGACGCTCTCTTGGCGGACTTTGCTGATTTGTTTGCCGAACCATCAACATTGCCTCCAAAACGAGCTCGCAATCATCATATTCACCTTGTGCTCGACACTCAGCCGGTATCAGTCCGACCTTATCAATACCCACAGCTTCTCAAGGATGAACTTGAGCGTCAATGTGGAGTGATGTTGAACCAAGGTATCATCTGCCCTAGTACTACTGCTTTTTCCTCACCGGTGCTTCTTGTTAAGAAACATGATGGTTCTTGGCGATTTTGCGTTGACTATCGCGCACTGAATGAGAAGACTATCATGGATAAATTTTCAATTCCTGTGGTGGATGAGCTTCTTGATGAGCTTCGCGGTGCCACATTCTTTACCAAGCTTGATCTTCGCTTGGGATATCACCAGGTGCGCATGCATCCTCCCAACATTCCGAAGATGGCGTTCCGCACACATGAGGGCTTGTTTGAATTCCTTGTCATGCCCTTCGGATTGACGAACGCTCCGGCCACATTTCAGGCATTGATGAACAGTATTCTCCGACCATATTTACATCATTTTGTGTTGTTTTTTTATGACATCTTAATTTATAGTCATTCTTGGGTGGAGCATCTACGACATGTCAGGGCGGTTCTTCGTCTCCTATGACTGCACCAACTATTTCTTAAAAGATCCAAGTGCCCTTTTGGGGAGTGGACAGTGGCTTATTTAGGCCATGTTATTTCCGTAGATGGAGTTGCTATGGATGACTCCAAGGTTCAGGCAGTTTGTGCATGGCCAACACCTCGTTCTGTCCGAGCACTACGTGGCTTTCTCGGCTTGGTAGGGTATTACCGTAAGTTTATCAATGGATTTGGCGCCATCGCCGAACCGCTGACATGTCTTTTGAAAAGGGCAGCGTTCTCCTGGACACCAGACGCCACCAGCGCCTTCCTTAAGTTACAGGAGGCCTTGTCTACTGCACCGGTCCTTCAACTTCCTGATTTTTGGGGCTGATTTCATTGTCGAGTGTGATGCTTCTGGTTCGGGCATTGGGGTGGTTTTACATCAAGACAACATACCTATTGCTTTCTTTAGTCACGCCTTGGTCTCACGGCACACTGGTCTTGCGGCTTATGAACGAGAGCTTATTGGGTTGGTTCAGGCTGTTCGTCATTGGCTACCTTATTTGTGGGGACGCTAGTTTCTCATTCAGACAGATCATTATAGCCTAAAAATTTTGCTCTATCAACGCCTCTCGACGATTTCTCAGCATCGTTGGGTGAGTAAATTATCTGGCTATGATTTTCACGTGGAGTTTAAACCCGGTCGTCTCAACGTCGTCGCTGATGCGTTGTCTAGACGTGATCATGAGGACGGATTAGTCTTTGCCTTGTCTACACCACAATTTGATTTGTTTAATGCTCTTCGGCAATAGGCTGTTTGGGATTCCGAGTTGGCTACTCTCAGTGCTCAGATCGTTGCAGGAGATTTGGTTGCACCCTGGACAGCAGTAGATGGGTTGGTTCTTTATAACAACTGGGTGCATGTGCCACACTCTTCTTCTGTGCTTCAAATGGTTTTGAGTTCAGCGCATATGGCTGGTCATGAGGGGATTCAAAAGATGTTACACCGTCTTTGTGCTGATTTCCATGTCGCCTGTGACCATCAGTTGGTGCAAGATTTTGTTCGTTTATGTGGCACATGTCAACGAAATAAATCTGAGCATTTGCATCCTACCGGTTTATCGGTAGTTACTACCGACCTTCACGCATTTGGGAGGATATTGGATTGGATTTTGTGGAGGGATTGCTACGTGTTAATGGGAAGTCAGTCATTTTGACTGTTGTTGATCGCTTTTCCAAATATGCTCATTTTATTCCTCTCGCTCATCCATATACGGCAAGTTCAGTGGCCCGGGTGTTCTTTGATGAGGTGGTACGTTTACATGGCATTCCCTGTTCTATTGTCAGTGATCGTGATCCAATTTTCACGAGTAACTTTTGGTCTAAACTCTTTCGTTTGTCCGGCACCAAACTCAATCTCAGTTCAGCTTTTCATTCTCAGTCCGATGGTCAAACCGAGGTGAGAAACAAAATTATTGCTATGTACCTTCGTTGTATTACTGGAGATCGACCTCGTCAATGGATTTGTTGGTTGCCGTGGGCAGAATATTGCTATAATACTTCGTTTCAGGCTTCTCTAAAAGATACTCCTTTCAAGATTGTTTATGGACTTGAACCGCCTTCTCTGCGCCAATGTTTTAGGCTTCTCTAAAAGATACTCCTTTCAAGATTGTTTATGGACTTGAACCACCTTCTCTTCGCCAATATTCTGCACGTGATAGCCGTTTGCCAGCAGTGGGCAACCTCCTTCAATAGCGAGATCAACTCTTAGCTGACGTGCATGATAGACTTCTTTTAGCACATCAACACCATAAGCTTCATTATGATGCCAAACATAGAGAGCTGCAGTATTCCATTGGACAGTGGACGTGGTTTCGGCTTCATCATCGGCAGGCTTTATCCTTGGCATCTCATGTTAATCGTAAGCTAGCTCCTCGATACTATGGTCCATATAAGGTTTTGGAAAAAAATTGGAGATGTCGCGTATCGCTTACAATTACCAGCTCGCACCCGTATTCATGATGTATTTTATGTCAGTTTATTGGAGCCTTTTTATGGTGATCAGTCGACCGTACCGCCCGCGCTACCTGATCTTCATCAAGGCAGGGTAACAGCAACTCCTCGCCATGTTGTCCGAGCGTGTTTATGTCGTGGTATTCGTCAAATTTTAGTGCAATGGGATGGGTTACCAGATTCAGAAGCAACGTGGGAGCCTTTGACAGATTTTCAGAATCGATACCCTTTGTTGCAGCTCGAGGACGAGCTGTTTGCCAAGGAAGGAAGAGATGTCATGTGGGGAAACGTATACACTAGGCGCAGGCGACCATCAGGCAATGGCAACGTGTAAAACAAGAAGTCAAGTTTATATGGTATTTCAGTCAGTTTAGGAAGGTCTGTTAAACAGGGTAAGTTGAGTTAGCTTCAGACAATGAGTTGTATTAGAGTCTTGTAACAGTTTAATCTATTTAAGAGATGCGTGTGTACTATGGGAGGGCAACCAGAGTCTATTACCCAATTCTTCCTTTGCCTTCTCTTCTAGTTCTCCGTCCTGCTTCTGTTACCTCTGTCCACGATCCGGCTATTGCCACTACGGCTTCCCAGAAGCAACGACCAGGGCGGCCTGTTTGGATTGGAAGTTAAATGAACTTCACCAAATTTTGGTAATGCCCATAAAATTTGGCTAGCATTTGGATTGGTTCCAATATATGGCATGCCCTTGAAAAATTTGCCCACGCCAAATATTGGTAATGCCCATAAAATTTGGCTACAATTTGATTTGTTGCCAAATTTTGGTACTACCAACGAAAATTTGGTAAAGCCAATTTTTTCTTCGCAATTCTTAGGCAAAGTTTGGGTGGCCAAAAAGCTAACCAAATAATTGGTAGGGCAACTAACCCATGAGTTTGCTAGGTGGCATCATTTCGTTGGATGTGAATAGGGATATAGTAGTCAATATCGGTATTGCTCGTGGGTCCCACATAACATCAATTTTTTTTTACCCCAAAATATGTCAACTTGGGTCTTGTTTTGTTGATAAAATGACGAGGAACACAACGGTTCAAACGGATTACAAATTGGATACTCGGTTTACGAAATATGATCATTTCAAACAGATAAATCAATCTAACCATACAATTAATATCAATCTTACCAAATTTCGGTAATACCAAAATCTGGGCAATGCCAAACCAAACACTACCAACAACTTTTTTTGTCTATATTTTGGTATTGCTCAGATATTTGTGCCAAACCAAATACTAGCCAACTGCTTTTTTTGTCTATATTTTGGCATTGCCCAGATTTTGGTATTACAAAATTTTGGTTTGGCTCACTAGGGCAAACAGCCCCTTAAGCCTCCCGTGTTCCATGGATATTCGCTGCGATCTGGGTCTGGTCGTGACAGCTGGTGTCTTGATTTTTTTATCGATCCATTTTGACACAGTTAAATTGCACTGAAAGTCTGGAACTGAAGTGAAGATAAACATCTATAGATAGGACTTAACATATACAGGATTTGTTATGTCTTTTGTGTCAACACACTGAAATTAACGGTAATAAGGATCATATATACATGTAGCCCTTTTTTGAGAACGAGGGAAATTGATTGATACAGCTGCCTTAAGACTTGTA
Source organism: Phyllostachys edulis (assembly GCA_036346405.1). Taxonomy (NCBI): domain Eukaryota; kingdom Viridiplantae; phylum Streptophyta; class Magnoliopsida; order Poales; family Poaceae; genus Phyllostachys; species Phyllostachys edulis. The sequence continues at coordinate 36,184,505 of CM070552.1, forward strand.
CGATCAAGAGTTGAGAGAATAATTCCTGGGAGCTGCATTATGCGCCTCTTCTACCTTAGAATACGTTTCTTGGTGTCTCTCTCTTTACGGTGCATGCTGCTTGGATTATCTTCTCGTGTCACCATCGTATTGAAACGGCCTTCTAGGTGGTTTCTTCCATTCTTCTTAAGACACAAGTCACACAACCCAATCTATCAATCGCCATAAGATGTAACCGATACGAAGCCTTTCGTTACAATTTAATTTCCGCCTTGTTAAATAAACATCTAAGCTTAAGTCCAGATACTACACCCACAACGACAGCACCAAATGGATAACTCAACTTGGGAAATATCAGAATTCAGCAACCTGTACTGTTATTTCTCAAGATAATTATTGACTTCACCACAAGTAAATAGCGAATAACATTCAGATGGAGGTTCTGCTCGAAGCAACTAATTTCAAATAACAAAATCCATAGGAGGGAAACAAAAGCACTAATTAATATGTCTGTAGGGAACGGTTAGTACTTATTAACTCGATACTAAGCAGTATGCCAATGTTTATGTTTTCTTTTTCTGAAGTTCCTAGACAAGTTCTCAAACGACTAGACTATTATCGATCTAGATTCTACTGGCAGAGCGACAATCATAAACGTAAATACAGACTTGCTAAATGGAGTGTAGTCTATTCCGCCAAAGAGCGTCGCCACTCATCCCTCTGGACAGTGTCTTGGTCTCTGCTATCTTTCCACAGGAGCAGGCCGTGGAGGTGACCGAAGTGCAGGAGGCCCCTGGTATTGCGTCGCCACTCGCCCATCAGGACAATGTCTCGGTCTCTGCTATCCTTCTTGATTCATTAGCTAACCAAGGAAGGGATGAGGAGCAGGAGAATAAACTTAGTAATTGGAAAGGAAAAAGTATGTTTGTAGGGGGACGGTTAGTACTTATTAACTCGGTACTAAGCAGTCTGCCAATGTTTATGTTTTCTTTTTTGAAGTTCCTAGACAAGTTCTCAAACGACTAGACTATTATCGATCTAGATTCTACTAGCAGAGCGACAATCATAAACGTAAATACAGGCTTGCTAAATGGAGTTTAGCCTGTTCGCCCAAAGAGCATGGCGGTCTAGGCGTTCCAAACTTAGACATAAAAAAATAAAAGCTTGCTTGGAAAATGGTTATTTAAATTACTTGATGAAGAAGGTGTTTGGCAATCGTTGCTAACGAGGAAGTATTTGGGTGAAAAGAGTCTTTCGCAGGTGGTTAATAAGCCTGGGAGTTCCCATTTATAGTCGGGTCTTATGAAAATTAAGGATCAATTTCTTCGCTTTGGGTCATTCCAGGTTCAAAATGGAATGCAAACTAGGTTTTGGGAAGATATTTTGTTAGAAGATTCTCCGCTGAAAAGACAATACCCTATTCTTTATAATGTGGTAAGGAGAAATGAGGATACTGTGGCAACTATTATGAGATCGACTCTTTTAAATATTTCATTTCGAAGACCTATTATTGGACCAAAGTTACATGCTTGGAATGAATTAATTTTGAGAATTGCTAATTTACAGTTAAGCTCTCAAAAGGATATCTTTAAGTGGACTTTAAATAAATATGGCCTGTTTATGGTCAAGTCTTTCTATGGGGCACTAATTAGCAATTCTCAAGGCCCTATTAGGAATTTATTTTGGCTAATTAAAATCCCTTTAAAAGTGCAAATTTTCCTTTGGTATCTCAAAAGAGGGGTCGTTTTAACTAAAGATAACCTGCTTAAAAGAAATTGGAGGGGAAGCAGGCAATGTTGTTTCTGTATTAAAGAGGAAACAATTCAACATCTTTTTATTGACTGCCCATTTGCGCATTTTGCTTGGTGGGTTGTTCGATGTGCGTTTAATTTATCCCCCTTGTGAGCATAGCAAACATGTTCGGGAATTGATTAGCCGGTATTCCAACAAATTTAAAGTCACAACTCCTAGTGGGAGCTAGTGCCTTATGTTGGTCTATTTAGTGTTCTCAGAATGATGTTATTTTTAACAAAAAGATTATCACCAATCCTTTGCAGGTTATCTTCTTGTGTGGATTCTGGCTACGTGCTTGGGCAAAATTACAAACATCGGCCCAGAAGGAGTATATGGTGGATGGAAGCCTAAGGTTGGAGTTTGTGGCGAAGCAAATCCTTAAATTTTATGGGTGACGGCTTTAGTCACCGGATTTGCAATGATCGAGTTTAGTTGTCATTTGTCTATTTCTGGTTGTAAGGCTTTTTGCCACTTTTAACTACAATGGTTATTTTGTTAATTTTGTCCTTTTAATAAATGGGCTGTGTGCATCCTCGATGCAGAGACCAGGAGAGATTTTTTCTTTTCCATTATCTAAAAAAAATCTACATTTTATTATTCTTTGCCATCTCTTCCACATCAAGCTCTACTGCCAAAACTGGTGAATCCTGGTTCATGGCCATACGACTGTTGCAGAAACAGCAGGAACAAACATTCAGTTCATGCCCAAGTATGGTATGAGATTTGAGGGGGCGCTGAACTGAACGAAGTAAGGATCCTACCTGTTCTCCACTGGACCGTGATCAACAGCTGTTCTTAAAGAGTATATCACTCTGCCAAGGATATCAGTCATAGGGACAGGTCCAAACAAGCGGCTATCCCTAGCTTCCTGCCACCAAAACAATCATGAAACACTCGCGAAAAAGGCCTTTGCTGAAATGCAATATACTCTCATTCGTTAAGCCACGCTCTTAGGCCTGGTAATGGACCAGAATTTAAAGGGCCAAAAGGGTTGGACCTTGTATGGGTTGACTTTGGATCAAATGAAATGGGCTAAAATAAAAATGGGCTAGGATAGGGTTGGGTTGGCTTTAAACAGGGTTGGATTGGGTTGGGTTAGAATTGAAATGGATGTTGCTCTTCCAGCGATGGCCCGCTCATGACCGAGCTCGTCACCTCGATGGAAACATCTCGCCGTCCCCAACCCCTCCAGGCGCGGCCCGAACTACCGTTACTTCGGCGCCGCCAAGAAGCTCCCCGGCGTCCGCGAGCTCTTCTTGTGGGCTGTGAATTTCGTACAAAATAATCAAAAATTGACTAAGGCTAAGAGTAATACTCTAAGAGACTATGAGTATAAATCTAGGAGACTAGGCCAGTGAGTTTTGAGGATTCGGAGCTGCGATTGAGGGCAAACTCGCTTTCGCCCTTGTGACCGCAAGACGCCTGACTTGTGGCGGCTCTGGGACTGGGTGGCCCGGTCAACCGAGTTGAGATCGATCGATCTTGAAGAAGAAGAAAGATCTGGTTGGATTCGATTGTTCACAGCAAATAAAATATCAGAGCAAATACGAACAATAATCCAAGAAAGCTTGGGATTTCTTACCAAGAAAAGGAATCACGTCCGGATGGATCTTCACTCCACGCCAGTCTAGTAGGGCATGGAGGAGGAGGAGGACGGCGACGAGAGAAGGGGGTTCCTTCTCTTCGCGTGCTTCAGTGGAAGGAGGATGACTCACTAGAGGCTGGTTGGCGAAGGGGTTTCGTCGGCACTGGCGGCGAAGATGAAGAGTTCCCCCGATCTCCGCTGGAGGGGGAGGGACAGGAGAGGTCGCGGGCTGCTCGAACCTCTCGTCGTCAGACCACCTCTCCGGCGAGGGGCGCGCAAGGGGAATCGCCGGCGGCGGCCCGAGGAGAGGAGTCGCCGAGTGGAAGAAGAAACAGAGGAAGGACCGAAGGAGATGAGAGAATGAAGCGACCCAGGAGACCAGGACTAAACCGGCCGACCCTAGGGTTGAAACGGGCCATGCTGGGCTGGACGGGGTGGGCCATTAATAAATTTGATTGGACTAGATTGGGTTGGGCTGCCTATTAGATTTTTTGGGCTAGGATAGGATTTGGGCTGGATCCTAGCCCATTACCAGGCCTACACGCTCTATGGTTTATGCATCTACAATTAGGATGTGCTCATATCTCACTCTTACACAACTAAAATATGAAGATATCATGGTAGAACAACAACCAACAAAATTATGCATATTATTGCTTGATGCATCAATAACATACATACCTTCGGCTTTAGTGATTGGTTGTCTGCCAGGACCCAGCATTGATCCTTGTCAAGTACAAAAGGCTCGTCCTTCTCATCACTAGAGGCCATCTCATAGCCTTCCAAGGCTGCCAATCAACGAACAATTAAATCATCAGATTTCTCTAGGTCTTTTAACAAGACGACACTCCTAACAAAGACTTGTCTGAAGATAATTTGATGAATAAAAGACTACGATATATGGATATATCAACGTTAAAGCTGACTAAACAGATACTCCTATTCTCTTTGACTATTTCTATTCGGAAAAGGGTTCATGCAAGAGAAGACGCTAAACTTCATAAAAATGCATAATAATGTCTATGAGATCCATCAATTAATTTAAAAAGATATATCATCATCAGGTATCAGTCAGTCCAACACATATCGCATCATGATAGAACCTCGAGAGATAATAACTTCAGATAATCAACTCATTTTGCAAATTATCATCTTTTATAAACAAACAGAAAACTAGGTCAATAAACAAAAGATCGAGTCTCTAAAATGGTCTGCTCATCAATACAACATTTTAAAAAACAAAACTGATGATCCTAAAGATGTAAGATCAGAGCATACATAATGCTTAAAAAAATAACAAGGGAAGTGAAGACAGCACATGTAATCTCAAAATAACAGCTGACGAGTTATTGCATGTATTACTTTAAGTGCAGATGCACACAATGTTGCTATCTTCTTTATTTTTAGGAAATTTCAGATTTGCAACCTTAACTAGAATCATTATTCATTACTTATTAGTACGAAACAATATTATGTATGTACTAGTTCATCATATAGCAGATCAATTAGTAGGTGAACCAGGGGAGCAGGCTTTGTATATCAGTTTTCCATAGAATCTGGGTATATATTGAAGTTCTAATATTATGTCGATCATTCAAATAATTGACAAGTTAAGAATAATTAGGATTGCATGTACAAACGGAGCCATGTGCCGTGCAGATATGGTCCAAAGCTAAGCTTACATAAAAAAAAATCCTATTCCTTGTCCATATTCTAGTTCTCTCCGATGAGCAAATGTGTACACTGTTAGAAAAATAGGGACAAAAGAGACACGAATTTTTACGTGAAAAACCCTTGCGGAAAAAAACCACGGACGCCAACCGGCGATGATCACTATATGAGGAGCGATTACAAAACGCAGGGGGATTATAATGAGGCGTCCCTCTCCCCGTGCGACTTACAAGAGGTATATAAAGGGGTAAAAGGACTTAGAGTCCAAGTAGGAAACTAATCCGCTAATATGACGTATTCCAGATGCTTCGATATTAAAAATTCGGATCACGTACGGATCCAAATATCAACAATCTCCACCTTGAGACGAAATTTCCTCTTGTAGCAAAATAAAGAATTGTCGGTGTTTTAGAACCGAACTTACGTAAAGATTGTTTGATTCGGGGGGTCTCCTAGAATAGAATCATGCAGAGAGATTGACACGGGAATTTTTATACAGGTTCGGGCCTTCTCCAGAGAGAATAACAACCCTACTCCTGTGTGTGTATGGTATTGAGTGTATACTGAACAATCAGGGGAAAAACTAAGACTATTACAGATAGTGCTTGTATTCCTGATGGCTCGATCCTCGATCCTCTCTCCCTTTCTCTAGTTGCCGCCTTTTATAGTACGTGAAGGAGCGGCAGTTACTCCAGGTAAAGCGGCGCCTCATCACCTCCTGTAACGGGCGCATGTTGGTAGTAATTACCGGTGTATTAATTCCTCCACGTCGCTCAACAGCTATATACCAGAGATAATGGGGTATTACGTGCCATTATTACGTAGAATAACGGCATATGATATTTGTTTGAATCCCTTAATCAATAAGACCCACTTGTCTGCGGGTTCATTTGATTATAAGGTGGTCGTGGTGACCTAGTTGTAGAGGAATCTCGACTATGAGGTAGTCGTAGCAAGACTTACGACTATGTGATAGTCGTAGCATAACTTACGACTATGGGGGTGGTCGTAGAAGAACTTCGACCATCCATTTGGTTCTTCCTTCATAACATTAAGGGTACACTCGGGGTTCACATGGCGTCATATTTACCTATAATAAAAATTATAGATAAAAGGTAAAATGAGGATTATTATATCCTCGTCATCTAGCCCCCACTTCAAGTGAAAGCAACTTACTTGGTAAAGGGGTTCTAGATGGTCTTACGATCATGAGAGGATCGTAGAAAATAATCGAAGGAAAAACTCTTCGATTGTATACTACTTTGACCAGAAATGTGCTTGGTCAAGAAAATTGCTTACGACTATCAAGTGGTCGTAAAAGCATTTCTACGATCACAAGGTGGTCGTAATATAGTGATCGGAAGAAGGAACTTTCCAATTATCATTTCCTTTGGTTGAAAAGATCTAACCAAGGAAGTAATTTCGCTTGAGATGTCTTGTTTCTCACTGTCTTTTCATCTTGCAGAAAGCCATAGAGCAAATTGCTGTTGTCGGTGAATATCATCGACAACTTCTAGAGTCATGACAGAAAAAGAGGAACTCGCAAGCAGTAGAGAGGTGGTAAGTCATTTGCTATTCATAGTCACCTTAGATTTGACTACTTATATAGTGCTTACGGATTTGTCATGGAAAAACTCACGACTAGGTAATGGTCGTAAAAGACTTATGACCGGTGGCTTTGTCGTAGAAGAACTTCTGACTAGGTCGATGGTTGTAGAAGAACTTACAATCGATTGACCCATGCTCATGTCCTTTGTTATCCTTTGCGGGTTAAACGGTGGCGCTTAAGATCTTAAGCCGACTCGCTCGATTATGAAAAAGAGGAGTCGAAAAAGTTTAGGAAGAGGTATTAGACCTCCAAAAAAGCTTAAAGAAGCTAACTCGCAACCATGAAGTCGCAGGAAAAATTAAGCGATAAGTCTTGAACTTAAGATCTGCTTATATCTTTGATCTTTACCTAACTCTTGCTTCTTTTGTAAAAGAAGACGAGGCGAAAAAGCTCGAGAATGAAGTTAGAGAAAAACTTGATTATTCACGAGCTTACTCGTATGTCCAAAAATAAAGATCAAAACCTTGAGACGCCGAGAACTTCGAATATCAAGTAAGTAATTCTTTACTGCAGTCCTTCGAAGTTATTTCCTTTTCTCACTTCCACTTCCTTTCTAGCAATGGACGTTAAATTGAGAGAACTTGAGATGAAATCGCGGATAAAGCCGTGATTTATAACCGCACCGCCCTTATTGCAAAGAAGAATGTAGAGGATATTGTATCATGGGAGAAAAAGTATCTTTGAGACCGTTGCTTCCCATAATGAAGAGGTCAAGAAGTTGGATTCTCAACTAGTGGGTAAGAAATTCTTTTACCCGTGATTATTTTTGTTTTCTTTTTCCTCTAGGAGTTTATTTTGTTTGACCAATCTTATTTCTTGAGCAAGTGGTCGAAAACAAAAAGCTCATGAGGCTTCGACTTGTACCCAACAGAGATGGAAGCAATGAAGATTAAACTTCAAGGAAACATCACGCTCTGAACAATGTGCTTGGTGAGCTACATAGTGAGGAAAAACTCCTCAAGATGATACAATAGCTGCTCACACAAGTACCATTGGGGATCAAGTCGGGATTTTGCAAGATCTGGTGACCACTCAAGGCCAACCAAGTCAATCGATAAAGGAGGCGGTCGAAATCTGCGATAAGTTATGCATTAGCAAAACTTAAAGCTCATGACCCCAACCTTAATGTGCAACCACTCGGCCGACTTCAAGCGCTCTGAAGCGGAAGGAAGGCGTCGATGGAGGAGATGCAATCGGTTAGTAGGAAAGTTTCAGAGGAGATGCATTGGGCTCTCCTCTTCTTGAGTAGTCTCAGTAATGAACTTGTGAAAAACAATCTTTTGTTGATGTAATCCATCTTGTTCCTGCAAATCATCTTGTCGAGTAGTTAGTAACTCAAAAGATAATTAACGAATTTAAAGACTAAGAAATGAAGTCAAATGTGATGACTTTATCCTAGCCCCGACTATTTGCTTAGTTTGTGAAAACTAAGTAAATAGTTTTGTCTCTACAAATCATCTTGTCGAGTAGTTAGTAACTCAAAAGATAATTAACGAAATAAAGACTAAGAATTGAAATCAAATTATCCTAGCCCCGACTATTTCTTTGAGTTTGTTTAGACAAACTAAGTAAATAGTCTGTAAAAGGGTTTCAAAAAAGAGAGGTTTGTTTAACTTGTAGTTTTTGGGTCTCAATTGTCATGCAATCGTCGAAAGGGTGGTAACGAGTTGACACTAGGAAGTTCCTTCTAGTGGGCGGGACCACGTCGAGAGGAGAGGCTTCGACTAGGTAATGTTAACATCTCCGACTAGTTTAATCAAATCGAGAACGGCAACTTGAGTTAAGCAAACGTCTAGAGGACTTTAAAATATTTACTCGTCCTTCTCCGGTGGACTCGATAAGTCTGTCCTGGTAGCAAGAGTAGGAAACTGAACAAAGCTAGGAAGCTCCTTCCAGTGGGCAGGACCACGTGCAGAGAGGAGAAACTTCAACTAGATGTGTCTCTTCCTCCGACCAGTTGAGATGAAACGAGTACACCCAAGACGGTTAAGCAAATCTGAGAAAGTGCGCTCTTCTTAGAGTATTTTTCAAATTAACTGAAGAAATAAACTAAGGTGAAAAGAGTTGGCCTTCAAAAATATTTCGACTAAATAAAACCCGAGTTCTTTGTGTTGGCCATAAAAGCGAGTAACGAGTCGACACTAGGAAACTCCTTCTAGTGGGCAGGACCACATGCAGAGAGGAGAGGCTTCGACTAGGTGATGTTATCTGCCTTCTGACCAGTGTAAAGAAAACTGGGTGTTTAAAACATAGTCGAAAAATAATGAAAGCACTACTCAAAAGTAAGACAATAGAGATAGAAAAAACCTGATTCTTTATTGTCCGAATGGCTGGTTACACATAGAACTTGCGTAACTGGTCAATGTTCCAAGAATTCGAGAGAACTCAGCCGTCTTCCATTGCCAATCGTCTCAGCCCTAGACGAGTAACCCGACCATTTGTGTAAGGACCTTCCCACTTGGGAGAAAGTTTGTTCCGATTAGACTTGGATTGGCAAAGCCTCAATACCAAGTCACCTCTGACAAGGTGCGAGGTTGAACCTTACGATCGTAGTATCTTCGCGAGGCTTGTTGGTAGATTGCCGAGCTAATTAGGGCTGGTTTCTCCTTTCTTCAAGTAGATTAATATCATCTGCTCGAATTTGTTCTGGTTGGAGTCCGTGAATGTTTCGACTGTGTTGACCGTATCTTTAGTTAGGAGGAAGCATAGCTTCAAAGACCAAGACTAAAAAGAAAGGTGTTTCTCCTGAGTCTGACCGTAGTTGTCGAATCGCCCATATCTGAGGGTAATTCTTGTACCCAAGCCCCGGCGTTTGATGAGTGATCGAAGACTCGAAGTTTTAATTCCTCTCATTATTTGGCCGTTTGCGTTCGATTGCCCCATTACTCGGGGATGGGCCATGAAGCATAACATAACTTGGTACCCAACTCGTCGCATAAAATTCACGAAATTTTGCGCTCAAAATTGCTTACCATTATCTCGTAATTATTCGACTTGGTACTCCAAATCGAGTAATTACGCATCTCATCATAAACCGTTTTGTTGCTTCGTTGTTATCGATCCACAGTGTTCGGCTTCAATCCATTTTGTGAATGTATCAATAGCCACAAAAAGGAACTCGAAACCTCCTGGAGCTTTAGGAAACGGTCCCAGGATATCAAGCCCTAGGTTGCAAAAGACCAAGATAGAGGTATTGTTTGTAATGCCTGAGCTGGTTGGTGTATTTATCTGCTATGAAACCGCATTTGGACACACTTTTTAACCAACTCTTTAGCATCGTATAGGGTCATTGGCGAGAAAACCTTGTCGAAAAGCCTTGCCGACCAGCGTTACAGAGAAAGCATGATTTCCACAAATGCCACCATGTATGTCGTGAAGGAGTGTTAATCCTTCGCTCTACGGAATGCATCGCATGAGCACCCCTTGAGTACCTCGTTTATAGAGAACTCCTTCACCAAAGTATACATTTTGGCTTTTTAGGGATAAGCGATCCGCCTCGAGATCGTCTTGGTCTGTAACCCTTCAAGATAATCATAGATGGGCGCCATCCATGTATCCTCGTATTCTAGAGAGGCCGTCTCAATAGGAGGTGTCTTTGGCTCTTCGACCGAGAAGGCTTCGAGTTGTTCCAAGAAGACTCCTTTTGGTACTTCAGATCCGAAGAAGCTATTCGAGCAAGTCGGGTCTCGCGAGAAATTATCCTTCGAGGATGAATTGTGCCTCGAAACCTAAAAATGCTTTTCTAGCTTACGTACTTCGATAAGTACCGAGACATTGTCGGGTTAGAAACCTTTGGTACTCTTTACCGACTTGATTCACGACTAGTTGAGAGTCTCCTCTCACGAGTAGTCGGCGAATCGAGCGCTTTCATTGCTCGTATACCGACTAGCAAACCTTCAGATACGCCACATTATTAGTGGCACGAAAGTTTAATTGTATGGTATACTTTAAGGTCTCTCGAGGAGATACCAGACCACCCCACCCCGAGCCACTTAAAGTGGCGACCGTCAAAGTACATCGATCCCATTGGTCGTGGGAATCGTCTTGGGGATCTGAGCACAGTTCAGATTTGTCCATTCGGCGACAAAGTCCGCCAAGATCTGGGATTTAACGGCCGTTCGGGACACGAAATGGATGTCGAACTCCCCAAGTTCGACCGACCATTTTGCCATCGCCCCATTGTTTCCCTATTACGAGGATCGCTCCCAAGGGAAACTCGACGCAGCCTGACTAGTTTGTCGCTGAAAATAATGCCGCAGCCTCGAAGACATGAGGAGGGCATCTGAAGCTTTTGGACTGAGGGTAACGCTCCTTAGGTCCGTGTAAAACTTCACTTACGTAGTAAACCGGTCGTTGTACATTTTCACGTTCTACAACCAAGATCTTACTTGATCGCTGTGGCGTGGCGCCTAGGTAAACCAAGAGCGTTTCTTCTGGCCTCGGAGAGACCAGAATAGGAGCACTCGTAAGGTACCTCTTGACATCCTCAAAGGTAGCGTTTGCCTCATTCGACCACTCAAAACTTTCGTGTCTCCTTAGAAGTTTAAAGAAAGATAGTCCCTTTTCTCCCAGTCGTGCGATGAAACGACTTAGAGCCGCCATGCACCTAGTGAGTTTGGACTTCTTCCGTGTAGTTGGAGGGCATTTGTAAAATGGCTTTTATCTTTTGATTAGCTTCAATTCCTCGTATAGATACTAGGAATCCAAGCAATTTCCTAAAGAGATTCCAAACACACACTTCTCGAGATTAAGTTTTAAGCGATGTTTTACGAGATTGTCGAATGTTTCTTGTAGGTCGATAATATGATTAAGTTTCTTGATGCTTTTGACAACTAAGTCATCAACATAGGCTTCTAGATTTCGCCTAATTGAGATGAAAAAGTTACTGCATCAAGCGTTGAAAAGAAGCGCCGGCATTTTTTAGACCAAATGGCATTTTGACATAGCAAAATATACCAAATGGTGTAATAAATGCGGTCTTTTCTTCATCGTCTAGACACATATTAATCGATGATATCCGAATATGCATCTAAAAACTTAACATTTCACAACCCGCAGAGAGTCAACCAATTGATCGTCTGAGGTAAAGGAAAATCGCTTTTGGACAAGCTTTATTAAGATCGATAAAGTCTCGCTTTATCGCCATTTGCCGTTTGACTTTCTAACCATTACAGGTTAGCCAACCATTACGGATGGTTGACCTCTTATAAAGTCTGCTTTAAGTAGCTTATCAATTCGATTTAATAGCATCTCGTCGATCGAGGCAAATCTCCGCAATTTTTGTTTTACGTACTTTGTCGGTAGTAAGGCTAGCTCGTGCTCGATCACCTCCTCGGGACTCGGGCATGTCGGATGCTTGTCCGCGAATACATCTGCGTTAGCTCGGAGGAAGGTGATGAGGCGTCTTCCTATTTGGGGTCGGAAGTATCCCGATGCGAAACGATCTTGAGGGCTCCCTGCGTCGGAGGAACCTCTTTGACTTTGTCGTTCGGCTTTGGTGCGACTTTGAAGCCTTCGACTTGCTAGTCGGGTGACTTCTTCTCGAGTTGGTATTTGTCCTACCATCTCAAGGGATCGACGATCGTGGTATCGCCATCTTCTTGTCACAATGGATTGTAATTACTCCTTTGGGACTGGCATCTTAATACATTGATATCCATAATGAGTAGCCATTAGTAATTTTGCCAAAGTTGGTCGTCCGAGTATGGCGTTATATGTCAGATCGAAATCGACCACATCAAAGGAGATTTTCTCGTCACGAAATTACTTGGTGAACCAAATGTTAAAGGAATAGAAACTTGACCAATTGGTTTGGCGAAGATCCCTGTACAATCCCATGGAAAGAGTATCGTCTCGGTCTTACTTTGGTCCCGGTACTTGCATGTCATCCAGGCACTCGTAAATAAAATATTTAACGAGCTTCCACCATCAACCAAAACTCGATTGACCCGACAATTGTTGATGGTGGGTTCGACCACGATTGGGTATCGACTGTCGAGTCGAAGGATCGGCGATCACTCTTCTCGAAAGAAATGGTGACTTCCGACCACTTCGTAATTTATTGACGAGAGGAGGATCTATGGAGTTTACCTCGCGTTCGTGACCTTATTTGAGTCGCTTTGATTCATATGCCGATGATCCCCAGAGATGTGTTCAATGGTGTGTTGCGGATCCTGGGACAGCATCTCCTCTTCGTCATCGAAGATTTATGACCACTTGTTTGACCTACCGCCGAGGGTGGGAAGTGGTCCTTCTCGTTGTAGTAGTCTTCAAGCTTTCGTTGGAAGACCCAAGATTCTATGAAGGTCATGCCCTTCCTTTTTATGGAAAGGACACCACCTAGGCTTATCATTTTTCCGATCGGTAGCTTACCTTTGCCTCTGCCGGAGTGTGGCTTGATGTGCGTGGCTCTTTATCATTCACACCAATACCTCCTTGGAACCGCTTGGTTTTGACCCTTCATCTTATTCTTGGACTTTTTGCTTTCTTATCCTTCTTCTTACCAACTTCGCTTTGGCTCTCGAGATGGATTGTCTTCACGATCAATTGTGTTGTTCCACTCGACCGCCTCGAGGCGATAGTATATCGATCGGCCATTTCAAGAGTTCGCGATAGAAGTAGGAGGATTTAAAGCAATATCCTCTGTTATCCTTCTACTACGGACTCCTGGCAAAGCCCTGATGACAGATGAATCAGAAACTTCCGGAATTGAGTTACGAACCTGACTGAAACGCTTGATGAACTGGCGCAATGTCTCGTTGTCGTTCTGTCTCATCCGGTGCAAGTTGTCTTCCTTTCCAGGGCGATTGTATGTGCCTTGAAAATTTGCCAGTAGAAGATCGCAGAGATGTTGCCAAGAATAGATCGACTCGAGTGGTTGGTTTAGTAACCACGATCGAAAGCGAATCCTTCGAGCACGCTTGGAAGGTAATTTGCCATCACATGCTCTCCTCCTCCTGCCGCTCGAGCAATTTGTTGTAAATTTGAAGGAATTCGATGGGATTTTGGGAACCATCAAACTTCTCCATGTTCACTTTGGTCGAAAACGAGGTGGCGGTGAACAGCTTCTGAGATCGGCGAGAATGCCCGACATCCAAGAATGACTTCTTGACGCCTCCTTTGCGAAAAAGAAGGGTTGATATCATCGGTGGTCGTACTCGACGATACCCGATGTGAGTTGACCCGACACATAATAGGTCTCGGTCCCACGAGGGAATACTCCTCGTAGTTTATCTCGCCGCTGCAGATTTCCATGTCGGAGTGGTGAGCGATCACCTTTCCTAGGAGCTTGTTGATCATCGGTCATTTGGAAGACATTTCTTGAGTAGGAGATCGACACGACTTCTGTTGCGCCCGATTTCTCGCGGTGATATGTTGGATTGATCGGTAGCGAAGAAGTCGTATGGGTACGACTACTTGAATGATGTCGACGAGGAGCTTCGGCTTTTTCATTGTACTCAAGAAGCCTTTGTGCGATCTCTTGGTGAAGAGGTCGAGTCTGGCGTTCGGGCTAGCTCTTGAGTTGGATTCTCGAGCAAATCATTGATGTCTTTGGAGCTCTCGAGCTTCCTCGATTGATATTGAATACGCCCAGGCAAATTCTTCTGAGCTTCAATCTTCTTCCTTCGAATTGCCTCAAGATTTTCCATGTTAGACTCTTGAGATTGCCTCAATGAAGCGCGAGAATGTCGAGGATTTCCCTGGCGTTCATGAAGGCATTGGTCGTGTCCGCCAGTGGTGGTGTCCTGGCCATTGCCACGAGGGGGCGCAGTGTGTGACCTTCGGGAAGGGTCTCCATCTTGGTCTCTAGAAGAGTGATCTTGATCTGAGGGAAGGACGAAAACCTCCGTTGATGATTCTCACTTGCGCTCGAGGCCTCTCGCTTGAGGAGTCGTCGAGACACCATCTGGCGACTTGGAGTAATCCCTCCAAGTAGGGAAGTCCGGTTATAACTGTCTCCGTCGGCAGTGTGACCTGCGGAGAGATGGTCGAATTTGCGGAAAAGCATGCTTGATCCCGCCTCTCTGGCGTTATCCAGAGAGAGAATCACCAGATGCTTGAAGTCCTGCATGTGGCTTCTAGAGCTTGCCTCACCAAGTCGGACCGCCTTAGGGAATTTGGACACTTCGAGGAAAAACTCTCGTCGTGTCGTGAGTCCACTGGTGTGGTCTGGTCGATTGACCCTTGCCCCTTGAGAGGGTAGATTCCTCTCTTGGGCGTCTTGTTGTGGGGATAAGGATCCTCCTCAACTCCACCGGTGACATTGTCTCTGGATCGTGGGAAGATCCCGGAGGCAAGAATGCCATAGGATGAGTCATCACTCGGTTCAGAATCGAATCGCATCCATGTCGACGTCTGCGTAATTTGCCAAGTCGAACCAGTTCTCCTCGTTCCATTCTCCCGCCATGAGTGCATGAGATTTGGAAAAGCAGAGAGAATGTTTGACAAGAAATTACCGAAGATCCCCACTGCCGGCGCCAACCGCTTGTTTTAGAACCGAACTTACGTAAAGATTGTTTGATTCGGGGTCTCCTAGAATAGAATCATGCAGAGATTGACACGGAATTTTTATACGTGTTCTGCCTTCTCCGGAGAGAATAACAACCCTACTCTCGTGTGTATGGTATTGAGTGTATCTTGAACAATCGGGGAAAAACTAAGACTATTACAGATAGTGCTTGTATTCTGATGGCTCGATCCTCGATCCTCTCTCCTTTCTCTAGTTGCCGCCTTTTATAGTACGTGAAGGAGCGGCGCTATTACTCGAGTAAAGCGCCTCATCACCTCAGAATGGCGCATGTTGGTAGTAATTACGGTGTATTAATTCCTCCACGTCGCTCAATGACTATATACCGAGATAATGGGGTATTACGTGCCATTATTCTCAGAGAATAACGATGATGATATTTGAATCCCTTAATCAATAAGACCCACTTGTCTCGGTTCATTTGATTATAAGGTGGTCGTGGCTAACCTAGTCGTAGAGGAATCTCGACTATGAGGTAGTCGTTGTAATGACCCAAAGTTCATTACTAAAATAAAATTAATAAAATTATTATTTTAATGAATTTTCTGCAATTTGAAAGAGTTTGATTGCTTTATTTGAATTTACAAGTTTTAAAAGCCTTTTTCCAAATTATTTTAAAGCCAAAATAAATTATGTGCAAAAACTATTATCAATTATAAGTTGGAAATATTTTTATTAAGTTCAAAATAATTCTAGGAATTTTTGTGAATTTTTCTAGAATTTTTGGACTCTATTTGTTATCTTCTGAAAATCTATTTTGACTTGTTGTGTAATCAGAATTAATTTCGAAAATTAATAAATAAATAAAAATAAACTTCCCATCGGTCACCCATCCAGACACTACTCTGTGCCCAGCACGCTTAACACCAGCACTCTAAAGCATGCACTGCCCTCTTGCTTCTTTCCTTTTAATCAATTAATGCACCTCTCTTTATTCATTTATCCTTTTCTCTCTCCTATGTT
Source organism: Phyllostachys edulis (assembly GCA_036346405.1). Lineage (NCBI taxonomy): Eukaryota > Viridiplantae > Streptophyta > Magnoliopsida > Poales > Poaceae > Phyllostachys > Phyllostachys edulis. The sequence goes on from CM070552.1 coordinate 36,200,633, forward strand.
CTTCAACCTCCCGACGTCTTCCTTCTCTGGTTATTTTTCTTCATCCGTGCGCTTCCATGACAGTGCCGCCCCTTGGTAGCCCAACTCGGCCACCGCCGCCGACCTCGCCGCAGGCCATCTCCACCACTGCTGCCCTCCTCTCCTCTTTCCCCCTCTCTTCCCTTTGCTGCTCATGCATAACCGAACCGCCGACCGCCATTGTTGCACAGCGAAGCTCCACAACTGGCCGCCCCAACCACCCCCGCTCCTCACGTGCGCGTGCGTGGTCAAGCCCACGACCCGCGCCCCAACCGCCTCAACCCCCACCTTCTCTCCCCCATTTGGCGGCAGTTCGCCCACGAGCCCCGCAGAATCGCCGCGCACGACCTCCACCTCCTCCTCGCCGCCCGGTGCTCCTCGGCCCCTATAAAAGGGAGCACGAGGTAGCCTTTACCTCACTCAATCCGTCACCGCCACCCATTCCTTCCCCCTCCTCGTGAGCTCGCAGGAATTTGAGTTTTGTCGTCGCCGGCCGCAGCGCTCCGCTGCCCCTAGCGCCGCAAGTAGTGGAGCACCTCCGCCATCAACCACACCGCCGGCATCGCGACGTCGTGCTCTACACGGTGCACCTCCTCTTCGCCGGAACCTCGCCGAGCACCGCCGCCCGTGCACCACCGTACACTGTTGAGGCCGCTGCCGCCACCACCGACCGCCCTCGCCGCACCGCCACCTTCTACGGCATCGCTGCAGGGGTGAGCAATCCATTGATGTCGTTCGCCGCCACCCTTTCCCTCTCTCTCATTGGCGCTGCCATTTTTGCTTGTCTCCATGCGTGCTGCTTTCTGTTGGCCAAAGCTTGAAGATGAATGAACAGTAATTCATTTTATCTAGTCGTTCTACACTTCATACATGCACATGTTTATTCCTTCCAAAATTTCGTTCTCCCACATGAAAGCTCCAAATCTGTTGATTCCTTCACCTAAATTCATCTAAATTCATCTACTATTTTTAGTATTTATTTCATAATTTTTAGATTTTATTTCGTTTCTGTTAATTATTCAGTCCATTGTACGTCTGCCGCCGCCGCCGCCCGACCATGCGTATTCCACCCCAACCAAGGTGAGCGTTGTGTTCCCGCGGTTCCATCTTCAAATCGCCGCCAACCCCACTCGCTAACTCTTCTCCGTTTACGAACGCCGACGTCCGCCTCACAAAGGTTTTTTCTCCGTCGGATCAAGTCACCATCAAAGGTCGTCTCGCCGAGCCAACTATGTCGCCGCGTGCCCCTCGGCTTCCTCTTCATATCCCTGGAATTCGGCCCTCAATCTCGCCACCAGCAAAAATTTTCCGCAAACGGCCCAACCACATTCTATCGTCGTTTCCGGTGCCGTCGTTGATCCCAAGCGACATCATCTCGTCGTTAACCGCCTCGCAACGCTCTACGCAGTGCTCCCTTCCTTTTCCCTGAAACACCATCGGCTCATCGGTGCTACTATTCATCCGACACTATTTTTGCGCGCCGCCGCAGCACCGGACCTCCGCCGATGACGCGACCACCACCATTGGGTCCGTCTAGTTCCCGGGATTCCATTTTTGTGCTTCGCCGGCCGCCACTCCTTTCCTCTCGCCCGGCATCGCCATTTCTCCATGCACTTGGTTACTATTCACGTTGCATGGCAAGCTACAGTGCCATGCAAGCACATACATCCCTTTTTATTTTTTTTGAGATTTAAACTTCTACAATTTCGTTCATTGTCATACGAACTCCAAATCCGTTGATTCTTCCTCCTAAATTCATCTAAATTCATTCTCTACTTCCAGTATTTATGTTATAATTTTTGGATTTTTATTTGGATTTTATTTGAATATTATTTGAATTCGGATCGTTTACGCCATAGATTTAAACGACTTGGACGATCGGATTTCGACGCCGCTTGATAACATCGTTTAATCAAGCAAGGCAAGTTATACTTTGATCATTTTGCCCCTACTATTTTAAAGTTATTTAAATTCAGTTTTCAAATTATTAAATGCATGCATACTTTTATCCAAGTATTTCAAATTCCTGTTTAAACAATTAGATATTCCAGCTATCATTGTATGGCCAATCTTGAATATTGATATGTCATCCCTTTGTCACTATAGATAAATTGGTTTGTAAATTATTCACATGCTTAGCAAATGCTTAGACCATGATTTTGATTTTGGGAGGATTTAGCCAAATCATGACAAAATTATTTAAACTTGAACCTATGGTATTGTTTTACCATAGAGTTATTGTAAAGATGGTTTTTACTAAAATAAAATCAAAAATGGTTTGGACTTGGGCGAAACGGATGAATGGTGGGTGCAGGTTTATGCACGGGTTTAATCTGGTTAGGATTAAAGCCCAGGGTTTGTTTTGAAAGACGCCCAAGTCAATTAAGGACCGGCCTTTGAGCGTTCCTTTGCTATGCCTTACCGTACCACCACACGTCCTGTATGGGCAGGACCTGGCTCATTAATTTGGGATACCTCGTAGATGTTCGTGCCATTTTGTGTGAGTGGGTGTTGGTTAGACTATAGTCCCACCTGGCGCAAGAGGGGGCCCTGAACCTGCGGATGGTTAGTCCAAAGGGGGCGAAACCTTAGCGGGCATGAGTACTTTGAGGTAGATCATTGTAAAGGCCTTGTCACGTGCTCTAGACTGCTCACCTAAGGTAGTGAGCGGTGGCATAGATATATGCCGGATAAACTAGAGAATTCGTGTCTTGTGGGTAAAGCCGCACAAACTCTGCGAGTAGAAAACTATTCAATAGCGCGTCATGATCATGGACATGCTAGCAAAGCCACTTTGAGTTAGACTTGTTTTTGGTTTTAAAATGGTTTCAACAGATGTTTTCAGGATGGTTAGTCCTGTGGGAAAATCGGGCGGTTAGCCATTGTGATTGGAGGATATCCATCACCTTTCTTGGAGGTTATCCACATTATACATTCGTCATTTAAATTATGATTTTACATACTGTATGAAAATGGCCTTGCAATCTAATATGATTATTTAAACTAAAACTGCTGCTTTACGCAAAATAACCCTGCCAATGTCCTTTGTTTACCTTATGCATGCATTACAATTCCATATTGGGTGTAACTTGCGAGCACGGTAGTTGTGCTCATACTTGCTTTATGCAAACAAATTTCAGAGGAGAAGAACTTCGTTTACGCGTGTGGATCTCGACGACTAGGCCGCTACCCCAGTCGATTGCCTGTGGCAGATTAACTGGACTCTACTACATCTTCTTCGTCTTCCGCTGTGTTTATTTTATTGTTGGCCTGTAAGCCTCCTTTGTAATCAACTCTGTTGTTATTTATTAATAAAGTTGTGATATGATTTTGTTACCATATTTGTTTACTGTGTGAACTAGCTACTGATCATGGGACTAGTTTAGAAATGCACAGAGGATTCAGGAGTGTTAATCCCGGGTCCTACAGTCGTAGCAAGACTTACGACTATGGGATAGTCGTAGCATAACTTACGACTATGAGGGTGGTCGTAGAAGAACTTACGACCATCCATTTGGTTCTTCCTTCATAACATTAAGGGGTACACTCAGGGTTCACATGACGTCATATTTACCTATAATAAAAATTATAGATAAAAGGTAAAATGAGGATTATTATATCCTCGTCAAGAATCATCAATCACCAAATGATTCCCCAATAAGATAAAAATCACCGTGCGCCAACTAGTCTCTAGGACTAAACTGTAATACCAACTAAGTTTGAGCAAAGCTCAAACTTAGTAACAGGAACTGGTTTTGTCATCATATCAGCTGAATTATCATGAGTACTTATTTTGCTCACCTTAACATCACCTTCAGCAATAACACCTCAAATAAAGTGATATCTCACATCAATGTGCTTTGTTCTCTCATGGAACATCTAATCCTTTGTAAGGCATATAGCACTCTGACTATCACAAAATATAGTAGTGCAAAAATTATCTCCACAAAGCTCAGTGTACAAACCTCTCAACCAAATGGCTTCTTTACAAGCTTTAGAAATAGCCATATATTTTGCTTCAGTGGTTGATAAGGCAACAGTAGCTTGCAAACTTGCTTTCCAACTAACAGCACAACCACCAATGGTGAAAACATAACCTGTTAGAGACCTCCTCTTGTCCAAATCACCAGCATAATCAGAGTCAACATAACCAACAAGTTCATCTCTAGAATTCCCAAACTGCAAACAAGCATTTGAAGTGCCACGCAAATATCTGAAAATCCACTGAATTGCTTTCCAATGCTCTTTTCCAGGATTAGCCATGTATCTACTGACAACACTCAATGCATGAGATAAATCAGGACGAGAACAAACCATGTCATACATAAGAGAACCAACTACACTAGAATATGGAGCTCTAGACATGTACTCAATATCATAATCTGACTCAGGACATAAGGCTGAAGATAATCTGAAATGCGAAGCTAATGGAGTACTCACTGGTTTTGCATCATGCATATTAAAACGACGAAGGACTTTCCCAATATAACCTTTTTGACTAAGGTATAACTTGCCAGATTGTCTCTCTCTAATAATCTCCATGCCAAGAATTTTTTTTGCTGCACCTAAGTCCTTCATCTCAAATTCATTACTCAATTGTGCTTTCAATTTTGCTATTTCTGACTTATCTTTTGCAACAATCAACATATCATCAACATAGATAAGCAAATAAATAGCTAAACCATTAGCAGTCTTTAAATAAACACAATTATCATAATCAGACCGCTTAAAATCATGAGAGAGTATAAAGGAGTCAAATCTCTTGTATCATTGCCTAGGAGATTGCTTCAAACCATAAAGAGATTTCTTTAATCTACAAATAAGGTGTTCTTTTTCAGGAGTAACAAAACCCTCAGGTTGGTCCATATAAATGTCTTCTTCCAACTCTAGACATGTACTAATTGCTCAAGTTCATAATCATGCATAGCAACAATACTGAGTAAAGTGTGAATAGAACTATGCTTCACAACTAGGGAAAAGACATCATTAAAATCAATACCTGGAATCTGACTATAACCTTTAGCAACCAACCTTGCTTTATACCTTGCTGGTTCAGTAGAAGAAATACCTTCCTTTCTTTTGAAAATCCACTTGCAATGAACAGGCTTCTTCTCCTTTAGCAATTTCACTAATTCCCAAGTGCCATTCTTTTCAAGTGACTCCATTTCATCCATGCATGGCAGTTATCCACTTATTACAATTAGTGGAGTTAATAGCCCTCAGAGTATGATGAAGGTTCTGAATTACCTTCAATTTCTTCTACCACACTCAAAGCATAAGCAACAATATTAGCTTCTTCAATCAACCACTTGGGTGGATTAATCTCCCTCCTAGGCCTGTCAACTGCAATGAACCATTGTGGTGGCTGCTCAACAATAGAAGTATCCTCAACAATAGGTACATCATTAACAACAATATTTTCCTTATCTGATGTGTCATCTGAACCAACAAAATGGTCCACCTGAACACTTGAATTCTGCTCACTCTCAACAAGAACATTGGTGGACAGTTTATCATGAAGCATAGCAGATTCATTAAAGACAACGTTTCTGCTAATCACAACCTTACTTGTTTCAGGATTCCACAACTTATATCCTTTAACACCAGATTTATAACCAAGAAAGATGCACTTAACAACTCTAGACTCTAATTTTCCATTATCAACATGAGCATAAGAGGTATAACCAAATACTCTCAATTCTGAATAATTTGCTGGGGAATCAGACCATACCTCAATTGGAGTCTTCTTTTCAATTGCAAGAGAGGGTGACCGATTAATAAGGTAGCAAGCAGTGGAAGCGACTTCAGCCCAAAAACGCCTATGCAAACCTGCATTTGACAACATGCAACGGGCCTTGGAAATAATGGTCCTGTTCATACGCTCTGCTACGCCGTTTTGTTGAGGAGTACTAGGAACAGTGTAGTGCCTAACAATGCCTTCAGTCTTGCAATATGATTCAAATTCATCAGAACAAAATTCCATCCCATTATTAGTGCGAAGTTTCTTTACCTTCTTTTCAGTTTGCTTTTCAACCATAGTCTTCCACTCTTTAAATGCTGAAAATGCTTCTGATTTATGCTTCAAAAAATAAGGCCACACTCTTCTAGAGTAATCATCAATAATGGTTAACATATAACGAGCACCTCCTAGCGATGTCTTCTGAGATGGCCCCCATAAATCAGAATGCACATAATCCAAAATACCTTCTGTAGTATGAACTGAAATATTGAACCTCACCCTCTTGTGTTTGCCAAACACACAATGCTCACAAAATTTCAGCTTGCCGATGCTATGTCCATTAAGAAGTCCTCTCTTGCTCAATTCTGCCAAACCAATTTCACTCATATGCCCAAGGCGCATATGCCAAAGGTTAGTAGCATCAGAATCAGATAATGAACTTGAAATTGCAGCAACATTACCTAATATTTTAGTACCTCGTAGATGGTACAGATTGGCAGATTTAATATCAGCTTTCATCACAACAAGAGAGCCTTTTGATACCTTCAAAACTCCACCTTCACCAGAATACTTGTACCCTTTACCATCAAGAGTACTCAAAGAGATAAGGTTTCTTTTCAAATCTGAATGTGCCTCACATCTCACAAAGTTCGACAATGCCATCAAACATCTTGATCTGAATTGAACCAATTCTTGCAACCTTACAAGATGAGTTATCACCCATCAACACAAGACCACCTTCAACAGTTCATAGGTGGCAAACCACCCCTATTAGGACACATATGAAAGGTACAGCGTAATCAAGAATCCATTCATTATTGGTCTTAGCACATCCAGCAAAGGCAACAAGAACCTTTACATCAGGACTATCATTAGCAGCAAGAGAGGCTTTACCTAGGGGCGGATGCAAGGGCCCTCCACTGGCGATTGCTCGGCCGTGAGGCCTCCTCGGTCGGTGATTCCCAAATTCCTTACATGGGCCTCGCTCGGACGCTCGGCACTTCATCGCTAGGCCAGCAGCCTCCCCATCCCCAAATCCCCAATTCGGCACTTCCCTGATGGCCAGCGAGTCGGTGATTCCAGCGGCGGCGGCGGGCAGCGGCGGGGCGATGGTCGACGGCTCCAGCGAGACGGTGATTCAGGCGGCGGTGGCGGCGTGGTAGGAGCCGAAGACGCCGGCGCGCTGGCGACTCTGGCGGGCGGCGGCGGATGGCGATTCTCGGCCTTTAAACCGGCTCCGGGACCCAGGCAGCTAGGTGAGCTTTAGGAGATCTTCCCATGGCGCTCCTCCTTGACTCGGCCTCGGGGCTCGGGGAGAGCCGTGGCGGCGTGGCCAAGCGTCGGTGGCGGCACGGGGACTCGGGGAGCCGCCGGTGGCGGCACTGCATGAGGTAGGGGCCGGCCGCTGTCCCGCATGAGGTAGGGGCCAGCGCATGAGAGAGAGAGAGAGAATGGGGAACTAGGAAGCGGGAAAGCAATAAGAAAGGAAGAAGAAATGGCCACCTGCGCCTGCGATGCTTTCGGCCAGGAGCCTGCCCACTGCCCAAGACTAGAGGAAATGAGGAATAAACAAATGAATGAATGTTCTAGACTTCTAGTGGGCCACTAGGCGCTGAGTATTACTATATTAGTATATAATTGGGGCTTAATTTATTGCTAAGTTTGTTGCTTATTGGTTAATTTGGGACATAATGATAATTGTTAAAATTTCAGAAATGAGGAGGTTTTTGGTTGACTCGAGAAGCTTATCACAACCGCAACCACAAGATCCACAACCAAGTAATGAAGATGAACCAAATGTATGATTTACTAATTCATTTGTTTTAATCTTGTGGAGTCCCTTACTCTCTTTTGGTTGTGTGATTGGATATTTGGACTTTTGTTGTTGACTCGTCGCAACTTTGGTAGTGTCTAGTGAGTTGTTTGTTATCGTATCTCGTTCTTATTTTCATATATGAATCTTTACATGTGTGAGGTATCATATCCGTTTTTTTTACTTTAGAACTATTGTGGATTTGCATGATGTTTAATTGTGTATCCGATTATCCGATGCTTATGGTTCTCAATAGACCATAATTACATATTTAGCTTACGGCTTGCCCACCCTTTGAAAAATTCCTGGCTCCGCCACTGGCTTTACCTTTATCATCTGGTTTACCTTTTGGCTTATAATTGCTAGTTCTCTTTTCTTTATTTTGCAGCTTCCAGCATTCAGAGATGTCGTGCCCACTTTTCTTGCAATATTTGCACAACTTGTACTTGCCTCTAGATTTCGACCGGTTCTTGTAGCCGTTCGAACTTTTGTCTTGAGATCTATTGTTTGAGTTCTTCTCCTTTTGTCTGCCACGAACAAACAAGTCTTCTCCTTTTGAACTTGAATTTTCAGAAGGTACCATCTGTTTCATCTTCTCCTTAGCATGCAAAGCTTCATAAACTTCATGAAGAGTGAGAGTATCTCTACTATATAATATGGTATCTCTGAAATTTGAAAAAAAAACTAGGCAGGGAACACAAAAGAATAAGACCCAAATCCTCATCATCATATTTTACCTCCATCGACTCTAGGTCGGAAACGATCTCCTTAAACAACGAAAGGTGATCAAGCACGGATCCTCCTTCTTGCAATTTGTGAGAGTACAACTTTTGCTTGAGATGCATCTTGCTGGTGAGACTTTTGTCATGCAAATTTGTTCCAGCTTCAACCATAATGCAACATTTGTCTTCTCTTTCAAAACCCCCGGCAAAATATTATTTGATAGATGAAGGTGAATTTGAGATAAAGCCTTATAGTCTTTACGCTTCTCATCTGCAGTCCATGTGATAGGTTGTTTCTCAAACCCTTCCAACGCATCATCTAAATCCATTTGTGCCAACACAATCCTCATCTTAACTTGCCACAGCGAAAATCTTGTGTCTCAACCTAGGAGTGGAAGATCATACTTCAAAGTCGCCATGAGGAATAAAACCTGAAAATTGCTAGTACTAATCTGTGTAAACCTAGTAAAAATCACGATCTCTTTGGTACACATTCTGTGTACGTGAATCAAAGATCATTGTTTAGAATCCTCGAAACATCTCTTTTTTTAGTACTCTTTCAGTCGTCAATGCTGGACCTTGGTGGGTTTTTATTGGGATTTATCTATTCCAGTGGTTGATCTCATTCAGGAGTGCAAACAAAGGTCCTGTTCAAAGATTTTTAAGGAGATTATTATCCTTTCTTGCTGGAGCATCTGGTTACATCGCAATAAGATTATATTTAATCAAGATTTGGTTTCTATCCACGCTTGGAAATTTTTGTTCAAGGAGGGTTTTGCCTTGGTTATCTTTAGAGCAAAACCCTCTATTAGAGAGAGTTTAGTTCATTGGTTGTGAGATTTTGGTTAACTTTTCTGTGGTTCTTGTAAATCCTTTAACCTTATACATATTTTGCTTTAATATATTGTCACAGTAGGGGTGCTGCCCTTCTTGTTTTCTGTCAAAAAAGCTTCACAACTTCTGGTACTCTTCTCGTGTGGACGTAGCAAATTTCACCAAACCTACCAAACCGGCAGGAGCTTCCACGGTGATTTAATAAAGGCAAAAAAATCTCCAAAACTTGGATGAATCAACCAGGAGCTTTCACGGTGATTTAATAAAGAAACAGAAACAAGGTTTCCTTGGGACTTGTGACTTGACCTGTGACGGCTTGGTTGCTTTTCCTCGTGGATTTTGTCTGATGCAGATTGATCTGCTTGCGCACTGGACCGAGAAGCAGGCGGAGGACACGCACGCTGTCGATGACGCGCCGCGTGGACCGAAGAGATGAGGGGCGACGGCTTCGGACGCTCGTGCTGTTGCTTGCTTTCGCTGAGGAACGCGCGGACCGATGGACCGATGGACGCAGCGGATGACCTTCTAGCTGGACGCAACGCGCGGACGTGCGGCCAGACGATCTTCGGGAGTGGACGACGGCCTCGGGATGACCCCGATCGAGACGGCGGCGGCGCAGCGGAAGAAGACCGATCGGATCTGTTATTTTTTTTTCTAGTATCTCTTCAAAACTTTAATCTTCTGTGCTTTTATACCACTTGTTAGAAAAATAGAGACAAAAAAGACATGAATTTTTACGTAGAAAACCTTTACGGGAAAAAACCACTGACGCCAACCGACGATGATTACTATATGAGGAGCGATTACAAAACACAGGGGGATTACAATAAGACGTCCCTCTCCCCGTGTGGCTTATAAGAGGTATATAAAGGGGTAAAAGAACTTAGAGTTCAAGTAGAAAACTGATCCGCTAATATGGCATATTCCAAATACTTCTATATTAGAAATTTAGATCATATACGGATCTAAATATCAACAATCATGCAGGTCAACCATTAAGCTGATTCCATGTACTGAATAACTTCACAACATGCGTTGTTGCCGACAACAAGAAGCCAAACATAAAAAATGCTTTACTTTTGATTGTTTAGGTGCCCTGCTTTATCTATGGAATTACTACACAAGTCATTAGCTCCATAAATAAGGTTTTGTTATAAACCCTAGATAATGTTCAGCCTAAATTTCATAATCACATTTTTAGTTGTGTTCGCCTGCTTGAGTTTTGAGTGCATGTCTTTTTTTTTTGGTTGGTTATCTTGGATGTACCTTCTTTCACGTTGCCCAGGTACAAAAAACCCAATTAGAATTTAGAACCGCAGGTAAGGGCCACTTTGCCATGTTGTGCAATATAGTTAGTTAAGGCAAGGGTATCTTTGCCAACTCTAGTAAAATATATCTGTTTTAGGTTCTAAAATAGAGTTTTTTAATTAGTTTAGTGTGTCCAAAAAACAGCAAAATAGAAGTGATTTTAAAAAGGCACCGAAATGCCAATCGTCGAACAATTAAATCATCAGATTTCTCTGGGTCTTTTAACAAGACAACATCCCCAACAAAGACTTGTCTGTGGAGATAATTTGATGCAAAAAGACTGATTTAAAGCTGACTCAATATATACTCTCTTTGACTATTTTCTATTCAGAAAGGGGTTCAAGCAATAGATTATGCCAAACTTCATACAAATGCATAACAATGTTTATTCTATGAGACCCACCAGTTGATTTAAAAAGAGATATCAGGTATCAGTCAGTCCAAAACATATCACATCATGATAGAGCCTTGAGATATAATTACACTTCATATAATTAACACAATTTAAAAATTATCAGCTTTTCTAAACAAACAGAAAACGAGATCAATAAACAAAATATCCAGTCCCTAAAATGATCTGCTCATCAATACTGCATTTTAACAAATAGCACCGGTAATCATAAAGATGTAAGATCAGAGTATCATGATACAACAAAAATAACAAGGAGTGAAGACAGCACATCTAATCTCAAAAGAGAGAAACAAGTAACAACTTTAAGTGCAGTTCCGCACAACGTGGATATCTTCTCTCTTTCTTTCAAGGAAATCTCAGAGTTACAACTTACAACCTTAAGCAGAATCATTATTTGTTACTTATTATCATGAAACAATGTTCTGTATGCACTAGTTCATCATTTGGCGGCAAAATTAGTGGGCGGACCAGGGAGTAGGCTGTGTATATCAATTTTCCATAGAATCTGGGTATATATTGAAGTTCTGATTTTGTCGATCATTCAGATAATTTACAATTTAAGAATTATCAGGACTACATGTAGAAACAGAGTCATCTGTTGTGCAGATATGGTCCTAGGCTAAATGTACACCAAATCCTATTCCTGGTCCATATCCTAGTTTTCTCCAATGAGCAAGACGTGTACAAAATCATCCAGGCCATCCATCAGTCTGATTCCAACTCCACACGCTGAATAATTCGCCACATGTGTTGCTGCTGCCAACAGGAAGCCAAACAAAAAAAATCCAGTACATTTAACTGTTTAGGAGACCTGGTTTGTTTATGGAATTACTACTACAAGTCACTAGCTTCATAAATATGTACTCCCTCTGTCCACAAATGTAGGTTGTCGTGGGTTCCGTGGGGTCAAGCATCTAAAAATTTGACTATTAATGTATGTTAAAGTATACGGATCAACTACATAAAAACAATGTTATTGGATTTGTCTTGCAAAATACTTTCATAATATATATTATTTTTATTAATAAATTATGATAAAAAACATAGGCAAAGTCTTGCGGTGGAGCCTGTGGAAAGTCAAAAAGGTACATTTGTGGACATAGGGAGTAAGATTTTCTTATTTTAGTAAAAAAACTTTCAACCTAATTTTCAGAATTACGTGTTATAGTTGTGCTCAGATTTTGAGTCTGTTTTTGGTTTTAACAAATAGGTTTTTTTTCTTCAATTTGACATGCTCTTACTTTATCACTGCCTACAAAATTACACGCTCTTCCCATATGGCTATCAAGATGATGATTCATATGAGTGTTGGTGATATTAACGTTTCGTTTTTCTTCGGGACAGATTGTTCTTTCTCCGGTTGCCGGTTGCCGTTGGTCTATTTGATTCCTTGTCCCACAAGATGATTAGAAAGGCTAGACTGTGTTTATGTAAACCAACCCGCCTCTGAAGAGGCGCGAATGAAACAAGTAAATTTAGACCCGATGACATCTTTATCAAGCGTGGACACAGTAGATCCCTGACGCCTCTCAAGCCTATGATGTGCCACCGGTGAAGAAGCGCTTGCTCCTTGTTATGCTGTGCTACGCACTCTTGTCTTACCCCCTGTTTCTCTGCTTTCATAATCCCCAATATCTGCCCGACCTATTTAGTTCTTGCTGAGAAGGCAGACTATGCCCGGCGTATCCATCAAACACTTGTTAATAATCATAAAGCTAACCACCAAAACCATGGTATGCACTTACAGCCCTGCGTCTCACTCTCTCTGAGTCTCTCTGCCCTTTTATACTGCTCATTCTTGAGCTTGCATGTACCTGTCTTTTAAGACCATCGTTGTTCCTGCTATCACGCAACAGCTACTCTCGTAACTCAGAGATCAGGAAACACGTGTTCCCCGTTGCAGTCACGCTATTTACTGAGTCCCCTCTGACAGAAAGATGTACCAAGATATCACCTAGTGTGCACGGCGTACATATTGTATACGTGGGAGTTGTTTATCCATCTTTGACCTTCATTAAACCCTGTGTTTCAGAGTAGTTCCACAGGATTTACTTCACCTTCTGACACCGTGCAAAGTGCAAAGATAACAAGCTCCAGAACTGATAGTTCGGTGATTCATCACGTGTAAGATGGGTGTCGTAGCATAAGTAGTTTTACATGTTAATTGATGAATAGTGTGATGATGATTCAATCCAGTTAATACATACTCTTTTGAAATTAATAAATGCCTTTACTGCTTTCAATCTATTATTTTTTATACAATTGTGAAAAGAGGTCCTGTTAGAGATATGTTAGAGATAGAGATAGCTTATCTGTCTTTTGTATTGTCTTATATGTATATGGTATGCACCCCTTGTACACCCTATATATATTGCCCATTGGGCCTCTGAATATATACACACGATATTCATAACATGGTATCAGAGCAAAGGTTCTAAACCCTAGCCTCCAACTGTCTCCACTGTCCGTTGCCCTCGGGAGGAGCAATCTCGCTCCCGGGGGCGGCCATGTTAGTCATAGGTTTTCATCGTAGAAGTAGCAGCCGCCTCAATTTGGATCAAGATCCGTCGTCGCCTCTTCCCCGGCCAACTCTTCTCCTGGCATCGATTCGGCCTGCATCTTCCCTGCTTGCGCCGTCTGACCCAGGGGCCACGCCGCCCCCGTGCTTCCCTGAGCTCGAGCGTGGGGAGCAGAGAGGAGCCCCCCGCCGCAGAGGAGAGCTCGCTGCCCCCGTTCGTCCCTACCGCGGGCGTCGACCTCGACCTCGGCTTTCTCCCCGTGTCTCCTGCTTGCGGTGCCGCGCTCGTCGACTGCCGCGGTAGGTGCCTCCTCCTCCGTGAGCTTGGCACCGGGTTCTCGAGAGAGCTAAAGCTCCTGGTCTGCAGCCCACTGGATAAGACGACCGTGCGGGTGCCATCCCTCTACATCGCCGGGCACAGGGTGGCCTGCTGCGTGCTCGTCCCGCGGGAAGGCGCCACATTCCGCGTCGTCGTCGTGCTCTTTGGCACCGCCCCGTAGGCCGTCGCAGGAGGTACTGGATCCGGCCTCCTCCGCCTTGGTCTTCTTCTCCCTAGCCGCCGCCGACCTCTTGCCATGGCAACGTGGGACGTCGACCTCCTCCCACCTAAGCTCCCAACTAATCATCCCTCGCGGGGCAGATCTCGCCTAGAGCAGCAGCCGGATCCTCCCGGTCGCCTCTGGATCGACCCGTCTACCCCTCAGGTCTTCCTTGGAGGGTGAACTGCAGGTTATTCATTCTTTGCTATTGGGATGGCTTCGTGAGTTGGATGGCTATTGGGATGGCTTCGTTGTGTTTGGTCATTATGCTGCAGCTAATTAGTCTTTTCTTTCTTAGTATCGTTTTCTTCCATTGCGTCTATCCAAATCCGTACTACTCAATTTTTGAGTTCGTCTAAGCCATGCAAGTCTACAAATTTATTGTCAGTCATAGAAGCATAGGAATTGCCTTATGCATGGCAGTAGCCGCCGCTCCCGCTCTTCTTTTTGAGCCGCGTGCAGATCGTAGAAGTCGTTATGATGCTACCGCTTTCTTAGCCGCCGCCCCGAGCTTCTAAGGCCACCACGCTTCTTTAGCACCGCCGCCATCTTGGGTTTCGATCTACACTGTCATACTTCCACCAATTCCTATTCGGCTTGATTTGACAGCTCTTTCTATTCATGTCAGTTTCATCATCTTCTTCGTCGTGTTACCGTGGTCGACTTTCTCAGCCCCTGCATCTTGTGCTTTATGGGCTGTTGCATGACCCCAGGTGGAGGAGATCTTTTGATACTCGACATATTTTCCAAGAGCTGCATGCTACGATGACATTATCAAGACTCGGATTTTGGATTTTTCATATTTTAGTGTCAACCATCTTCAAATGCAATGCTATTGCATACACTTTGCATTTGAGGGGGGGGGGTATTAGAGATATGTTAGAGATAGGGATAGGAATCATTTTGTATTCCTTATCTGTCTTTTGTATTGCCTTATCTGTATATGACATGCACCCCTTGTATACTCTATGTATATTGCCCATTAGGCCTCTAAATACATACACACAATATTCATAACAGTCCAATGGGTTATATAATCAGTAGGTTCAACCACTTATACACCCTTGCTGGAAATCATTGCACTGCATTAACAAAATTACCATCGTGTCTTGTTGAGTACAAATATACTCATTTTTGCATTTGTTGGTCAGACCATGAGGTGTATAAGTAGGAAGATGCTACTGGTGAAGAACACTTTGATGGTGATGACTACGTGTTCTAGGTTACGCCGACACTCAAGAGTAGCTTGTGGTTTCCCGTGTCTTTTGGATCTTTTGGTTGTGAATAAGTAATTTAGCCTGGAGGCTGTGAAACTTGTAATATTGGATGACATGACGAAACTACTATATAAACCAAGTACTGGTAATGTAATCATAAAAATGTGTTGTTTATCGATCTTTGTGTGACTGAATTCTGGACAGTCGCAGGAACACGGGGTGTTGTCTTGAAATCGGGTGTCCCCACACCTACAACCTACTCCTGATGGAGAGGCACTGAAAACGTGTCGGGAGGCCATTGTCTAGTCACATGGTCGTCTGTCTATCGACCCATTCGGTATGGTGGCCTGTGTCTTTACAATCTGCATGTTCTAGGTAGGGCTCTTCGCCTCCGCTGGCTTTGGTTTCAAAGGACGTGGTCTTCAATGGTGAATAATACATTGTTTTGGTTGGATTGCTGGCTCAACGGTTGTAGTATCTCCAACCTTTTCCCGCGCCTGGCCAAGGCGATCCCCTCGCGCCTGTGGAGATCAAGATCGGTCGCCCAAGCTCTTCATGGCTCCACCTAGAGTTCGGACATCAGGGGCCCCATCGATGCACGCTGTGTTGATGAGATCCTTCGTCTCTGGGAAGCTTTGCAAACCATTGATCTATCCGTAGGACGGCAAGACAGGATCATCTGGCGTTGGGAAGCCTTAGGACAATACTCCTCCAAGTCGGCTTACAAACTTTCTTCTTGGGTCCGTATGAGCTTCCGAGTGCGAAGGCTATTTGGCACGCGAGAGCCCCCTTGAAGTGCAAATTTTTCGTGTGGTTAGCAGTCCATCTTCGTTGTTGGACGGCGGGCCACCTTCAGCGCCGTGCCCTTCCAAACCAAGGCATCTGTGTTTTCTGTGGGCACTCCCAAGAAACCATCGACCACCTTCTTGTCGGCTGCGCCGTTACCTCCCAGGTTTGGGCGCTCTTTCTCATGCGCGTGGGTTTGCCAGGTGTAGTCCCAATTGGGCAACCTTCTTTCCAACAGCACTGGCTTTCCACGCGAGGTAACCTACCTTCTCAAGCAAGAAAGGACCTAGATACCTATGTCATCCTAGTTTCCTGGATGCTTTGGAAGGAACGGAACAGCAGGGTTTTCAATAACGAGACGGCCTCCTTACCTCTTCCACTTCAACGGATTCATGAAGAGCACCACATTAGGTGTATGGTAGGTGCTAAAGGTTGAGAGGCACCTTCAGCAGAGAGATTTACTTCTGAGGTCTTCCTGGTTTTTGTTTGATTTTTTCTCTCTCCCTCTTTCTTTCTTTCTTCTTTTTGCTCTTTGTCTTTCGTCCTTTGTAAATTCTGGCTTGTATCTGTGCTCTTTTTCTTCTTAATGGAATGATATATTGCTTGAAACAAAGATGTTTCAATCGAGTTGCAGATAAGATCCCAGTGGAAAGCTGTTTTCCTGCTTTCCCGTGACTCTTGTTAGCACTACAGGTATCTATGCACGCAAAGAACACCTGGAGAACACACACACACACTCTCGAGATAGAGCAAACATAAGACACAAGAATTTTGGTGCTGCCAATACTGCACAGCTTTTTCTGGTTTTTCTTCTCTTATTTATACTAGCCAAGATACTACAAACGGTTTCATGCAAAACACTAAACACACGCACTAAACACACTGCTACTAATTGTGCCCACTAGTAACTGAAGGGTGACGTGCACATCAAAGCCACGAAATGCAACGTCAAACATCAATGAGCCTCAATGCCCACTACTGCTACTCGGCGCACTACTAGCGTCAAAAGAAACGGAAACAAGTTGCAAGACTCAATAATGACACTAATTAGCTTGACGTTAGCGCACATGATTATTCAACAACTCTTACGCACGCCACACACGCGCTAGGTTGAAACCTCATATCAGCTGGCACACCCACAGTTTTAGTAGTTGGCGAGTGATGTTCTGAAATTGCTCAATTCCTGGTGTCTCCCATTCCTAATCTACTCCTAAGTAGGAAGGAAATGTATACTTGAAGACTCCCGCTAACTCTGGCATACATAAACTTCTCGATGGCTCGATCTTTCGGTTCCATTTTATATCTGGGGCTGCCTTCAAGGATCGGGGTTATTGGTCCATGCCATTAACCATGCACTGAATACCCATGGCTCAAAGTACAGATCAACTGATCAACCATGCCACTGTGGCTCTCTGCTAGCAGTTCATCTCTACCTAGAAAACCTATCTATTTCTGACAACGATTGATGCACCAAACCTGTCTGTTCTTTACTTCGCTTGAACTGAAATGAACTCGTGGTGATGCAAGTGTAGTCTGGAGACTGCAAATAGCCAGTAGTCAATACTGGTCATTGCCCGCTTCAGTAAGTATGTAATTGTATGAAGTAATTCATACTCGGGTTAGAGGTTAATGCCTGCAAGTTCAAGAAGCATAGCTTTCAGAAGAGCGCGTGGACATCCAATTACCTGGATGTCGTCGATAGGTAATTGGACGTCGCTATGTTCAGAACGTGGTGTGGACGCGCAGGTACTCCGACTGGGAAGTGGCTTCATGTATCAGTAACCAACCATTCATTGATGTCAAGTTCTACGGTGAGACCATACTTACATATAAATCAGAACTCAAGTTGCTTGGTGTTCTTGTTGGGTTTAAAGACAATTACATACTTGTAATTAATAACTTCAACTTTAATGCTACTGCTATTACTTCTGAGGCCGTGGTTTAGGAGGATTCTACAAGCTCTTGAAGGATTGGCATGAAGCAAATCACACACTCCAGTGTGTCATGTTCTATAACAGCCCGAAATTTAGGCTTATTTTCAAAAATGTGAATATGACAACTTTTTAAAACTTTTGAGGTATTTTGTCAACATTTTCTTTTTCTGGGTTTTCATTTGCAAGACTTTTGTCTAATTAAGAAATTTGAGAATCAAATTCGGGAAAATCCAAGAATTTGAAATGAATTGAAACAAGAGATAATAAATAACAATCCAAACCTAATTGATAATTAAAACAACTTGAAAACAAAATATGATAAATACAAACTTGGTGTATTTATACTATCAATAAAATAAGAAATATATAAAACATGTTTTTACAAACTTTTCTCAAAATAGAATAATAACAATACATACAAATAGGAACTTAAAAGAATTTGTGAGAAATATACATGGCACATAAAATTCTAAAATAATTAAAGAAAAATATACACTATGTCAGTAACCTTGACTTATATTTCTATGTCAAATAAATTCCCAAAGCTATCAGCATCTTCTGAAAAATATGGAAATCCTAATTATTTCCTTCATCCACTGACCGGCCGGGCCCACTGTCCAGGCCTTCTCTTCCATGAAGCCCTAACACCCTTGCCTGCTCACGCCAACGCATGGCCACGCAGCCGCACCACCATGCTAGCTCGGCTCGCTCGCCATCTTCATCTTCACCGGCCACCACCGGTTTCGCCGAACCACCTGACTTGCCAAATTTATTCAGACCGACTCCTTGGCCCATGCCTTGACCCCTGTATCTCACGCTGCATCACCCCTGCCTTGTTTGCTCGCCTCGGTAGCTCCGAATGCAAATGCCACCGCTTCTCATTGCTTTCATCGAGCCCGTGCCTATACAAATCAAGCACTGAGTACATCATCTACTCTTTTCCATCTTCCCTACCTCCCATCTCCATTCCCCTCTTCTCCAAGCTCAAAACCGAAGCTTTCCCTTCCGCCGCTCCGAATGCCATGGCCGGCCGCCAGAACCGCCGCTCGCCGTTCCGGCCACGTCGATGAACTCCGACCGCCCCCAACGGCGTCACGCCATTTTCCACAACCACACGCACTCAATCCCTCAATCAATTTCGGCTTTTAACCACCGGAGTGTCGCGCTGGCCTCGTCTTCTCCCTCGCCAGCCAAATCTGCCGCCCCAACCGCCCCTCCTTGCATGGTGAGTCCCCATTCAATTCTTCGCAGGTGAAGCACCGCCTCAGCTCCATCTACCTCCCCCTACCTTCCATTGGAGCTCTCCCCACCGGAGCATCGCCCCCACGGCCAACCACCCGCGCCGTTCATGGCGCACATCGTCAGACTGTCTCGGTCTTCCTCTTCCCCGAACGGTTGTGTAGGTGAGCTCTAGTTACCTCGTCGATCCTCATGCTCGTACTAACCCCTCCCCTCTTCCACCACAGCACCACTGCGCCTTCAGCTCCTCCACAGCCGGCCGCCACACACTGCCACCAGGCCGCCTCGGTGCCACCCAACCAGCTGTGCTAACCCCCCTTTGTGACCACCCTTCCCAGCCAGTCCCATTTCTGCCGTCACCGACCGCCACCGATGACCCCCCTCCTTGTCGGCGTCAAACAATGCCCGAGCTGCTCCAGTCCTCCTCTGCTTTTCCATCTATGTGTGTGTGTGATAGCATGTAAGTGACTGACCAGGTGGGCCCCTCTATCATTCTGTATATGTTGGTGTGTTATGAATAAGGGGCTGACAATGGGGTCACCTGTGATGTTTAGGGTTGAATAGTAGTAAAGCCTAGTTATATTAGATAACCCTCCTCGGCGGTTAGCAACCATTTATGTTTAGCCATAAACATGGCAATTAACTCAAATATAAACCCACAAGTAGAGCTAGTCAAATGGGCCGGGCCAAATGGGTCGGCCCGAAGCACGCTACTGTAGGCCCGACCCAAGCACGGCATGGCCCGCACTATTCATGGGTCGTGTCGGCCCGGCACGAGACCCCGGGCCGTGCTTGGGCCGCCACCTCGGCACGGTGGGCTGGCCCGACGCAAGACGGCAACACAGACGCACGGCTGCAAGACGGCCAGAGGCTGCAGGTTGCCAGGGACGCCGGAGGCGAGGCGAAAAAGGGCCGGAGCGAGCGAGGAGGAGGCTCGCAACGGGGACACCGGAGCCGGAGGCGGAGGGCGGGCTCATGGGACGCCAGCTGCCGAGCGAGGGAGGGAGGGAGGAGAGGGCCAAAGGGCAGGCTGGCGGACGGAAGCGAGCATCATGGACAGACGAGGAGGCGACGGGTCGCCGAGGGTCGAGGCGGCGTGGCGCACGGTGTGTCGGTGTCGTCGAGGCGGTGGCGGGCCATGGGAGGCGAGGAGGCACCGCCGCATGGAGGCGAGGAGTCGACGCCATGGGAGGCGAGGAGGCGGGGGTCGCCGCCGTGGGGAGGCGAGGAGTCGACGCCGCGGGGAGGCGAGGAGGAGGCGGGGTCGCGAGCTAGCGATAGCGAGGACGGAGGCGAGGCGACGCAGAGGAGAAGAGAAGAAGACGGCGGCGGGGGTACCAAGCGAGAGAAGAGAAGAAGACGGGCGGCGGGCAGTCAGTCAGGCCATGGGCGTGCCTTGACAAAGATGGCTTGGAAAAAAATCGTTTTTTGACCGTTGAGTGAATTTTTTGACCGTTGAGTGATTTTTTTTTACCGTTGGGGGGCTTAAAAACTAGCAAAAAATTTTAAAAAATTCCGAATTTTTTTTTTCTATAAATAGGCATCATACCCCCCCCCTTATTCAGCACCCTTCATTCTCTATTCTCTTTTTGAAATTGTGTTGTGCAAATTCAAATCCGTGTTGAGCTAATTTGGCAAAATTCAAAAAATTTGTGCGAAAATTTGGAAATTTCAATTTTCGTCGTCAAGTCAGCAAAAGAGGTACAATACTACTTTTGTAATACTTTTATTGTCAATTATTGTTATGCTAAGATTAAAGTAGTAATAATGTTGGTTTCGATTTTGCAGTTTTCGTTATGGACAGTCCTTACGATAGCTTTGCTCTTAGTGAGTTCAGACTTTCATCGGACGAAATTGCGTCTATGGGGGCGGCTGCCTCAAACGAACCGGTGGTTTCATCGGAGGAGCAAGCTGGAGTTCCGTCATCAGGCTCGACATCAGCATCAGGCTCAACGGCAACCGGAGCAAAGAGGTCGAGGCCGTCTACATCGGGAGTGTGGGAGAATTTTGACAGGACAACCAGGCAAGACGCAGCGGGAAATGAGGTACTATATGCTATTTGTAAAATTTGTCGCCATGAATTATCTGCAAAGTCTACAGGTGGAACGGGGCACTTGCTTAGACATGCTACAAGGTGTCGAACCAAGAAAGGATTGGCGATGAGGCAGACGCGGTTGTAATACAACCCGACAGTGCAGTATCTAGTCGGGACTACGATCCTCGGGTAGCCCGCCAATCTCTCTGCTGCTTAATTGCTTCGAGGATTTACCGTTAGGCTTTGGCGAATCTGCTTCTTTCCAAAATTACATTAGGATCACAAGATAATCCTAGATTTTCTTCTATTTCTAGAGCAGACAACAACAAGGGATCTAGTGAAATACTATAATGAACGTCGTAATAAAATAAAGGAACTATTTAGTACGTGCACATTTTCGATGGCCTTGACCTCGGACATATGGAGTGGTCGGGCTAGAGAGGATTATCTTAGTGTAGTTGCGCATTATGTTAATGACGACTGGGTAATGGAGAAAAGAATTATATGTTTGAAATTAATTGATGTAGCACACACGGGGGAGAATATTGCGAACTGTATTCTCAAAGTCGTGGAAGACTTTGGTCTTATAGACAAAATATTCGCAATTACCTTAGACAACGCCGCTTCAAACTCTAGGGCCATGGACATTCTTACTCTAGTGTTGAGTACATATGCCGATTCGTTCTTGTTACATCAACGATGCGCTTGTCATATTATCAACCTTATAGTCAAATGTGGTCTGAAGAGGTTGAGTCCGTATATTAGAGCTTTTCGCGATGCGATTTCTTTCTTGAACAATTCTAACGTAAGAATAGCACAATATAAGAACTTCTGCAGGGCGGTGGGTGTACGTCCAAGAAAGTTCGGTTTGGACATGGAGGTAAGGTGGAACTCTACTTACCTCATGCTTAAGCATCTTTTACCATACAAGAGCAATTTTTCTGTTTTTATTCAAACACACTATCCTAGCACTGACGGTACTTTGCTATTAACTGAGCAACATTGGTTCGTTGCTGAGAAGGTACTGTCATTTTTAGAAATTTTTTACGAGGTAACTGTTGCTTTGTCCGCTGTCTACTATCCAACATCTCCTATCATTATGCATACTATTTTACAGATTGCTACTCAATTGAAAATGCATGAAAATGACTTAGTTTTACGTGAGGCTATTGTTTCCATGAAATCTAAATACCTTAAATATTGGAGAGAAATCCCTTACCTATATGCATTTGCATTTGTTTTAGATCCTAGAGCTAAAATTGGTGCATTTGGTACTGTACTTGATCTTCTTAGTGATGCTACGGGGCTAGACTATACTAACTATTATGCAGAAGTTCGTTCTCGGTAATACAAGATTTACCAAAGGTATGAAAATAAGTTCCGACGAGTCCGCTCACAACGACCTCCAGTAGCCCCCACCTCAAGTGGGAAGACAAGTATGTTGGGCACGATCTTCGGTGCCTCTTCATCCAGGTCCAGGTCTTCGTCTTCTTCTTCTTACACACTTGGCCGCTTTCACCAAGACCCACAAGGAGCGGGAACTCTCCACCTATCTGGACAGTGATACGGTGGATTTCACCTCAGAAGATTTCGACATCTTGCAATGATGGCAAGCCCATAAGTTAACATATCCCGTGCTATCCATACTTGCACGTGATGTGTTAATCGCTCTCGCCTCTCTCGGTTTCCTCCGAGTCTGCTTTCAGTCTTTCTGGAAGGATATTAGAGGAGAGAAGAACAAGTCTCACAAGTGAGATGGTAGAGATCCTTCTAACTGTGAAGGATTGGGAACAAGCTGATTCACGAACACAACACTCTGTGGAAAATCCAGAATTGTCAGAGGTTTTCGAAAATCTGTACTTAGACAATGACGCCGACACATAGAACAAAGATGTATCATGTCTGTAGAATTGTAGAGCTATAGGCTGTACTCTTTTTCCTTTGCCAAGGTTTTCTCATTTTGAGTTTTTACTTAGCAAAGGTTTTAACGAGGTAGCTAGTTGGACATCAATAAAGCTCTTTATTACATTTTCAATATGATTGTCTCAATTTTTTTAATTTTCATGTCTACTTTTGAATTCTACACATTTTTCTAATTTGTTTTGGATTTTTTTGTTCTGATGGGCCAAACGGGCCACATCTGGCCCGACGGGCCAAACGGGCTTGTGCCGGCTCGGAACGGCACGAATGCCCATCGGGCCGTGCTTGGGCCGCCACCCCAGCCCATGGGCCGCCCGACACGAAGACGAACAAAGACATCGGGCCGAATGGGCACAGGCCTAAATGGGCAGTGTTTAGTCAGGCCGTGCTTGGTCTTGGTCAATGGCCCATTTGGCGAGTCGCCCACAAGTCATTGCCCATGTTTTCCAATAAGACAATTTTTGAAACTCAACACTAATTCTATACCGTCCGCACTAAGCACGCTCATGATCGCGAGCACGATTATTTAAATAGATTTACACTCTGCAGAGGTGTATAACTTTACCTACAGTACATGAATTCTCTAGTTTATTTGGCATCCATCGATGACACCGCTCACTACCGTAGCTAAGCAGTCTAGAGCCCGTGACGAAGCCTTTACATCGCCTAGTCCTATCCTTGCACTAGCTCAGCGAATGTTCATCCACATTGAACCTGAGGACACCACCGTCTCAGTGAGGTATTCGCAGTTGTGTCGGCAAGCTTTGTGCCCAGCACCGTGGTGAAGGGAGCCCCTTTGAACATGACAGTACAATCGGCCTTGTTCGTACTCTACGGCCTACCTATGTGCAAAACTAGTTTTCAATGACTTAATTAGCTACGATCATCTCATACTGGCACATATGGTTGTACGTTAGGTCTTAGATCTGGAGCTGCTGGCATCCAGTCCTTAGTTGATCTGGGCGAGAATCCCCCCCTATCTACTAGTGAGACTCCTTTTCTCACTCTTCTCATAATATAATATAACTCACCCGTGTTCAAAACTAGGTTTTTCATTTTATTTTTATACAAAATAATAGAGGCACACCCCTCTGGATATTTTTGATAAATCTCCCAAATTCGTGTTTATCATATTGTCCTTTTATAACCTTTCAGGAAAAACTATCGTTCTACTTGGCAGTTGTGCGATAATCGCACTTGAAAACTCCCAAATGACATTATATATTGTCTAACCCATAATATAATGGCTAAAATATCAAGACATCAATTTTTCAAGGAGATGTATATGCAGCAAATAAGATTTACAACTACCGACAACCTGAACATAGCAGTTTCATATCAAACATACACACATGCAATAATAGACTTTGTAAAAACAAATACAATAAGTAAAATAGTAGGATAAATATGATCAAAGGGGGTGCTTGCCTTGCTTGGTTGTTCAGAGAGCGAAGTCGCTTGATTGTCGTTAATCTTGCTCGCGATTTTCGGCGTCTATTCGAAAGAACCAAAACAAAACATAAACGAAGAAATAAATTCAACAATAAGAAAATACAAATATTTTTTTCACATTTATACAGAGAATGATTTTATATGAATTTATCAAAAAGATCCATTGGATTCTGAGTTCGTACGTAAAAGTTATTAACGTTTTGATTTGTTGTTGACTTGATACCGTTTTATTGATTGCACCTTACCATGACTTGTATGGGAGGTCTAGCTCATTTTAATAATTCCTTTTGTTATTATTTCCTATTTATCGAGGAAGTTCCATGATTTAAATGTGTCCTATGAGTATCATTTAGATACCATCCTTACGATTTAGAAGACGGCTCTTATGTGTCTAAGTTTCATTATTGTGTTAATATGTTCTTTTCCTAGTTATTATGATGACCAAGTTTATACTAGGGTACATCCAGTATACTAGGTTAACCTTTAACTAGAATAAGTATTAAGGACTATTTCTAGTTGAGTAACTAATTACATATTTAATTCCATGAAGCCTAGGTGTTATTGACTACAAATTCTTACCTAGCAAATATACATTCATCCTAGTTGATTGATTACCAATTCTTCCAACAAAGGCCATTTTATAGGATTTACTATGGCTACCCTTTTAATAAAGGTATAAGATTTTAGGGTTAACACTATTTCTAATTGACCACTATTTTAACCTAGACATTAGTGATATTGGCAATTTTACTTGATTTTCAACTTGGAGCATTATCTTATGAATATATTCTAAGTACATACTAATGATTTTTAATCTCTAATTGCTTTCCCAATTTTTTTTATCAACCATCCAATTGACCTAGTGCCACTATTGCTATTATCATATCGATCATAAGGTTATTATCATTTTGATAATCATATAGTCTAACTCTTTTAGATTAAATGCCAATGGCTAACTAACTCAACCTAATTTCATATTTGCATTTGAAATGCCCTTAGCTTACTGCCTTATTCAATTCCCTATCTATTCATAAATTTAATTAAGAATTTGTCTAAGTGAAGTATTCTTTTGATAGATTTATTCACTAACCATTTTCTTTTATGTTTATCCAAATGTTGGTTGGAGGTTCACAGTTTATTTTTGAATAACCCTTCTCAAAACTTGTTTTCCTTATTGGGTTGTCTCTGTTAGATAATTGTCCTATGGCTATTTTAATTAATAAAATTTCTAACCACTTGAATTAACCATGCCATTTGCCTACTGTTATTTTTCATTATCCTCAGATCATCTTCTCTATTCATACATCTTACAAAAGAAAATATTTCTGAACTGAAGCACTACTAGCTAAAATTCCTTCAAATATCAAACTTCAAATTGGTTAATTCATTTGAGTGGCCTAATTGACAGCCACAAGATTGTTAGCAGTAAATAGGTTGCCTTACAAGTGGGTCCCATTTTTCAGTGAGAGAGAGAAGAGCACACAGAGAGCTCAAAGGGCAGAATAGGGGAGCCTGCGGGCGGTTTGGAGCGGCGTTCATTACCGACGATGGAGCGACATGGAGGAGTCAGCTACCCTCAAAATGGATTGCCCAAGGGACAAGGAAGCTAGGGGTGGTGGTTTTGTGGCACCGGCGGCCTTGTGGCGGCATGACAAGGGCGAGCGGCGGCCGGCCGTGGAGGGGAAATGTGGCGGCGGCGCCAGAGAGGAAAAGGAGGGAAACGGGGGTGCACATGAGCTAGAGTGAGGTGAGGGGAGACCTCCAGGGTGGTTTATGGTGATGGAGCGTGTCCGAAGTGGTCCGGTGATGCGAGCCCACGATGGTGTAGAGGGCTCACTGTGGGGGAGGCGACCAGGTGAGGGAGAGAGAGAGAGAGTGGGTGGTGGGGGAAGGTTAGGGAAGGCCAGGGGATGCTCTAGGTGTGGGGAATCGAGGAGAGGATCACTGGAGAGGTAATAGCACCGGTGGTGGCGATTTTGGCCATGCATGAGGAAGATGGCCATGGCGAGGTGTTTCTTTGGGTTAAGGGCCAAATTAATTGGGGGTAATTGACTCTTGCAAGCTAGAACACGAGGTGACACGATCCATAGGTGGAGGGTCTCACCGGGTTGGCCAGAACGGCGAGTTGAAGCGATGGCTGCGAACCGAGTGTCACCGGACACGGAGAAGAACTTGTGCGTTCCCAGAGCTCCGGCTGCAAGGAGAGAAAAAGGGAGTGAGGTATAGAAATAGGGCATTAAGGAGGTATACAAGGACATGAAGAAGTGGCTCGAAGCCCTTTGGTGTGGCCAGGGAGATTGGAGGCGGCGTGGCCATGGCCGGTAATGGCATTTGGTTTTGGGGCTCGGTTTGAGCTTTGGAGAAGAAAGACATGGAGAGGGAGGTAGGGAAATGAAGAGGGTGGCTCGGTGATGGCCTATTATAGGCAGAAGAGGGATGGGTGGTGGAGAGTGCAAGACGGGGATGCACTCAAGTGGCGTCGAGGTCAAGGCAACAGCGAAGACGTGGGCGTGGGCGCAACGTAGGACATGGGCGAAGCATGGGGCAGGGCATGGGCTCGAGGAAATACCGCGGGCGTTGTTCAAAAACTGGGGGCAAAGCTTGATGCGCTGGCACGAGAAAGCGACCGCGTGGCCACAGTAGCGAGCGAGGCTGGCAATGAGCGCTCTGCTATGTGGAAAGAAACCTTGTCGGGTGGACCCGACAAGTCATTGAGGGAGGGAGGGAATTTCTGTTTCTAGAATTTTCTGAAAATGCTGAGTGCTTTAGGGAATTTTTAGGCATAGAAATATAGTCCCAAGAATTATGAAATTTAATGGGGAGGTTCCTAACATAGTCCAGTTCATATTGTAGTTTTTATGGAATTTTATTTATTACTTAATTTTCTCTAAAAAATCTTTTAAGTTTCTATTTGCATGCATTTTCATTGTTTCACTTCAGAAAAGTTTGTAAAACATGTTTTAATTAATCCCCCATTTTATTAACAGTACATTTATGCTAAGTTTGGATTTTTAATTATCATGTTTTGTTTCAATTCATTTTGATCCTTAATTAATTTTGTATTTCTAGAATTTGATTCTTAAATTTCTTTATTAGACAAAAAGTCTTGCAATAAAATCCAGAAAAACGAATGTCAACAAAATCCATCAAAAGTTTTAAAAAGTTCATATTTTCCTAATGTTGAAAAACATGCCCAAATTTTGGGATGTTACAAGTGGCTAGTGCACGCATCTACAATATTAGTATACACATCCATACACAATATACATACAACATGAAACAAATATGGTACTTAAACTAAAACGATTACATAACAAGTACTGTATATTACACGGCTGACCGGCCAAATTAAAGGACAAGTATCAAAAGTAGCAAATTAAACAACAGAAGCATATTAAACAAAACACAAAAGTCCAGCGGTATGCCCATCCAAACCCTCAGGCAACCAACAAGGACAAGACCGTAACAAGATCTGTCCTCGTACCCTCCGGTACCGAGAGCAAAGGAGTCGTCGTCCAGAATTGGCTCATCCTCATACTTTGATCAACAATTTAAGCAAGATTGAGTACATTTTGTACTCAGCAAGACTTGTAGTGTATCGCAACATAATTATATGTAAGGCTATCAAAGGATGATGCTCTACTCTACAAGTTATTTTCTGCATTAAGCAAGTTTTATTTGCAAAACCAATATGTAATAGTTTGTAACAAAATTGGTAAAGAGCAATTGACCGATATTGAAATAACAAGTATGTAACTTAATAATAGCAAAAATCACAACCCTCCTCAGCTGCGATCAACATTTTATTCTCAGCCATAGACATGACACTCACACAAATCAATCATCCCAATATTTCCTAATAAACATTTTTTGCAAAAGTAGAGACTATACTCGATGTGATTGCACTAAGCATGCTCATGACCGCGAGCACAGCTATTTAAATAGATTTATAATATGCAGAGATGTACAACTTTACCCATAGTATATGAGTTCTCTAGTTTGTCTGGTATCCGTCGATACCACCGCTCACGACATTATAGTAAGCAGTCTAACATCCATAATGAAGCCTTTATATCACCTAGTTCTAGTCTTACACTATCCCGGCAATGACAACCCTCACTTCGATCCCGGGTACCTCCCGTCAAAGTGAGACATTAACTATTGTATCGGAAGGTTTTGATCCCAACGCCTTGGTGAAGGGAGTCCCTTCGAGCAAGTCTACTTAGTCATGCTTGTACTATTGCGGCCTACCAACATGCAAGGCTAGTCTTTGATGACTTAATTAGCTAAGGCCATCCCATACCAGCACATATGGTTGTCTACTTGTGAGATACATCTCTCACACTCCTCAGATTATAATATATCTCGCTTGCGTCACAAACTAAGTTTTTTATTTTTATTTTTATATAAAATAACAGAGGTAAACCCTTCTAGCCATCATTTCAAAATCTCCCAAATTTATATTCAACATTTCGTCAATTATCCAAATTTGGTAAAACTAGAGTCCAGCTAAGCATTTGTGTGCTATTCACACTCGCAATACCCAAATTGACATTATCTATTGCCTAAACCATATACTAAAGGCTACAACAGTAAGGATACCAATATTTCAATCAGGATCATGCATTGAATAGGAATATAACTGATGGAAAAATGTCCTAGAGGCAATCATAGAGATGATTATATTTCATTATGTTCATAATATTGGATAATATGTTATCCTGTTCATTGAATGAATCATTGATTATGAAGATTAACAAGTATGTGACTTTTTGGTGAAACTCTTTTTAACTTATATGATGTCGTTCTAAATGAATCCCTGGTCAGATGTCAATAGTCGGAACACTAGTGACTCTATCGACCAGCACATTGTATTAATTGATGACCATGTTTCACCGGTCATGGATATAGGGATATCGAAACAATAATGTGAACACATGTTAGAGAACATGGGGTTGGATTAATCCACCTTGAGACATTATTGAGATTGTTATGATTCTATGTGTTATTAGTTGGTCTCAAGCAATGATGATGTATAATCCTTAGACTTGAGATCAACATGGTTTCCTACATGTGTAATAGTACTCTTAGGGGTTGCCAAACGCTACTCCATAACTGGGTAGTTATAAAGGTAGCTTTCGGGTATACTACGAAACATGAGGAGGAATATGACTGGTCGGATATGGGATTTGCCCCTCCTATCATAATAGGAGAGATATCTCTGGGCCCCTCGTTGTGGTCGGATAAAAGAAGTGCATGGCCATGCCACTCGTGGTCGACCACGTGAAGTTGTCCGACACTCGATCGATAAAGTATTGAACAGTCCATGAATGACACAACATCTCACCTGGAGTTCAACCAGATATCATGAGGCAAACGGAGAATGCACGAGAAGGTCTTTCAGCTTGATCAGATACAGACTAGTCGTATGGAGATACGAGCTGGTCGTAGGCTGGTCGAACATGGTCACTAAGTGGTCAAAACATGGTCGTAAGGAGTTATGAATTGGTCGAGACCAAATATGAACTAGTCGTATAGCGATACGAGCTGGTCGTTAGTGATATAGACCTGGTCGTAGATCATATTCCATTAAGGTTCGTCCGATATAATTTGTGTGTATTCGGGAATCATTATGTCCTGCTAGGTACCGCTAACGACTCGTGGTTGGAAAAGAGTTTCCGAGTCGCAACCGATTACGCATGAACTTATAGGGTCACACACTTAAAGGGCTAGGATTTGATTTGGATGGTGATCCGAATTCTTGTTGGGCACCAGTTCCTAATGGGCCTCAAGTTCGAGACCCATTATGGATGCCTATAAATAGAGGGGCGGTGGCATGGGGTGCAGTAATCGATCTTTTGAAGAACTCTCGAAACCCTAATAACCACGCCTTCCTCAACCACGCCGCAGGCGCTAGCACTTCAGCACGTGGTGTCCCTGCCCCGTATGTGTGGATACCTTGGAGGTGTTGTTGCAAAGTATCAGCACTAGGACGATCCGCAACTCGTGACGTGCAAAGGTTGCTGGAGGAGACGATTGACTCGCGAGGACATTGGATGATCGACTACAATCACTGCATCGACGTGCTCGACGTTGGACGATCGACTACGACCACTGCATCGACGCGCTCCACGTTGGACCAGGCTGCTCCAACTCTTCTTCCGCTGCTCTGCGCATCTGATGGTAACGATCTATGATCATCTTCCTGCTTGGCTTCCTGATTTATGTGGTAGAATTTTTGAATTATTGCTATCGTAGCCTACCCGTATCCCAACAATAACTACCGATACCCGCAATTATAGCAATTTTAAGCAAAGATACACGCTTGTAGGATCAAGGATAACCGACTAGAGGGGGGGTGAATAGGAGGTTTTTAAAATTTTAAACAATTTAAGCTAATTAATAACTTAGTCTAAACTAGCTACACTTCTAGCTAAGCAATTCAACACAATAGATAAGCTAGAAATGTAAATACGGAAATGGTAAAGACTAGGAATAACCACAATGAGATAAAGATGTTTTCCTGTGGTATCGAAGACTTACCGGCCTGCACTAGTCCACGTTGAGGAAACTTGACAACTAAAGTCGGCTCCACGAATTAAGCCTTCCCTCGATCATTATGGTTGTTCTTCCTCCACTCCAGAGATGGCGAACACCAAACCACTCACAAGCTTGCACCGGCCCTCTTCACAATCTTCTTGAAGAGATCACCGTGCTCCACCGCCAAGGCCATCTAGGAGTTTGGCAAAACTCCAAGAGTAACAAATCGAAGACGTTCGCTTGACTATGCTCAAGTGCAATAGGATCAATTAGGATGAATGGATGCACTTGAATGAACTCAACCACCTCACAATGAATGCACAAAGGAATTTTGGTATTGAGTGAATGCACAAGGCTCTCAAGGCTCTATGGATGTTAAATGAACACTAACAACTTGTCCTTGAGCAGTTGGGGGGTATTTATAACCCCCACCAATAATTATGACCGTTGGGGAGGAATCCCTAAACTTTCAGCGAAATGCAGTACAACCGCCAACTGGGATGCGGTACAACCGCACTTGTGTCAGAGCACAGTAATGGCTAGAACAGAGGCATTTAATACTCTGACATAGCCGTTGGAATTTCCCATGCGGTACGACCGCCAACCAAAGTCTTGAGACAACCAAGATCGCCTTGATCATACCGCATATAGACAAAGCAGATAACTGATCGTAGGGTTTCCATTTATTGAAATGACATGCTCTCTCGAAAAATACGCATCATTTAGAAAAATTCCAGACAACCGCAAATCAAGATGACTGCTTTCAAATACGGTACGACCGATTATCAGAGAGAACTCCTGAGCCAAAATGCACTTGTATTGTTTTTATTGAACCGCCAACTAGAAAACAGATCGACCGCAATGCGGTAGTACCGCTCCAAGAGCCGATCATACCGCATTAGCGCTCAGTTGGCAGAAACAATCAAAACCCAGTAGTACCACGAAGTAGAGTGCGGTCATACCGCTTCAAGCGGTACAACCGCCAGTTTGACTTCGGTACAATCTATTTCTGACAAATGCACTTAGAACTTTCAAATTCAAATTCAAATGCATGCATGATCCTAAATTGATCCATATGGCATAAGAACATGCTATCAAGCTACTAGTCATGATCTCTCTTAATAGTATGGTATTTAACCTATAATCTGGTCTCCCAACCAATTCTCCTAAGACCGGTAAACCACAAAAAGGATCCTAGACTACTTGTACCTTGTCTTTAAGCTAAGTAGATCTTCATGTTGTCCTTAAGCATGCATCTTTATGTCATCAGGTTCATCAATGGGACTTAACCTTGTAAATACTTAATAAACACGTTAATCCCATATTCACATATTATCATTAATTACCAAAAGAATTTTTAGGGGCCTAGATGTTTTCAACGCATACATAATATATTTTACCAAAAGAAGTAACATATTTGAAATAATAGGATCAATATGGTCAAAGGAGGTGCTTGCCATGCTCTAGTATCTCTGAATATGAGGATGGTGGGTCGTTGAATAATTCATTCGCGGTATCGATATCTCTTCAAAAGAGCTGATAACAAATGGCAAATAGAAAAAATAATTTCAACAGTAATAAAATCCAAATATTTTTGCATATTCGTACAAAGAATGATTTTATATCAATTTATAAAAAATATTCATTCAATTTGGAGTTCATATGCAAAAGTTATTAACATTTTAATTTTGCTCGGTTTGAAAAATCCTGAAAATTTAAAAAGTCACGTCGAAAGTGTATTTTCCGAGGTTTGTTGGAAAGCATATTTTCCTCTGAACTGAAAGTGCTTTTTCTTATTTTTACATTTTTTGAATTTTATTAACTTACATGTGGGCCCTACTTGTTAGTGACTCCTATTTTTATTTTTGGATTTTTATTATAAAAACAGAGGCAGTCCCACATATCATAGACTCATTAATTATTAACTAAATGATTTAATAATAATTTGATTTAACCTACAGATAGCTGGGGTCCACATGTTAGTCTCTTGTTTTTAAATCACGTTTTAAAACCGAAAACACTGAATGGGTCTCACATGTAAGTGACTCATTTATTAAACATATTTTAAATTAGATTTTGATTATCATTTTGGCTGGTCCCACACATCAGCGACTTGGTGTATTTAACTGTTGTTATTTAGCGCTAATTAGCTCCTAATTACATGGGGTCCACCAGTTAGAGAGAGAGAGAGAGAGAGAGAGAGAGAGAGCGTTTCAGATGGCCAAGCTTGGTGAGCTTGTTTGCAGAGGCGTGGTGGAAAGGCTTGGAGGATGGGTAAACTGGATTCTCCACTCAACAACGGTCCCACCGGGTGGTAGTGGAGGCCAGAGAGGTGGACGAAGACGGTGCTACGCCGGCAAGAAGCAGCGGAGGTCCTTAGGTCTATGGTGGCTTTTGCAAATGAAGACTTCTCGTGGCGAATGATAGTACGCATTGGCTCTAAGGAGGCAATAATGATGCTACCGGCAATGGCTCGGGGACCAATGGTCACTGGAACGCCGATGATACCATTTCCCACGGCGGTGCCATGGGCGGCCACGGTGAATCCTATGCTACCCTGGCTAATCGTCCAAACTAGTGTGTGCATTAGCTCTAGGGGGCTACTAGAAGCTCACCAAGGTCCTTGATGGCGTCAGGGGATGGCCAAAGAAGCTTGTCGATGAAGAACAGCGGTGACGCAGAGGAGGCTCTCGGTGCTGGCGCTCTACGACGATGGAAGGGCTACAAGAGGGTGCGCATTAGCTCGTGTGTGTACTGGGGATGGAGAAGAAAGAAGGAATTGGCCGAAGACTCACTGGGCTTCGAGGAATGTCGAAAATGGTGGTGATGGGCAAGGATGAGAAAGAAGAAGGTGAAGCTCAGATTCATAGTGAGTTGGCTTGTATTAAGTGAGGAGATTAAATGATTGAGGGACGGAACACATGGTGACGTGATCAGAAGGGTCCCAAACCTTCTAGAATGGTGAGGGTGCGGCAGCTTGGAACAAGTGCACGCACCGGAGTTGGGGAAGATGATGGCGCGTCAGCGCTACACGGCTCCAGGGGCTACATCAAGCAAAGGAATGGCATGAGTGATGCATGAGAGGCATGGCGACATAGTTGTCGCGAGCAAGGAAGCTCACTAGAGGCGGTGGAGGTGTGAGGCTTGCTCGCTGGGGTCGAGAACGATGCACTCGTTCTCGGCGATTCAGAGAGCTAGAAGCTCGGAGAAAGCGCAAGATGAAATGTGGGGCGAGCTAGAGAGATGGTGATGCGCTCGGAGGCTTAAGCAGCGGCGAGTAGTGCGTGAGATGAGCGGCGAGAAAATGCAGCTGCAACGAGAAACTCGCGGGCTTGCTCCGGTCTCTCCGTCCGCGAGGAAAAGGGGAGCGTCCACGGGTCGCTATCATGGGCGAGGAGCAGACGGAGGCGACAGGGGCAGTTGAGGCTTGAAACCGGTGGGCGCAGTGTCGCAATCAACGGGCAGAGCAGGCAAGCGCGCTGGCGCGCGGAGGAGGGCGCGAGGTGGATGAAGGGCTCCAACAGGTGGGGCCACAACGTCAGCGAGAGGGAGAAGCGGGGCTCTGGTGTGGGTTGGAGCGGGCGTGAAGGAATTGGGCTGCGCGAATTCGGTCCATTGGCTCGGCGGGAATTCAAATCAAGTTTTGAATTTTCAAACTAGCTGAAAGGTTTCTAAATTTTTAAACTGAACAAACGGGACCCAAAAATTATGAAACTTTTTTTGTGGAGGCTCTTGATACAGTATGGTTTTTTTTTTAAAAAAAATTAGTATTTTATGTATTATGTATTTTCCTAGAAAATTCTTTCAAGCTGTTGTTTGCATGTATTTTCAATATTTGATTTATGCAAAAGTTCAAAATATTTTCCCCACATATAAACATGCACAAAATTTTTCCCTCATTTATTTTCAATGTACTTTAAAAAAAAAAGGATTTTTGGGATATTACAATATCTCCAAGTCTCCATGTACTCCATATATGCCCCGAGGTCAAGCAATATAACATCTCAACTATTATGGCTATTCTATCTTCACATAGCACTTCTATCTTGAGTTAGCCAGCATCGCAGCTGAGGTTGGATACGAGTGCAAAAGTCATGCGATACTCAACAGTAGCATTTACAGCATACTTCATTTTCAGTCAGTTTACAGGGCTGACTAGGCATTGCTACGTTCCCGGTGTCTCGCAAGCCCACACCATCTACGTCTGATGAAGAATCTATCGTCATATTTTGCTGGGATATATATCCAATAGCATGTAACACCAGGTTGAACTAAGGCTACCGCTGGCCGCTCGCTCCCCTGCTTAAGCGCGCATGCAGACAATTCCTGATATCTTGATGCTCTCGGCTTACATCTTCTTCGGCCTTTTGGATCCAGGATTCTTGGACCGGCCATTCCATTAAGGCATTAACCATGTAGTAAATGCCCATCACTCTAACTCCAAATCAAGCATAACTCCACGAGTGTCTTCTGCCAGTCATGTTTGATTCAGATAAATAGCACATGCTAGACAGCGTGTACATCAGAGTTTATCAGTATATGCGAAGTAAGAAAAGAATGTCATGCTCAGTTTTTTACGGACAAGCTAGAACGAATCAATATTGAAGGTGGAATACACTCCTTGCACATGGAAGAAACTACCAGAAATGATGCAGCAAAGGCATACTGTGGTGTCGGACCCGGATTTCGAAATCCAGAATTCTCTGTGAAAACCACTGTACTATTCTTTGGATCAGTAGATAGTGCTCACAGATACATTGCCGAATCAATTCATACAAGGCATAAATCATACCATTCATTAATTTACAAACATCAGAATCTCATAGACTGCATCGGGTTGAGTTTTACAGCAGGGCCGAACATGGCCAAATGATAACATTACATAAAAGCGGAAGCGACAGCGGAAACAAAAGAGGGAAGGCACATCTTGCCACAAGCACGCGATCGGGGAGACCAATGTACGACTGATATTATCCAAGGGCTAGTGTAATATTGGTGGTACACGAGTACCGACTGAGTCAGCTAGACTGAGGCGAGGCTTAAACTATTAGAAATTAGACTACTCTTCAGCATCGTCTTGACCACCACCATCTGGATCCTCGTAGAACGCATAATGTCCTTGATCCATGGGTTCTGAGGGTTTGGGGGAAAGAGCGAGGATGAGCACAACTTCCGTGCTCGCGAGCCAACACACAAGGTGCAGTAATAATACATGCAAGGCTTAACAAGGATTGGCTCGGGTTCTTTTATTTGCTAAAGCAATGTTTTCAATTATCATAATTAGAAATTCCTATCACTTAACATTTTAACCAAATTGCATTTTATTAAAGAGAGTAATTGCGCAATATTAAATACAACGAAGGTTACCTCCACCTATACTTATTTTTTACTGTGATTACCTCCACCTATTAACATCACTGGGTACGACGACCCAGGAAAACTCCAAATTCCTGGCTAGGTGAGCCCGACCTGTTTTTATTCCACCCACAAAGGTTTTTGAAATAGAACTAACTCTAGTAAGTTCCCATGTCCGCCTTTGACCGTAGGCACGGCTGTTTAAACAGTTTATACTCTGCAGAGGTTGTACACTGTACCCACAAGAGACAATCAACTCGTTGCTCCACATGATTTCTTGGTCATGTAGTTGAGAGATCATCACAGTAACCTTTCAAATTATCTTGCCCCTTCCGCTATCTCACCCATATGGGCTGCTCTCACTTGCGGTGGGTCACATAAGTTGTGCGGAATGTTCACCACAGCACTAGTGCAGATGGACTACAACTTTCCACAATGTTTAGCGCATCTAGCAACTTCACCTTCGGTGTCCCGTTCAAGCCGGAACGTATCTCATGCTTGCACTACTAAAGGATCTAGACCTACCATTATATGTTAATGGAGTTTTGGTGATTAATGACAAATCTAATTGTGAGACTAACAATTCTATTGATATACATATTGTGTAGTCTTATTTGGATATAAAGGTAAAAATCATGAAGGCATGCAAGTGATTAATGACAAATCCAATTCATTGGATAAACAAAAGGAAAAATCCAAATAGGTATGCATTCATAATGATAAATCTATTTGTGAGACTAACACTCTTATTGTTATACCATGTTTAGTCTCGGTTTGAATATAAAGAACAAAAGAGGTATGCATTCTACTTTGTATTCATATATATTTTGTTGCATTCCTCGGATCCAAAATATAGGTTGAACTCCACCAAAAGGTTAACCTAAATATGTGCATATGTTCTTATTACACATTTGTGTATGCACACATGTAGGGGGAGTTCATTCTATATTTTGTGGTTTCATTAGTATTGATCCATATTCCTTTGTCCACATATATATTAAGGATCCTTACTTTGAAACATATCCTCGAATATATTTAACTTGCGTAGTTAATATATTCATGTGAGTATATATAACTTGTGTAGTTCATATATGCTCATATCCTGAATATATTTAACTTGTGTAGTTAATATATTCATGTGAGTATATATAACTTGTGTAGTTCATATATGCTCATATCCTTGAATATATATAACTTGTGTAGTTATATATATTCATAAGAGTATATAAGACTCGTGTAGTTGATATATACTCATTGTCTATCTACATTCAATTTATTTGTAATTGAAGTGATTATCATCAATTACCAACGAGGGAAAGATTGTGATATCTTATCCCACCATTACGAGTTAATGGTATGATGTGGTAATTAATGATAATCATATTGTGGAACTAACATTTTCCATGAGTTGGATTAGCAGGTTAAGTTCCACGATAATGAAGACTTGGGATGACATCATGTGTGGATTGTCATCAAGTCAAGAGGAGTTCCATCATGTGTTGATGGATGTCAAGTGAAGGAAACCATCGTGTGTTGATGATGTTCAAGAAAAGGAGATGATCATGAGTTGATCATCAAGTCAAGATTCTTGAAGAAGAGGAGATCATCATGTGTTGATCATCGAATCAAGAGAAGCTTCATCATGTGTTGATGAAGGTCAAGTGAAGGATGCATCATGTGTTGATGCATATCAAGTTAAGGACCCGGACTTGAAATGAAGATGTGCGTCATCAAGGTTCAAGTGGTTGCCCAAGGCAAAGGTATGACTAGCTAGGGCTAAGGATGTGTTCCTAGTCTTTTACCGGTCTTGGTGTTTGATGGTAGACCGAATTGCTAGTATAGGTTGCCGTACTATTAAGAGGGGTCTTTGACTAGTAGCTTGAGTTAGTCATGTGTTGATAGCTCATTGTGTTTGCTCTAGCTCGTGTTAACATGTTGTCAACATTTGTGAATGTGTTTTGCAAATAGTTGTGACTCATGGACAATCCTTATAGCATATGACTATAGTTTGCAAATGTGTTTTGCAAATGGTCTAGGTCCTTGCACCTTATCCTTGTGGCATGATGCTATTGTTTGCAAATGTGTTTTGCAAATAGTTGAGGCTCATGCATGTTCCTTGTAGCATGTGACTTTAGTTTGCAAATGGTTTGAGTCCATGTACCTTTTCTTTGTGGCATTGATTCTAAAAGTGTGCAAATGTGTTTTGCAACTTGTTGAGAATCTTGCTTTTGAACTCATGATTGCATCACCTTGTCAATTGTCAAATGTGTTTTGCAATTGAATTTGCTTTGGATGCAAACTACTGTTTTCTCAGGGAAATCGATTGTACCGACGTGTCATGGGTGGTACGACCGTGCTGCGGTTCGACCGGATCTTGGTGCGGTATGACCGCAAATCGGTTGTTCCGATTCCTTGTTGGCGGTACGATTTTTCCAGAAGGCATGTTTTGGGAACATGTTTGTACTTCTGGAGGTGTGGTCATACCAGTGTTGTTCAAGTGGAACTACCGCATCCCGGTTGTTCCGATTCCTAAATAGCGGTACGAAAATTCCAGAGAAACTGCTTTTCGGCTTGAGTTGGAAACCCTGCGATCGGTAGTACCGCGCTCCTTGAGCGGTACGACCGGCCTCAGCGGTTGTACCGCGTGTTGGTTGGCGGTTGTACCGCACCAGTGCCCAACGGCTAGTTTTATAACCGCTGGAGGAAGTGCGGTCGTACCGCACCCTAGTTGGCGGTCGTACCGCTTGTGCTGATTTTTCAGCAGACTTTTCCACAACGGCTAGTTTTTGTGTGTGTGCTATAAATACCCATCTTGGTCGTGTATGGGGAAGTTGCTGGTGCCATATTCATTTCCGTTGAGCTAAGAGCAAGCCCTCTACTCTCATTTGTGCATGTGTTGCACTTAGTGAGCTTTGAGAAGCAAACTCTAAGTGCATATGTTGCCTTAGGTAGTGGATTGAGCATCCACTTGAGCTTAGACACTTGATTAGTTCAATCGAGAGTTCTAGACTTGTTACTCTTGGTGTTTGCCGACACCTAGACGGCGTGAAGGCGTCGTGCGTCGGTGATCTTCTCAAGAAGCTTGTGAGAAGACCCGAGCGGTTTGTGAGTGGTGTGGTGCTCGCCATCTCCGGAGTGGAGGAAAGAGCAACCCTAGTGGAGCGAGGTGTTGGTTCGTTCTGGAACCGGTCCAAGTGGTTGGACTTACCTCGGAGGCGGGTGCTCAATTTGTGGAGCTGGTCCAATTGGTTTGGGCTTGCCTCAACGTGGATTAGGGGAGACCGGCAAGTCTCCGAACACCACGATAAAATATCGACGTGTCTTTGTGGTTTGATCTCTTATGGCCAGGGCAGGTGAGGGAGTGACGGGGAGGCGACAAGGTGACGTGGGTCATGCTGCGGCGTGGCGCGCATGGCCTTACCAGCCTGCAGTAGAGCGAGGCGAGGGCACGCACGGCGCGGCAAGGGGCGCGCACTGGAGTCAAGGGTGGCAGGGGAGCAAGTGGGCGCACGGGGGCGGCAGAGAGTCAGGGGGCAGCGCAGGCACGTGTGCGCAACGCAGCGCATGGGGTGCGGACCAGGCGCATGGGAGCGCGTCCTGGCGGCATGGGCGTGCTCTCGGCTGGCATGGCCTGAGAAAAAGGAGGCAGGAGGAGGAGCTGGGCCTAGGGAGGTCAAGAAGGGGGAGCTGGGCCAGGGAGCAGGCCGGGGTGAGGTGGGCTGAGCCTGGGGGAAAAATGGGCCGAGCCCAAGAGGATGAGGGGAAATTTGAAACCGAGTTTCAAATTGAGATTTGAAATCCGAAATTTTGAATTGAGGTAGAAGCTAAGAATTTTGCAAATACACACTAATTTGAAATAGGCTTGAAAACCAAATGGCAAACTGAGAATTACTATTCAACAAGTGAAAACGGAATGTTACATGTGGTGTACTGAAGACATGTCTGTATCTCGATTCTCGAGTGCCAAGGGCACACCAAAAACTACTAGTAGGCCAAACCGAACAACATTTGGATTACTGACCTTATTAAAAATTCACAAATTTACAATCATGTGCCTAAATGCCTATCCTCAGGTGAAGTTTTTCGTTGCCACCATAAATCTGATTAGGGCAAATGCATCTCCTACAGACTAGCCATGACGCACAAACATGTTCGCCCAACAGGTCAACACAAGCTAATTTTCCAGCATCAAATAGAGGAACCGGAGGATTTGTTAAGCGGGGCGGCCAAGCTTGAGTGAAAAGGAACCTTTTTGTATTCTGTTTTCTTGTTTTTGCTTCCTTTCTCCTTTTGTTCGTTTCTGCCACTCTGTCTGTGATCTCTCTTCAATGAAATAATGGCAGTTCCATGCTATTTCCTCCACACACACACACACAAAAACAAGCAAACACACACACACACACACACACACACAAGCTAATTTTTAATTCTCGTAATACCCGAGTGTCCAACTTCGATATAGCTAAAATCATGATGTCTCCTATGCCTATGATCTACTCCTTTGCTGCTTTTTGCCAGAATGCGAGCAGCATCCATGACGCTGATTGCTCCAAGACCAGGAATACTAACTCTTGCGTACATACTAACACACTAATTGATTTTCTTCGTGCGTGGTGGCCTTTTAAGGACGTTGTTGTTGGCACATTTGCCCCTGTGTAATTATGCAGACAACTATCCATAACCATAACCCGAATCTTTGAGATGGCACATGGCTCTGTTGTTATCTCTGCAGAAAGACCAAATATGACATTCAAAACTCACAGATATATTAGAGCTATCCAACTATAATACGTAGTGGAGAAACAGCTGGAATAAAGTGTCTGGGAGTAGCTTGTGCAATGAATTCAGCAATGCTTGTACTGAAATAAATCACTTTTTGTCAGTATTACAAATGGTATTTGGGCGGCTCAATATATTATATAAACGTCTAGCTTCCCAACAAATCCATACTGTGCTAAATGGAACGAACCTTGAGAAGAGTTTTCACCAAGCCGAGCAAGAACATCAGCGTACCAAATGTCCAACTGATGTATTGTTGCAATGTGATCCAAATTCGTGATGTGTCTATGCTGGACACGAGCGTTGGCCCGCGCAAGATATTGAGCCGTGCAACCGACTACAACTCAGCGTTTCTTGTCCATTCTAGACTCTTCTTGCTTCCCCTATATATGTACCTTATAGCGGCACGTTTTAGATGTCCCGTCGTCCCGTGTTCGTAATTTCTCCTCATATAGTGAATTCCACCTTTGTGCGTCTGTGGTTTTTTTTTTGTAAGGGTTTTGCACATAAAAATCGTGTCTCCTGTCTCTAGATTTGTCTCTATTTTCGCAACATGTGTGCTATGAACAATTAAGCATAAGTTGATAAGCTTAGAAGATGTTAACTGGACCAGGTCTTGATCTGGACTATGGTCTTCAACACTCACAATGTTAACCGAAGAAGTTGGAGGAGTTTTGAACTCATGAACTGATGAGCCAGAATTTGCCATCAGTGAGAAATTACGAGAAAAGACATGGTTGGTTTATGACCAAGAAAAACTATGCCAGTGGCAGTTCAACAATGGCATCATAACTCACATGGAAGTAAACAATAAATACAGAAGTGCATGAGAGATAGAAGGGAAAATGGGCAGAGATCTTTTCCTAATTTCTTGTGAGAAATTAACAGCGGAGGAGACACACGTGGATCGACACCCAAAGACCAGCTCACTCTGACAGATCAAACCGCAAGGTGGCCTAAAGAAATGAGAAACAACCAAATTAGTAATTTGGAAAGTAATGAAATCCCCTAAGAAATGTAAGATCAAAGATGACGTAAACTTCGTAAAAGGACACATAAAAACAGCAGAAGTTAGTAAAAGCAGGGTATCATAAGCATGTTAGTTTTCTTTGCTAAATGTTAATGTTCATAGTTCATTTTGTCTTTAATTGCTCCTCAAGAGCATCATGGCCAA
Organism: Phyllostachys edulis; assembly: GCA_036346405.1. Lineage (NCBI taxonomy): Eukaryota > Viridiplantae > Streptophyta > Magnoliopsida > Poales > Poaceae > Phyllostachys > Phyllostachys edulis. The sequence goes on from CM070552.1 coordinate 36,243,187, forward strand.
ATTATAGAAGCTCCGTAGTGGCATTACCATTTAGCTTCCCTTGATGGCAAAAGTGGTTTCACGAAATGTCTGTATTTTCTCAATTGACATACATAAATTCCTGATGCCTTCCAAGCCTATTTTATATACTACCAGACAATCAAGCCGGTTCGCTACTACCTAGCTTCTTCTTCTTCTTTCTAAGATCCGTCAGCTGGTAGCCTCAACTTCTGCGTTCGGAATGCTGCTCTACTCTCCTTGAACAGTCGATTGATGACACCTTTGCTGAGATTTATAAGGGTATAGGAGGATCCTTGATATGTGCAATCATGCATGGTCGGCCGGACCCACCACTTCTTCACAGTTTTTTTTCCTTTTTCTGAGAGGCCAGTCCATGCATCCATGAGGACCAAGACAGCTTTGCTACGGCTAATTTTGTAGCTTCAAAATTTAACCAAGTCAAAGGCCGTCCGATGCTTTTGGGCCATATTGATGACCAGGCCTAAACACAAATATGAGCCCATAATCACTGAGTTGGTTAAATAGGAAGCCCAGCCCGTTTGTCCCTTGTGGCCTCGTGATGTATCGCCGGAGATCGTTCCGGATCGACGTTGAATAGTTCATTTGGCAGTGGTTAAATAGTTCATGGTAGCATATTTCTATTTAACCAACTCGGTGATTATGAGCTCATATTTGTGTTTAGGCCGGGTCACTCTGATGGGGGGATTATGAGCTCAGACGCCCTCCTCCGAGTACCAAGCGCTGCGCTGAAGTATGAGCCCTATGGATTAGCCATTGCTTCTCTACGAGCCTCATATAGACGCTACGACGCTGAAGTCTATAACTCATGTCATACTCCTAGGAAAAGCTTGAAAGACCTTCAACAAAAAGGTACTTGTACCTGACACCGGCACATGTGGGTAGGTAGAGAATACCTAAAGGCACAAGACAACTCTCTCTAAAAAAACTCAGCAAAATAACCCCGTAACTTCAGGAGAAGGGGTGCCCTCACAAAAGAGGTTGCAGTGACCAGGTTCGGGTGCTGTTTACGAAAAACACAAGGTGGACTAGCCTTTTTCTCTTTTTTCATCTTAATAGAAATTAACGGTGGAGGTACACGTCGACACCATAGACCAGCTCACTCTGATGGATCAAACCGCAAGGTAGCCTAAATAAATGAGGATCAACCAAATTAGTAATTTGGAAAGTAACGAAATCCCCTAAGAAATGTAAGATCAAAGATGACGTAAACTTCGTAAAAGGACAGATAAAAACAGCAGAAGTTAGTAAAAGCAGGGTATCATAAGCATGTTAGTTTTCTTTGCTAAATGTTAATGTTCATAGTTCATTTTGTCTTTAATTTAGTTTTCTTTGCTAAATGTTAATGTTCATAGTTCATTTTGTCTTTAATTGCTCCCCAAGGGCATCATGGCCAAATTATAGGAGCTACTGTAGGGAACTTACAATTTAGCTTCCCTTGATGGCAAAAGTGGTTTCACGAAATGTCGGTATTCTCTCAATTGACATACATAAATTCCCGATGCCTTCTAAGCCTATTTTCTATACTACCTAGCTTCTTTTTTTTTTCCAAGAGCCGTCAGCCGGTAGCCTCAACTTTTGCGTTCGGAATGCTGCACTACTCTCCTTGAACAGTCGATTGATGACACCTTTGCTGAGATTTATAAGGTTACAGGAGGATCCTTGATCTGTGCAATCATGGATGGTAGGCCGGACCCACCACTTCATCTCAGTTTTTTTTTTGAGACCAGTCCATGCATCCATGAGGGACAGCTTTGCTACGGCTAATTTTGTAGCTTCAAAATTTAACGAAGCCAAAGGCCGTCCGATGCGTTTGGGCCATATTGATGACCAGTCCTAAACACAAATATGAGCCCATAATCACTGAGTTGGTTAAATAGGCAGCCCAGCCCGCTTGTCCCTTGTGGCCTCGTGATGTGTCGCCGGAGATCGTTTCGGATCGACGTTGAACAGTACAACTCCACGGCACGCAGGTGCGGCAGCGGCACTGGCCGGCGTGCTCGGCGGCGTATACTAGCATACGTGGGCATATCAGCATCGGTGCTGGTGGTTAATTAATTAGCCAGATGTGTGCCCCGGTCCCGGGATTGCCTCGGATCAACGCGTGGGGCGCTGGGATTTTTTAACCAGTGGCCGGCCTCGGCCAAAATCAGAAAAATTCGGTCAATTTCGACCTGAAAACTTCATTTTAAAAAAAAATCGGATTTTTAATTTTTTAAATCAAATTCGAAAAAAAATCAAGCAAGTACAATTTTTTGGACAAAATTCATCAAAACCGGTTTTTTAGGATCGGTTTGTATTCCTACCAGCCCCCACCGATAGGTTTGTATTCCTACCAGCCCCCACCGATAAATCCGGTTTTACCGATTTTCAGCCGATAATCGGATCCCTGGTGGGGCGTCGGCAGGAGAGTTTCGTCGGCAGCGTGTGCCCGTGCATGCATGGACATGCTTAAGTGCCGCAGGCGGCACTTTTGGTTGATGCGTACACTCGATCCATGTGTAGAGCGTGGAAACACCGACTGCGCGGCTGGACATATACAAGAACCTTCAAACGGCTCTACGGACACATGCAGCACAAGTCCACAAGCACTACTAAATACAATATAGTTCACAACAATGGCCAGATGAATCGTTGATCAGAAATAAACACTGATAATTTCTTGCTATAAAACAGACTGCTCTTCCTAATGTTGGGGCTGGTATGTACAAGAAGTTCATGGTAGCAATTTACAAGCAATAAGTTTATGTTCCTTGAAATAAAGATTGCTCTAGTGTGTTGGGGATGATCCTAGACTCTCACTTCATTCTCGTTGAGGCCCACAGGCCCACAGGCCCACCATACTTCATTTTCCAAGTAAACTTACTCGTCCGGTGGTTATTTGATGTTGCCAGATTCTCGCTGTCTTCCAAGCCTACATTCTACTCCAAACTACCGAGCTACCTTGGCCAAGCTGTTAGAAAAAAGAGAGCGGTTTTGCTATTCATAACTGTGTATTTTATTTATTAATTGGCGATTATATATATATATATATATATATATATATATATATATATATATATATATATATATATATATATATATATATATATATATATATATATACATAGACCACATGGGTTGAGAAAGGTGAGGGAGATAATATACAACATTCTTAACAACCCCCCAATTTAAACCCAAGGTGGATCGGGAGGATCGATGTACTGAGTTTGAGTAGATGAAGCCGATAATATTCTCGCGTCTGAGCTTTAGTGAAGAAATCTGCAACTTGAAAGTCTGAGGGAACATACTTAAGGGCGATGATCGACGGCTGACAATGAGATCGTGTTAATGATGCATCAACACCAATGTGTCTTGTCAGTTCATGCTTGGCTGGATCACTAGTAATTTGAATGTCACTTGTATTGTCACCAAAAAGAGGTATAGAATTGTCACAATAGACACCTAGATCAATCAAGAGCCATCGAAGATCGAAGCCAAATGATATCTAAGGTGGTAGCGGCAAGAGCTCGAAGCTCAGTCTATGCACTAGACGTGACACTGTAGTCTACTTCTTGGACTTCCAGGTAATGAGCGAAGTACCAGGAGAGATACAGTAGCCAGTGATAGATCGGTGATCACCAGGATCACTCGCCCAAGTGGAGTCAGAGTAAGCATGGAGCTGGAGCTGACTCGAACTGGCATAGAACAGACGTATGGACGCAATCCCTATCAAGTATCTCAGCACACAAAGAGCGTGACCATAATGGACTGATGTGGGAGCACTGACAAACTGGCTGAGCACATGAACAGCATGAGCAATGTTTGGCCTAGTGACTATGAGATAGACAAGACTCCCAACGAGCTAACGATAGTAGGGATGATCTATCAAGGGTACACCATCTGTAAGTCGAAGCTGTAAGTGAAGCTCCATAGGTGTGGCAGAATTACGAGTATCAGTCATCCTAGAGTGAGCAAGCATACCATGAATGTAACGATGCTGAGAGAGGTAGTAGCCATCACCATCAGAATGAACATCAATCCCTAGAAAATAGCTCAATGGTCTCAAATCGGACATTATAAACTGTTCACTCGATTTCTTCCTGACAAAAGCCATGTAGTCCATGTCATCTCCTGCTATCAGCACATCATCTACATACAGCAGAAGCAAAGTATGACCCTGCTGAGAAGTGTGAATAAACAAGGTAGGGTCATGCTCACACGGAGTGAAACCAGCAGCTCGAATCACAGATTTGAAACGCTTGAACCAAGCATGAGGAGCCTACTTGAGACCATATAGAGCACGCCTAAGGTGACATACGTAGCCTGTAGAAGCCTCAACACCAGGGGGTGGCTGCATATAGATCTCATGTAGATCACCATGAAGAAAAGCATTCTTAACATCCATCTGAGATATAGTCCATGTGTGTACCGCTGCAACGCCAAGAAGAGTACGGACTGTGGTTATATGAGCAACTGGAGCAAAAGTCTCATCATAATCTCGACCATAAACCTGTTGAAAACCTGTTGCAACAAGACGAGTCTTGTATCGCTTTACTGACCCATTTGACTTGTTCTTTACTTGTACACTCACTTGCAAGTGATAGGAACAAACCCAGATGGAGTGGAACAAGATCTCAAGTGCCTGTACACTCTAATGCTGTGAGCTTCTCTGTCATAGCCAACTATCACTCAAGTATACTAGCAGCCTCCTAATAGGTACTCGGCTCAACTACCACACCTATACGAGAAAAACCTCATCTCTCTGGTGCCTGAATAGAAGAACGATCATGTAGGGCATACTTTGATGTAGTAGAACAATCGTCAGAGTTGGTGGTACTGGCCGGAGGGTCAAGTGGAGGAGAGGAGAAACGAGGATCAGAAGGAACTCTCTATCGGCGATTATAGTGAAAAGGAAAAGTGAAAGTGTCAAAAATTGGTGGAGCTAGTAGAGAAACTTGTGGAGCCGGTGGGCAGACACACTAGAAGGTGAAACCAGTGGAGGATGTGTATCTAGATAAGACAAGTCTGGTGAAAGAATGAGAGGTAGACACAAAAAGAAGGTAGAATCTGTGAAAGGAGTGTGATGTGTAGAAGGATGATAAAGAAAGGTCGGTCCCCATCAAAGGTTACATCACAAGAGATGCGAATGTGACTTGCTAAGGGATCATAGTAATGATAACCCTTATGCTCAGGAATATAACCTAGGAAGACACTCAACCGACTGAGCACTTAGCTTTGTGCGCTCACGAGGTGCTAGAAGGACATAGCAGACACAACCAAATATATGAAGATGGGCATAGCGAGAAGGTGCTCTATACATGATCTCACCAGGACACTTGTCCTAAAGCTTGGAAGAGGGCTGATGGTTGATGAGAGAGACTGCTCCCCCTAGAAGTGAGAGGGAACAAATGAGGAGATGAGAAGAGTACGAGCAATTTCAATGATGTGACGGTGCTTGCGCTCAGTAACACTATTCTAAGAATGAGCATTAGGACACGAGAGTTGAGGAAGAATACCCTCAGAAGAAAGAAACTGACGAAAGGCTCATAAAAAATACTCTCCCCATAGTCAGAATGAAAAATACGAGTGGAAGAAGAAAACTGTGTATGAACCATCTTAACAAAAGACTGATAAATAGAAATCAACTGAGAACAATATTTCATAAAAGAGATCCAAGTGTATCGAGAGTGATCAACGACAAATATAACATAATAACTATGACCACCCTTTGAAGCAAAAGGAGAAGAACCCCATACATCCGAATGCTAATGGTTGAAAGGCAAACTGAAAAGAAGGTAAAGAAACTTCGCACTGATAATGGGATGGAATTCTGTTCTGATGAATTTGAATCATATTGCAAGGCTGAAGGCATTGTTAGGCACTACACCGTTCCTGGTACTCCTCAACAAAATGGTGTAGCTGAGCGTATGAACAGAACCATCATTTCCAGGGCCCGTTGCATGTTATCAAATGCAGGTTTGCATAGACGTTTTTGGGCTGAAGCCGCTTCCACTGCTTGTTACCTTATTAATCGGTCACCTTCTCTTGCAATTGAAAAGAAGACTCCAATTGAGGTATGGTCGGTTCCCACAAAATTATTCAAATTGAGAGTTTTTGGTCAGATCGCTTATGCTCATGTTGATAATGGAAAATTAGAGCCTAGAGTCATTAAGTGCATCTTTCTTGGTTATAAATCTGGTGTTAAAGGATATAAGTTGTGGAATCCTGAAACAAGGAAGGTTGTGATTAGCAGAAACGTTGTCTTTAATGAATCTGCTATGCTTCATGATAAACTGCCCACTAATGTTCCTATTGAGAGTGAGCAGAATTCAAGTGTTCAGGTAGACCATTTTGTTGGTTCAAATGACACATCTGATAAGAAAAATATTGTTGTTCATGATGCACCTATTGTTGATAATACTCCTATTGTTGAGCAGCCACCACAACGGTCTATTGCAGTTGATAGGCCTAGGAGGGAGATTAATCTACCCAAGAGGTTGATTGAAGAAGCTAATATTGTTGCTTATGCTTTGAGTGTGGCAGAAGAAATTGAAGGTAATTCAGAACCTTCATCATACTCTGAGGCTATTAACTCCACTGATTGTAATAAGTGGATAACTGCCATGCATGATGAAATGGAGTCACTTGAAAAGAATGGCACTTGGGAATTAGTGAAATTGCCAAAGGAGAAGAAGCTTTGTTCATTGCAAGTGGATTTTCAAAAGAAAGGAAGGTATTTCTTCTCTTGAACGATGAAGGTATAAAGTAAGATTGGTTGCTAAAGGTTATAGTCGATTCGGTATTGATTTTAATGATGTCTTTTCTCCGGTTGTGAAGCATAGTTCTATTCGCACTTTACTCGATATTGTTGCTATCGTGATTATGAACTTGAGCAATTAGATGTTAAACCGCATTCTTACATGGAGAGTTGGAAGAAGATATTTATATGGACCAACTTTGAGGGTTTTGTTACTCTGAAAAGAACACCTTGTTTGTAGATTAAAGAAATCTCTTTATGGTTTGAAGCAATCTCTAGGCAATGGTACAAGAGATTTGACTCCTTTATGCTCTCTCATGACTTTAAGCGATGCGATTATGATAGTGTGTTTATTTAAAGACCTGTTAATGGTTCAGCTATTTATTTACTTCTCTATGTTGATGATATGTTGATTGCTGCAAAAGATAAGTCGAACTCAAAACCGAAAGCACAATTGAGTAATGAATTTGAGATGAAGGACTTAGGTGCGAGAAAGAAAATTGTTGGCATGGAGATTATTAGAGAGAGAAAATCTGGCAAGTTATACCTTAGTCAAAAAGGTTATATTGAGAAGGTCCTTCGTCGTTTTAATATGCATGATGCAAAACCAGTGAGTACTCCATTAGCTTCGCATTTCAGATTATCTTCAGCCTTATGTCCTGAGTCAGATTATGATATTGAGTACATGTCTAGAGTTTCATATTCCAGTGCAGTTGGTTCTCTTATGTATGCCATGGTTTGTTCTCGTCCTGATTTATCTCATGCATTGAGTGTTGTCAGTAGATACATGGCTAATCTGGAAAAGAGCATTGGAAAGCGCTTCGGTGGATTTTCGATATTTGCGTGGCACTTCTAATGCTTGTTTGCGGTTTGGGAATTCTAGAGATGGACTTGTTGGTTATGTTGACTCGATTATCTTTGGTGATTTGGACAAGAGGAGGTCTCTAACAGGTTATGTTTTCACCATTGGTGGTTGTCTTTGTTAGTTGGAAGGCAAGTTTGCAAGCTCATCGTTGCCTTATCAACTCTCTTGAAGCGAAATATATAACTATTTACAAGCTTGTAAAGAAGCTATTTGGTTGAGAGGTTTGTACACTGAGCTTTGTGGAGATAATTCTTGCACTACTATATTTTGTGATAGTCAAAGTGCTATATGCCTTACAAAGGATCAGATGTTCCATGAGAGAACAAAGCACATTGATGTGAGATATCACTTTATTCGAGGTGTTATTGCTCAAGGTGATGTCAAGGTGTGCAAGATAAGTACTCATGATAATCCTGCTGATATGATGACAAAGCCAGTTCCTATTACTAAGTTTGAGCTTTGCTCAAGCTTAGTTGGTATTACAGTTTAGTCCTAGAGACTAGTTGGCGCACGGTGATTTTTATCTTATTGGGAATCATTTCATGATTGATGATTCTTTATTTTGCTACAAGAGGAAATTCATCTCAAGGTGGAGATTGTTGTATTCTGATCCGAATTTCTAATATGGAAGGATCCGGATTAGTTTCCATATTAGAGGATTAGTTTCCTACTTGGACTCTAAGTCCTTTTAACCCTTTATATACCTCTTGTAAACCGCACGGGAGAGGGGCGCCTCATTGTAATCCCTGCGTTTTGTAATCGCTCCTCATATAGTGATCATCGCGGTTGGTGCCCGTGGTTTTTTCCATAAGGGTTTTCCACGTAAAAATTCGTGTCTCCTTTGTCCCTATTTTTCTATCAGCTTATCACGAGCATGCTTTTCTAAACCATCGACTTTATGTGTGCAGTGATGACATGAGGTCATCACATTTTTAACCGTTTGTGAAAAAAGCTATTACCATCTGTGAAAAAACTATCAAAGACGGTTCTGAACAAGAACCGTCTGTGATAGTTTTTTCTATTGCAAAAAAAAAAAGGATTTTGAGTCAAACCAATCAATTGCTAGATAGTAGTTTCCATATGCAACCTCTAGCAAGACAACTAAAATCTAATTAAAATCCTGATGACAAACACATTATAAGAAAGGGAAACCAAAAGGTTTCAAAACGTCCCCTCTGAATGGGAAAAAAAGAATAAAGTTACAAAGTTAAACTAGCTAGAAATCATCTATGTCTTCAAGTTCCTGAAGAACTCATCGGCTTCTTGGATTGGCCTTGTGAGCTCCTCCCTGTACCTCACTAGCATATCACAAGTTATTCTTGCATGTCGTCCGAGTTCGACTCAAGCTCATCGGCAAGGAAGAAGAGACGATTAAAAATCTCCAGCGGTACTCCGACCTTAGGTAACACAAAATTAAGACCATTTTTTTTACAACTAACAACCAACAAATTGTGTATGTTTTCATGATACACACGTACCTTTCGGCAGCCTGCCTCCTACGGCAGACAAGGAGCTCCTCCGCATCCCTCCTCCTCCTCCTCGTCGTCGGCTGTGTCTCCTCGCCGAACCACGATAGGGAATTGAGGGTGGTTGCAGGAGCTCGGCGTGGGGAGGGGAGAGGGAGAGACTGATGGAAGACAAGGCTAGGGTGGCTATAATATATAAGGACAGTGCCAAAACATTTTGCCTCCCGCGCACGTGTTCAAATTTTTTTGCCCTCCCGCGCTGCGAATCACAGATAGTTTCATACAAAAACCATCTGTGATATGTCTATCACATACGATTTGTATCACGAACTGTCTGTGATACTTCATAGACAGTTCTTAATACGAACCGTCTGTGATAAGTATCTCATCATAGAGTAAGAAAAATTCCAAGTCATTGTAAAATCACAGAGTGAGGAAAATTTCAAGTCACAGATGGTTTTTAATACAAATCGTCTGTGATGAGATACTTATTACAGACGGTTTATAATACAAACCGTTTGTGATGAGATACTTATCACAGACGGTTCGTATTAAGAACCGTCTGTGAAGTATCATAGACGGTTCGTGATACTGAACTGCCGCGATATGACGACATATCATCGGCAGTTAAAGATCACGCAACCGCCTATGATACTTCATGACGGTTCTTATCTGTAACCGCTGTGATATTAGCTCATCACGATGGTTCTTAGTGTATCGATAATAGAGGCGGCGCTAGTAAAACCGTCTGTGATTACCATTAACACTGACGGTTTTGAAAAACCGTCTGTAATGAGGCGTCTAGTATTACCCTTTTTTTTGTAGTAGTGGCCATAGAGATCACGCAGTCTGATTGGATCTGAACGTGCAATCATCGAGGTGATGACTGAATCATAGTCTATGCCGAGTCCTGTGAGGAGATATGACACAACTTCTTCCTCTTGGAGTGGACGACCAATGGAGGCCATTGTATCAGCAAGACTCTTCACTTTGTGGAAGTAGTCAAATGTTGCCATACCCTTTTTATTCACATTTGCAAGCTGGATGCGAACTTGCATAGTCCTTACTCTGGTGAGTGATGCAAACATAGTCTCCAACGTTGTCACGCCCCGGGTAAACAACCCCCGGGACCCACTATGCACACTGGACCAGTCCCACGATCAGTAGCTAGTCTACACAGTTTCAACAACGATGTGATCACATCCATACAACAAAACTATAGATGAAGCAGACAAATTAACAATAATATAAGCAAAGGACCTTATGGACAAGGTTGATACAGTGGTGCCACGCAGGGCTACAACAAAAGAGCTCACAACGGAAACAAAAGAACATGTGGAGGCCATTCAACATGTCCACAGGCAATCGAGTGGAGAACATCCTAGCATGCCTGGTCGTCAAAGACCTCCCCTAGCACGAGAGGTCTTCAAAGACCTCCTCTTCAAAGAGGTCGGAGCTCCCTGGGTCTTCCTCAACTACTGATCAACCAGAGGGCACAAGCCATGAGTACTTTGAATGTACTCAGCAAGCCGTAGGGAATTGTATGCAAATAATATTCATGCGAGGCTTGACAAGGAGGTCTTTATGGTTACTTTGCAGAAAGCAATATTGACAGGAAATACTGTAAGTAGATTGCAAAGCACAAGTTGAAAGATTAGTACATAAGTAATCAAGTTCTTTGAAAACAACACATGACCACCCTGGTCACTGCCCAGACCTCTTGTGAACACCCTGGTCACTTCCCAGACCACTCCAGGACCACTAGAGACCAACAATTTTTGAAAAAGTCTACCCCTTGCGTGAAATCACCAGGTATGTCCATAACCGGGGACATGGGTATTTGAATAGATTTATACCCTGTAGAGGTTGTACATCTTTACCCACAAGACACGACCTCTCTAGTTTGTTTGGCACCCGTCGATGCCCCTACTCACTACCTTGGGTAAGCAGGCTAGAGCACGTGACAAGGCCTTTACAAGGTTCTGCTTTGACTCAGTTCCGCTCGCTAAGGTTTCGCCTTCCTGGCCCCCTCTTGTGCCAAGTGTGCGTGTCCATCCCATGTCTTACACACTTCCACCAAAACGAAACCGAATCATGGCATTGACAATTAGTTGGCCAGGACCACCCCATAATGGTCTTGTGGTTACATGGTATGGCCCGGATCAAAGGGATAAGTCCTTAGAGGTTGCTCAGGAGAGACCTCCTCATCCTAGTGTGCTTCCTGCACCCCCTTTACTGCACGATCACTCACCCGAGTGAAAATATTTTGGGTTCAACTCGGCCAATGACCACCCTAGCCATGGCACAATAAGTTTTATTAGCGGCCACGCAGGCCAGAGCAATGCATGCCAGGGAAAAACATGCCAAGGCAACACATGCCATAATTCTATAATCTCTTAGTCAAATTTAACATCATTGAGCAAGTGATCGAGAGACAACACATAACTAAGCAGGTCTAAGCAATATACGCACCCTTGTTGGTTATCACAATAAGAATGTCTAACTAAGATTACCCACCTATGGTGTTCAAAGGTACATGTCAACATGTCGAACACAAGTATTCAAGGAGTCATACTGACAAGTAGGTGTTTAGCTAATTCCCAAACCATTTTTATACAAATAGCCATGCATGATGATATAAAACAATATACTTTTGCAAACTAGGTACAACATGATCAAAGGTCTATGACTTTCCTTCGTTGAAGAGCTGGGGTTCTTCAGTAGAGGTCGCCGGATCCAAGAACTCTTCCGCGAAACCGAAATCTACACGTGCGAAAAGAGCCAAATAAATACAACAAATCCAAATAAAAACCAAAAGCTAAAACCAAAAGAAAATGCACAGGAACAGAAGAACTAGAAACGGGCTCAAGGGAGGAGGTCCAAAGGAGGAGGTCCCGAGGAAGGGGTCCTGAGGGGGTCCTGAGGAGGAGGTCCTGAGGAAGAGGTCCAAAGGAAGAGGTCCAAAGGAGGTCCTGAGGAAGAGGTCCTGATGAAGATACGACTACTCAACGTGGTCATACAAGGATACAAAAAGGGTACGAGGAGGATACGACTACGTAACATGATTGTGAAAAAGATACAACCACGCAACATGGTCGTGGGAGCAAAAAGGAGAGCAAGGCACGAAGAAACTCACCCGGACAGAAAGAAATAGAGAGAGAGAGAAGACAGGAGGAGGATGGCGAACGGCGCGGGCGCTCCAGCGAACACTTCGACAGCGAGGGTGTTGAGGACGGCGCAAACTCCGGCGGGCTCCTTGGCGACGAGGATGGCTCCAGCGAACTCCTTGGCGAAACTCCAAACACAGAAACAGGGTGAGAGCAAGAGAGAGTTGAGAGCTGGGTGAGGAAAAATGAGATGAAGGAGGGCTGCTCAGGCTTTTATATCCAGGGAAAGACGGGAAGGGCTTGCTGAGAAGCTCAGAAGCACACGAGGTCAAGGGTGGGTGAAGGAGGAGATGGGAGCAGGTCTGGGAGGAGACAAGAGGGAGAAAATAGGTACTGCAGAAGGACAATATTTAATGCGACACAACAGCATTTAATGCGCAAGAACCTTTGCGTCAGTAGTGACACAACGGGAGGAAGGAGAAGGTGAGCAGGACTGACAGGTGGGGCCAGTCAAAGTTTGGGAGGGTGGTCAAACTGACGAGGAGGTCGCGACCAAAGGGGAGGTCGTGACCCAAGGGGTGGTCTTTGCAAAAAGACCGAGAGGGTGGTCTTTGCAAAAAGACCAAGATGGTGGTCGTGACCCAAGGGGTGGTCTTTGCAAAAAGACCGAGAGGGTGGTCTTTGCAAAAAGACCAAGAGGGTGGTCTTGACCCAAGGGGTGGTCTTTGCAAAAAGACCAAGAGGGTGGTCCAAACGAAAAGGAGGTGCGGGCGAAGAGAAGCGCGGCGAAGCGAGGCCGTCCTATTTTGATCGGGCGGTTCAAAAGGAATTGGATGTTCGGACCAGTTGAATGCGCCACATGATCGGGCCATCCAACACAGATCGGACGGTTCAAAATGAACTGGACGTTCGGACTGGCTGAACGTGCCAACAGGATCAGGCCGTCCAACACAGATCAGACGGTCCGCGATGAAGGAGGCGCGGAGCAGGGCCACGCGGGGAGAACAGAACGAGCAGAGAAAAGGAAATTCAACACCAAAGAACTCCAACAAACTCAAAACAAACAAAACTCGAATTAATTGAAATTTGATTTAGTCATATTAAATCGCTGCAATTTCCAAAATCTCTAAGTTAAGCTTGAGCAATTCAACAAAACCAAATGGTTATTTTGTTTTTCTAAAATATCAGAAACTTAGAAAAATTGGGACGTTACAAACGTTGTCCAAACCTGCACGGCTAAAGTGTAGAACAACACATGTGAGAGGATCTCCTCTGTCAATGATGAGAGTAAAGCACTCAGCACCAATTGATCTTGTTGGAACCACATGGGATACTCAGGATTTGGGACCTGAGCAGTGCCATCTTCTGTGGTCTGTGTGATGACCGGCACCAGAGGCTTGGTAGAACCATCCACATAACCAAGGACATTCTAACTCCGAAGGTATGGCATGAATTGTGTCTTCCACAGTAGGTAAGTGTCACAGTTTAGCTTGACCGTGACAAAGTGGTTGAAGGACGACATGGTGATGGGAGCAGAGGTAGAAGAAGTCAAATTCATGGTCGTGCTCAGATATGAAAAAGAAGATGCGGAGGTGTTCATCTTGATTTAGATCGGAAGCTTAATTTGATACCATGTAAAACGAAGTGTTTGGCTCAATACTACCTGTTGGGTTAGCTTCTGTATTTATAGATTAGACTTTCATGTAACACCCCGGTCCAACACGAAGCCTGGAATGCCACTAAACTACACTAACTATCAATTTTAACATCAATTAACAGTAAATTATAGCAATCATATCAATGATAAAACCCGTCTATGGGTCACATTAACACATGCACAATGATAAGGCAATCATAGATAATTAATTCCTAGGAATCATAGCAAGATAATAAACAAAGATTTAAGCCACAAACCAATCGCATAAAGGCTATTAAATGAGTAATCAACTCCAACCTATAATTTAAGCCTAATCAATACTATCATGTCCTAATTATAAATCAACATGCTAATGAAGTGTCTCATGCCCAATGTTTCAAGTATTTGAATATATGACGTGGTTCCAAGTGCGCTAGCACTTCCCATGTGCAATGTCGTCAACAATCACCTAAAAACAACAATAGAGCGAGAGTGAGTCCACGACTCAGAGAGCACTAGATACAATAGTAAGAACACAAGATCATTAACAATCGATGCATCATCAAAAGTCACATCATTCTCATTCTCAACAATATAATTCTCATGTATGCAAATGCCATGATGCACCTCTTTCAACTGATACCGGTATAGCGAAGTATTCACCCATCAGTGACACACTTTTCTCCCCCACCATCTTGAGGGTAGGGTCCCTACCTTTGTAGGATTTTAACATGGGGCATGCCGGAGTAACCATAACATGACAGTACTTATCGCCCTGGCTCTTATGCAAGTGAATGATGCAACAATTCATTAAACATTACTATTCTCACCATGTCATCCCCATGGTAGTTGCACCAATATCACAATATATGTCTTTTCATCAATATTACCATGGAAAATATTTAACTTATCACAATATAAATAAATCTCATGAAAAATAAACCAACATGGCAACGACAACCACCCGTTGTTCATAATTATACCAAGCACTTGTCTCTTTAGCTTCTAGGAGCCAGATGATGCAAAGGCGGCACGACACTTGAGGCAACACTCCCTGAAAAAGCATGGCAATACACAACTCAAAATCACAACATTACAACACTCACGCTTTACAATTATCGGCATTGCATGTCTACACCAAACTGGCCCAATTAATCCAAAACTACCGGACGCACTACCCGCTGTCCCAGTAGTAAATCGGCCCTAATTTATTCATCCGAACTCAAAATTCAACCATCTAAGACTTTATGGAATCCCCACAAAAAAACCTACAACTTCTTAGTTACGACGAACCTATTATTCTACAGTTCTCTGCCCCGTTTCTTTCCCCGAAAATCGTCCCATAATCTGTTAGGATAGTCTGCTTCACAATTTTATATCTTTAATTCTAAAACTTGAAAATATATGAACGATACCATTTCAGGAAACTGCACAAAATTTCGTACATTATTCAAGTTGTCACCACATTTTAATTTTGCCATTTACTATATGAAACTGACCCATCTTCACGACGTCTGCCAGCTACGTCCAGATTCTAGGCAGTTACTTTCCTGAGGCTGTATCTTTTCACTCGCTGCTCCAATTCTAAGGGTTCAAACCTTCGTGGAAATCCAGCGAGATTTTCTAACTTTTCTCTAAGTGTACTGACCTCTGAATCTGAGTGTAAATACTCCGAATAGCCCCCGCAAGGTTCTACATCCAACCTTGACGAACTAGGATAGACTAAAACCTACCTTTCCCTAATCAAAATGATCTACAAACTTAACAGTGACTAATCCATGGTAAAACCTAGGGATTAACAGGGTTTACCCTTGACAAAAATGACGGATCACGAGAACCCGCGAAGAACCTCATCTTTTCTTTCCTTTTCTTCTTCTTCTCCTTCCTTCTCTCCTGCTCTCCTCCTTCCTGGTCTCCTTCCCCTTCGGCTGCAGCACTCGGTGGCTAGGTTAGGGCAGCGTGGTAGCAGCAGGTGGCCTCGGCGCGGCAACAAGCAGGGGTGGTGGCTCCCTAGGGCAAGGGTCAGGGGAGAGTGCAGTAGGGAGGGGGGTGGCTAGGGTTTGGGGAGCATAGGGGGGCACCCTTGGGGTCCTATTTAAAGGCCAAGGGGCTGGAGAGACGTAGCTTGGATGTGGTAGGGTTGAAAATGACCGGCATTGAATTTGATTCGGAATACACTTTGAATTCGAGTCGGTTTTCCAATTTTCTTCTGTGCAGCGAACATTTTCGGAGTTCATAAAATTCTCTACTTAATAGGGAATGGAGTGATTCTTTTTTTTCCCATTTAGCTAACTCATAGTACCTCAACTTTATATTTGAAGAGCTTTTTCGAAAACACCGTTTTCATTGCCAAATTTTCTTTAGAAGTTGACTCAGTTGCGGACTATGATTCTCTGTGCAACCTGCCTTTTGGGCCTCATATATCATACGTTAGAACTCCAAATTAGGTTAATGAGGACTCTAAATTGGACTATGCAAAGAGATCTATAACTTTGTAGTTATGAGATTTTCCATTCGAAGCCATTCCAATCACAAAAATCACGTTGCAAGATGATGATAGATTCTGTCCCATTTCATAGCGAGGCAAATAGGGAATATCTCAATCTCCTTATATTCTCTTTAAATAAACGAGATATTACATTTACATTGGATCCGATTGAATCGAGATTACAACAGTTGGCAAAACATATGCAATGGCAACAACTAGATTTGCTACAATTAACTCAATATCGGAACAGAACAGAGTTAACTGAATAATAGAAGAGATCGCTATTTTAACAGCACCAACCTTAAAGCACCTGAAGGGGTAAGTAGCATGAAACTGTGAATGTCTTGGAGACTTCAACGTTGTGATCTTTGATGCTCACGATAGCAGCTGCATGAGATGCACGGGAGAGCAGCGACACTTGATTGTAACATTGAAACACTTGAAGGCAATGGCGGATCTAGGATTTCATCACACCTCGGGCTAAATTCTAATTGGCTAACATCCTATAACTAACGCCAATTTATAACCACACCACAATATAACAAAAATAAGCCACAAATATATCATTAACATGAAACTTTAGCTCGATGCTTCAACATAACACATAATAAGAAAAATATGGCAAAATATAAATAATATAGCATCGAAGAGATTCAATTTGAGTACCTAAATAACGAAGATTTCTTCTCTGTCCTAAGAAGTGCTTAGAAATGTAAATTGATGTGGATTGAGAACGAGAATTACCCATGTAAACAACATGAAGTGCTTGAATCAAGTGTTGAGATGTGCTTCTTCCTTGAGCTTCACAATCATCTGAAAGTGCGAGTGGTATATGTGTGCATACACCTTGAATAGGCACTTGAAGATCGTCCTGATGACCTTGTGGAAGTTTGGAGGGAATGGAGCCCCTGTTGGCATCACAATTTTGAACCAGAGAACATGGTCATAATTCAGACCAAAATTCTCAATCAAAACACAATTTTGTAGCTCTTCTTTGCAACGAACAATTAATTACCAAGCTTTTGTGGGAATATGGATTCATCATTGAGCTGGATTTCTATCCAATATTCAAGTCCATCAGGTACTCCACATACTTTGGTGCAGATACTTCAACAGGCCTCTTGATCTTGACTCCATTAGCCCACCAGTACTCATACATGTATTAAAGATTTAATTCTTGTTAGAGAGTTTGCAGTAAACAGCTATCTTGAAGAGTTTTGGTGTTATAAGAAAACTAGTTAAATGCCAACAAGGAAACAAGGCTGCATGATGAAAGAAAGGAAAAGGTGCATGGTTTCAGTTTCAGATACAACCAATATGTAGTTCAGTAGTTAGTTGAGCTGATGGAAGGGCAACACCTAATGCAGTTAACACTATCAACACCAAACCATCACTTGTCTCTTTAATTATTCAGTAATTATCCTCATGTCCTAAGTGACAAGAATTAGTTGCACAAGTAAATACATTTGTTCCATGCATAAATTCAGAGACACTATAAGACAATTGTGTATGAATCCGGCAGGAAACATTCAAATTTTACAAGCATACCGATTCGAGCATCATGATTTTACAGGTTTTGATTTGGTATAGCACTATAGCTCCTACCTTATTCCAAGCCACCAAGGAACCAATCAACCAAAGCAGTATAAGTCTGTCAAGCACTCAAGCAACTACTGAACTACAAGTCTACGACTACATGTCAAGTCTACAACCATTGAACCATATGTCCATATCCTGTGTCACCCGCACAGAGCAGACTACACATTGTCACATTGCAAAATGCTCCTGGCCTCCTGGGTCCAGGGTCCTGAGTCCTGAAGAAGTGAAGAGTGATTGAGTCATTGTGTGAAGACCGAAGAGATTGGAGTTTAGAGAGCTGTCTCATATCTCATTTCCACATAAATGCAAGAAGGCAAGAAGCCTGAAGCCCTGAAGGCAACTAGGCTTGAACTACTATGAGGTCAGAGCGGCTGAGGTGCTGAGCTGAGCACAGAGTACCTCTCACCTCTGTGTTGATGAATGAAGAAGACCAAGACTTCCCGAGATCACCGGCGATGCGGCCGTGGGCCTCGCGACGTCAACGAGGACGGAGAGTCGAAGACGGAGGCTGTGGGAGCGCGGCGTTGGATGGGGATTGGCCAATTGGGGACGGTCGACAGAGGCACGGAGCCACGGAGGCAAGCCGAGGGCACAGCGCTGTTTGCCGGGCTTGGAGCTGTGGAGGGAGCCGGGAGAGGCGACAGCGGGCGGGCGAGGTCAGTAGGGGCGTGGAGGAAGGGCATGGATTAGGTCTGCTCTGGAGGAAGGTTTGCTCTCTGCCTCTCTCACTCTCTGCTAGACTGCTAGTCTACTAGAGCCTGGAGGCATAGGAGGGAGGTGTGGGCCGATGTGCGGCGTGGGAGGGAGCCAGGGAGGCGTGGGCCGAATGAGCCTCGGGCTAGAAGCCACCACTGAGTTTGTTAGGCATATATGATTTTTTTTGCACTACTATTTTTGCTGGGCCTCGGGCTACAGCCCACCCTGCCCAAGCCCAGATCCGCCCCTGCTTGAAGGGATGAAATACATAGATGTCTGTCCAGAACATCATTTGTAGCCCAAATACCTTCAGAAATTAACATACCTTTTTTAGCTAGAAATTAGCTTGAAACTATATTAACCGGCAATACAGTTGGATCTTAATGCAATGTCGGCTGGTAATTAAAATGATCCCTTACGAAAGCATTATCCAGAGCACATGAGCATCCAAATAAGGAAACTCCGGGCATACCTCAGTTTCAGTCGATTGTTGATTCCATGCAGGGGTGGAGCTAGGCCTCGGGCTCTAAGGCAATAGCCCGAGGCTCAGATTAAAAGCTCATGTAAAATTCTTTAAAAAATCAGTAAAATATGATTTTGGGCCAAAAATAGCTGGATCAGCACGAGGCTTGGCCCGTGGCCAGCTCCGCCCCTGATTCCATGTAAGGCATTGCTAAGCTCTTTATGCCTCCCAATCCTATAATCTACTCTATAGAAGAAGCCATTGTCATCTTTTGTAGTAACATCAGGCTACACTGAGACAATCACTAACTCTTGCATACACAATCTTCTGATGTCTTGATCTTATTGAGTTGTATGCACCAATCAATTCACCCAAAAACTTAAGCAGATAAGGAAAGACGGACAATTCACTTATACTTCAACACTCCCCCTCACGTGTAGGCTCTCTCAGGCCTAAGACATAGAATAGAAATGTGCTACAATAATTTTCTTAATTGTGTCAGCTAGGTCTTGAACTTAAGTTCTTTGGGCTCTGATACCATATTGAGTTGTATGCTCCAATCAATTCATCTAAAAGCTTAAGCTGATAAGGAAAGATGAACAATTCACTTATTCTTCAACATTCCTCCTCACGTGTAGCCTCCTTAGACTGGCAAACTGATTGGTGCATGCAACTCAATAGATCTTTCGGTTCCAGTTTATTTCTTGTGTAGTTGTGCTGCCTTCAGGGGTGAAAGGCGGCAGTGGGTTATTTTGTCAGTGCCATCAACCATGCACTGGAATACGAAGCTGAATTCTCTAGGGGAGGGTCTCCCCATGAGGCCCCTCCTCTGGGCCGTTGGATAGTGGGGTGAGGGTGATGTGTGATATGGGGGAAAGGGCCCCTCGTAGAATTTATTTTCCTGGAATACTGGATGCCCATTACTCTGCTGCGGATCGACCGATCAACCATATCTCCCTGTAACTCTGTGCTACTATTCCATCTCCACCTACCAACCCTGTCTACTTTTGACACAACAATGCAACATTTTTGTTAGACAAACACCTATGTTGAACTGTTTGGGAGTGAGCTGTACTAGTATACCAGTGTGCAATGTCTAGTGACCAGCATTTCTTGAGCTGAAACGAACCCACGGTTATGCAAGTAAATCCAAATCGGAGGTGGACTCAGCGGAACGGGGTGTGCACTTCTTACTGCAACGTTGATTTACTTCCTTGTGTAAGCTGTAAATTACAATACTGCGGCTAAATTTATACTGATTGGCCACCTAAAACTAGCTGTGTAATCGAAATCCGATTCATATTTGCACTTAATATGAAGAAGGAAGCCATGTCAAATTTATTCACCATGAGTCACGTCATCATTGGCTAGGCCAAATAACATGGATGAAGAGATTGACAGATAAGTAGGAAACAAACACGCGGACGCCTGCAGTTCTGAGTAGGGATGGCTATGAAGCTTAACGAGTTATTATTAAGTTTCTTTCAAAATTGACATAGTTCGATCTAATATCGAGCTAACGAGTCGAGCCGTTATCGAGATAAGCCTAGCAAGCCTTATTTCAGGAATTTTTTGAAAATAATATTTTTTTAAAAAAATAATTACAAAAATATATAATCGACCCAAAAAATTACAAAAATGTGTCCCTGTCGCCAGTTCAACTGACGACAGGGACCCTCTCGCCACTCTGTTGCCGGTCGAGGTACCTGTCGCCAGTTCAAACGACGACAGGAACCTATCGCTAGTTCTCCATTTGAACTGGCGACAGGAACCTAAAACTCTAATCTAATTTATCTACTTATGATTTTTCATAGATTTTGAACGGTACGAAATCTGTTAAACTTGCAATAACATTTTTTGATCGTCGTATGTTGTTCTATTGCGGTAAATTTCTGAAGAATTTTGCGAGGACGATTGAGGTACGAACCCCATGTAGACTGTCTTGAGTTGGGTGAATGGATGAGGTCCCCGCGGCGACGTCCGGAGTGCTGATGTCTCCTTCGTCCTAAGGATTTCTCGTGGGATATTTCTTGAAGGTGTGCCCAGGCTCTCTGCAAATGGAGCACTTCTTCGTACGAAGTCCGGTTTCTGTTTCGTTCATGTCGTTCCTGATGCGCCGCACCTATCATCGGCCAACCTTTCTCTTAAGCCTATCAATGTCCGCGGCCCATATTAGTTGCTTCCAGGTCGGATGGCCAGTGAAATGGCCAACCACAGTGTAACCATACATCTCCCTAGTCCAGGTTTGCATCACCGCCTCCTTGGTGAAATAGTCAGAGAGGTACTGACTGGGATGCTGTGCCACCGTCGAACATGCGGCTATGACATGGGAGCAGGGCCTATGCAGAAGAAAGGGCTTGTTGCAAGTGCATGTGCAACTACCGTAGCGTAGCGTGCACTCGTGAGTGACCCTCTCGCGGTTCGTTCCACGGCGTCCTTTATCCCTGCACATTATCTCGAAGCGAAGCTCCCTTGTGCCCATCTTGAATGGCCGGTGCATCTCACCCTTCTTGCTCTTCTCCTCCATGTACTTGGTGACTATGGCGGGCTAGAGTATTCTGTCATTTGCCATGGCAAGCGACGCGCTGTTTCTGTTAACAAAGTAGTTCGTCGCACCGAGGAGAATTGCCTCCACAATACCCACCAAAGGGAGGCACCTTGCGCCACGCATGACCCAGTTGTACACTTCGGCTAAATTAGTTGTCATGACAGCATATCGAGCACCACCCCTGTCATGGAGCAGCGACCACTTCTCGTTAGGCTCGTGCTCAATCCAGTCCGAGAAGCATTTCACCTGCGCCCCCGTCCTCCTCGTCAATCTGGGAGCAATCGTGGATAGCTGTGACAATGCTTCGGGGGCCTGGTCAGCGCTTGGGGCGACCCTTCTAGCTGCCTCCCTTCTATGCGTCTTGGTCCGCTTATCCAGAATCTTTCAGAGTGTTTCGAACTTCCACTGCTGGTTCTGGTTGCACAACCGCTTGAACAGGTTCATCAAGTTTTTGTTGCGGAACTGCTTGTAGAAGTTTGCACCCAAGTGCCTCATGCACCACTTGCTCCGCAGATCCGGCTATGCAAGTGGTACGTTCTTTCCTTATTGCAGCTGGGTTATTGCACGCAGCAGACCTGCATGCCGATCATATATAAGGCATACGTTTGGACGGTCTTGCACAACAGAAATCCTCACATTCTTTAGGAACCACAACCACTTGTCCGTGTTCTCGCTTTCAACGAAAACGAATGCCACGGGAAGAACTTGATTGTTCCCGTCCGTCACTATTGCAGTCAGTATTTGGCCCTTGTACTTTCCAGTCAAGAATGTGCCATCTACGCACAAGATTGGACGGCAGTGCCGGAAAGCGTTGATGCATAGACAAAACGCGAAGAATGCTCGCTACAGTACCCTTTTATTGGCCCACTTCGAGTGCGTGGCGTCTTAAATGTCGATATGAGTGCCAGGATTTTTGTCTTGTATGACTCGAAGTTGCCCAAGGAGGTTGTGGTATGAATCCTCGAACGTCCCCCACCTTAATTCCAATGCCTTCTGTTTTGCCCTCCAAGCCTTAGCATAGCTGATTGTGTACTGGAATCTTGCCTCAATCGCCCGAATGATGGATCGTGGCTCAAAATCTAGATTATCCACGATCTCACTGTACATAGGTTGGCGATGAAGCTTGATGACAGGTTTCGGTGGGACTGCACTGACTCAGAAACGACGCATGTGTGAGGGACCACTATAGAGCACTTCCCGTAGGTGTCCCACTTAGACTGAAATACGTGCACTCGCCAAGTGCATCCCTCTATGACACACTTCTCGTCGTAGAATCTTAGGGTAGACTTGACGACTTTGAATGTGCGCTATACCGACAAGGCCCAGAATTTGACCGCGTCTTGCACGGCCTCCTTACATTTGTACATAACTCCTAGCCTGACCTCACTCTGGTCATACTCCTACGACACACGGGAGCCTTCGTTGATGATGAGGTTCTCGAACTGGTATATGTTCCAATCGGATGGAACCGCTTGCTGGTCCATATCATCCTTGTCGTTGGAACCTTCATCTTCAGACAATGTCATATAGTCTCGGTCTTCGAGATCCATTCTTTGCACTACGGCTTCCACCTCCTCACCCTCGTCAGCAAGATCAGTAGCTTGCCTGACCGTAGGAGCTACTTCCGTAGGGTCTTCATCGACAGCATCCGCAACTCCGGGAACTTCAGCCATTGTGTACGCCGCTAGAGTCCCTGACTTCCTCTTCGGTGTCAGTGTTCCCTTCTTATTCAGTCGCGGGTAGAGGAATGAGTTTGGCATATGCTTGGACCAGAAGGACCAATTTCCATCCTGCCTCCCTCGCGATGCGTACATATGACTGCCATGAATTTGGTCCCTTCAGCTGCACTAACTCCCAATATGTGCACTCCCCTACCCGTGGGGAAAGACAACTCAATCTCAGATCATACAAATCACGGTCCACTTGGAATGTATGGAACAACCACCATATCATAGCACCCCATGTACACTGCTCTGGTCTTGCTAGGGGCACGGTCGCCGATTGGAAATAACGCAAATCAATCCCCTCGGGACCCTCCATAATAGTCCCTTGACCATAGTAAAATTTGAAATTGACGACGTCAGACATATTTGACGTACTGCACCATAAAGAACATTTTCACGATTAACCGCATATCTAAAACTATACTACCCACCGAAAAGTATTATGTAAAACGTACTGCATTACGTAACCGTACATCTAAAACTATATAATCCATTCGGTTAAAAAAATTACCCGAGAGGTAGGCAATCGGGCGGGCAGCGTTTCAAGGGAGATTTATAGGGTCAGTCTTCCTGTCGCCAGTTCAACTGGCGATAGGTAGGGACACATTTTTGTAATTTTTTGGGGTGACTATATATTTTTGTAATTATCTTTTAAAACATATTATTTAAAAAATACCTTATTTCAGTTGGAATTGACTCATTTCAATTTTGAAACAATTAACCAATGTAATAGGAGTAATTTTGAAACGAGCCCAAACGAGGTTTTTTTGCTGCCCCTCAGCCTGCAAACACAAGTTCATAAATGCAACAGCCTGAGTACTAATCCCAAAATGGACTAATGACACGAACTCAGTAACCCTTCCAAAGGGACAACCGAACAAGCACCATCCAGATCAAAATCAAGCACCCGTTCAGAATACCAAAGGCAGAAAACAAACCAACAGGCAACATAAGCAGATAAGCTAATTCGTACTACATCAATAACCTTTCCTTCTTTTTCTAGGCTTCCTCTGCTGATCAGAACAGCAAGAGCAGCGGATGCACGAGTTACTCCGGCAGTTAATGTCTGCCTCAACGTAGCTAATTACTTCATGATTCCCCCAAGCGTACAATCTATGTTAAGAAACCGAGCGTAGGCTAGACAGGCTTGACCCATGGTGAACTTCTCATTTATCTTGTAGACTATATAAAGGGGGACCCCAAACTATTATACATGCCTTTTGAGAAGAGAAATAAAGAGAAGAAAGAAGTCCCCTTACATCTCTGTGTTCAATCTATTATTCTATTCTTGATTGTTCTATGTGAATCGACTTCCGCCTAGGAGATGATCGCTCGGACTGGACTCACCAGCGATGGTTCCTCAACACGTTATCAGCACAATCGACTCCGGCCTACCTCTAGGCCTACTCTACTCGGACCAAAAGGTAACTGTCGAAGAACGACGCTTATAGATCGTTTTTCTAAATCACTTTCAATTATGCAAATTTGGATTTCTAGAGTTTTCCTACAGTGCAAATCCGCTATAATCTACCGTGGCCGATTGGTGGATTGCATGAAAGAGCAGATGTCAATTGCGCCATGGATTGTAGATTGCAAATTCCCTATAATCTCTACGAACCGACTTGCAGTCGCCAGCACAATGCCGATCGGATGATTAATTGAAAGAAAAAGGGATTATTGATTGCATCTTTTCTCCTCATTGCATGAACAGTAATGAAGAAAAAAAAATGGAAAACGGCCCCATACGGCCACGCCACCGCCGACTTGCCACCAGCCCACTCCGCCCTCGCATGGGTCCTCTACTGGAAGGAGCGGCGGCACGAGCCACATCTTCGTCGGTCGGCGCCGCCCCACACGGCTCCTCCTCCCACCGCGTCGCCGCCAAGCGCCCGACCAGAATTGCGCCATCGGCCTAGAGCGCGCCATCGGTCCCATCTGACCATCGCGTCGCCGCCGCCGCGGAAGCGCGCCACGCATGGCCATCAGACGGTGCACTGTCGCTCGATAGCCACCACGCCGCCTGCACGCTTCCCATATCGCCACCTTGCGGCGCGCCACCCGCCGGCGCCGCTTTGAGCCACCGCCGCGCGACACCAACACCGCCGCCATGAGCTTGAAGCGTCGCCACCGCTACGGCCACCGCGTTGTGCCTCTAGCCCCACACGATCGTCGTCGCACCTCGGCCCGCTCGGCCGCCCTCCGCGCCTCCGCCACAAGCGCCTCCCGGCCGGCCGCCACCTCCACTCTAGCGGCACCGCCACTGTCGCCCCTGAACATGCGCCGCCGCCACTGAAAACAGGAGCTAGGGAAACCCTAGCTTCCACTTATGACGTAGGCGGGGCAGGCCGGGTGAGGCATTGGGCCAAGCCGGCCCATTGAATAACAGGCCAAAAAGAAGGGGTCCGGTCGGGTGGAAACTCGAAAAAAAAACCCAGAAGAAAATAGAAAATCCTGATTTTTGCAAGAAGGCCCTCGGAATTTCTAAAAATTGCACGGATATTTTTCTCAGAACAGAAAATTAGCGGTTTAGCACCTGAAAATTACAGAATTCGCCGAACGTTCTTTTTCACCAGAAAAGGGACTCAGGAATTCAATTTTTGAATAATTTTGAACTTTTAAAGCATGTTTAACTTTGTTATTGATATTTCTATGTAATTTATTTATTGTATTTACTGTTTTGATTATATGTGATTATTTATATTGCTTTTAATCATTGAAAATAACAGTAAATCATGAAAAATGCTTAGAAAAATGCGTGAACATTACGAGAATTTTTGCAACCATTTTTATGCATCTTACCAATAGTAATCTTATGAACTCATTGCATGAATATGCAGATGACTGGTATTACGAACCGGGAGTTTGAAGAGCTGGTCTAGCATGGCCAGAATTACTTGAGTTGGGCATCAGATGTCGAGATCGTACTTAGGGCCAAGAAGCTCCATGTAGCTATCGGATTAGGCACCTCGAAGGATGTCACTCTAACTGCTGAGGAAAATGATCAGACACTTCGTTTCCTCAGACACTATTTCTGTCTAACGCTCAAGAATGAGTATATAGCAGAGAAGAACACACTAGCTTTATGGACCACACTGAAGAAGTGGTTCGAGAAGCTAAAGTACACCATTCTTCCTTGGGCAGAGCAAGAATGGAACTAACTACGTTTTGCTGACTACAAGACTGTAGGGGAGTACAATTCTGTATTGCACAGAATTTGTACCAGTCTTCAACTCTGTGGTAAGGTAACCATGGATGAGCAGAAGATCGAGGAAACTCTCTCTACTTTTCACCCAAATGCGGTGCAATCCGCACGCAACTATCGTCAAGATGGCTACAAGGAGTATGCTGAACTGATTGACATCATGCAAGTTGCAGAAGCTCAAGATGATGTTCTAAGGAAGAACTACATATCACAGCCGCCTAGTAGCAATGTTAGCCATGAAGTCAATGCTAGCAGCTACAAGGTGAGGAAGCCTCACTCGAAGGAAAGAGGCAAGAAGGGTAAGGTCATAGGTCGCAAGACCAAGCAAAATGCTCAAGCAAAGAAGGGTGGACAAAAGAAGCGCGATGACCTATGGCCAACAGGACCAAAGTTGCTACAAATGTGGCACATGGAGACATTGGTCACACGTTTGCCATGAGCCGCAGCACATGATCGATGCTTTCCAGTCTAAGAAGAATGGCAAATGACAACATGAAACATACCTCGCCATTGCAGGCACAGAGGATCCACAGTCATTGGTTGCACTTATGGATGTGGACATCCCAGCAGCAACCTCCATCACCCCTTCTTTGGACATCACAACAGCCACAACTGTAGTTGCCGAAGAAGAGAAGATGGACATGGAGCAGATTCAGGCAGAAGTTCCTTCATACTTCATTGATTCGATCTAGTGCACGCATTGCACTTAGATTTTTATAGTTATTTGCAGTTTATGGTTGTGATAGAACATTGAACTATTGAATAATGATTGTAAGCTCTAGGAGAGCAAAGCATTAAATTCTTATGATGAGTCCTACAAGACTTTTTTCTGTATTAATAATAGCAAGTTATGTTCTATTTTGGAGTATTTTATTTATGTGTGGATTGCTTCCTACCCCATATTAATAAATACTTTATATATCAGAACGTGTGTGGTGCCCTATAGAGGAAGTGTGCTTAGTAGATAGCGGCACAACGAATACCATCTTAAGAGAGACAAAAAATTTCTAGTCGATTAGCAAGAATGTTAGTGGTCTTGTGACAATCACAGGCAGCGATACTTGTATAATAGGCTTAGGAAGAGCCACAATTACACTCTCGATAGGCACAACATTGGTCATTAAAGAAGCCTTATTGTACCCCGAATCGATTAGAACTGTCCTAAGCTTTAAGGATATTTGTGCTAACGGTCTCCACGTAGAGACTAAAGAAGAGTATGGTAAGGAATACCTACTCATTACAAAGCGTAAAGAAAATAGAAAAAAGGGTATTAGAACGACTTCCTTCATATGAATCTGGACTATACTACACTAATATTAAGGCACATGCAGCCTATAATGTCCTAAAAACCACTTTTAGAAGCTCTAAACTTTTCTATCTCTAGCATGATATATTAGGCCACCCCGGTCTTAGGACGATGAGAAATATAATCAACAATTCTCAGGAACATAATATCAATGTAAAGAATTTCCCGAATCAAGAAGATTTTATGTGCCCCGCATGTGCCACCGGGAAATTAATTACTAGACCTTCTGCCCTGAAAGTGAAGGATGAAATCCCTGCATTTCTGGACCGTATCTAGAGAGATATTTGCAGTCCTATATAGCCCCTGTCAGGGCCATTTACGTACTTTATGGTGCTCATCGATGCTTCCTTAAAATAGTTGTGTTTATTGTCTACGAGAAATCATGCTTTTACAAAGCTGATCCCGTAATTAAAATTAAAAATAATTTCCCTGATCATCATGTGAAGTCCATCAGAATGGACAACGCCGGAGAATTTACTTCAAAAGCATTTGATGATTTATTGCATGGCAATGGGAATTACCGTTGAGCATTCCGTACCACATGTCCACACCCAGAATAGACTAGCAGAGGCATTAATTAAACGAATTGAATTTATTGCCCGACCGCTTTTGCAGAATTGTAATTTACCAACTACATGTTGGGGACACGCAGTTCTGCACGCATCAACTCTTATCAATTTTAGACCATCGGCACATAACATCCATTCACCTATGCAACTAGCGCAAGGATCAGCACCAAAAATCTCTCATCTTCGCAGGTTTGGTTGCAAGGTTTATGTACCTATACCACTACCGCAGCGAACTGCAATGTGATCTCTCCGAAAGTCTGGGGTATACGTCGGTTATGACATAACATCCATAATCAAGTATCTGGACCCTATGACTGGAGATTTGCATACAGCCCGCTTCGCTGGTAGCATATTTGATGAAGATAGTTTCTCGTTATTAGGGGAGGAAATAAATCCCTTGATGAAAAGTATCGAGAAATAACGTGGCAAGCCACGGGAATCTATGCACATGACCTGCGCACTAGTGAAGTAAATAGAGAAGTCCAGAAGATAATTGCTTTACAAGCATTAGCGAATCAACTACCTGACCACTTTAGTGATTTGAAGAGCGTGACCATGTCGCATGTGTCTGCACGCAATGCACCGGAGAGGGTTGAAATACTAAAGAAAATTGAATGTACCCCTAATCTCGTCCAAAGGCCTCAGAATAAAAAGACAAGAACTCCGGCCCCTCGAATCCCAAGTAACCGGGGATGCCTGGCGAAAAAGGATAAGAAGGACTTGACACAGCCGATCACTGAAGTTTCCCAGAACCAGAAGGGGAGCTAGTTGAGACCTGGCACCAGTATGGAACCTTCAGTAAAAGGCATACCGGATTTGAACATCCCCACGAAGGGAGACATCAGCATGGATGTGTGCGTACACGTCGGAGCTGAAAAACTAAAGGAACTTGCCCCCAAAACTGGAAGCAGCGGTAAGCAAGTAGAAGCATTAGAAGAGTCACCCCATGAAGAAATAGCTATAAATTATGTGACCATGGGAGAATCTATGAATAGGACAACAATCAATGTCGATATTTATTTTGCAAATAAAATTACCACAATCATCGATCTTGATCCAGAGCCTGCATCACTCGCTGAATGTAAGAAAAGATCAGATTGGAAGAAGGCAAGAGAAGCAGAATTATTATCTCTGAATAAAGAGAGGTGTTTGGGCCCGTAAGCCGCACGCCTCTCCATGTGCACCCCATAGGGCAAAAGTGGGTATTTGTTCGAAAGAGAAATGAAAATAATGAAGTTGTAAGACATAAAGCCAAGCTTATTGCACAAGGTTTTACTCAACAACCAGGAGTTGATTATGAAGAAACCTATTCATCGGTCATGGGTGAAACTACCTTTAGATATTTAATCTTAATGGTAGTAAACTTGAATTTAGAAATGAAATTGATGGATGTTGTAACTGCATACCTTAATGGAAACTTGGATTGACATTTATATGAAGGTACCTGAAGGTATCCTTGTCCCGAACTAAGACAGGGAAAATAAAAATCTGTACAGTGTGCAACTCAGAAAGTCACTGCATAGACTTAAGCAATCAGACATAATGTGGTATAATCGTTTGAGCGACTTTCTATGCAAGAAAGGCTACACGAACAATGAGGATTGTCCCTGTGTTTTTATACGACGATCCTAGGATAGATTTTGTATAATCTCAGTATATGTAGATGATCTGAATATCATCGGGACCCTGTAATATATTAAGAAAGTAAGCTCTTACCTAGAGTCGGAGTTCGAAATGAAAGATTTGGGTAAAACTAAATATTGTCTAGACTTGCAGCTTGAGCATGCCCTTGAAGGGATTTTAGTGTATCAGTCAACTTACACGCAAAAGGTGTTAGAAAGGTTCGTCTTTGAAAAGGCATATCCTTCGAAAGTGCCAATAGTCGGAAGGTCCTTGCAGCAAGACAAGCATCCGTATAGACCTAGAGAAAAGGGGGAGGAAGTCCTAGGATCGGAATTCCCGTACTTGAGTGCAGTAGGAGCACTCATGTATTTTGCAAACCATACTAACAGGATATTATATTTGCCGTGAACCTATTAGCAAGGTATAGTGCAGAACCTACCAAAAGACATTGGCAGGGAATAAAGGACATCTTCTAATACCTCCAAGGAAGCAAAGATCTTGGTCTGTTCTACAGAAAGAACCAAGACCTAACTATGACTAGCTATGCAGATGCTGGGTACCTATCGGACCCGTATACAGCAAAGTCGCAAACAAGCTATGTATTCCTATGTGGTGGAACTACAATTTCATGGAAACCGTCTAAGCAAAGTCTTGTATCAACTTCGATGAACCACTTAGAAATCATAGCACTGTATGAGGCCTTGCGAGAATGTTCTTGGCTTCGACGGATGATTCACCACATCCAGCAGTCATGTGGATTGAATACCGCACAAACTTCCACTATTATCTATGAAGATAATGTAGCTTGTGTTGCACAAGTGCAGATGAGTTATGTGAAGAGTTAACTCACAAAGCATATCAACCCCTAAGTTCTTCTATACTTGTGAATTGCAAAAGATGGACAAAATTAAAAAACTGCATACTAAGTCATGTGAAAATCTTACAGATTTATTCACTAAGTCACTTTCAGCGTCTAGTTTTGAAAGATGCATACATGGAATTGGAATGATGAGACTTAGAGAAGTGCAGAATTCAGGGGGGGGGATCTTCACGAACTCATTATTGAAACTTGATCGTGAAGATTGAGTACCCAAAGAATAAATCCTGGAGATTAAATGAAATTTGGTGGATTGTACTTTTTTCCCTTGACGAGTTTTTCCTGAAGTTTCTCGGCTAAGTTTTTTAATGAGACAATTCATGCAGCACAACAGAATGTGTTTCATGTTCACTTTCTTCAAATTTTTTCCACTGGGTTTTTATGAAGTTTTGATAAGACATGAACATGACGGATGAGTGCCCAAGTGGGAGTGTTAAGAAACCGAACCCAGGCCAGGCAGGCCTGGCCTATGATGGGCTCCTCATCCACCCTATAGACTATATAAAAGGGGGACCTTCAACTATTGTATGTGCCTTTTGAGAAGAGAAATAAAGAGAAAAAAGAAGCCCTCTACATCTCTGTGTTCAGTTTATTATTTCGTTCTTGATTATTCTGTGTGAATCGACTTCTGTCTACGAGGTGATCGCTTAGACTGGACTCGCCAGCGACGTTCCTCAACATCTATTACTAGCTATATGTATCAACATTTTCTTTTGCCGGGCAAATTGATCAATTCATGATAGATCCGTAGTTAGTAACATCATGTTGCAATGATAAGACTAAGAGCACCAGTCACTCTTGCCATCTCACCCACACGTTTCTTCACATCTTTATAGTGTACTAAGATAAGTCACGTCAAAGACAATTCGATTAATCTAAAAGGAACAACTTTTCAATTACAAACCTACCTACAAATTGCAATGTTAAACCCAGATGGGTATGCTCTGCCTCTTTGGCGAGCTGGGCAAGCGCGGGACGGTTTAAGATATGATGGATAGCAGCGCAGATCTGGTATAACTAAATTCCCGTTACCTCCCAATCCTACAGGCTACAGCCTACTCCTGGTGAAAGAATACATGGCTTCGTTTTGCCGGGATCATCCTCGCTCTAATTCGATGATCACTCCCTATCTCGCCGGACGCATGCAAGATTTTCCCATCTCCGGAGGCATACCTTATATACTAGCGTCTTGGTCTCTCCGTGTCCTCTCTTTGGCCACCTTTTAATGCCAGGATTCTTCGCCCGTGTAATCACGCAACAAATGCCCATAACTCGATTCAGGGAGCATGCTATCTACCTTTACTCTTTACTGCCAGTCCGCTTCTCCATGTTCCCTATGGTTTAGCCTGTGCCATAGTGTCAGTGTGCAATGATAAATTCGGTTTCAGTTGAATTGAAACTGGTCAATTAGCAGTGATGCATCAAGTTTACTCTCTTTCAAATACTGTCTACTGTCTGCCATTGGGATCTATTGTAACACCCTAAATATTATCCCCCTAATCAATTTGTACTTGCACCGTGTCACTTCGGTTGGTTTCAGACTATTTGGTTATTAACTATTGCCCGTTTTATTGGATTTAAGTAAATGATCAGTTCTGTGGTAGTGGCATGGTTGTTGACTTTGGTGTTACCGTCCATTGCTAGAATGGTGGAGGCGATCCCAAGTGCAACGGTGATGTGGAAGACACTGGGGAATATATACTTCAGAGCTAGCAATGTGATGATGATGGTGGATATTCAGGGCAAAGTAGATGTTGTGAAACAAAGGGGGAAGAACATTCAAGAATATGCTAGTGAGCTACAGCAGTTGTGGGCAGATCTGGATCAATATGATCCACTGCATGCAGCTGACGTGTGCTGGTGATATTGAGTTTGGTAAGGCGTGGCTACAACGTATGAGGGTCACTCACTTCTTGAAAGGTTTGAACCCTGAGTTTGAGAGTAGGAGGGCTTCAAATTGTCATCAGGTGGTATTGCCAACTATGGAGGAGGCTATTTCAACTATGGTTATCGAGGAAACTCGACAGAGAGTGATTTGTAGGTAGCAACCCTATAAGGTCAACGTACGCTATAGCTGATGACAGGAAGTGTTACAACTGTAAGCAAATAGGACACCTGAGTTGGGTGTGTCCTCTCTCACGAACTGGAGGTCGCGAGGGTGATTGGATTTGCCGTGATGCGAAATGCAGCAACTCGAACTTTGCAAGGAGGACTGGGTATTATAAGTGTGGGGCATCTCGCCCTAGTAGAGGTGGTGGTGAGAATAGTAGATCTGCTGAAGGAGGTCAAGGTGGAGGTAGAGGTAGAGGAAGAGGTGACCCCAGGACCAATGCAGCCATGACAGAAGAGAATACCACACAGTCGGAGAAGTGGCAAAAGGGAGAAGAGGATTGGGAAGAGGATTAGGACTGGAGTCAAGCGTAATGGGCTATGGTAGAGGCAAATATGGTGGAGGCCGAGACTAGGGGTGTGTGGACAGAGTGGTGGAGGCCGGGGGTGGCTGGGGACATGAGGATAGAGGAAGATAAGGTTAAGGTCGGGACAGCTGGTAGATGTTGGAGATGGATTTAGTAACGTCACTGGTAGTATTGGTGGTGAGCAGCTTTTTTGTCTTTGTGATGGTATTAATTATAGAGTCGGTAGTAGGTTTGATAAATTGTAGTAATAGTATTGCAATATGTAACAAGCTGGACATAATTGTTATCTCATGCCCGTTTTGAGGGGGAGCGTTGGAGATATTAAGTATTAGATAAGATTCCAGAGTTTATGTAAGAAGAGTCCAAATCGTGTACGAGTCGGTTTGTAATGTTTAGCACTATAAATAAAAGATGTGAGGATCCAAGAGACACATACAACTATTCTCCAAAATTCTACACAAACTGATTGATGCATGCAACTCAATAGTCTTTCAGTTTCAGTTTATATCTTGTGCAGTTGTGCTGCCTTCAGGGGTGAAAGGCGGCAGTGGGTTATTTTGTCAGTGCTATATCTTGTGCAGTTGTGCTGCCTTCAGGGGTGAAAGGCGGCAGTGGGTTATTTTGTCAGTGCCATCAACCATGCACTGGAATACTGGATGCCCATTACTCCGCTGCAGATCGACTGATCAACCATATCTCCCTGTGACTCTGTGCTACTATTCCATCTCCACCTACCAACCCTGTCTACTTTTGACACAACAATGCAACATTTTTGTTAGAAAAACACCTATGTTGAACTGTGTACCTACACGGACGATCTCTCAACTTTGCAGTATATAGATGTATTTACAATGTCTACGGAGTAGCTTCGCTTGAACTGAAATTAACTCGTTGTTTTGAAAATAAGTGCATAGTTGGAGATCGATTTTGCCGCAGAATGCTAACTTAATTCAGAGATAGTTTGTGGACTGGGTAATTCTTAGTCAAGTGTTGCCCATACGAATCTGAAATTCTGATGGGCCTGAAGCCTAGTACATACCGGACAGTACGCACTTCAGAGTTCAGAGTTCTATCAGTTTAAGTGAAGCTAAGAGAAGAAGGTCAAGCTCAGTTTTGTACCCAAAAACTCAGAGGTTCAGGACAAAACACACTTTTGATCCATGAAAGACACCATGGAAATTCATGTATCAAAAGAATAAATATTGTAGTGTACTAAGATAAGTCACGTCAAAGACAATTTGATTAATCTAAAAGGAATAACTTTTTAATTACAAACCTACCTACAAATTGCAATGTTAAACCCAAATGGGTATGCTCTGCCCCTCGGACGAGTTGGACTAGCGCGGGACAGTTTGAGATATGATGGATAGCAGCGAGGATCTGGTATAACTAAATTCCCATTACCTCCCAATCCTACAGGCTACAGCCTACTCCTGGTGAAAGAATACATGGCTTCCTATTGCCGGGATCATCCTCGCTCTAATTCGATGATCACTCCCGATCTCGCCGGACAGCATGCAAGATTTTCCTATCTCCGGAGGCATACCTTATATACTAGCGTCTTGGTCTCTCCGTGTCCTCTCTTTGGCCACCTTTTAATGCCAGGATTCTTCGCCGGTGTAATCACGCAACAAATGCCCATAACTCGATTCAGGGAGCATGCTATCTACCTTTACTCTTTACTGCCAGTCCGCTTCTGTAGGTCTGAAGCTCAACCATGGTTTCAGAAGGTCTTAGCGGACTATCTCTGCATTCCATGTTCCCTATGGTTTAGCCTGTGCCATAGTGCCAGTGTGCAATGATAAATTCGGTTTCAGTTGAATTGAAACTGGTCAATTAGCAGTGATGCATCAAGTTTACTATCTTTCAAATACCGTCTACTGTCTGCCATTGTGAACTATTGTAACACCCTAAATATTATCCCCCTAATCAATTTGTACTAGCACCGTGTCACTTCGGTTGGTTTCAGACTATTTGGTTATTAACTATTGCCCGTTTTATTGGATTTAAGTAAATGATCAGTTCTAATATGCAGTTCTGTATAAATATGACGTGGTTGCTGGGTAATCAGTAGACAGCAGTGACTAGGAAAACTGCTGAAATAAATCATAGTACCCAATTTGAGCATCTAAAATGTATCTCAAAGACAACTTGATTAAGCCAAATAGAATAACATTTCAATCACTAACATATCTACAAATTACAATGATGTGCCCAAATGCATATCCTCTCTCTGCGGCCAGCTGGGACAACGGTGGATCTATTGCAGTTTCCTGTGAAATCATGTCTGAAAGAGTTGTGGAAGGCGACGATGCTGGTATAACTAAATTCCCATTATCTCCCTATCCTACAAGTGCTCCTGATGAAGAATCATAGCTTCCTTTGCTGGAATCATCCATCGCTTTGATTAGATGATCAGTCCTATCTTACGCTCGTTTGACGATAACTGAAGGCGCAACGGGCATTCCTGGTGCCTCTCAAGCCTATATAATCTACATTTGATAAGGAAATCATGGCTTCAGTTTTCTTCGGCTGCTACCTGATGGATCATGTTGTTCGCTAGCACCCTAAGATTTTATAAGGCTAGGATCCTTCGGCGGTGCAATCATGCAGCCGAGGTCCAAGAGTCCATGACAGTTTTTGCCGCACTGCTTCTGTATGGATCCAGATTGTCTGTGGTACTGTAGAGGAACACAGCGAATGATGTATGGGACTGCAGCACAATACTCGCTTTCATCATGGAGAGATTTTGTACTGTAGCACTGTATCACTTGATCCGAACCATTGGATTTCGATCGAACGGGTTGAGATGCCCTCCTAATATACTGTTCATCTTCTGCCTTTATCAACGAAAGGATCCGAATCCTTCTGTATCTCCAAAATTGAACAAACGCGTCTGGACCGGTCAAAGATTTCGACCCAATAGGCTGGCCCAAAGACTAGAAGAATTCCCGAATAGAGAAGCCCATAGCTAACAATTGATATGGTTAACTCAGCCAGCCTAGCCCGTGTGCCGCTTATCCATCCCGCGTGCGGCCGTTGAAGATCGTCTCGCTCGGATCGGCGCTCCTCTTGGCGGCGTGCAGTTAGGGGTGGGCGTGGGTTGGCCGGTCCAATGGTTTACTGAACCGCTTCTCAAATTTCAGTAATATGGGTCAGCAGTTTGGCCCAACAAAAGGAATTGTTCGAATGGGTTAGAACCTATTGGTTCCTGAGCACTGAGTGGGTCGACTCTTTTCTTGCTTATCTTATGTGGCCTTCGATGCTCCCGTTTCCAATTCCCCACCACCACTACTAACCGGACAGCAGCGCTGGCCCGCCAATTCGTCCTCCCCATCGTCGCCGGCTCCAGCCTCCTCGGATCCACCTTCCTTGCCCCCGTCGGCGTCGCCCTCCACACCGGCCTCGTCGTCGGGCACTCTGGCGACCCCCTCCACCCCGCCTCCCTCGACGCCGAGGACGCCCCCTACGTTGTCGCCCCCCGCTAATGTGGCCTCCATCAAGGATCTGGACAACCGCCATATGAGTATCGAGGTGGATGTGTCATCGGCGGCGACAGGGCGGCGGCTGGGAAACGGTCGGGTGGAACTTCATGGAGAACTGCGTCAATTGGTGGCTCCCCTGTCTGCAATGTCTGGGCCACGCCGTAATCGTCGCGGACCTCGCCTGCCGCGGCTAATACTGCTGATTCTTGAAATGGGGGTGCACTACTACAAGAACCGACATCACAGACGGTTCGGAACCGTCATCACAGACGGTTTCCGAACCGCCTATGTTTGTTGGTCTGCGTGATAACGAGATATTATCACGCATTTGGTACAAAACCGCTCGTGATACGAAATATCACGAGCGGTTTTATTAAAAACCGCTCGTGAAGTCAAATCATCGCACGGTTTGAACCGAAAACCGCTCGTGATTCGAGAATATCACGACGGTTCTAAATAAAACCGTGCGTGATAGGAGAATATCACGAGCGGTTCTAAATAAAAACCGTCGTGATTTGTGACTATCACGCATTTACTTTTATATAGAACCGTCGTGATATTCTCCTATCACGCACGGTTTGCGATCGAAACCGCTCGTGATACTTGCCTTCACTGCACGGTTTTAACAAAAACCGTCTGTGATACCTAATACCCTCGCCCACAATTTGTCAAGTTTTCTGCTAGCCTCGGGAATTGCTAGCCATGCCCTCTGAAAACAAGCATTCACGTAAATGATTCAGCAATCACAAAACAAAGATTTCACAATAACAGATTCAAGCGACCATGACAACTCAAAGTGATCATTACTCAAAATAAATTACAAAAGATCGATTTGTTCAAGTATTGTCGCTATAGTTACAACTAGATTACAATTGTTTTGCGTTGAGAGGTTTTAGTGGGGTGATGCTCGGGTTGGCGACGGAGTGAAACTCTCCGTTGTCGTTAATGATTTCGAGTTGATAAAGGCGCAGAGCTTCCTCGAATGTCCTTGATCTCTTCCGCAACGAGTGAATCACATTGTAAATCCAAGACACGCCGCTACCAATTAAGAGTAAAGTGGTAAGCTATATATATTTAAATTTATAATTAGGAAATAATTATTTCGAGATTGACAAACCTCGTGATCCTTCTTCTTAGTCAGAAGGATTAGCCGCATATGATAGCGACGTAGATTGCACATAACTCATCATCTTTTTGTCAAGGCACCGCAAAAATAGAATTACATATATAGGTATAGTCAGTTCGAGACGCGTTATTATGAAGTATGATATAGTATTATTGTGTTATAGCACGTACTGGAAAATCCATCCTATGTGTTAGTTGGGCGCTCTTTCCATCGTATATTCCTTTGTTGGCAACATAATTGATGAACGACCTACATGATTCGAAAAAGTTATCCTCGGCCATTTCAAACGAATGAAGACTACAATAGAGTTATGTAAGGAGGAAATGAGCATACCTCTCGAGTATTCCTCTTAGAGTGCTGAAGTCGTGCTTGTTGCGGTTTAGGGAATCAAGGTATATCACATGGTTCCTCTTGGGTATAATAACTAAAAGGATCCAATGGTACCTACTCATGTATGTCGCTATAGTCATTAAACCTAAGTTCATGCTTCGTATAATGTACAAATGAAATTTGTATAGCAAGTAGTGACACTTACCCCTGGTTGTAGGGCACCACTATGTACTTCATGTTCCTCTGTAGAAGCAATGACCTCGTTATGTATTTCTCGACGAAGGACGAGTCTTGTAGGATGGTTTGCAACGATACCACGTGTGGGTCGAGGAAACCCACCGGTTCTTTCCATTCCCGGACATTTTGCAGCATGTATCTATACATAAGCAATGAGTTGTGATATTTATCGGTATTAGATGAATGTAGAACTTGATTGTACGCGACTTACGATGTCCAACATCGTAGAAGCGAGACGTCGAGGCCAACGAGGTTGAATAGTTCAAATAAATCATTGAAGCCCACGACGAAGTACCTCGTCCCGTTGAAGAAATGCTTGTCCTCGTATCTGACGGTGATTCCAGTATCGGACCCCTTCTTTTGGGTCTTGTCCAAGTACCAGGCATGCAAAGCCTGACAAGCATGTCCAGCGTGCATTAATACTGCGCCGGAACACAACGGTTTTCCGATGATGTATTTCCCGGGTATCGCGGACTTCCCGAGTATCGCGGACTTCCCGGGTATCGCGGACTTCCCGGACTTCTCGGACTTCCCGGACTTGGGAGGCGCCTTAACGTTCGTTGATTTCGATTTGGCCTTAGCGATTGGCATTGTCTTTTGTGAGACGACTCGGGAACCGATCGTCGGCACGCTTTTGTCGTTCCTTCGCGTCTTCTCCACGGAATCAAGAGGTGGCCTTTTGAGGCGAAACATGAGGTGGAGTCATCGAGGGTCCCGTTGGAGAGGAATGGTCGTGTCCAGATCGCGCACTTCGCCGGTTCCTGTATGGCGTTCTTCTTGGGCCATCGGATAAAAGAGAGGACGGCATCCCTAGTGTTGTGATCTCTTCGTTCGGGCAAATGTCCAATGGATGGCTCGAAATTGACATGTACCATATCCACCGACCTTGGCGTAACTGCACCACCGGGCACCGTCAGACCGCCTTCCTCGTATGGATACACCATCCTCGCACAAGCCTCAATACAAAGGGACCCATCCATCCTCACTTGGAGCTTACAGGCGCGGCTCCTACAAAACGACACGCAATTAGCTAAGGCGCCGTTAGGGTCTATCTTTGGTGCATTCCATAGATGTACGCTACCTTGATGTTGTCTATCGGTAATCGGACGTCGTCATGTTCACAATTATGCGCGGACGCGACACTACTCCGACGTCGAGGAGGACTGTCTTCCAAATTAGCGGGCGGCTTATGCATCACCGCTCATGAGTATATCCATTTGACTCGCAATGCTGCCATCTCTACTTGAAATTGGTTAGTAATCATCTGCACTAACCGGTTGTCGTGCTCGGCCTTGGATCTCTTCCTAGTCCTATACGTGTAGTAGTCGTCCGCGAATCCATGAATCCAAGGTACGTTAACCCCAAGGCCTCGCGTGCGACCCGGGTGCTCCTTGTTTCCCAAGACCGTAGATAGTATATCCTTCTCCTTGTCTGCACGGAAGGAGCCTTGGGAAGCTTGGGCAGTCAAGTCACGCTGCAAGAGGTCATCACGTTATTATAGACACTATGAAGTTATGGACTTATTAACAACTTAGTAGTTCGATATACTTACCACACGCTGGGACACTTCTGATGCGGGTTTGTGAAGGAGATGTTGCCAAGACGAGACTTGTGCCCTCGCTTTTAACCAAATTAGGGAACGCGGGTCTGTGACATCGAAACGGGTTCTCCTTCTCCGCCGCCCATTCCTCAGATTTACCCGCGTAACCGCCGGTGCCGAAGTCTTGGCGGTGAGTGTTTCGGTCCGAGAGCTTTGTGCGCCGTGACTTTGCTCCTTAAATTCGCCGATGTTTTTGTAGCCACAAAGGTGTCCCATGCTTCCCGCGTCAAGAATCTATATTTGCTTGGGCGCCTCGACCCGTGTTCACGTACTTCGTGACAAGAATGCTCTTGAAGGTCCTCCACGATTTACCCATCGTGAGCATCGCCGTCCGTCACACGCGTGCCACATGTGCTTCTGGAATAGTGAACTTCTCTGAAAGTTCTGTCCACAGCGCGCCTTTCGCTTCTTTCGTCAGGTCCTTCCACCTTGGTGTGGTGATGAGGACCCGTTCCCTTCCAAGTATCCCGCAGATGGTCCGGAATCTCGCCGCTGATCTCTTGGGACTCAGAGGGACCCCAAAGTCACTGACCTCCGTGATGACCACCGCCCGTAGGCATTTTCGATTGTCCTCTGCCATCTCGCTTCCGTGTCATTATCGTCGACGGTGACGGTGGCGGCCTCGCTTGCGCCTCTTCCATCTCGCTGGGTCGGTGTTGGCGGCCTCGTCGGCGCCTCTTCCATCTCTGGGGTTGGTGTTGGCGGCCTCGTCGGCGCCTCTTCCATCTCAAGGGCGTCGGTGACGGCGGCAAAAGACGGTGCCTTTGCCATCTCGCTTACTTGCTCTCGTGAAGAAGTACAGAGGTTGACTATAGAGATCAAGATGGCAAATGAAGAGTTGAATGAGCTCATACTGACTACTAACATTCCTAACACTCCTTAATCCACGAGCTTCTATTCTAACACTCCTAACACTCCTTAATCCACCAAATTTCTCTTGTGATCTTTGTATAGATAGAAACTAGTGATACAAATCTTTTGCCCGAGCCTACTTCTCTAAGGAAATGCGATTGATGATATTATGTGCTCTCGTAAGGAGAGTAGCTAAAGAACAAGTCTTTGCCATCTCAATCCTATTGTCTATACTCTTCATGAAATGAATATGATAATATAAATTCAAACTATGAGCTCTAAACAATACTTTGCTTAACTCACAAATGATCTCAATCATTAATCTAAAACAGATTAAACTTCCAACAAACAGAGGTTGACTACATAGATCAAGATGGCAAATGAAAAGTTGAATGAGCTCATACATACTACTAGAAGAATCACAAACTAGTCAATACAACCGATCAATTTGCAATAGAACTATGAGTCGAACCGAAAGTAACCAATTAACGATACAACATATTGACAAGAGTAAGTAATACAATAGAGCTCAAGTATGAACTAACTATCACATTCAATCTCAAGATAAGACGGAGTTCATCACAGAGCATGTCAACAAAGCCCATCGATTAATTTGCAACTAGCATCGCAAATATATATATATATATATATATATATATATATATATATATATATATATATGCAAAGATCAACCGAATCGCCACAGAGGAGCAATACTACAAAGAGGATGCCGCACAAGAACTGGGGAGGCCAGGCAGGGGAGGAGGCCGATCGGGAGGAGGAAGCTGGGGAGGAGGTCGACACGGGAGGAGGACGGCAAGGGAGAAGGCCGTCTGAGGAGGAGGCCGACACGGGAGGAGGACGGCGGCGCGAGGTCGGAGGCGCCAATGTCGAGGCGGCGGCACCGAGGTCGGCGGCGACGCTGGGCTTACTGACTGGGAGGTGAACGGGCGCCGAGGTCGGGCGGCGGCCCCGAGGTCGGCGGCCCGAGGTCGGGCGGCGGCGCAGAGGTCGGGGCACCAATGTCGGGCGGCGGCGCCGAGGTCGTGGTCGGCGGTGAAGGCGAGCCCTAAACCCTAGAGAGGAGGCGAACGAGCGAGAGAGTAAGGGACGCGGGAGAGGAAGTGAGAAGTGAGAGGAAAACCCTAGCGTTTCCCGCCTTATAAAAAGTATATCACAGACGGTTCGAAATGAGAACCGTCTATGATATTAATATCACAGACGGTTCCATAATAGAACCGTCTGTGATATTTCTCATTTCGAACCGTCTATGATATTATTTCCACAGACGGTTGTATAATAAAACCGTCTGTGATAGCTGACAACCTGAGGCCAATTTATGATATCCTGACAAAACATACTGAACCTCGTGAGACATAAATATCCCGAGAAAACAGAGTGAACTCGCGAGACAAGTATGATGACAATTATGACAAGTCCATATGAATTCTAACCCGTGACAAGTATGATGACAAGTTTATAATACATTTGACTTCAAAATTTCATATCTAATTCAACTCAACTCCAAATCAAGTGAAACCAATTTTGATACTCCACATTACAATGTACGCCCACACATTGACATTAATATCAAATATGACAAGTCCATAACAAGTTCATAACACATTTGACTTCAAAATTTCATATCTAATTCAACTCAACTCGAAATCAAGTATGATGACAATTTTGATACTCCACATTACAATGTACGCCCACATTGACATCAATATCAAATATGACAAGTCCATAACACATCAACACATGACAATTTCACGCTGACATCAAAATATATGAGAGATTACAAGTCCATAACACATGATGTTATGGAATAAATTAATTACATTGGAGTAAATTCTTAATTAAGATATAGGCCTTCGTGATGATCGACGCATATAGCTAGCTTCCTCACCGGGTTCTTCCTCGAGCCTAATGCCGCTTCGAAAGGAGGCAACTCGTCAAATTGATTGTATTCTTCCTCGCCCACTACATTCTCAACTCCGACAATCCTCATTTTTCCATGAAGAACTACGTGGCGCTTCTTATTTGCCGGTCGGTTACATAGAAGACTTGAACAACTTGGTTAGCCAAGACGTAATGGTTCGTCTTTATATCCGACACGCTCGAGGTCCACGGTAGTGACACCGCATTTGTCGACCTTCACCGTGCGAGATGGACCCAACGGCACCAAATAGGGGATCTTGAAAAGCACGTGGTCGAGCTCCCATATCTCGCCTATTTGCCCATAGTAGGAGCTCCTCATCCCATCGGTAGTGAATGCATCTATGTGGACACCGCTATTCGGATCAGGCTCTTCCTATCCCGAGTGCCGTATAAAATGTGTACCCATTGATGTCGATCCTTGCCATGTGATAATTGTAAATTGTGGCCCTCGTACAACCATAGCAACAGATCATCACTTGATGACCTCCCAAAGATTCGCACCTTTAACCATTCGCTGAACCGAAGCGGTTGTGCTCTCGTGATCCAAACCTCCGACCGGTCGGATTCTCATTGGCGCACCATGTCTTTGTGCTCGCCGATATACGGGACACTTGGGTCATGTGTTGCAAGACCATGAAATGGGCTTGAGCGTATGTATCCAGATCGGGAGTTATTGATTTCTTCCGATGGTCCCGATACCATCCAGCTCCCCTCATGGCGAGATAGAGGCACACCTATCGGTTCCACCGAGCCATGTAGTCGACGCAGAACTCAATGACATCTTCGGTTGCATAACCTTCGATGATGCCGCCTCCGGTCAAGATCGATTCCGTCGTAGGACTTGAGAATTCCCATGTACCTCTCGAACGGGTACATATGACGAAGAACACAGGTCGATATCTTTATCTCTCTCACAAGGTGAACAATGAGATGGACCATGATATCGAAAAATGACGGAGGGAAATACATCTCAAGATGACATAGAGTGGTCACCACCTCGCCTGCAGAGCATCTAGTCCTTGGGGATCAATGATCTTGAGCAATTGAGTTGAAAAATAACACGACCTCAAGATTGCCACTCGGATCTTGTTCGCAAGATACTTCTAATTGCAACAGAAGCATTTGTGTCATCAAGACATGACAATCATGAGACTTCATACCAATTAATTTCAAATCTTGCATAGAAACAAGGTTCTTAATGTTAGCGGAGTAACCAGATGGGACTTTCACTCCATGCAAGCTCGCACGATTCATTTCTCTCGCCTTGGATAGAGTGTAGCAAGTCGGGGAAGGTACGTTAAATCTCAGACGGTCTCTACCGTGCTAACTCATCCTTATGTTCATATCAACCAAGTCACGCCGCATGCTAACACCATCCTTTGTTTTGCCACTAATGTTCAAAGAAGAGACCAATCAAGCTATCACATACATTCTTCTCTCGCATGACATCGATGCAAGAGCGAACTTCTAAGTGCTCCCAATAAGGCAAGTCCCAAAAATTGACCGCTTCTTCCGGATGTTCTTCTCACGGGTTCTTAAT
Source organism: Phyllostachys edulis (assembly GCA_036346405.1). Classification (NCBI taxonomy): domain Eukaryota; kingdom Viridiplantae; phylum Streptophyta; class Magnoliopsida; order Poales; family Poaceae; genus Phyllostachys; species Phyllostachys edulis. Next base: position 36,287,641 of record CM070552.1, read on the forward strand.
TTACGTCCCTTCCCAAGCACAACATCGATATCCTTAACCATATCATAGACCTCTTTCTCTCTAAAAGCCCTTGAGCTGAATCGCTCTCCTTATTTCCGTCGAATTGTTTTTTCATCTTGCGGTATGGGTGACTCGAAGGAACCTACGGTGACGATATACACGCTTTTATGCGAGTTGTTCACCATACACTCTCAGAGCATCTAAGCAAAGCGACAGCTTTGGCTCCTTTTGTATAAGCTTGACAGTTACCAAGGGCAGGAAAATCATTGATGGTGCGAACAACATGGCGCCAGAAGTGAAGTTCTCTCGCTTGTACGCATCCCATACTGCATTCTTCGCTCCACAAAGGTCACAAGATCTTCCAAAGAATGGTGCTAGGTACACATCAATATCATTCCCGGTGTTGCTTCGCCCTTGGATAAGTAGTGACATCAAAATGTACTTCCGCTTCATACACGTACCAAGGAGGAAGGTTGTACATACATAGATTCACGGCCAAAAGCTATGTCGGCCGCTCATGTTACCGAAAGGATTCATTCCATCTGTACTCAACCCTAACCTTATGTTCCTCGGTTCTCAAGACCGAACTCTTCAAGCTCCGATCGAAGTTTCTCCACCGGGCGTAATCAGCAGAGTGTCTTAGCTTTCCATCTCTTACGCTCCTCGAAAGTGCCAACGCAGCAATCTTGCGTCCTTTATGCTCGCAAATAAACGCTTCAAACGTGGGATCACAGCAGATACCACAACATCTTAGCAGAGGTCCTTGCTTCACCTTAGCAAGATTCGACGCTTGTATCGGGATGCTTTGCACACAGGACATACATGCATGTTCCGCATACTCTTTACTAGAGAGGATACAATCATTCTGGACATGCATGTATTCTTTCTACTTCCATTCCCAATGGACAAATAACCTTCTTTGCTTGATAGGTGGTGCTTGGGCAACACGCTTCTCCTAAGGATGTCCGCTAGAGACCTAACAACGCCGTGAAACTCTTATCGGACCAACCATTGCTTGCCTTCAATTTCAGCGGTTCAAGCACGGTTGACAACCTTGTATATTCCGCTTGCAACCAAAGAACAAAGGTCTCACCGAGTCCTCCCTTAAGCCCTCGAATTTACAAAACTCTCTCATCAGTAGTTCTTCACGCATCGCAGAGCATCCGATCCAGATTGTCATCGTGTGACATATCCTCATCAAAAGCAAGATACCCACATCCGCGATCGTTGACTTCCTCGGCGGTGCCGTCATTACTAACTTCATGTGTAATAATCGCTCTTCACCGTGGATCGGTCCAACATGTATACCCTTTTGTGAAACCCTTCAATCAAGTGCGCTTCTATTTGCGCCGTTGTTAAACATCTTCAAATTACCGCAATCAATGCATGGACAAGACATAAAATTTATCTCCTTCTTCAACATATCCCGCCAATGCTCTTCTAAAAGCAACCACGCCATTAATGTACTCTTGACTCACACGGTTCACACTGTACATCCGCCGATCCATCTACACTACGCATGTAACAAATTAGTGTCAAAATTGATTAGCGATTAATTTATAGCAAATATAAAGGGTTATAGATCGTTACCCTCGAAGGTCACGAAGAAAATACGATTCTCTCCTTTCCTTCTCCTCTCTAAGGTGGCGCAATGGGGAGGAGGTGGTGGGTGTTGGGGCGCTTAGGGCAAGGGTCCAACATTCTCCTCTCTAAGGTGGCGAACGGATAATTATTGATTATCTGCATGATTGTTGATTAGATACGAGACAAAAGACAAGAGAAAGATTCTAATTAATAACTAGCAGTTGGTCCGCGATTGCGCGGTATCTCTTTTCATATAATTGAAACAATAAACCACCGTGATGACGCTTTCTTCATGGATATAAATGGAGGAAATATAAAATACATCATTGCACATGTGACTTATCTTGGTGTGTCATAAATTCTTCTTTTTAATCTGTTCTAGAAAACTACTCATGAAATTAGTTCGATTAAGACTTTCACTTCTTTGCACGCATTTACTGCTTTTGTCTCATCGTTGCACAAATGAATTACACCAGATTAATTAAAGGCTACATGTTTTGCTTTTCATTTTCTACAAATAGGGTCCATCAAATTGAGAGCTAGATGTACGACGCTTTTGCCTTTTCCCATCAAGTAGTATTAATTGAAACCTAAACCCTATGCTTCCGATTAAGGAATACAACAAAGAAAACAAAACATTAGCGTCTATGTACAGAGTAGCAAAGTCGTGAAATTTACTAATCAATAGAGTGAAAAAGGATAATCAAGATTACTTCATCTGCTTAATTAGGGAGAAATCGCAGTTGGAGGAGCTAGGGAGGAAGTGGCCTCGCACTGGGGAGGAGAAGCTAGCTACCAGATCTAAGTGGAGCCCAAAGCAGCAGAGGGCGGCGGTTGATTATATTTATCCAAACAAGGCAGCAGAGAGTGGCAGAGGCACAAGCGAAGGGCGCATGGACACAGCCAAGCGAGGCGCAGAGGGATGTGTCGCGCTCAATTTATACGCGATTGGCATATCACGAGCGGTTCTTAATAAAAACGTGCAGGATAGATCATCTATCACAGAGCGGTTTGTAAATAGAACCGTGCAGTGATATTACGAGACGGTTCTATTCACAAACCGCCTGCGTGATAATCACCAAATCACGCACGGTTTGTAAATAGAACCGCTCAGGATATTACACGCACGGTTATTAAATAGAACCGCTCGTGATTGGGTGATTATCACAGACGGTTTGTGAATAGAACCGTCTGTGTAATATCACAGACGGTTCTATTTACAAACCGTCTGTGATAGATGACTATCACAGACGGTTCTAAAGAATACCGTCTGTGATATTCTTCCCGCGCCACCCGCAGGTGTGGCAATGGCCAACACAGACGGTTCCAAAGGAACCGTCTGTGATGGGGTGTCTACTATAGCCTGTTTTGTAGTAGTGGTGGCACGCCATCTCTTATGGTTCTTGGTTCTTGACGAGTTCTTCAGTTGGTTCTGGTCAAGAAACGTTCTTGATGATCTCTTGTCTGTTTCTTTGCTCTAGAGAGCGGTTCTTGGTGAGTTCTTGTAGGTTACCTGGTTTTGTGAAGCATTCATTGAGCTGTCATTATCATAAGGGCTTGTTATTGTAAACCTCTTCATTCTGATTCTCTAATGTGGTGATATGTAGTATTGGGTTCATAATTCTTTGAGATCATCGATTCTATTGCTGCTTGATTTACCTCCGTGTTAAATTTCTGATCAAATACTCCAAAGTTTTCATTTTGTCTCCTGTTCTGTGGGAAATTGGTGTTGTTTTTTTTTTGAAACACACATTGGTGATGTTGTGATCACTAGCAGAGTCTGAAGCTTAAAATTTCTTTTGGTGAGGCCCGAGCATCCCCAGCGCCGACCGCAGCGAACGTGGCAAAGGCGACGACCGGCTTGTGCAACTTTTTGAGTTCAATGATGTTGTCTTGGATAGTGCGGACCCGACAGCACTGCCATCCGAGGTAGCCCGTCCAAAGCATTTAGGGAGAGAGGTCGTCTATCACCAGACAACACCAGCGCATCGGGTGGAGAGAGCATAAGCATCAGGGCAACCCATAAGACCCGGTGGATCATTGAGGTCAAAGCAGTTTTCAGAAAATGAGCCAACTGCTTTGCCCATACTTAGAGCTCTGGGCGCACAGACTAGGTCCGGATCGACCCATTCCCACCCCTACGTGCAGTGGGCGGTGCGGTAACTAACTGTACAGGTAAGGCTTCCTCAAATATGAGAACGAAAAAGGCCAAAGGGAAAGACAACACACTTATGCCAGGTTCGTCGATGCTAATTAGGAAGAAGATAAACAGCTAAACTCCTGACACTTCCCAATCCTAGATCTTAACTAGAAAAACAGAAAATGGTAAGACAATTTTTTATTTCTAGATCTTAACTAGAAAAGCAGAAAATAGATAGCCAGGCTATTACATGGCTAGCCATAAGCTAAGGCGTTACGATCTCTCACTCTGTTACCCTCACACACAACTCATTCTTTGGGCTTCGGGTTTTCATCTTCCTATAACTCAAAACTTCAGAAAGCACATGGCTACTCTATGCACAGGCTATGGGCCTGATTGTTTCGGCTGTGCTTTTAAAGCGAAAAGCAATTTGTCTTTGTAAGGCTTTTCTGGTAATGAATCTACCGGGGCTTTTCTAATTTAGTGTTTGGTCATTCGACTTTTTGGTAGGTCATTGCTTCTGAGATATGAAATGTCTGAAATACCCTTGAGGACAATAATAGCTTGTTTGATGCTGTTTAACGCAATTAACAACATTTAACGACGACAATTGACGATATTTAACAACATTTAACGACAGTTGACAATATTTAACAATATGTAAAGACATTTAACAATATTTAACGATAATTGACAATATTTAACGATATTTAACGACAATTGACAATATTTAACGATGTTTAACGACATTTAACAATATTTAACGATGTTTAACGACATTTAACTATATTTGACGATATTTAACAATATTTAACAATATTTAACGATATTTAACGACAATTGATGACATTTAACAATATTTAATAACATTTAACGATGACTAATGCAATTGACGAGGCATTGACAATAAGAGGAACATGCATTAATGGATATAATTATAAACTACTTCTGAGCAAGTTTCACTGATCCTCTATATATCAAGTACACCTTACCAACCTCAATTAGGTCATAAAACTGATCAAGCACCGAATTAAAGCATGTTGCACGAATTTCTTCACCATGTGAATCGAGGATTAGTGTATTTAACGACAATTATTACAATAAACATTTATTACAACAATTGTTACATAAATAATTATTACAACAAATAATTATTACAAACAATTAATGCCCCCTCCACTTCTCAGTTACATCCATTGAAAACAAAAATGTAAAACAAAAAGAACGGAGGCCTTCATTCTCAGTTACACAACAGAATGCATTCACATATACTTCTTTTAATCATTTTTTCACAAACTCAGGTACAGAAAACTCAAGTATAGCCGGGTACAGTCGACGTTCAAACTACTCAGTAGCAATTTATGAACTCCACAATAATTTGCACAACAAACATCAGCTATGATCCAATCCTAAATTGTCTAATTAATACCTTTTGGCTTGATGAAGGAAAATGCTCCCTCCAACCTCATGCAATTTAGACATAGAGAATTAAGCATCCAAGAATATCTGCAAGGACATCAGCGAAATAGACAAGGTTCACTACTTGGTTAATCCTGAGAGTGAATTAAGCATCCAAGGCAGAATGAAATAATAATAAGTTGTTTGGATGCTTGTTACTAATATGGTTAAATCTTACAAGCATGTGACAACAGCCACTGAAAAGGTTCTCAAAGAACAGTATGATCCAAGAAGATCTTTAGTCCATTGCTATTGCAGGTTTTTTGCGTTTTCAGTATAGTAAACATAGTAGTAGAATGCATCCCATATTGCAACGGCTGAGGCTTGTGCTTTATCCATCTACAAGTGTCATGCATATGAGCATATATGAAACTACAAAATTGCCTAAATGAACTGACAACAACAAAATGGTAGTCCAACCTGTATGTAACATCACAACAAAGTAATTAGCTAACATCATAACAAAGTAATTATCTAGTTGCTAACATCAATTAGAACATTTATGGTATACACAAATATGCCCATACTAGTTGGGCCACAGTTCCCTTTCCATTCAAGAAAGAAACTGCAATTGTTACAGATGTTAGGAGGTAGCTTCTCCTGATATCATCAAGGACCAAGATATACTCCAGAACATACAACTTGCCCTCGAATATTACAAGATATCATCAAGGACCAAGGTGTCCCAAAGACTGTTTGTAAATATTACAAATTGAAACTAACATATACTAACAAAACTGACACAAACAGCCTTAGAAACCATATTACCGAGTCCTGCCCAAAAAATGAGATTGATGACAGGAATAGGTCCGTTGCAACTATGAGAAAGCAACCATCAAATGCTTCATTTATCTTTGATCCCCAAAGGACCCGTGAGTTGATTACCAAGTTCAGCATTCATGCAGAGATTCCATTCCAAAAGTTGGAAGACCCATACTTTAAGCAACGGATGGAGTCAATGCAGCCATCCTTTAGAGTCTTTGGTCGTCTAACACTCCGTAATGATTATGTTAGTTTGTATGAGCAAATGAAGGAAGAGTTGCGTAATGAATTTCAGAACATTGATTCTCGTATTTGTCTGACCTCAGATCCGTGGACATCTGTTCAGAACTTAGGATATATTGATGTCAATTTTAACCTCAAGAAGAAGATAATAGCATTCAAGGGTGTGAAGTATCCTCACAATGGTCTTGCAATTGAGGAGGCTATCACCAAATGCCTAACAGATTGGGGCATAAAGAGAAAATAGTTTAGGCAAAGATGACATGTTGTTTGCTAGCCAACATTTTCATGTTATATGTTGTGCACATATACTGAATATATTGGTTCAAGATGGCATTAAACCAATTCATGTGGCATTATAATTGATATGTGATCTGGTTAGGCATATTAATTCATCACCTGCACACATTCAGACTTTCAATGCAATTGCAAATAGCATGGGTCTTCCTATGAAGTATGGACTAGCCCTTGATGTCCCGAACTGTTGGAATTTGACATATGAAATGATTGCAGAAGCTTTGAAATACAAAGCTGTCCTGAATAGATATACCGAGAAAGAACTGGAACCTTCACCAACTAATGAAGAATGGGCAAACGTCGAGGTAACCGCAGGTTTTCTTGGAGCTTTCGAAGAGACAACAAAAGCATTTTCAGCAGATAGGAGACCTACATCACACCTTTACTTGAAGATGGTCTTATGTATTCGTCATGCTTTGAGAGATAGGGAATGGTAGACTGAGGATATGTTAGAGGTATTGGCCGGTGCAATGCAATCAAAGTTTGATAAGTATTGGGATGATAAATACAATATGGCTCTTGTTATTGCCACCATCTTAAATCCAACCAAAAAGATGGATTATTTGGATTTGTTTTTCCAAAAGGTATGTGACAATGAGGATGACATTGACAAAAATGTTGAATCGACTAAAGATTAGATGAAAAGTACTTTGAAAAATATGAACAACTTTTTAGGAGAAATAGTGAAGACCCGGTGTCTCATACTAGCGAAACTAGGAGTAGTGTGGGTTCACCGGTTCTCAGGAAAAAAAGAGTTGAAAAAAGAATTTGTTCAATATATGTCCCAGAGGAGGGTGAGGCGATGTGAACCGAAGTCAGAGCTCGATAGATATTTGGAAGAAGAATTTGACATGAGTGGTGACAATTTTGATATTTTGGGCTGGTGGAAGAAAAGCGCCATAAAGTACCCTGTCTTGTCAACTATGGTTCGAGATTTTCTTGCAATACATCTAAGCACAGTATCCTTCGAATCTGCGTTTAGCTGTGGTGGCCTCGATCTCACTCGGTTGTCTACCCAGTCGAGTCGAAAGAGAACCTTCAAATTAAGTGAAGCCGAGGACTCTAAGATGTTGACCATCACAGCTACTCTTTCCTTCGTTCTTGTGTTGGGGTTGACATAGCAGAATTCCCAATGCCTCTCAGGCCTACAATCTACTCCGGACGAAGAAGTCATGGTAGTGTTTTGCATTCACTAAAGAGTACTCTCTCCAGCTCGTACCTTACAGTGTCTTGATCCCGCCATGTTGTGTCTTCTGCTACGGTGCTACCTTATAGTGCCAAGATTCATTGTCACCACAATTATGCAGCAAATGAATGCAGGGGGCATCCTACGTCTTTAATTACTGGCAGTCTGTCGCTCTTAATTCTGAAGCCTAACCACGGTGTGAGAAGCTGTTAATGCACTATCTCTGCATTCACTATCCTCTATGTTTTAGCCTGCGCAATATATAGGTCCAGTGTGCATTGACAAATTCGGTTTCTGTTGACTTGAAGTTGATCAACTAGAAGTGAAGTGTGAATTTGTTAAGTCAGATGAAGTATGTAAAGTTACTTCTCGGAATACCGTGTAATGTCAGCCAGAGTGCCAGACTGCATAGTGAACTATGCATTCTTGCTAGCCATATATTTTTTAGATATTGAAAGTACAATTCCCGGACTCTGCACCAACTAGAAATGCACACTTATATATATATGTTTTTTTTGCTATATACCCTTTTCATATATAAAAGAAGTATATATACAAATTTTGCTATAAAAAGTGAAATTTAATGAAATTTTTCATGGAACTCACTTTAGGGTATCTTATAATCATTATTGGAGTATGCTCAAATAGATAAAGAGGTATCGTCATACGATTTAAGTGGTATATGAGAGGTGAGAGTACGTACTCACGCATATATATATATATATATATATATATATATATATATATATATATATATATATAGAGAGAGAGAGAGAGAGTTTGTGGGCTATACGTATGCATGGTTCCCAAAACATCCAGTAATCGACCGGTAAACCGGGAATGTCCTCAGTCTTCACCGTTATGCATATTAGCACAAGTCAAAGATTGGCTTAGATGTAGCAAGTTGTTGCGCAATTAGCTATGTCTCTTAGCAAAAGCAAAGTTTTTTTTTAATTACAAGCAAGACGACACGCATACGCACCACCACGTAACAAATCACAAATCCAGCCGGTGCCCTTTACAACGCTTTGGAATGAAATGAGTGTTAGTTGCAGGCTCTTAGGAAGTAATTGATCACCATGTTAAACCTTAGCCATTAGATCAACCGCAATGGACAGTCATCCAAAGAAAAAGAGGTGTACCTTAAAAAAGAGCTTTTTAACGGTACACTCAATTTAATATGGACTATCCATTCTCTTTGATCTAATGGTTTAGATTAGTTATGATTTAGTTATACTGCACCTGATAGTATGAGTAATAGAATCCCAAGAGAGGTAAAATTGTAATTGTTTATATGGGAATCACGTGGTATAAGAGTAATATTATTAACCCAAGTTGGAAAAATCTGTAATACCCTCAAAAAAAATTAAAAATACAAATAAAAGTCTATTATACCCTTAACAAATCAATGATCAGATTTAATATATACTATCACCATATACTTACTAGTAGAATGTACCGTAAAATTTCTAAAAAAACCCAGAGAAAAAACAACAAACAAAGAAAGAGAGCATGCTACGATAATGAAAAAGAATGACATTCTATTTGCCGAGGTTTCCTCTGCTTGCTAGAATGCTAGAACGAACTATGGAGCAAGTACCCTCCATGCCTCAGGTTTATAAGTCGGTGGCAATACGATATTCTGAGTTCAAGCAAATTGCATCGAGAAGGTATGGCCGCGGGCTGGAGCGTCTGATCTCTCAGTCCAACACTAGTAACTAGTAAGTACCTACGTGAGCACCCATCACGACCCTTCCACCATTCCGTGGCGCTAACCAACATTGTACCCACGTGCTCCGCGGCGGCCCGCGCCGCCGATGCCCACCGAGTGTTGAAGGCAAGCCTCTCGCACAACTCGAACACAAATAGTATGCCACTCGGCCGCTTAAGATGGAGCACCGAGCACGTACATGGCAATGGCATGCATGATTTCCTGATGCCTCTCAAAGCCTACGATCCACACTTGTATTTGATTGGCGGCTGCGTGGTTGATCAGGTTGTTCAAGCTGCTAGTCGGTAACTTCAGGTAGATACCGATGCGTGAAGTGTTATAGCATCCATGCTGTCTCCCATCCAAATGGTGATATGTCTTGATCCCGCGATGTTGTCTTCTGCTACATTTTAATGCCAAGATTCTTTGTCAGCACAAACATGCAGCACATGCCATAACTAAATGTAGGGGCATTCTACGATCTTTTCTGCCAGTCTGCCCCTCTTAATTCTGAAGCCTAACCATGGTTGGAGAAACTGTTAATGCACTATCTGTGCATTCCCTACCCTCTATGTGTTTAATTAGCCCGCGTAGTAGTTCCAGTGTGCAATGACAAATTCGGTTTCGGTTGAATTGAAGTTGATTAATCCTGACGCTCTAGAATGCGTGCAGTCAAACCTTATTGATTTTGACCAAAAATGTTTTCTTAAATATACAGTTTGGATATATAAAAATGATATGAGTGAATTTCCATAACAAATACTTTCGTAATATTACACTTTGACAACTTATTTTAAATATATGATAAGAAAATTTAGTAGTTAAAGGAGCATCTTGTTGACTCTGAAAAGTAAAAAATATCACTCTTTTTTTGTGACTGGAGGGAGTGTTTAGCAGTGATGTGTGAAGTCAGATGAACTATATAAAGTTACTGCTCGGAAGACTGTCTATAATGTAAGCCAGACAGTGAACTATGCATTTGCTAGCCATATATAGTTTGTCAGCTATATGTATGCAGGGATCCGAAAAGCTCCCGTAATCGATTGGTAAACCCGAATCGGCTTGGTTCTGGTTTTTGAAACCCTGGCCCGGAACACTCCAAACCCTTTACATCACGAACATCAAATTTTGAAAAAAGCTAATAAGTTTAAAACCCTAATAATGGAAAATAATAGCCTTTTTGCTGAGATTTCCTCTGCTTGCTAGAAAGAATTATGGAGCTAATAGCATCCATGCTTGATCAGGTTACAAGTCGGTGTGAGAAGCTGTTAATGCACTATCTCTGCATTCAAAGCCTACGATCCACACTTGTATTTGATCGGCGGCTGCGTGGTTGATCAGGTTGTTCAAGCTGCTAGTCGGTAACTTCAGGTAGATACCGATGCGTGAAGTGTTATAGCATGCATGCTGTCTCCCATCCAAATTGTGATATGTCTTGATCCCGCGATGTTGTCTTCTGCTACATTTTAATGCCAAGATTCTTTGTCCGCACAAACATGCAGCACATGTTTGAGAAACTGTTAATGCACTAAATCATGCATTAGTGTTGTTATCGGACGGTGTAGCTGAACGAACCAAGCCCAAACCCTGCCCAATAATTGGATCGTTAATTAACTATTGCAGAGTTAAAGAGCAGGAATAAATATTTAAAGATCGAAGTTACCCCTGGATAATGTCTATCATATCTTGGTAATCTTCCTGCGGTTTTCTCAACGAGTCATAGATTAGCAAATGACCGTCGGAGAGATCGAAGACAATCAGTATCCAGTGAAAGCTGCATTTGTTTATAGAGTCAACATATATATCTTTATGTTGGATTGAGTAAGTAAAGTAAAATGTGCACACGATAACAACACTCACCCAAAGTTGTAGGGAAGAGTATAAATCTTTTGTTCTTTTGGTTGATCAAGAACCTCCGAAATTCCTCTCCGCTTGAGGTCTCCATTGATCGTAGGGAGTGTTTGGGTCCTTGAATACGATATATGGATCAACGAAACCAATGTTCTTGTCCTTTCTCGTGTGAGGTCTCTCATCATGTCTCTGCATATGTATAGACATGCTAGCTAGTGTGAGGATAATTACTTATACATATACATATGCTAGAGTGAGATTATTAAAAGAAAGAATCACGCATGCATAAAAAGCGGTGATGAGAGATTTGTCTAGAGCGCTCATGTGGCATAGCTGGTGTAACTCATTAAACCGAACCATTATAATGTCATCGCCACGAAGTAATGATGGTTTCTAATTTTGACGCAAATATAGTCATCCGCTTTTACTGCGACACGCCGCCATGTACCACTTGTTTAACAAGTACATTTATGCATAAAGTTCCATGAGCTTCTCGTGGTTGTATAGACTCTTGCCATATACATATTCCTTCTTCCAATGATCAACTTCCGGAGCACTTTTGATGTGTGCTCCGCCGAGCATTTGGGAAATGCTTAGACCAGCTTCATGAAAAATTCATCAAGTTGATCCAAATGCACATTTCCGGATATCTGTTCTAGCACGCTCGTGTTTGAACCATATTCATTCCCAATAACTAGCGGGGCACCGATTGTTGTGATTGTTCCCGAGCTGTGCAACACCCTTCCGTGTTTCTTCTCTTTCTTCTTCGCCTCCTCAATTGACTTGGTGAGAGTGCGGTCATAGTCCGATAGTGGCGAATCCTTACGAGCATGACGTAACTTTTTCTCGTGAGCGCCCACCCTTTGCCTTAGAACTTCGGGCGTCGAAGAAGCACGGCTTCTCGTGGTTTCGCCGCTTCACTTTTAGCCTTGACTTTCGCGAAGAAATCGCCCACATCTGTTATCAAGCATCTATTTCTCGGCGATCTTCTCATAGGAAAGTTTAAATGCGTCTTAGAAATAGCTGGTGTTCTCCCCGAGGCTTTCTTCTTCGCGGCGGTGGGGCCGACGCCTGCTTGTGGGTGCGCCTTTCTTTGGCAATGGGGCCGGTGGTGGCGTTGGAGCCCGCCGTGGAGGCGATGGAGCGGCGGTGTCGGCGTTGGAGCCCGCCGTGGAGGCGATGGAGCGGCGGTGGCGGCGTTGGAGCCCGCCGTGGAGGCGATGGGGCGATGGCGGCGTTGGAGCCCGCCAGTGAGGCGATGGGGCGATGGCGGCGTTGGAGCCCGCCGTGGAGGCGATGGGGCGGTGGGGATGCACTGTGTCTTCCACTTCATTGTCATCGCCCGCAACACTGTGACTGTGTGGTGAATGGATAATTGACTTAGGTTGGGGAGGTTCTGCTGTGAAAACAACGTGGTATGAGTAAACCGTTATTTAAGCCAATACATAATTAGTGAAAAAATGTTTCGCTCACTTTCATCCGCACCTAGGGTTAGGTTGTTGAGGAGGAGGAGGTGACGCCTAGGAATAATGATATAGCGCTTGCGCCAACATATGAATGTCTTCTCCGCTTCTCCTAAAGTCTTCTCCCATCACCTCCTTCAATGTCAAGAGGCACATTGCTATTACCTTTCACAACTCTATCCACCGAGACGCTAGCATATCCAGAGGTATTAATGCCCCATGGCATCTTAGTGTCTTCGAGGGTCGATACAAGATACAACACCGATAGCCACCATGACCGTGGCATTCCCTCGAATGTGCACTCACATGTCGTGAGAGGATCGGTGATGTCATCCACGGGAAGCGCACCTGCGGCCATCTTGAATCACCGGCACCTCCGTGGAAGCGCAATCGCTTTTCAACCGATTAGGGGGCTGATGTTGACTCCGGCTCGATGCGCTTTGCCTTTGATGGAACTTATCGCTATCTGCACTTGCCTTTTGATTTCCTCATTCATTTTGGCTTCAAGTGCTTTTTTCGCTTATCGCTTCACGAGCCACTTCGTGACTCAAGAACCATTTCTCCATCCTGCGCATCCGCTCCCTCCTCGTACTTCTTTCTCTCGGGCGGCTTCTATAGGTGGCTTTGTCTTAAGGGAAGGCATGCTCCCACGACACCTCCCCATAGCCTCTTGTTCGCCCAATCCGTGTTCAAGATTTCCAGTATGATGTCACCATCCTTATCTCTGTTCGGTCACCACCGCCACTCTCACCAAGCCTCGAGCATAAGCAAATCTTTTGCTGCTCTTTGGAGTTTTATGCCATACACTATCTTTCCGGTCTCTAGGTCCAGGCTTCCCCATGACCGAAAAACCAATACTTGGCGCTCGGGCCAAAGTTGATTGATTCTCGTTCGATCCCTTGGCAAGAATCTCCTGCTCCATTCTTTCCTACTTAGGAATGGCACTCTGTAGCCACCGATCCCAAGTGATGGTGGTATTGCTTTTGTCCGCATTCTGCTGGTTCCTTCTCACCCGTGCCTCACCCTCTTCCGATGTCTTGAACTGCATAAACTCATCCCAAAACGGCCTCAACTTGACGTAGGCCTTAGTGTTGAAATCAAGGCCGTTTTCTTCGATAAATGTGTTGTACAATTTCTTCTTCCAACACCGGAATTGTGTGGCCATCTTCTTCATAGCCCAGCTTCCTAACTCTCTCCTTCAAAGCTTCATCTTCAGACGAGCGAAATGTTGAAGGACATCTTGCCAAACTAGTGCCTTGTCACGATCAGAGACAAAACTAATATGAGGAGCAACTTTCTTTTGCTTCCATTCACGAGCATTGATCGATCCTGTCCCTTACAAGGTACCCACAATGGTGACAAATTTCGTGCATGTGGTCCAAGTACTTTGCTCAGATCCTCCTCGAATTCGAGAGAATGAACCGACCCTCCAACGGCTTCTTCGACCTCGTACATTTCTACTCTTCCCGTTGTTGTCGCCGATCCGAGAGGGCTACGAATGTAGAAACACAAAGATTTAAATAAATATATTTATACGACAAATGAAATTATTCTCAATTTCATGTATACATAAGAGATTGTAGATAGACCTCGCCAAAGATTGTCTTGCTCATCTTCATAATCGCAAAGCTTCGACTTCCGCCATCTACTTCTTGATTGTTGTCATCACCTTCAATTGGGCACCTTGTAAGGCGCCATTGTTGATAATATCCATCATGGCATCGCCCATGTTGTCATTCGGTCGGCCATTTCGCAAATATATGTGTAGGACGTTAGAACGGTTCGTGATCGGTAGGGGTGGATAACGAGTGACTCGGCTCGGCTCGGCTCGACTTCGTTAAGGCTCGTTAAGAAAACGAGCTCGGCTCGCTCGGCTCGTTAAGATAACGAGCAAAACCCGAGCTCGGCTCGGCTCGTTAAAAACTCGAACTCGACTCGTTAGGCTCGTTAGGCTCGTTAGCGATAAACATGGTGAACATCTTAAAATTTCATGAAATTTTCGAAAGCGATGTAAAGAACAATCATTGACCACCCAAACATGCCTTATTCAACCAAACACATGCATGGCAATTCATGAGAGCAAGTGTTCTTTGAACTAAACCCAAAAATAAATGATTATAGATGCCATGAACATCCATGCAAAGGTCCATATCACAAATCATCATCACAAGTTCACAAATCACAATCATCGATAAACATTTATAGCATTCATAAATCATATCCATGCAGTCCATATCACAAATCATGCAACATGCATGCAGATCCATACATAACCATTGCCATTTTGAGTACTATTTTTATCAATGATCTCAACCCTTTCTCCGAGATATCGATATGGTTGATAACCATCGGCTTCCAAGACAATCTAGAATGTCAAGAGAATACTGCTCATAAAAGGTGGCAAACCGCCCACTAGAGCTTAATCTTAGAAGTGAATCGAAGCGAGCTTAACGAGTTAACCGAAGTTACTCGCGAGCCAGCTCGGCTCGCCTCGTTAACAAAACGAAGTTTTTTTTTGGCTCGGCTCGCCTCGCTAAGGGACCGAAGTTCGAGCCGAGTTGAGCCGAGCCCTTAACGAGCCGAGCTGCTCGCGAAGTTTCGGGCTTTTTTTCCACCCCTAGTGATCGGGTTATGATTTCGCATCAAGTGGCGTGCGGTTCGTGACATGCATCGACAAAAGAAAAACAACATATACATTCAATTCGCCACCGCAAAAAATGATTTCTCGGCCGATGGCGGTCACAAAAGAGGGCTCGCCACGGGTTAGTGCTTGTCGTCGCCTATACCACATTGCCACCGAGGCACCGACAACGAGAGCGGCTAGCTAATCTCGCTTGCCTCCTCTCAGGAACCCGTATATTTTCTCTCTCTCGATCTCCTTTTCGCTCCTACAAATGCGACAAGAGATGAGGTAGAGCTCACCGGCGGAGGAGAGCGGCCGGGCAATGGTGGCGAGTTCGTCAGGCGTGAGCTGGCGGCCGATCCGGCTGAAGGAGGGAGGAGCCAAGCGAGCCGAGCGACGGAGGGAGGAGCCGGGCGAGCCGGAGCGGCGGAGGGAGGAGCCGAGGAGGTGGTGGCGGAGTGGGGCGCCACGGGAGGAAGGAGGAGGCCGGGCGCGACGGCTGGAGCCGACGAATTAAGGCGAGGAGACGGCGAGGAGAGACGGAAGGTGGAAGAAGGAAGAAGCCACTGTTGCTTATAATCGAGGGGACCTTTAGTCTCAAGCAGATACTAACCGGGACTAAAGACCTTTAGTCCCGTGTGTAATACGACCGGACTAAAGGTCGGACCTTTAGTCCCGTGGTGCCACGGCCCGAGACTAAAGGTTTTGTCTTGGGACATATTTTCGAGAGAACCTTTAGTCCCGGTCAGGACCTTTAGTCCCCAAGCGTGTACGGACCGACTAGGCTAGACCTTTAGTCCCGGGTGGTGCCACGGCGGGACTAAAGGTTTTATGGGGACATATTTTCCAAAGAACCTTTAGTCCCGGGCTATGTGACCTTTAGTCCCAAGTGTCTTACTTGACCGACTAAAGGTCCCCACTATTCGCCTCCCGCCATACAGCCACAGCTTGGGTTTTGTATTAAGTTTATTTGTATAAATATGCTAATTCTTGTTAAATGCATAGTAAATTAAATACTAGGCATAAATTTTTTAAAAATAATAGTTGCATTTCCTTTTATCTTATTGACATTTCAAACGACTTTTATAGTGACCACAAGCTAGGAAGTGAAGAGCCAACTATAAACAAAATGAAGGGCTCAAACCACAAGTCGAATTTCATTTGAAGGCATAAATACTTGCTAAAAAATTTCAAGTCATTTTTACACCGTGGAGAAGACATGCTTCACAGAGGTACATGTGTCCTTTTATCGAATAGGAATTTCATTTGAAACGATAAAAACAAGAAAAATATGATAGAAACATCTGAAGTTACAATTATTACATAAAATCTCTAATACACACTATTTATTAAACATCACTATATATCAAGCGGCACAGTGGTGAACTTCTTCTTGACGATGACCCTTGGTTATGATCATGCCAGTAACCATGGAGTGTCCTCGCATTTAGCAGATGCTTGGGTCTTTGGTCACATCAAGGGCGGATTCGGTCATCCCTTTCATAATCTTCTCGACTTGTCCGACTTGTCCTCAATTCCCACGATGTTTCTTTTCCCTGAAAGAACTATGTATGCTTTTGGCTCATTGGTTGATTTGTCGCCGCTTTTTCCCTCTCTTGGGTTTTGTAGACATGTCTTTCACATAGAACACCGATTCACATCGCCAGCAGGACTAATGGTTCGCCTTTGTACCCAATATTGTTGAGGTCCACTGCTGTCATTCCATACTCCTTGTCGATCGTTACCCCCCGCCCGGTCATCTTCACCCATTGGCACCGAACAAAGGGACTTTAAAATTAGGTGCGTAGTCTAGTTCCCAAATCTCCTCTATGCGGCCATAATATGTTTGCCTCTTTCCATTTGGGTCTGTGGCATCTACGCGGACACCACTGTTTTGGTTCGTGCTCCTTTTATCTTGGGCTACGGTGTAAAATGTATTTCCATTTATCTCGTACCCTTTGTACGTGAGGATGTGCCACGATGGTTGCCTAGCCAACAAATACAGTTGCTCATCAATATTGTCATCACCCTGACATTCTTTTCGCAACCAACCGCTGAAAGTTTCCATGTGATGACGCCTAATCCAAGCTTCATTCTTCCCCGAAACCGATCGAGGAACTCCTTGTGTACTCGACATACGGCTCCACCACGGAGGAGTTTTGAAGAACTGTAGTGCGCTTTATTGAAATAATCGCCCCCGTCGCATCGATATATGTTTTCTTCCCTAGTGTTCCCTTTCCACTAAGTCTCCCCTCGTGTCGCGATTCAGGAACACCAATCGGGTCAAGGTCGGGAATGAAGTCAACACAGAACTCAATGACCTCCTCTGTCCCGTAGCCCTTGGCGATGCTTCCTTCTGGCCGAGCACGCTGGTGAACATATTTCTTCAGACTCCCATGAACCTCTCAAAGGGGAACATGTTGTGTAGGAACACAGACCGAGAATATTAATCTCCTTGACCAGTGAACTAGGAGGTGTGTCATGATATTAAAGAAGGATGGAGGAACACCAACTCAAAGTCGACAAGACATTGAACCACATCATTCTCAGAGTAGCTAGTTCCATTGGATTGATTGCCTTCGAGAAATTGCATTGAGGAATGCACATAGCTTCACGGTGGCTGACGTACATGTGGAGGTAGAATTCCTCTTAAAGCAACCTAAGCAATTGCGCTATAAGCACGCAAGGCGATCATGGGACTTTAAGTGTAGGAATTTCTTCTCCGCACATTTATTATACGCTTTATATTGGAGGAGAATCCAGATGGGACCTTGATGTCATTTAGGCATTCAAACATGCTTTCCTTCTCTTCTTTGCTAAGAGTGAAGCTAGCGTGTCTTAAGTAATGGCGCCCATCGCCTGCTTCTCTGGATGCAGTTGTCTCGTTTCTTTCATGCGCCGCAAGTCCTGGCTGTGCTTCGAGTGAATCTTAGACTTTCCATACACATCCATGAATCCTAGCAGGTTCACACAAAGATTCTTTGTCGTGCATCACGCCGATCGCGCTATGGACCTCTAGGACTTGCCAATAGGGTAGCTCCCAAAATATGGACTTCTTCTTCCACATGGGTGCGTGTCCCTTAGCATCTTTCTAATGTGTTCGCCGCCTTGTCCCTTTCCAAAGACTACTTGCACATCCTTGACCATATCAAGTACATCCTCCCGCCGGTTATGCGAGGCTTGGTTCGTGTTCGCCTTACCGCTAAAATGCTTTCCTTTCTTTCTTAGTTGGTGATTCATAGGAAGAAAACGACGATGGCCAAGGTACACGACCTTTCGACATTTTTTCAAATATATACTTGTCAATGTCATCAAAACATTGTGTGCATGCATTGTATCCCTTGTTTGTCTCGTCCCGAAGATTACTTAGAGCGGGCCAATCATTGATTGTTACGAACAACAATGCTCGCAGGTCGAAGTGTTCTGCTTGTACTCATCCCACACACGCATACACCGGTTTGCTCCATAAAAGCAGGAGTTCCTCAACTAATGGCCTCGTGTAGACATCGATGTCGTTGCAAAGTTGCCTCGGCCTTGATGAGCACCGCATCATAATGAACTTCCGCTTCATGCATAACCATGGAGGAAGGTTGTAGATACATAGAGTAACAGCCAAGTGCTATGACTAGTGCTCGTCCCCAAAAGGATTCATACCATCCGCATTTCTAAAGCTTAACCTTAGGTTTCTTGCGCCATCTGCAAACTCCGGGAATTCTCTCGTCTATTGCTCTCCATCGGGACCCATCGCCAGGTGTCTCAACATGTTGTCTACCTTACGGTCTTCTTTGTGCCATCGCGACAACTTTGCATGGTCCTTGTTTATGAACAGACGCTTGAGCGTGGTATTATAGGAGCATACCACATAACATTGGCGTGGATTTTCTTCCGACGCGTTCTTCGCCTCAACATCGCCAGGTCATCTCGCTTTGATCTTATACCGCGACGCTTTGCATACGGGCATTCATCCAAATTCTCGTAGTCCTTGCCACGATACACAGATGCAACATTAGGACATGCATGTATCTTCGGATTTCTAATCCCAAAGGGCGACGACTGCTTTTGCTTCGCACGTAAAGGTGCAATTCGCTAGGCTTCGAAGCATCTTTTTGGATCTTCAAGAATTGCCCAAATGCCTTGTCTGATACACCATTCCATGCCTTCCATTGTAGCAACTCAAAGGTTGTACCCAACTTTTTTGCCCATCTTCTACGGACGGGTATAGTAATTTCTTGTGATCCTCTAGCATGCGGTCAAACTTAGCCTTCTCCTTTTCACTTTCGCAATCTCTTTGTGCATCACGAATGACATCACCAAGAGCATCATCTTCAATGAGTGTGTCTTCGCCTCGCTTCTTCTTCACTTACCCATTGCAAGATCATCGAAGTCACCGATTGAGCAATAATGTCGTTAGGGTCCAATTGTTCTTCTTCACCTTCTTCCATTATAACCTCGGTTTCTCCGTGCTTGGTCCAACAAATATAGTTTGGCATGAAACCCGACTTCAACAAGTGTGAGTGAAGACTCCTTGAGCCGTAATATTCCTTCAAATTCTTACACAGGGCACATGGACAAAGACATGAAACCATCCCGCTTTGTTTGCCTCGGCCACTTTTAAGAAATAATGCACGCCATCAATGAACTCTTTGGAGCGGCGATCGCATTGTACATCCAATGGCGTGTCATCGCTCTGCATTATATGACATATCACATAATTAAATTTCAAGTTTCAAATTTTTCCCGAGATAGTACACATGATAGAGAGGCTACCCAAAATTTTTAGAATTTTTGAAATTAAGATGAATTTATTTTGAATTTTCAAAGAATCAGCACTATTTGACAAATGCTTGCACTAGGAGCTTTCGCCGCCCTAAGCATACGAGTGTCCCGGCGGCGACGACGGCGTTCCCGGCTCCTGTGACGAACGCAGAAACAGTCAAGCTTAAGGAGAAGGGACATCAAGTTAAATGATAATTAATAATTAACTAAATTTCCCAAAGTCATTAAGGGTGAATGACCCTAGGTCAACAATCAATCCAAAAGGCAAACAATAACTAAGTGATTAAGCTAATTAAGAGATTAACTAATTACTTAATAATTAAATATTAAACTTATTTATTAAAACAAAATTAATATTTATTATTTTTACCCAAGAGGTTGGATCTGATAAGATAAGACTTATCTCATCAAACACCCTCAAAGCTTAACCTAACTAACACATGTAAAAGTCATTTTTCATTTATTTAAATAATTATTAAATAAGGTGAAAAATAAAAGTCTTCAGATTGATCCCAAAATTTTTTTACAGATAGTTCATAGCCTAATTAGATGGCAAAACAATTTTCAGAATTTTTGGATCATTAATTTAGCCTACAAAATTCATGGAATAATAATTAAATAAATAAGCATAAAATAGGTATAAATTCAACTTTGTCCAAATAGTCTTAAAATTTTTATATGGACTGTTCACAGTGTAACTTAGTGGAAAAACAAATTTCATGATTTTTGGAAATTTATTGTGGCCTACAAAAATCATGAAAGTTCCATTTATGAATTAATTGGCAATTTTTATAACATATAAAAATTATTCAAATTTCACATTTCATATTTTTCATAATGGACTACAGGGTTAGCATCAGAGCTTACCGCTAACACGCCGGTGAATACGGTTGAGTGAATGAACGCTCGTGGTGGGTGACAATGGCACATGCGGCGTGTCGGCCTACGCGACGACGGCTTCTCGGCCTCTGTGACTTAACGCCAAACAAGAGTTTAATAGAAGGACATTTAGTCGGTTGGTGTTACCAACCGACTAATGCCAACCTTTAGTCCAGGTTGGTACTACAATCCGGGACTAAAGATTTAGTCCCGGATTGTAGTACCAACCGACTAAAGGTTGACATTTAGTCCTGCAGGTAACACCAACCGACTAAATGTCCTCCTACAAAACCTGCCACCAGAGCCGTTGGGCGGGGATTTTAGTCCCTGTTGGTGTTACCAACCGACTAAAGATCTTTGGTCCCGACGTAATTTTCTCCGAGACTATTGCCCATTTGGCGCTTCGACCAAAGGTCTGTTTCAGTAGTAGTGCGGCAAAAAGTTATTAATTTTGACCAAAATTGTTTTCTTAAATATAAAGTTTGGATATATAAAAATAATATGAGTGAATTTCCATAACAAATACTTTCATAATATTGCACTTTTACAACTTATTTTAAATATATGATAAGAGAATTTAGTAGTTAAAGGATCATTTTATTGACTTTTGAGAAGTAAAACATATCACTCCTTTTGTGACCGGAGGGAGTGTTTAGCAAAGATGTGTGAAGTCGATGAACTATATAAAGTTATCGCTTAAGACCTGTCTATAATGTAAGCTTTACAAAGAACTATGCATTTGCTAGCCATATATAGTTTGTCACTATATGTATGCGATCCAAAAAGCTCCTGTGTCGATTGGTAAACCCGACTCGCTTGGTTCTAGTTTTTGAAACCCTGACCCGGTCCACTCCAAACCCTTTACATCACTGTCGGACTAGGATTTTACAAATCCAAATCCTCTGTAAAAACACCGTGCTATTCCCTAGATCAGTAGATAGCATTCACAGGTACATCACTGAATCAATTCTTATAAGTCGTAAAACCAAACCATTTATTAATTTAACACATCAGGGTTTACATAGACCACATCGGGTCAGGTTTACAATAAGGATACATCACAAAAAAGTCAAATGATTACATCACAAAAACAGTGGAAACAAGCAAGTTTCGATCACCTGGTCGAAAGGAGGTTTCGACCACCTAGTCGAAGGGAGATTTCGACTACCTGGTCAGAAGGAGGTTTCGACCACTTGGCGCAGAAACTATAGCGGAAGAAAAAGGGGCAGAGCACATCTCTCCACAGGAAAGTGACTGGGGAAACCCGTGTACGTCCGATATCAATCAAAGACTTGGATGATATTGGGTGCACGTAAGCACCGATGGAGTCAGCTAGACTGAAACAAGACTTAGACTAAAGAACTAACTACTCTTCATCATTTCCTTGACCATCAATGTCTGGATCCTCATAGTAGGCATAATCTTCATGATCCGCGGAGTCTGTAGGTTTGAGGAAAGAGCGAGGATGAGCACAACTTCCGTGCTCGCGAACCAATACACAAGATGCAATAATATACTTGCAGGGCTTGACAATGGTGGCTCGAGTTCTTTTATTTGCTAAAGCAATGTTTTCAATTATCAATAATAGTAAGGTCCCATCACTTAGCATTTTAACCAAATTGCATTTTGTAAAGAGAGTAATTGTGCAATATTAAAATAACAGTAGAGGCTACCTTCACCTATGCTTATTTTGATTTTGTTTACATCCGCCACTTAACAGCACTGGGTACAACCACCCAGAAAAAATCCAAATGTCGGGTTACATTTGCCCGACAAGTTTTTATCCCACCCACAAAGGTTTTTGAAAAAGAACTAACTCTAGTAAGTACCCATGTCCGCCTTTGACCGTAGGCACGACTGTTTAAATAGTTTTACACTCTGTAGAGGTTTATACACTGTACCCACAAGAGATAATCCACTCGTAGCCTCACATGATTCCTTAGTCATGTGGTCGAGAGACCATCATAGTAACTTTTTAAATCATCTCGCCTCTTCCATCATCTCACCCATATAGGGTTGCACTCATACGTTGTGCGGGATGTTCACCACTACAACCAGTGCAACTAGCCTCTACTTGCCACAACGACTAGCGCAGTTGGCTACTTCACCTTACCTCGGTGTCTCATTCAAGCGAAACACATCCACCGCTTGTACTACCTCGATCCTCTCCAAATGAGATGACTTTCGTGGTTTGATAACTTTACTAAGCCAAGTTACACTTTGCAAACTTGTGGTTGCACATGTTTTACAATAGGAGGTCATCACCGGATTGAGTCCTTAATGCCATCTCGACGGTTGATTCCTCATACCCACCATTCTCATGTTACATCCTCACCCACCAACAAACCATCCGCCTAGATGTGGTATAGCAGTTTGGGGTTTTGAGGGGCAAAAACTAATTTATCTCAAATACTGCAGTCATGTACCTCCCATGACTTCCCTAAATCATTTTCATGTTTTTAAGAGATGATGATCTGGGCATTTTAATGCCCGGTACTTAAGCAAGACTAGTATGTCGCTTAAGTACAACATATAGCTAGTAATTTACCACATAGCTACTAGGGTGACATGGAATAATGGATTCAAATGTCAATGGATGGGATAAAAAAATAATTTACCAACAAGTGGGCATTTTACTACCTTAAGAGTTAACATACAATTGCTTAAAGAATTAAGGCATGCAATTTTGGTAATTTAAAGGAATATAATTTGCATAAAAAGTAGGCTCAGGATAATCAAAGTATTGACTCACCTGAGCTCTGGGCAAGATAGTTTTGGTAGTCTTGTGCTTGATCAAATTGAGGATCTCCCACTTCCTCAAACTCTACTCGGATGAGCGTACCGGAAAAGAGAAAAACAAGCAAAGAGGACAAATAAGTGCACAAGAAATAGCAAATGAACTATAAATTAAATAAGATCAGAGCCAAAGGCAAGGTCTCGAATTTAGACAAATTTAGAAACAAAGAACACTATAATAGGAGTAACAACGGAGGAGACCGGAGTCCTCGAAGTTTTGGTTTCGAGTAATGATCATCCGACTTCATGAGGTCGGAAGGTGGTTCAACTACACAAGTGGTCGAAAGGAGGTTTCAACTACAGGACATGGTCAAAAAGAGGTTTTGACTACACAGGACATGGTCGAAAGAAGGATTTGACTACTCAACGTGGTCGAAGAAAGAGAATGATTCGACTACTCAACGTGGTCGAAGAAGGAAGGATTCGATAACTCAACGTGGTCGAAGGAATAGAAGGATTCGACTACTCAACGTGGTCAAAAAAAGAAAAGGATTCGACTACTCAACGTGGTCGAAGAAAAAGAAGAATTCGACTACTCAACGTGGTCGAATAAGGAAGGATTTGACTACTCAATGTGGTCAAAGGAAAAGAAGGATTCGATTACTCAACGTGGTTGAAAAAAAAATGATTCGACTACTCAACGTGGTCAAAGAAGGAAGGATTTGACTACTCAACATGGTCGAAGAAGGAAGGATTCGACTACTCAACGTGGTCGAAGGAAAAGAATGATTTGACTACACAACGTGGTCAAAGAAGGAAGGATTCGACTATGCAACGTGGCAAATGGAAAAGAAAGATTCGACTACTCAACATGGTCGAAGAAGGAAGGATTCGACTACTCAACGTGGTCGAAGGAAAAGAAAGATTTGACTACTCAACGTAGTTGAAGAAAGAGAAGGATTCGACAACTCAACATGGTCGAAGAAACAAAAGGATTCGACAACTTAACATGGTCGAAGAAAGAAGCATTCGACTACTCAACGTGGTCGAAGGAAAAGAAGGATTCGACTACTCAACGTGGTCGAAGAAAAAGAAGGATTCTACTACTCAATGTGGTCGAGGAAGGAAGGATTCGACTACTCAGCATGGTCGAAGGAAAAGAAGGATTCGACTAGTCAACGTGGTTGAAGAAAGAGAAGGATTCAACTACTCAACGTGGTCGAGGAAGGAAGGATTCGACTAATTAACGTGGTCGGAAGAAAAGAAAGATTCGACTACTCAACGTGGTCGAAGAAAGAGAAGGATTCGACTACTCAACGTGGTCGAATGAAAAGAAGGATTCGATTACTTAACATGGTCGAAGAAGGAAGGATTTGACTACTCAATGTGGTCGAAGGAAAAGAAGGATTCGACTACTTAACGTCATCGGAGAAAGAGAAGGATTCGACTACTCAACGTGGTCGAAGCAAAAGAACGATTCGACTACTCAACGTGGTCGAAGAAGGAATGATTCGACGACTCAACGTGGTCGAAGAAAAAGAAGGATTCGACCACTCAATGTGGACGAAGAAAGAAGGATTAAACTACTCAACGTGGTCGAAGTAAGAAGGATTCGACTACTCAACGTGGTAGAAGAAAAAGAAGGATTCGATTACTCAATGTGGCCGAAGAAGGAAGGATTCGACTACTCAGCGTCGTCGAAGAAAAAGAAGGATTCGACTACTCAATGTGGTCAAAGAAAAAGAAGAATTCGACTACTCAACGTGGTTGAAGAAAAAGATAGATTCGACTACTCAACATGGTCGAAGATGGAAGGATTCGACTACTCAATGTGGTCGAAGGAAAAGAAGGATTTGACTACTCAATGTGGTCGAAGGAAAAGAAGGATTCGACTACTCAATATGGTTGAAGAAGGAAGGATTCGACTACTCAATGTGGTTGAAGAAAGAGAAGGATTCGACTACTCAACGTGGTCGAAGGAAAAGACGGATTCGACTACTCAATGTGGTCGAAGAAGGAAGGATTCGACTACTCAACATGATCAAAGGAAAAGAAGCATTCGACTACTCAACGTGGTTGAAGAAAAAGAAGGATTCGACTACTCAACGTGGTCAAAGAAGGAAGGATTCGACTACTCAACGTGGTTGAAGGAAAAGAAGGATTTGACTACTCAATGTGGTTGAAGGAAAAGAAGGATTCGACTACTCAACGTGGTCGAAGGAAAAGATGGTCGAAGGAAAAGATGGATTCAACTACTCAACGTGATCAAAGAAGGAAGGATTCGACTACTCAATGTGGTCGAAGGAAAAGAAGAACTCGAAAGAAGGACTCGACTGCTCAATGCGGTCAAGAGAACACGATAGAGAACAGGGTACGGGAAACTCACCAAGATCGAGAGGGAAGCCGAAGGGGGTCAGTGAACGGTGTTAGGGAAGCTCATGGTCAAAGGCGAAGGAGGATAGTGATGAAGGGGTCGGTCAGGTGTAACGACCCATTTTCGAAAACGGGAATAGTAATTACCTTTTTGGTTTTCGATTTTCATTCGTATTTCAAACCTTTTCGTAACTTCCCGAATTCAAATTTGGGCCCCTTTTCAGCTTGGCCTTTCCTTCTCCTTGGGACGGCCCATTTGCTCTCCCAGTCTCCTAGCCCAGCTCCT
Organism: Phyllostachys edulis; assembly: GCA_036346405.1. Lineage (NCBI taxonomy): Eukaryota > Viridiplantae > Streptophyta > Magnoliopsida > Poales > Poaceae > Phyllostachys > Phyllostachys edulis. The sequence continues at coordinate 36,314,006 of CM070552.1, forward strand.
CTGGCCCACCTTCTCTATTTCAGCCCAGGCCAGCCCAGTAGCCCCCTTGCTTTCTTCCTCCCCTTGCTCCCCTTCCTCCTAGTCAGAGCTACCCACGAGCTCCCCCTGGCAACACCCCTGCCATGCGCACGCCGCCTCTGGCTCCCTGCCACCCACGAGCTTCCTCTGGCCGCCCCCACTCGCGACTTTGGAGCCCGCCGTCCTCGCTGCACCCGCTTGCCCGGTCCAAGCCGTGCACCTACATCCTCGCCGTCCTCATCGCACCGAAGCTACCGGTCTGAGTCATGCTCCCACGCGGGTCCGCATCAGCATCGGAGCCCAAGTCGTCATCCCGTACCGCGCCCCCACGCCCGTCCTTGGTCGGTCCAAGCCGTGCGCAGTGCACGCGCGTGTCAGAGCCCGCCATGCCGCTGCATCGCGACCACGCGCCCACCTTCTCAGCAGCTCCTTCACCTCCTTGACCGCCTATTTAAGCGCCCCTGTGCCCCTTGCTCCTCCCCACTTCGCCCTTGCTTCACTGGTAAGCTCCAGCCGAAGAATCGCCGCACCCGAGCTCCCTTGACCGCACCACCTCGCCACCGCACCACTGCACCGGTGAGCCGCCGCCCCAGCTGACCGCGTCACGGGATGCCCCACAATGCGAGGATTCTATCCCCCTCCTCCCTGCTCCCACTACTACAGGAAGCCTCATCACGCAGCGGTTCGAACCGTCATCACGCACAGTTTCGAACCGCCTATATTTGTTGATGCTGTGATAATAGCGGCTTATCCTGAGCGGTTCAAAACCATCTGTGATACACGCTATCACAGATGGTTTTTTGTTGAAACCGTCTGTGAAGGCTATTATCACAGACGGTTTTCATTAAAACCGCTCGTGATCGAGAATATCACCGACGGTTTAATTTACAAACCGTCGTGATGACATTTTCCTGCAGCGATTCTTGTTCGTAACCATCTGTGATGAGTTTTCCCGAACGGTTCTTGTTTAGAACCGTCTGTGATTGCCTTTTCTGTGGCAAAAAAAAAAAAATCGAAAACGGCTGCTAAAACTTCGGAGGCCGTTTAGAGGCCCTAAACGACCTTTTTTGGGGTTTTCACTTTTGAAGACCTCGCGAAGAGAATCTGACCTTAACTTATGGATTTTCGGATTGAGCTTTTCGTTAGCTTTCCAACGAGCCAAAGAACGTCGCAATCGGAGTTCGTATGCAAAAGTTATGATGATTTTACCGAACGGTGCGCGATCTACTATTTATATTTTTGCCCAAACCAAATAACTCAACATGAACTACACACATCATAGTAGCATCACCCACATCACAAGAGCATCAACTCAGTAATCCACATCACAAAGCAAAGGGGGGTAGAGAGAGTGAGGTCGTGGGAGGCCGGCGACAAGTGGAGGAGGCCAAGGCGGCGAGGTCGTGGGAGGCGTGACGACGAGGTCGAGGCGAGGTGGAGGAGGCCGGGTGCTGGTTCGGATGAGGCCGGTGACGATGAGGCGGGACGAGTTGGAGGAGGCCGCCAAGCGACAAGCTCGGCGGAGGCCGGGCGCAAGGTGTGAGGAGGAGAAACGGCAGAGGAGGAGATGGAGGTATGAGTGTGAGGAGGAGAGACCGCAGAGGAGGAGATGGAGGTTATATAAGCGAGTTTGGCACCCGCCCATTATGTTTAAATTTTTGTTTCCGCCCAACAATCGAGACGGTTCTTGTTAAGAACCGCTGCATAGCACCTATCATGAGACGGTTTTTAATAGAACCGCTCAGTGATCATTCTGACGATTCTATTAAAGAACCGCTCGTGACATGTAGCCTCCAAAGCGGCAAAGGCGGTAGAGGCGGCGGCGGTCGGCGAGAGGATAGCGAGGATATCACAAATGGTTCTTAATTAGAACCGCTGCGTGATAACTAATTATCCTGAGCGGTTCTTATTCGAACCGCTCGTGTATATCCTGAGCGGTTCTTATTGAGAACCGTCTATGATTGGTTGGATTATCGCAGCGGTTCTATTAATGAACCGCTCGTGATAGATGACTATCACGAGCGATTCTAAAAATACCGTCTGTGATAGTCGGCCGCGCCACCGCAGTCGGCCCGACCCAACACAGACGGTTCCAAAGGAACCGTCTGTGATGGGGCATCTACTATAGCCTGTTTTGTAGTAGTGTCCCTCCCTACCGCCGAGTCAAGCTGCCACCGGGCTCCCTTCTCCTTCCTCCCCGGCCGCCACCGCCGGACCGGCTCGGCCATCCCTAGGCCAGCCGGATCACCCCGCCGGCTTCCCCATGCCCCCGCGCCGCCTATGCGAGCGCCGCCCTCCTCCTTGCATCACCGCTTCACCGGTGCCGCATGAACCCGTGTTGCCGCCGTCGCCGCCCTTGTGCGCTGCTACAGCCGCCGTCGTGCACTTTCGGTACCGCCACGCCGCTCGTGAGGACACTGCCCCCACGGGACCCCATTTCGCCCCCTCACTTGCCTCCCTGCTGCCTCACTCGCCGGTGCCGCCACCACTTCAAGCCACCAAGTTCGCCTCTGCCTCCCCCCTTCTGTGACTGAAGAAAAGAAATTGGGGATGGGATTGATTTTGAGTTGCTCTGAGTCTTAAGACCATGTGGCCCTACTTGTCATGGCCCTAATTTCCCCTCCCTCTTTCTACGGCAAGCAGGCCCCGCCCGTGGCCAGTCCACACGCACGCCCGTGAACCCGTGCGTGGACTCGGTTCATCCGACTTCCCGTGTGCCTGAGAAGCTGCACCGTGGGCCCCACCGCTGGCTCTTTTCTCTCTCCCCCTTTTTTGTTATTTCTTTTAAAGGTTTAATTCAAAAGAGAAACTTCAAAAATTCATTTCTCCCACGTCGTAATTCCAAAAATTATGAAATGTGTTTCTAAAATATTGTAAATTCAAGATCTTGCTAATGGCATAGGCCTTGTTCAATTTGGAGTTCATTTGTGTATTCTTGTGTATTTATTTGTTTTATTTGCATGTTGTTCCTTTTTCCGGTATATTCGCCCGAATAGGATTTGAAGACGCGGAGGATCTCCAAGTTGATCAAGCCCAAGAATACCAAGATCCTCTTACCTATACCCAAGGTGAGTCAATACTTTGATCATATTGATCCTATATTTTATGTAAATTATATTCATTTAAATAACCAAAATTGCATGCTTTAATTCTTTAATCAAATGTATGTTAAAGCTTAAGGTAGTTAAACACACATTTGATGACTAATTAATTAATATGCCATCCATTGATAATTGATTCCATTATTCCATGTAACCCTAGTAACTATATGGTAATACTAGTTACAGGTTGTACTTAAGCGACATGCTAGCCTTGCTTAAATCTTAGGGACATTAAATGTCCCAATCATCATCTTTAAACATGAAAATGGTTTGGGTAGTCATTATGTAAATGACCGAGATGGTTGAGTTGATGTATTTTACTCCTCAAAACCCTAATTGTTTGTTCCTATCTGGCGGATGATGTGATGAATGGTATATTCATGGGTGCTAATGTAGCCCAAAGAATGTTGGTTGTGAATGGTATAATGTTGATGGGTGCTAATACAGCCCAAAGAGATGGTGTATGTAATAAACCGCCCAGATAACCCCTAAGGACTTAATCTTGTCATGACCTCTCGTGTAAAACATGTACAACCACAAGTCTGCAAAATACAACTTGGCCTAGTAAATTTATTAGACCCTGAAAGTCATCTCACTAATGAAATGCGCAAGTGTGGACGCGGTCCAGCTTGAATGGGACACCAAGGAAGGGTGAGGTGCCTGCTACGACTAGTCGTAGGGGTGACATCCCGCACAAACTTATGGGACCCACCGCAAGCGTGGCCCATACGGGTAAGATGATGGAAGAGGGGCGAGGTAATTTGAAAGGTTACTGTGACGGTTGCTCAACTACATGACTACGGAATCATGTGGGGTAACGAGTATGAATATCTCTTGTGGGTACAGTGTACAACCTCTACAGAGTCTAAACTATTTAAACAGCCGCGCCTACGGTCAGAGACGGGCATGGGAACTTTACTTGAGTTAGTTCTATTTCAAAAACCTTTGTGGGTGGAATGAAAATGAGGTGGGCTCACCTAGCCCTAAGTTTGGATTTTACCTGAGCCACCGAGCTCAGCGGTGGTAATAATGGAGGTAGCTCCAATGAAGCATAGGTCGAGTTTCTGACAGAAGGAACCTCTACTGAAATAAATATTGCACAATTACTCTCTTTAATAAAATGCAATTTGTTAAAATGCTAAGTGATAGGACTTTGTAATTATGATAATTGAAAATGTTGCTTTAGCAAATAAAAGAACATGAGCCATCCTTGTTTAGCCTTGCATGTATATTATTGCATTGTGTGTTGGCTCGCGAGCATGGAAGTTGTGCTCATTCTCGCTCTTTTCCCCAAACCCTCAAAAGCAGGAAATCCTGAAGACTATGCGTACTACGAGGATCCAGAAGTTGGAGGCCCAGGAGATGATGAAGCGTAGTTTAGTCTTTAGCTGTTCTAGTCTCGCCCCAGTCTAGTTGACTCCGTTAGTGCTTGCGTGCATCATATATTATCTGAGTCTTTGGGTAATATCGGACGTACACGGGTTTCCCCAGTCGCTTGCCTGCGGAGAGATGTGCTCTCACCCTTTTGCTTCCATTGTCGCTTCTGCTTTTATAATGTAATCCTTGGCCTGTTCGGCCTTATTGTAAAATCCGATCCGATGCGGTCTATGTAAACTCTGTTGTGTTAAATTAATGACTGGTATGGTTTAATCTACAATATGTATGGAATGATTCAGTGATGTATCTGTGAGTGCTATCTACTGATCCAGGGAATAGTATGATGTTTTCACAGAGGATTTGGATTCTCGGAATTTGGGTCTGACATCAGGACTGAAGGAGAGGAAGAAAAATGCGGCGGCCCCTGTTAAACAAAACTGAAAATGAGTGAGGGGATTGCTTCAAGGAGCTCTGGGGTATGAATCGACGCGGGTAGAAGGGGGGCTGCACTGGTGCGATGAGGACCGAGAGGAGGTGCACAGCGGCTTGAACTCAAAGCTCGGTGCTTCGGGCAAACCACAACAACAAGTGCGAGAAAGAGGGAGAGCTGAGTGATGGAAAGGAGATGAGGGGGCCGGCTTGGGCTCTTTTATAGCCCGGAGGAGAGGATGGGAGATTGTCATTGAAGGCGCGGGGAAACTCGTGTGGTCCCGAGGGCGACAAGTGAGAGCACGGGGCGGGCGCAGAGCGATAGGACAGAGCGGGGCATTGGCACGCACAACGTGGTTCGGGCGCAGAGGGGGCGCTCTGGTGGCAAGACTAGGTAGGGAAGAGGGGTACCTAAGTCAAAGTGGGTGGAAGGAGCAGGTGGCAGCAGAGGGTGCCGGGCGAGGACAAGGCGCACGAGGGCGTGACAGAGCAGGCATGTGGTCGAAAGGGTCAGAAGGAAAGAAAGGGGCAGGGGGAGGAGAGGGGCCAGAGGGGTCGGAGGAAGGAACGGGCTAGGCCCAAGGGGCTTTCAAAAAAAATTTAAAATAAGTTTTTGAATTCAAACCAACTTTGAAGCATACGGGGAAGGTTTTTGGAAGTACACACTTAGCTTTAAATAAAATTTTAAAACTCCAACACAACTGAAATCCAAATAACAACCATCCCGAACATGGGATGTTACAACCACAAACATCAAATTTTGAAAAAGCTAATAAGTTTAAAACCCTAATAATGGAAAATAATAGCCTTCTATTTGCTGAGATTTCCTCTGCTTGCTAGAAAGAATTACGGAGCTAATAGTATCCATGCTTGATCAGGTTACAAGGCGGTGTGTGACAATCTGAAGTTCTGAGCTAAGGCGATTGCATCGAGATGGTACGGTTGCAGCCAGACCAATATACAGACGACGATGTTGTCAGCCCAACACTACCAGCTACCTGAGCATCCAACAGGACAACTTGCATGAGCATCCATCGGGACACTTTGGGTTTGTTTAGTTGGTATCCTGGATTCCATGTCTGAAAAAAATAATGCTTGAAGGTAGTCTGAAAAGTAGATGATAAATTTGAAGATGAGTTGTTTGGTTAGAAGTTTGTGCCTGAAATTGGTGACTAGAAAATAGAACGTTGGATCAAAACTATGAATGGTGGATCGAAGCTGCCTGGAGCCAGGCGCTGTTTTTGAACGCTTTGATTCGCTGCTCGCGTGGGCCTGGGAGGTTACACAGGAAACGAAGCAAACATCGAACCAGCAGCAGCCAGGTTCACTGCCGGTCAGGCAAAAAGCAACTAGGCTGCAAAGCAAACAAGCCCAACATCCAGGCTGAAGATTAGAGCTGTCATGCAGCCACTTGCTCCAGGCGACCTCAAATCCCCAAGAAAAGCCTCTCTCGCAGCTCAGGAAGGAAAGCCGTTCAGCTGTTCGACATGGCACACGTGACCTGCATAATTTCCTGATACCTCTCAACCCTGTATGATCTACACTTGACAAGGACGTGGTCGTACTGTATTTTGCCAAGCGGCAACGTGATCGATTAGGCTGTTCATGAGCTTCTGCTAGTTGGTAGTCTCAGAAAGCTTCCAGTGAGAATACGACTCTCCTTTCTAGACTTGAATCGATCGATGCCTTCGCTGAGATCTTTAGAAGGCAAGGATTCTTTTTCCTCCGTGCAGTCATGTAGGGTTTGCTGCACCGCTTACTAGCTCAAATTACATGACACACAAGGTGATAGGTAACACTTGGTGTGGAAATTGGTTTGGTTAAGTAGGCAGCCCAGCTCGCGTGCATGCCATTGCTACGCCTGGCCAGCCGTACGTCGATGAAGATTTTCAAGGCACGCAGCGGCGCTTGCGTGGCCGCTGTTTATGGCCTTATTATGGGCATATCGGCACCGGTGCAGCCAGCCAGAGTAAGGCATATAATGATAAAAAAAATGGTTTCATCTTGTGTCATGTAATTTGAGTTTTTATTCATTTATTGACCAGACATGTATTTTTGAAACCAAGGCCGATGTAATTCTCTTCTCCTTGAAATGAATACAGAGCTGCTGCCCTTGGTTGTAAAAAAAAAGAGTACATGTCCGATCAATAAACGTGAGGCCACAGTGACGGCCAATGGACTTGATTGAGAAAGACGCACATCAGGCACAAAAAAGCAAGGAAGTAGATAGAGAGAGAAAAAACAAAAATGGCTACAGAAACAATGCAAATTTGTGGTGTTTGCTCCGGACACTGTCTTTTTGTGTCTTTATTGAAAGACACTAAACTTTGGTTTCTCTTTATCGAAACACACTCAAACCAGTATACTATTATTTCCGACCGAAAGAGGAGAAAGAAGGTTAGTGAAATGTCCATCTTATCCTTCTGGTCGTGCCCCGCCATGACCTCCTGGATGAGTAGCTTGTCGAGCCGAGCGAGCCCAGCACCCTCAGTGACCATTTCCATCACCACCCGCGACCTCCTTGGTAAAGTTCACTGTCATGCGGGCCCAATTTGTAAGTTTTAGGGGCACTAGACGTCATTTACAAAAATTTCTCTCTCCATCTCAACCAACAATGATATTCTAAAGGTCTCAGTGTCCTACAACAAATAGCCACAAAAGTATATAGTGTCTTTTAGAAATGACATAAAAAGACAGTGTCTTAGAGCAAACATCATAAATTTGCAGAGTTCGGTAACCAATTTTGCAACAAAAAAAAAGACATACAACTAACACATGCGAAAGAATAGCATGGGGCAACCAACCGAAGGCTAGTCCAAAGGTAATCATGTAGTGCGGGGAGGTTCCAGATGTTCATGACCACATTTGCAAATATAGGGCTAAAGAGATTCAGGATAAAGGCTTAAAATAATGCTTCAAAAAGTTGCAACATAAAATCAACATGTAAAGAAGCACCATGAGTCACTACTACAGAAAGAGTCATCACAGACAATCCTAAATCGTCATCACAGACGATTTCTGAACCGTCTGACTTTATGTGTTTATCATAACAGGCGGTTATCACAAACGGTTTTGAGCCGTGCAGCGATAATCAACAACACGAGCGGTTTTATGGTATAAACCGTCTGTGAAGACCAACTATCACATAGCTTATATGTACCAACGATGCAGTAATTAGATATATAACACAAGAGGTTAGTAAAATAATAAATGCGTGATATCATAAATATCACGAGCGGTTTTTTTAGTAGTAGCCGTCTGTGATATATAGGATATCCTGAGCGGTTTTGGTGGTATCCGTCTATGATTGAATACGTATCACGACGGTTGTTAGTAGTAGTAAATGCGTGATTGTATATATATCAGATGGTTAGTAAAAATAGTCGCTCGTGATTTACGACATATCATGCATTTATTTGTTAGTGGTAGCCGTCTGTGATAGTATGCAGTCACATATGGTTTGTTGGTGGTAGCCGTCTGTGATAGTATGCATTCACAGATTGTTTTTTTATGGTAACCGTCTATGATAGTATGCATTCACAGATGGTTTTTACGTTTTTCGGCTAGCCTCAGGTAATGCTAGCTATACCCTCTGAAAACAAGCAAGCAGAAAACAGATATATCACAATTGATTTGATATAGAACAACTCAAAGTGATTTAAAAACTCAATATCAAATACAAAGTGATTTGAATTACAACTCAAAGTGAATTATAATAAATCGGTGTCGCCGGGGTGAAACTCTCCATTCTGGTGAATGATCTCCCCCGTGATGAAGTTGGCGAGTTGTCCTATATATATATATATATATATATATATATATATATATATATATATATATATATATATATATATATATATATATATATATATATATATATATATATATATATATATATAACTATTTGGAATCACGTAGTTCCTTTAGTGCCTATGTTGCGGAGGAGGGACACACAAGGAGGCGATACATATACACTGACTAAATATATATATATAAATTATATATATATATATATATATATATATATATATATATATATATATATATATATATATATATATATATATATATATATATATATATATAGTTGTATCGCTCGCTCTTTGTGTGTCCCTCCTCCGGCAACATAGGCACTAAAGGAACTACGTGATTCCAAAAAGTTATTCTCGGACATTTCAAACGAAGGAAGACTACAATAGACTTACGTATGGAGGAAATGAGCATACCTGTCGAGTAATTTTTGCACAATGGTGAAGTCGTATTTTTTGTCGACTAGGGAATCAATGTATATTACCTTGTTCCACGTTGGTACAATGACTAAAAGGATCTAGTGGTACCTATGAGTATGTCGCTATAGTCATTAAACCTAAGTTCGTGTTGCGTATAAAGAACAAATTAAATTTGTATAGCAAGTAGTGAAGCATTTACCCCTGGTTGTAGGGCACCAGTATGTAGTCCTTGTCGCGGTGAGTAAACAATCCCCTCATTATGTACTTCTCGACGTAGGATGCATCTTGGGTGATGCTTTGCTAAGAGATCAACTTTGGGTCGAGGAAACCCACCGGCTGTTGTGATTGCCGGGCTTCTTGCACCATGTATCTATGCATAAGCAATGAGTTATGACATTTATCGGTATTGCGTGAATGTAGAACAGGCTATAAGTAGGGGAGGACGACGACGCGGAGAGGGTAGGCTCGAGAGGAACACGGGAAGTAAGGGCGCTGGGGAGGTGGACCGTAGAGTAAGCTCTGAGGATTGAGGAGTAGTAAGGATGCAAACCCTAGCGGGACCCTACTTATAAATGCATATCGCAGATGGTTCTCTTAAAGAACCATCTGTGATATATAATATCACAGACGGTTCTCCTAAAGAAACATCTGCGATAAATGAATATCACAGACGGTTCTATTCCAGGACCGTGTACGATAATGGAGCATATCACAGATGGTTCTATTTCAGGACCATCTGCGATAATCAATAATATCACAGATGGTTCTATTTTAATAACTGTGTGTGATAAGTATCACAGACAATTTTATTATGGAACCGTCTGTGATGCTCAGCGTGCGTGGGGGAAATTTTTAGATGCGTGAGCGGGAGATGGAATGTTTTGGCGCCTTCGTTATCACAGATGGTTTATTCCACTAAACCGCATGTGATAGTTCCTTCTATAGTTAAAAAAATATTCTGTTTTTCGGCTAGCCTCAGGAAATGCTAACCATGCCCTCTGAAAAGAATATTTTTTTCGGCCAAACTCAGGAAATGCTAGCCATGCCCTCTGAAAACAAGAAAGCAGCTGATACAATCACAGATGGATTGATTTCTTAATTAGTGAATCAATTACAATGGAATAATTCCTTAATTACATGCCGAGTTTGTTAATTACAATGGAACAATTTTCCAAATAGGTGTCACCGTGTGAAATCATTCCACTTGCTATTTCATTTTAAAATATAGCCCTTCACGATGATCGACACGCATATAGCTAGCTTCCTCACTGGGTTCTTCCTCGAGCCTGATGTTGTCTCCGAAAGGAGGCAACTCGTCAAATTGATTCTACTCTTCCTCATTCACGACATTCTCAACTAAGGCAATCCTTTATTTTCCATGAAGAACTACGTGACGGTTCTTATTGGCCGGGTCCTTTACATAAAAAACTTGAACAACTTGCTTAGCGAGTACGAATGGTTCGTCCTTATATCCGACACATTCGAGATCCACAGTATTGACGCCGTACTTGTCGACATTCACACCCTATGGAAGTTTGACCCAATAGCACCGAAACAGGGGGATCTTAAAAAGTACGTAGTCGAGCTCCCAAATCTCCTCTACGAACCCATAGTACGAGCTCAACCCAGCGGTATTGAACTGCTCGTGAAACGCATCTATGCGAACACCACTGTTCTAGAATATGCTCTTCATATCTTGAGTTGTCATGTAAAATGTGTACCCATTTATGAAGTATCCTTGCCATGTCACAATAGTAAATTTTGGCCCTTTTGCCAACCATGGCAGCGTATCATCACTTGATGATGGCCTCCCAGTGAATCGCACCTTTAACCATGCGTTGAACCGGCGGTTGTGCTCTCTCATGATCCAAACCTCTGACCGGCCTAGATTCTATTGTTGTACCATATCTTTGTGCTCGTCGATGTACGTGGACACTTGGGTCATGTGTTGCAAGACTGTGAAATGGGCTTGAGCGTACACATTGAAATCGGTAGTGATTGCTTTCCTTTCGATGGTCCCGATACCCTCTAGCCTCCCCTCATGACGAGATAGAGGCACACCTATCGGTTCCACCTGAGGCATGTAGACGACGTAGAACTCAATGACCTCTTCGGTTGCATAACCTTCGATGATGTTGCCCTCTGGCCGAGATCGATTCCGTACATAGGACTTGAGAATTCCCATGTACCTCTCGAACGGCGCATATGACGTAGGAACACAGGGCCGCATATCTTTATCTCTTTCACAAGGTGAACAGTGAGATGGACCATGATATCAAAAAATGACGAAGGGAAATACACCTTAAGATGACATAGAGTCATCACCACCTCGGCCTGCAGAGCATCTAGTCCTTGGGGATCGATGACCTTCTGAGCAATTGAGTTAAAGAAATAACACAGCCTCATGATTGCCACTCGGACCTTGTTCGGTAAAATACTTCTAATTGCAACAAAAAGCATTTGTGTCATCAGCACATGACAATCATGAGACTTCATACCAATTAATTTCAAATCTTCCATAGAAACAAGTTTCTTTATGCTGGCGGTGTAACCAGACGGAACTTTCACACCATGTAAGCTCTGGCACAGTTCCTTTCTCTCGACCTTGGACAGAGTGTAGCAAGCTAGGGGAAGATACATTCATACTTTGTCGGTCTCTTTCAGTGCTAACTCGGTCCTTATGTTCATATCAACCAAGTCACGACGTGCATTGACACCATCATTTGTTTTGTCACGAATGTTTAGTAAGAGACCAATCAAGCTATCACATACATTCTTCTCCACGTGCATGACGTCGATGCAGTGGTGAACTTCTAAGTGCTCCCAATAAGGTAAGTCCCAAAAAATTGATCGCTTCTTCCAGATGTTCTTCTGACGGGTCCTCAATTTACGAATCTTGCCAAGCACAACATCGATATCCTTGACCATATCATAGACATCTTTCCCTCTAAAAGCTCAGCTGAACCGTCCTCTTTATTTTCGTCGAATTGTTTCTTCATCTTGCGGTATGGGTAATACCTGGGAAGGAACCTACGGTGACGCATGTACACAATTTTGCGTGAGTTGTTCAGCCACACTCTCGGTATCATGTAAGCAGTGCAGACATGCTTTGGCTCCTTTTGTACTGAACCCCGACAGGTTACCAAAGGTAGGAAAATCATTGATGGTGCAGAACAACATGGCGCGTAAAGTGAAGTTCTCTCGTTTGTACGCATCCCATACTTATATCCCTTCGTTCCACAGTGTCACAAGATCTTCCAGCAATGGTACTGGGTACACATCAATATCGTTCCTAGGTTGCTTCGGCCCTTGGATAAGTAGTGACATCAAAATGTACTTCCACTTCATACACAGCCAAGAAAGAAGGTTGTACATACATAGATTCATGGGCCAGGTGCTATGTCGGCTGCTGTAACATCCCGTTTTGGGACGTAAATAGTAATTACAATTTGGTTCTTGGTTTTCAAAGTTTATTTCAAATTATCGTATTTTCTCAAATCTTCTAGCTTCTAGCTAAGCTCGGGTTTGTGTTTCAAACCTCTTTGCAATTCTCGAATTCAAAATTCAGATTCGAATTCCTCTTTTCGATTTTGGGCCTCTTTTCACCTTTGCCTCTCCTTTTTCTTTGGGCTCAGCCCCATCTCCTCCTTGGGATGGCCCAGCTCCCCCAACCCATTTCCTCGCTCTGGCCCACTTGGCCCACCCCTCCCTGGCCCAGCCTCACTCCGGCTGATCCCCCTCCTTCTTTTCTTGGCTCGGCTCCCCTTCCCTTTGTCTTCTTCTACACTCGACCGCTCACGCCACGCAAGCGCTTGGTCGGCGCCGCACTGCACGCCGCTCGGGTGGGCACTGCTGTGAGACGCCACCCTCTGCCGCCCTCGTGCACCGCCTGCAGGTCCCACCTGCCCACGAGCGCCCACGCCTCCCTCTGTCGCTAGTGCACGCCGCCCCCTAGCACCAAAGCAGTCGCCTTCACCACCTACTGCACATGCGCCGCTTTGCCCTACTTTGGCGACCTACCCCATCAAGCTCCCACCGCTTGGCCTCCGGTCTTCGCCATGGAGTCGATGCTCGCATCGATCGCGTCACCGCCTGTCTTCGCCGCCAGCCGTTCCCACCTTGTCCCGTCGCTGCTCGGTGCCCATCTTTGTGCTGCCGCTCTGTCTCTATCCTTGCCGGATCGAGCGCCGCATGAGCCCCCAACATCTCTCTTCCCCCACCACCCTCCATCATCAGCTTAAGAGGTCCCCTCCTCCCCTTGCCTCCCCTCCCCACCGGCGCCCTGCCCCTTTCTCTCACCGCGCTTACAAGCTGCCGCTCCCGCCTTTGGCCGCGCCGCCTCGCCGCCGTTCGGCCACTCCGATGAGCCCTTGCCCTGGGCGACCCCCTCATGAGGAGCCCCCGGAGCCAAGGAATCCACCCCCACCTCCCTTCTTCTTCCCTACCACCGAGGAGCCTCACCGCTGGAGCTCCCTTCTTCTCCGCCCCGGCCGCCGCCGCCTTGCCACCACGGACGCCCCCAAGCCACCCCGACGGCTTCCCCACCTCCAGGCGCCACCCATGCGCACGCCGCCCTCCACTCCGTGCCACCCCACCGCCGAACCACCTCGCGCATCCATGAGCCCATGCTGCCGCCTTTTGAGTCCCGCCGCCTTCTTTGTGCGTTTCCGGCGCCGCCGCCGCCAGTGGGGCCACCACCCTCATGGGGCCCCATTCCACTTGCTCTCTAGCTGCCCACCACCCACCTCACTGGCGCCGCCACCGATCCCTACCGCCCGTGCCTCCCTCTGCTCCCTTTCCTCTTTGGTCGAAGGCATGGAATGGGAATGGGGAATGGCTCAGGGCCCCACCTGTCATTGGCCCTAGCCCCTCTCCCTCTCTCTTTGACAAGTGGGCCCGCAACAGTACACCCCCTGGACCGGTGCGCATGGACATGGTCCATGTACTATGTGGTGCACCGATTTCTCTCTCCTCTTTTTAATTTCCCGATTTAATTCCAATTCAAACTTCGAAAGTCTCGTTCTCCCTCGTCGTAACTCCAAAAATTATGAGAATTGTTTCTGAAATTTTGTAAATTCAAGATCTTACTAATGGCACTAGTCTTGTTTAATTTGGAGTCCATTTATTATTTCTTTAGTATTTATTTGCTCTCTTTGCTTGTTTGTGCCTTTTTTCGGTACATTCGTCCGAATAGGATTCGAAGACGCAGAAGATCTCCAACTTGATCAAGCACAAGACTATCAATACTCTCTTACCTATAACCAAGGCAAGTCGATACTTTGATCATTTTGATCCTACATTTTATGTAAATTATATTCATATAAATTACCAAATTTGCATGCTTTAATTCTTTAATCAAATGTATATTAAATCTTAAGGTAGTTAAATACCCCCTTGATGATTAATTAATTATTATGCCATCCATTGATAAATTGAATCCATTATTCCATATCACCCTAGTAGCTATGTGGTAATTACTAGTTATAGGTTGTACTTAAGCGACATGCTAATCTTGCTTAAGTACCAGGGCATTAAAATGCCCTAATCATCATATCTTCAAACATGAAATGGTTTTGGTCAGTCATTGGAGGGCCATGACTGAAGTGAATGAGATAATTTAGTTTTACCCCTCAAAACCCTAATAACTTGCTATTACCACATCTGGGCGTATGGAATGGTGGTGGGTGCCATCAGGGCACGAGAGTGGTTGGTATGTGGTATGAACCGTCCGGATGGATTAAGGACTTAATCTTGTCATGACCTCCTGTGTAAAACACGTACAACCACAAGTCTACAAAGTGCAACTTGACTTAGTAAATTTATTAAACCCTGAATGGCATCTCGCTGGATGGATAATAGAAACGTGCAAGCGCTGGCTACGTCCAGCTTGAATGGGACACCGATACAAGGTGAAGTCGCCTGTCGCCAAGGTGTAGTCCAACTATTCCTATCGCCGAGGTGAACATCTCGCACAACGTATGGGCGTAACCCCATATGGGTGAAATGACGGATGTGGCGAGATATTTTGAAAGGTTACTGTGACGGTCTCTCGACCACATGACTAAGGAATCGTGTGGGGCTACGAGTTGACTATCTCTTGTAGGTATAGTGTACAACCTTTGCAGAGTCTAAATTGTTTAAACAGCCACGCCTACGGTCAAAGGCGGACATGGGAACTTAACTAGAGTTAGTTCTATTTTAAAAACCTTGATGGTGAGATGAAAAATGTGGTGGGCTCATCTAGCCCTGAGATTGGATTTTTCCCGAGTTTTTGGACTCAGTGGTGTTAATGAGTGGGGATAGCCCCAATCAAAAGAAGCATGCGGTATAGGTTCCGACGGAGGGGGACCTCTACTGTGAGGATCCCCGGGTTATCTCCGTAAGACCGAGACTAAGCATGGTCTTATAGACATAACTCTGGGCCTCAAGTAAATGGATTCCAACTTAACTCCATCTAAGCGAAAGGCTTAACTGAAAACTAGAGCCCCGACGATCATGCGCGCTGCTCCTCTGCGAGCACTACATGATTGTCGGTTCTCCAACAGGCCAAGCACTACACTTAGTGAGTTAAATGGGAAGCCATGAACAACGAGTATGAATTCATATTGGCTCCCAAGATCAGCGACCAATATGCTCATACTCTCATACAACGTTGATCACATCCATACAACATTCATACATTCATAGTTCAAAAGACATAAATCATAATAGTTCCAGTCTACAACTATTACAAGTGGCCGACCGGCCAAATTCCAATAAGATCATTAAGTAACAGTGGAAGAAAAATAAACAAACCAAGGTCCAGCAAGGTATGCCCCATAACCCATCGGCAATCGACTGGGAGTTAAATAATAGCACTACTCGTCAGCGTCACCTAAATCGGCGCTAAGGAGCTCAACAGGCTCAAAACCTTCCTCACCTGAAATTGCAGCAACCGGGTTGAGTACAAAGGTACTCGCAAGTCTTACACAAATAAAAATTAGTTATGCTAGAGGTTGTTCCAAAGGATGGCTCATATTAGCTTAGTTTTGCAAATGAGACACAACAATTTACAACCTACACATACTAGTTTTTCAAGTGCCATTTCAAAATCAGATTTGAAGTAGAAGTAAAGCATGTGAATAAGTAATAAATTGAATAACAAATGAATCATACAAATAGCAAAGTGGCTATCCACTTTGATACAACAACAAGCATGAACATCCCATTCATGACGAGGCCCAAGTTATAACCACAATTTTAATTCCAAGTCTAACAATAGCAACCATATAACTCAAGTGGTCGTCCATAACCGTGGACACGGCTATTCGAATAGATTTATACCCTGCAGGGGTGTACTACTTTACCCACACGACTTGATTAGCCCGTAAGCCTCCAGATGGCTCCGAATATAGCATACTTCCTATGGTATGCCGGCTGGGTAAACCAAGACTTAGTATTTTTCAGCAAGTTGACATTATTGAGTTGAATCACCCATGCTTGACGTAACCCCACTTAGGATAGGCTACACCACCTACCAACCAAATGGACACGCAGGTTGTGCCGGGAATACCGACCCAATGAATAAAGTTTAAATAGTGCTTACCCGCACAATAAAGAATTGCAATCGGCACCCTACGAAACATATGCGATGGAACACATATACTTCCTCACACCACCAGTCATCAACTCAACAACACCAACCCCTTACTTAACCAAGCAGTGCCCATACACCGTGTGTGGAAGCACGAGTTTTACTTGAATCAAAGATGTTACCAAAGTTCGGTCCTTAATTGTCCAAATAAGTCAAACACTTACCCAAGCTCGTGTACAAAGTCACCATCACTAACCATCACTTGTCCAGACCAAAAGCTCATTTAAAATGACAAAATTTAACTTATAAAACAGATACGAAGATCTAAAACAAAAGTATATAATGAGAGTTGTGTTTATCCCATAATTGTCTGGTTATGCCCGACAATCAACTATCGGTTCTAGCCTTGCATGGCTAAGCAAACCCGAACAATATATTTCAATCATCCTAGCTTAAGCATGTGGTGCTGGAATAATTCAAGGATAACCTTAATGAATAGGAGATAACTAATCTACACATCACAAAAATAGCGACATTATCAAAATAGCATGCAAGCAATTATCATTGCGCTAACTTAACAAAACTGGGATCAAATATGATGCAAAAGAAAGTTCAAATGATGCTTGCCTTGCTGGTAGCTTAGTTGCTCTCCCTCAGTAGCGTATAGGTCAATATCGATAGGCTCGGTATCTATATAAATACAATACCGAATAAACATCGAGAAATACCCAAAAAATCAAAATACTAAAAAGTGCATGATTTTTCTACAGTATCTAAGTCATGATTTTAGATGAATTTAGGTGGAATAATTATTCCATTTGGATTTAGTATGTGAGAGTTATGAAGGTTTGAATTTCAGATTTCAATATATCCTCACTTAAGCAATTTAATTATTTGGCCAAAATTTGCAGAGCAGTGGAGGATACAAAGATTACATAGATAAATAGGGAATATTATTACAAGACCAGAATAGTTGAGTTTACCTCATTTGGAGTTTTTATGCATTAGTTATGAATTTTCTAAGTTATCAGCATTCTCTTTTGTAAAAATAAAGGTGTTAATAGATCAAGCTCCAAAATAATACTCTCTGCTATAGATACATGTTTGAAACCTATTCTAAAACAAATTTCACTTAAAATTAAAATTATCAAAACTGGTTTCATCTATTTTGGAGTTAAGATGAATCGATTATGAATTTTTAAAGTTAAAAGCATTTTTAGTGTATAAATATATTTAGTTTTGGATCATTTTCCACCAAATATATTTTCTGGGATAGTGGCATGTTTGAGACCAATTTTATAACAAATTTCATTTAAAATTAAAATTAACAAAATTGGTTTCACTGTTTTTGGAGTTAATATGAATTAGTTATGCATTTTTTAAATTATTCATATTTTTCAGTGTGCAAATAATTCGATTCGGATTTTCTAAAAGAACTAAATACTTTTCTAACTCAGCTACAGCTAGCCAAAGAGGATGACAAGTGGGACCGGGGTCAAGGGTTTGACCTAGTCAATATTGACTTGGTCTCGGCCGAACTATGCTAAAGGCGCATTCCAACGAATACGTCTTCTAATCGTGAAAACGTAAATTCGTCCAAAGCATACTAGGAATACATCTATCCGTAAGCGAAAACGTATTTTAAAAATCTACACTCACACTTAATCGAACGCATGGGCCCACATGTCATACAACTAGGCCAACGATTACTCAGTTTACCACCAAGATTTTCCGACAAAGATCTGCAATTAAAGACTAATTACTGCACTTAATTCCTAATGATCTGCTACAGCTCCTATTGGGAAATCCGACAACGCAGGGGGGGAAGCAAGCGCGTGCGGAGGTGAGGCCGCCGGTGCAGCGGTGACGCCCTGGGGCCGTGAGGCTCCCTACGAGGTGACCAGGCCCTTGGCGAACCCAATGACGCAAACACGAAGCCCAATGGTCACCGGAGCTCGCCGGACTACCACCCGAAGCGGCGACGCCAAAATGGCAAAAGAGACAATGATGCCTTGGTGGTTTTTGAGCAAACCAATCAAGGCTGGAGCTACTAGAGGGTTCCTAGAGACTTACCAGAGGGAGAGAAAGGTTGAAGGAAGCTTCAGGAGAAGTCGTCCACGGCAATGGCGATTTATGCAGTACCACTTCTACGAGGAGGGGCTATATGGGGAACAAGAAAGGGATTGAGGGTTAGACTAGCACCAGAGGGTATGAGAAGGTGTCACATAACCGATTGAAGAATGGCTAACTGCAACGCAAGTGGCCGGAATAGGGTTTTCGGTCGACAAATGGAAAGCTTCAAAATTCCTGGGCTCCTGTGAAGCATAAGCCCAATTGGTTGAGGGGAAAGTAATGTCGTGTTAAAGGACCCAAAAGGACGACAAGAAAAGCTTAGGTTCTCACCGGAGATGAAGATGGCCAAAAAGGGTTAGTCCCGGGCACGCTCTGAGGTCGCCGAGAGCACGATAGTGTTCCAAGAGCTACAAATGAAGACAACTGCTCAGGTTAGCTCAAATGGACACGGCGTGGAGAGAAGAAAGTGAAGGGCACCGTAGAACGGAGCTTACCCGTGAGGTGCACACGAGCGAGCGTCCTTCTCCTCGGTCAACAGGAGGAGAAGTAAGGAAATGTGAAGGCTTGGAGATGACTTAAGCTCAAGTGAGAAACAGAAAGGAGGCGGCGTCAAGTGGCGAAGCCCAGGGATAGGTCAAGCGGGCGGTCACGATCACGGCATCACCGGGTCGGCAGAAAGCTCGGCGCGTGGCGGGCTCGCCTGAAACGCGCCTGCGAGTGGAAGAAAGAGCCGATCGGTGGGGTCCACGATCGGTGACTCGATCTTAGTTGATCCGGTCGGATCAATTCGAGTTAGGTTCAAGCCGGTTGAACAGTGCAAAGTTTGACTGAGAATTAAAATAGTTTCTCCACTTTGACCAAGGTACTAAAAATAGAAATAAATTTCCTAAAAATGTGAAATAAATCACAGGGGTTCCTGGGTAGGTCTAGTGTCCATAAAAATTATTGAACCTTACTGCTCATGAAATAAAGTGTATAATTTAAATTCAAACTTAATGTAGGTCATTAAATTATGTTTGAATTTTCTTAGGGTTTAAACCAGTCCCAAAAATTTGGGAAAAATTATATTAATTCATTATACCAGTTCTAGTATTTGAATAAATTATTTCCAAGTGATCAACATAAGGTTTCGTTTCTTTCTTTGTTTGGAATTAAGTTTTAAGGTGTAGGTTTTATCTTTTATTCTAGATTTTCCAAGTGCAATATATAATGCAAATGTTTGAAAACAATGATGCATGCTCATGAGATGCATAATAATTCTCTTTATTAATTTGGGGATGTGACATCTACTGAAATAATTATTGCACAATTACTCTCTTTAATAAAATGCAATTTGGTTAAAAATGCTAATTGATGGGACTTTGTAATTGTGATAATTGAAAATGTTGCTTTGGCAAATAAAAGAACCCGAGCTATACTTGTTAAGCCTTGCATGTATATTATTGCATCTTGTGTGTTGGCTCGCGAGCATAAAAGTTGTGCTCATTCTCGCTCTTTCCCCCAAAACCCTCAAAAGCAGGAAATCCTAGAGATTGCGAATACTACGACGATCCAGAAGTTGGAGGCCCAAGATATGATAAGGAGTAGTTTAGTTCTTTTAGTCTAGATCTCGCCTCAGTCCAGCTGACTCTGTCGATGCTTGCGTGCATCCTATATTATCTGAGTTTTCGAGTAATATCGGACGCACACGGGTTTTCCTAGTCGCTTGCCTATGGAGAGATGAGCTCTACCCCTTTTGCTTCCACTGTAGCTTACGTTGCTTTCATGTAATGTAATCAATTTGGCTTGTTTGGCCCTTTTGTAAAACTCGACCCGACGTGGTCTATGTCACTCTGATGTTTGTAATATATTTGAACGGTTTATTCCACTAAACCGCCTATGATAGTTCTATAGCCAAAAAATGTTCGCACACCATCATAAGTAGGGCCAATCCTGAGCTTTCTCATCTTCTTCTAGTAGTTGAGCTCAGCTCTTTCTCCTTCTGGTCTCACCTCACCTCATCTCCTCCTCTTGAGTGAGGGCCATATGTCTGAGGCGTCGAGCTCACTGAATCGGAGGACCCTAGCACTAGCCAATGCTAGGCTGGTGGATTGCCCTAACAGCCGTGTGAAGCAAATGTGTTCTATGCCAACACCGAGGGAAATACTGGTCGGGTGTTTTACAAATGTCCTTATTTCTCAGTAAGTAAACTTAAGTTTGATTTCTTGCGGTTTGGATGTTTCTCCAGTAGCTATGAAATGTGTGTGCTATTTTGGCGTTTGTACGGTTCTGTAGGCTGGAGGATGTCAATATTTCTAGTGGATGAGACACCATGGATAGAAAGGGCCTTGCGACAATCTGAGAAAAGGATGGATTCGAAATTTGGAAGCGAGAGAATGGAAGTTGTCTTTGGAGCGAGAGGCTAAACATCTTTGGAGTTGAAGATGGGCGCGTGCAGACCATATCAAGTGGTGGAAAAAGACGTGTGTGTGTGTGTATCATTGTTGTAATTTATGGCATATTTGTGAAGTAGCCGGTTTCTGTAGTAGTATGCAAAATATCACAGATTTATTCTAACCACAAACCGTTTGTGATAAGACATATCCTGTATTATTTTTAATAACCATCTGTGATATCATAATTATCACAAACAGTTCCAACTACAAACCGTTTGTAATAAGACATATCACAGACGATTATGAAAAATAACCGTCGGTGGTATTATAATTACCACAGACGGTTATTAAAAATAACAATCTGTGATAATTGTAATATCACAGACGGTTTGTTCCACTAAACCGTCTGTGGTAGTTCCTTCCATATTAAAAATATTCTATTTTTCGGCTGCTAGCATCAGGAGCATCACTAAAAAACCACTAATTTTACAAGTAGTTCAACACCTGTGCAAAGAACTTGGCGTACTCATGCCAAATCCTACAGTCGTTGTTGCAAAAGACGACGTAGTCGTCCCACCCTTCCATCATGCCGCAACCAGTTCTCGTGCACCGGTTGCCATCCTCCGATAGCACCCACACCTGACCCGATGGCCCGTCCATCTTCCACATCGCTACCTGGAACGAGTCCGCAGTGAGCCTTCGGCATCGCTTGCACTCCTGGTTGGTCCTCTTGGCCGTCTCGCACCCGCCGGTCAGCTCGCCCTTGACTTGACTGATGTATTGCTTCCAAACGTAACTCACCTTGCCGGCCTTGTAGAGGAGGAGGCCGAGCACGTAGGTCGCGACCTTGTGGTCGGCAACGTTCCCCCGTTCAAGGAACATGAGGCCGTGCTACATGTCATGGTGTGCGAAGATGAGCGTAGGGCCGATGATGAAGCAGGCCTCCGGATTGCCAGCGCCGGCTAGGTGGTTGACGACGGTGAGGTAGCAGTCATTGTCCAGCCACTTCATTGCTTCCTCCCGCTCCAGCGCCACGCGCTTCCCCGCGGCACGCTTCTTGGATGCCTTGTACATGGCCTTGCAACTCCAATATACATACACAATTCAAGACGTTAGAATTACTCTGTAAGAGAAAATTAAAATTAAGGGTGTTGTTGCTAGTCAGATTAGTGACATGTTTAGCTAGTCAAATTAAAAGGCTAACATGTATGCATGCATAGATTGGTTGCACAACAAACAGTAGTACGTATTTTTGTAGGTATATATATAAATACGTACGTGGCTCGTAGGTTGCAGAGGTCAGCCATGGGATGAGGAGAGCTCGCGGCCACGAGGCCGACGATGTTGACGACGACATCGTTACAAAGAGCGACGGCGATCATCGATCTCCTCGACTTGGTCTTCGCCATCACGCTCTGTGTGCTCACCATGGCGCGTGATGTACGGTCTGTGAGTTTTCAATACCGTAGTGATCGAGTTTTTTTTAACTCTACTGGTTGTTGATGGAGGGCGCGAAAGACATCATCATTCTTTTAAAACATATCACAAACCGAGATGAAGAGACGCATCGTAATGTCGGTGCACGAGACGAAGAGACGCATCGTAATGTCGGTGCGCGAGACGAAGAGACGCATCGTGCGGGAACCGAAGAGGCTTGAACATTTCACAGACGGTTCCAACTACAGACCATCTGTGATACATATCACAAACAATTATATTTAAACAACCATCTGTGATACATATCACAGACAGTTATATTTAAACAACCATCTGTGAAATATCCATTATCACAGACGGTTCTTTTTAATAACCGTATGTGATAATTATATATCATAGATGGTTTTTTTCACTAAACTGCCTGTGATAGTGTTCAGCATAGACAGTAACTTAACTTCAAACTGGATTTTTTTATATCATTTTTTGTATTTACATATGGCCAAACAGCGTGGCCAGTTGCATCTTACAAAAGATTTAAAAATAGTAGAAATAATAAAAGATCAAGTCTTTCTAGTGGCCCAAGTAGTCTGCTATCTCCGTTATCAAAGCTTTGTGATGCACACTAGCCCGTGAGAGCCAATGCACCGACTTGCCCGATCTCACGGCGTAGGATCAAGAACGGTACTTTAGGGAATTTGTAACCCAACGACGAGGAAGCCAACCGTAGCACGCTTTCGAGACAATCGCTAGTCCACAAATCTGAATACTAACTTTCGAGACAACTTCATACGATGGTGTAGAGGCACAAGCTAGGTGCGATCATGAGAATCACAAGAACACGGGAAGCAAGAACACTCTCATTGTTCTTAATAGATCAATCTGAAAAAAAGTTGTAGTCTGAAACAAACCCCAACATGCAGCCGAACACATGGAGTGCTTTCCTTCTTGGACTTGGTCTCCTTATTCCAACCGCACCATAACTGGGTGGTTTGCATGCATGCAAATCCTCCCTTTATTCTCTCTCCCTATCTCTAAACCAACCGTCCAACATGTGTGAGAGAGAACAGCAGCACTTGGACTTGGGCATGCATGCGTGAGAGATAAAAGATGGACAGCCTTTCTTTTCCTTGCGCATGTAGCAAGCCTTCCCATTTGTGTCGACCTGCATGTGGGCCATGCTAGCTTATTTATCCATCTTGGGCTGGTTTAACTGCAAGCAAATAAGTGTATAGCAGCTCTTCTTCTCTTCGCTAAAGTTCTCATGCATTGGCTCCTCGCCCATGTACCTAAGTAACACCAAAGTAGAACACATGGGTAGCATTTGCTAAATCATTTAAATCAAAATTAAACTCAAGTTAGCTTTAACTTTGTGATTGGATTTGTTTAGCATGGGCTGCGAGTAATTGGACCGTCGTATACTTTCTCCTTTGATTCAGTAGAACTAGAATCACCATGTGTATCGTAGGTGTTGGTTGTGTAGGTGTATATATGCATGGGATGTCCACATATCCT
The DNA here is from genome assembly GCA_036346405.1 of Phyllostachys edulis. Classification (NCBI taxonomy): domain Eukaryota; kingdom Viridiplantae; phylum Streptophyta; class Magnoliopsida; order Poales; family Poaceae; genus Phyllostachys; species Phyllostachys edulis. The sequence continues at coordinate 36,338,130 of CM070552.1, forward strand.
CCCCTCTTGAAAAGGAGTAGTCCTCGACTCGATGGAGTCTCAAAGAGCGGGACGGATCGGCAACATTGAATGTGGCACTAACACCATACTCTCCGGGTAGCTCAATCTTGTATGCATTATCGTTGATCGTTTCAAGCACTTTAAAGGACCATCACAGCAACGTAACTTGCACTTGCGTAACTCCGGAAGCGTTCTTTTCTCAAGTGCACCCAAACGAGCTCTCCCGGTTCAAACACCATCTTCTTTCTTCCTTTATTTGCTCGTTGCACATACTTTCTTGTCATCTCCTCTATATTCTCCTTCGCTTTCTCATGGATCTTCTTAATGAAATCAGCACGTTTACTAGCATCCATATTAGCTCGTTCCTGCAATGGCAATGGCAAAAGATCGATGGGAAAGTCTCGATAAGTCTCGGTATTTTCTACTACTTATCTATTTCAAACTTAGCTTTGTGCAAATAAAAGAACTCTAAAACTTCCCTTGACTAGCCCTGCATCTATACAATTTGCATTGTGTGTTGCCTCGCGAGTACGGTTGTGTACTCAGGCTCGTCCAATATATTCTTTTAGACCCATGCGATCAAGACCCCTACGACTACCACTACCACTCGGAGGTTGTACCAGAAAATGGTGAGGATGATGAAGCTTAGGCTAGGACCCCCAGTCGCTTGCCTGTGGGCAGAGTGAATGGATCCACTACGACTTGTTTTGCTTCCGCACTTACCTTTTGTTTCTATACTCTGACTCTTGTAAGATTTCTGTTTTGTGGCTCTTTTGTAAAACAATTGGCCGCACAGCCTGATATGTATAAATATAAATGTTATGTTGCGAGCTTGTACTGTTCAATTGTTTATACGAGCACAATTCACACCGAGCACGGTCCACACTGAGTGTAGTCATACCACCTACAACTGGGTGTGATCTCTCGGACCCCTCCTTAGGACCTCCTCAGAATATCACCAGGACCACTCCTTAGGACCTCCTCGGAATATCTCCGGGACCACTCCTTAGGACCTCTGCAGAATATTTCCAGGACCACTCCTCAGGACCTCCTCGGAATATCCCCAGGACCACTCCTTAGGACCTCCGCGGAATATCTCCAGGACCACTCCCGAGGACCTCTTCGGTTCCTCTACAGGACCACCCAGGACCCCCTAGAAACCTTCCCAGGACCACTCCTTAGGACCTCCTTGGAACCTCTACAGGACCTCTCAGGACCTCCTAAGAACCTCCCCAGGAACACTCCCTAGGACCTCATCGGAACCTCTACAGGACCACTCAAGACCTCCTAGGAACCTCCCCAGGACCTCCTCGGAACCTCTATAGGACCACTCAGGACCTCCCACGAACCTCCCAAGGACCACTCCCTAGGACCTCCTCGGAACCTCTACAGGACCACTCAGGACCTCCTCAAGACCTCCCGCGACCTCTTCAGGACCACTCCAGGATCTCCATGAGACCACTACAGGACTTCCTCAAGACCTCCCTCCTGGACCTCCTCGGGATCTCCCTTCAGGACCTCCTTAGGACCTCCCGCGACCTCTTCAGGACCACTCCAGGATCTCTACGAGACCACTCCTGGACCTCCTCGGGACCTCCCTTCAGGACCTCCTCAGGACCTCCCTCAACCTCTTCAGAACCACTCCAAGATCTCCATGAGACCGACCTCCTCATATTTCCGTTTTAGACCAAGTATGGTCGCAACTATGACCTGACCGTAGGTCTGCTTTGAGCTTACGTGGTTATAGGAATGGTCCAAGTATGTATCTATATGTGCTATCTACTGATCCAGAGAATAGCATGGTTTGACACAGAGGATCTCAAATCCCAAATTTGAGTCAAGCAGGACAATGTCGAGCCCTGGCTGTAGGGTAACGGCCTTATCTAACTGGTCGATAGAAACCTAGGACCACACACTAGGGAACAGTATTAGCAGTCCTTCAAATATATATATATATATATATATATATATATTATTATTCTGGCTTTTTCTGGCTACTCTTTTCTCTCGGTGTTGCTGGATTCGTCTTTGGTCTAAATGCATCTCTCTTATTTTTACCAGTTGGCTTTGAACATGCTATTTTGTGTCATGAGTGATGTGTAGACTTGTGATGGCTTCTTTTCTATTATCACCTTGTGGTGCCACGTACTGCTCTCTAAAGAGTTCTCGCTAACAGATGCCTCCAAGGAGAGCAGCCGCGGGTCGTGGTCGTGGCCGTGGTCGCGGCCCAGCTCCAGCACCAACACCAGCACCACCACCTGAACATCCCACGCTGGCCCAAGCGATGGCGCAACAGACCAAGCTGCTACAAGCAATGGCCGCTGGTCAGCGAGCCGAAGCGGCCAGCCATGGGACCAGGCTCCGGGACTTTATGCGCACCAAGCCTCCCACCTTCTCTAGTGCAAGTGAGCCACTGGAAGTTGAAGATTGGCTACACACGATGGAGAAGAAGCTGACTCTGGCTCGATGTCGAGAGGAAGACAAGGTAGTGTATGCCACACACCAACTCACGGGACCAGCCACCAACTGGTGGGATAACTACCTAGCAGCCAGGGTGGTTGAAGAACCTGAAGCAGAAGCCGCCAAAGAAGGAGCACAGGCCACAGCAGAAGTAGGATGGGTCGAATTCTAGGAAGCCTTCCGAAGCAATTTCATTCCCGCAAGTGTTATGCATACAAAGAGGAATGAATTCAGGACCCTGAAGCAAGGCAACTCCTCAGTCACTAATTACCTCACTCGGTTCAATCAGCTGGCTCACTATGCACAGAATAACATAGCAGATGAGGAAGAGAAGATCGATCACTTCATGGAGGGGTTGCGTGATGGACTACGAGTACAGTTGATCCTTCATGACTTTCAAGACTTCCAACAACTGATCAATAAGGCATTGCTCCTGGAAAATAAACGCAAGACATTTGAAGCCACCCGCAAGCGAAAGATGGGTACTCCATGGGGGCCGTCATTTAGTGCTCAAACATCCTATGGTGCACCTTCCAGCAGTGGCACCCGACCGACCACTCTACCCCGGTCCTCGGCTCCAACAAATCGGCCCGGTGGTGCCTCGTATGCCACCCCAGTCCGACCAAGCCCGACCTCGTGACCAAGCGCTGCTTGCTGTAGGCGGTTGTTAGCTTGGTACCTGCGAACCCAAGCACTATGCCCGCAATTGCCCACGCAAGACCCTCACACCTGTCAAGTTTAACGTGGGAAGTACCCCGGCACGAGTGCCGCACACCCCCAACACAGCAGCAAGAGGAAGGACCGTGACTTCATCAACACCCGAATTAGTACCAACCCAAGGGCGAGGTCGGGTGAATCACATCACGGCTGAAGAAGCGCATGAGGCACCAGAAGTGTAGATGTGTACGTTTTCAGTTAATTCCTCGCTAGCATGTGTTCTTTTCGATTCTGGAGCATCCCATGCCTTCATCTCCCACAAATTTGTGGATCGTTGGCAGCTGTCGACCTTTGTTCTCAAGAAACCTTTAGAGCTTAGCTCACTTGGGGGACTATTGTGGACCAAATTAGTAAGCCCTGGGGTGGAAATTCGGTTTGATGGAATAGTATTTCCAACAGACTTGATGGTGCTAGAGGCCCAGACCCTGAACGTCATCCTAGGGATGGATTGGCTAGCTAGGTATCAAGGGGTAATAGACTGCACCAACAGAACCGTAAGTCTTACCAAAGGACCTGGCACAGTGGTCATAGTGTAACAACCCAAAATTTCAAATTTAGTTGAAAATTAAAACTTAACTATTTTTGTGGATTTTCTGAATTTTTAAAAGCTTCTCCTTAATTAATTTAAAGCTAAAATAAATTTATGTGCAAAAAATATTACCAAATTTAAGTTGTAATTATTTTATTTAAGTCCAAATTAACTCTAGGAATTTCTGTGAATTTTTCTAGAATTTTTGGATTTTATTTGCTATTTGCTAAAGCTTAAACGATATAAATGAATTAATTTAATTGTTAAATCAATTTAAAACCCCAATTCGTTTTGGGCTGAAATCCAAACTTCAAATAACCTTTTTTTCTTCTGCTTGACCTAAATTCGGTCTGCTTCCCCTCTCTCTCGCACTTTACGACCCACCCACTAGCTTGCCCAGCTACTTCGCTGCGTAACCATCTCCAAACCCATCAACCGTTGGATCAAGAATTAACGGACCGATTTCATTGGAATCTTCGGACAGTCCGAACGGCCCCATCATTGTGGACTGTTCGATCTAAATCGAACGGCCAAGGCTCGGCCGTTTCTTTCCTTCTTTTCTCTCGCCGCAATGTTGGCTCGCGCCCCTTTCTTCCTCGCCGCTTTCTTCCCCGCGCGGCCAAGCTAGCGCGCCGCCATTGTTGTGAGCCCGAAGCTCCACAACAATCGCCCCCCAACCGCCCCCGCTTCTCGCGCGTGCGTGCGCATGACCCCGCGCCACCTCCGCCTTATCCTCCACCTTCTCCCCCTTTCTCCGCAACGGTTCGCCCACGTTCCGCAACCACCGCCGCCACGATCCCCCACGCCTCCTCGCCGCCCCGGTGCCCCTCGGCCCCTATAAAAGGAAGCCCCGGGCGCCCCTTCTACACTCAACCCAACGCCGCCACCCATTCCTCCCCTCTCCTCATGAGCTCGCCGGATTTTGAGTTTTCGTCGCCGACGATCGCAAGCACCCCACCGCCTCTAGAGCCGCCACCATCGACGCCGTGACCTCGCCGCCACCACCGTTGGATTCGCCACACCGTCGCCGACCTGGTGCTCACATTCGCATCACCGGAACACCACGAGAGCGCCACCGCCGTTGGAGACCGAACCGCGCCGCCGCTCTTTCCTCGCCGCCGGCCACCTCCGTCCTCCTCTCGTCACCTGGGTGAGCGCACCATGATGCCCATGCTGTCCTCTCTCTGATGCGCACTTCACTGGACGCTGCCGTGCCTCCAAGCGCCGACGACCATTGGTCCCGACGCCGGCGCTGGCCTTGCCACGTGGCACTGCCACGTGCATGCCATCTAGACGCCATCTCACCTCCCTTGCCCATGTGGCAATGACATGTCCTAGGTGGACTTGGTCCATGAGGACCGATCCACTTACAAGTGGCACCCGCATGTCATGGTTTTATTTTAATCCCAAAATCCTGAGGGCTGACGTCATCCATGCGCAATAATTTGAATTCTCTTTAGAAAAATAATTCGGTAAAGTTAAGAAATTTAGATTTAGGGTTTATTTTAGGTTTAAAACTTCCAAAGCCCATATCTTTTGCATCTGAACTCTGATTTGGGTGATTCAAATATCTAAATTTGTATAAAATCAAGATCTAGATAACTAAACTAAAATTATTTGATTTGGAGTTAGTTTGATTTGTCTTTCTGAATTTATTTGAATTTCAATTGAATTTGTCATATTTTCGCGTATAGAATTCGACGACTCCGGAGAGTTCGATCCTTGAGAGGACTTAGAGTACCAAGACTTCAACGAAGGCAAGTTATACGATTGACCATGTTGATCCTAGTATTTTAAAGTTATTTAAATTCTGTTTTTAAATTATTATTGCATGCATACTTTTATTCAATTATTTTAATGCCTTGTTTAAATACTTAGTTATTCCAATTCCTTTTGTATAGCCAATTTGAATATTGATTATCATTTCGTTGTCACCATTAGATGAAATAATATTGAAAATAATCATATGTTTAGCCAATGCTTAGATCATAATTGTGATTTTGGGAGATTTAGCCAAATTTGTTTAAATTGAGTCTATGGTATTGCTTTACCATAGAAAGTTTATAAAGATGTTTTATTTAAAATAAAATCAAAAATGGGTTTGAACTTGGGCGAAATGGATGATTGGTGGGTGCAGGTTTACGCACAGACTCAATCTGGTTAGGATCGAGGCCCAGGATTTAATTTGGAAGTCGCCTAAGTCAGTTAAGGACCGATCTTTGAGCCGCATCTTGCTAAGCTCCACCGTACTACCACATGTTCTGTGTGGGCGGAACTAGGCTTAATAATTTATGATACCTTACTGTTATTTGTGCCATGTTGTTGTGTGGATGTCGGTCAGACAGTAGTCCCACCTGGCGCAAGAGGGGGCTCCCAGAGAATGGTTAGTCCAATGGAGGCGAAACCTTAGCGGGCATAAATACTTTAAGGTAGAACATTGTAACAGTCTTGTGATAATTGCTTAGACGCACACCCTTGGAAGTGTGTATTGGCCGACATTAAAAGCAAATTATCTCTTGTGGGTAAAGCTGTACAACCTCTGAAGAGTGTAAAAATATTCGAATAGCCGTGTCCACGGTCATGGACATGCTGAGCAAAGCCACTCCAAGTTAGATTTGTTTTTGGTTTTCAAAATGATTAAATGATTTTAGGATGGTAAATCCTTGTGGTAAAATTGGGCGGTTAGCCATGTGATAGGAGGGTATCCTTCACCATTAAATTATGGAGGTTATCCACACTATAAAATTGTCATTTTAAATCTGATTCTAGTTATAGATTAAAAATGGCCTTGGAAATTAATATGAGTATTTAAACTGAAAATGTTGTTTTATGCAAATAAACCCTACCAATCTCAATTGTTTACTTTATGCATGCATCATAATTCATTATTGGGTGTAACTTGCGAGCACGAAAGTTGTGCTCACTCTTGCTGAATAATCTTTATTTAGGAGAAGACTTCTATCAGGACGGTGAGGATATAGACGCTTAGGCTACGCTCCCAGACGATTGCCTGTGGCGAATCGTGTGGCCTACTACTGCTTTGCTTCCGTTGTGTTATTGGTTTATTTGGCCTCAGGCCCACTTGTATTAAACTCTAAATTATTATTAATAGAATGTGTGATATGTTTGTGATATCATTTTTGTATGGCTATGTACACTAGAAATCTTGGACTAGTGTATGAACACAGAGGACTCGGGATCCTTCGTTCCCGGGTTCGACAAAAGTGGTATCATAGACATATCGACTGTAGGTCGTGGCCTTAGAATTACATTAAGGACTTATTTTCAAAAACTAAAATTATTTTGAGTCCGTCCAGAGTCCTTTCTCAACCCTTCTCTTTAAAATAGTTACTAACTCATCTCTTTCTCAAAATTGTAGATGGCTAAGAAACCAAATGCTATTTCCCACGGAGTTTTTGTTGGACATTGGGCCGCAATTCTTTGGGATATGATACAGCATCTGGATTACAAGAAGATGCCAACATACCAAGGCTACAAGTACAAGGTGGGAGGACGACATCTTTGGAGAGTAGAGGTGCTACTCTACTCCAACCTTGTGCCAGACACAACATTCCACATTTTTTACGCTCCAATCAAGCGTGACACCTTCGCCGATGGCATCCAGGATCTTGGCGAGAGAAAGCGATCCGTCGTCTCCGCTACACCTATGACCGTCACTTCCATAGCAGGGTTCCATTACCACGATGCATATCCCGACCAGACTTCGTGATACCTTCCACTCGACTAGAGATGAGAACTCTCCGGTGGCCTTGCAGTGGACCTAGCAAAGGCATTGGACTATGCCTACAGGAACACTCTAGAAGACCTATGTGCCACCCAGGATAGGCTGGAGGCTGCAGAAGAAAGGTTGAAGATCGTAGTTGAGGAGGCTCGCTACAAAATTTGGCGAGGCTAGCTCGATGAGCAGAGACTACACCCTAGTACTCCATAGTTGTTTTTCCTTAATCCGTTCATTAGTTGCGAATTATGAGCTACTAAGACAAAAACAAAATTTTCAAAATAGTTCTTTTATTACTTTATTTTATTCATTGATTATGGCTACCACAAAGGGATTAGTATCTCATAATTAGCAACTAATGAGCGGACTAAGGAAAAACAACTATAGGGTACTAGGGGTGTGAGCCTCTGCAGCTCATGAGTTAGTAACCATTTTAAAGAGAAGGTTGAGAAAGGACTTTGGACAGACTCAAAATAATTTTAGTTTTTTTTAAAATAAGTCCTTAAGGTAATTCTAAGGCCACGACCTACAGTCGAACCTGGCTCTGACTTGGAGTGGCTTTGCTCAGCATGTCCATGACCATGGACACGGCTATTCGAATAGTTTTACACTCTGCGGAGGTTGTACAGCTTTACCCACAAGAGATAAGTTGCTTTTAATGTTGGCCAATACACACTTTCAAGGGTGTGCGACTAAGCATTTATCACAAGGCCGTTACAATGTTCTACCTTAAAGTATTTATGCCCGCTAAGGTTTCGCTTCCATTGGACTAACCATCCTCCGGGAGCCCCCTCTTGCGCTAGGTGGGACTACTGTCTGACCGACACCCACACAACAATATGGCACAAATAACAGTAAGGTATCACAAATTATTAAGCCTAGTTCTGCCCACACAGAACATGTGGTAGTACGGTAGAGCTTAGCAAGATGCGGCTCAAAGACTGGTCCTTAACTGACTTAGACGACTACAGGTCACTCAATGAGGTCACAATCAAGAACAAGTATCCTTTGCCTAGGATCGATGACCTCTTTGACCAGTTAAAAGGAGCAAGTGTATTCTGCAAGATTGATTTGAGGTCTAGTTACCATCAGTTGAAGATCAGGACAGAAGACATCCCCAAGACTGCTTTCACCACAAGATATGGACTGTACGAGTTTACAGTGATGTCATTCGGTTTAACGAATGCACCAGCTTACTTCATGAACAAAGTATTCATGGAGTTCTTGGACAGGTTTGTGGTCGTGTTCATTGATGACATTCTCATCTACTCGAAGGATGAATAAGAGCATGAGAAGCATCTCAGAGCAGTCTTGGAAAGGCTCAGAGAGCACCAGCTCTATGCCAAACTCAATAAAAGTGAATTTTAGCTAAGCCAAGTAGCTTTCCTTGGACATATAGTGTCAGTAGAAGGAGTTGCAGTGGATCCCTCAAAGGTTGAAGCTGTGTTGGATTGGAGGCAACCCAAGATTGTTACCGAAATCAGGAGTTTCCTTGGATTACCTGGTTACTACCGAAGGTTCATAGAAGGTTTCTCCAAGATCGCCAAACCTCTGACTGAGCTCTTGAAGAAAGCAAAAGAAGTTTGAATGGACAACTGACTGTGAGAAAAGTTTCCAAGAGTTGAAGAAAAGACTAGTATCAGCACCTGTGTTGGTCCTACCCGACATCCATAAGGATTTTGAAGTGTTCTGTGACGCCTGTCATTAAGGCCTTGGATGTGTGCTGATGCAAGGAGGAAGAGTTGTAGCTTATGCGTCTCGGCAATTGAAGCCTCATGAAGAGAATTACCCAACGCATGATTTGGAGCTAGCTGCAATTGTGCATGCTTGAAGATTTCGCGGCATTACCTCATTGGTAATCGCTGTGAGATCTTCACGGATCACAAAAACTTGAAGTATATCTTCACCTAGTCCGAACTCAACCTCAGGCAGAGGAGATGGCTAGAACTAATAAAGGATTATGACCTTGGAGTCCATTACCATCTAGGCAAAGCAAATGTAGTGGTAGATGCCCTGAGTAGAAAAGGATATTGCAACACTGTGATGGTTCAGAAGAATCAGCCAAGGTTGTATGAGGAATTGAGACGTCTGAATTTAGAGATTGTTGACCAAGGTTGTGTCAACACTTTGGAAGTCCAACCAACCATTCAGAGCCAAATCAGAGAGTTTCAGAAAGAAGATGAAGACATCAAGGAGATCAAGAAGAACTTGAGAAAAGGAAAAGCCCTAGGATTTTCCGAAGATGAGCAAGGCACAGTTTGGTTCGGTAGCCGTATCTGTGTGTCGGACCAAGAGATAAAGTAGTTGATTCTCAAAGAAGCTCATGAATCACCTTACTCCATTCATCCAGACAGTACCAAAATGTACCACGACCTAAAGGAAAAATATTGGTGGGTCAGTATGAAGTGAGAGATCGCCGAGTTCGTCGCACACTGTGATGTATGCCAAAGAGTCAAAGTAGAACACCAAAGACCAGCTGGACTGCTACAGCCTTTACCCATCCCCGAGTGAAAGTGGGAGCAAGTAGGCATGGACTTCATCACTGGATTGCCTAAGACCCAATCGGGATATGACTCCATCTGGGTGATGATTGACCGTTTAACTAAAATGGCGCACTTCATACCCGTCAAGACCACCTACAGAAGCGATAAGTTGGCAGAGTTATATATGGCCAGGATTGTTTGTCTGCAGGGAGTACCCAAAAGGATAGTATCCGACAAAGGTTCTCAGTTCACATCTAGATTTTAGAAGAGCTTGCATGAAGCCCTGGGAACCCGACACAACTTCAGTACAGCATATCATCCCCAAACAGATGAGCAAACCGAGCGTGTGAATCAGTTCCTTGAAGACATGCTTCGAGCTTGTGCTTTAGACTTTGGGAAGAGTTGAGATCGGCACCTTCCTTATGCAGAATTCTCTTACAACAATAGCTTTCAAGCCGGCTTGCAAATGTCTCCGTTCGAAGCCCTATACGGCAGACCGTGTAGAATCCCTCTCCTTTGGGATCAAGTTGGCGAGCACCAGTTATTTGGACCTGATTTGATCGAGGATGTTGAAAGTAAAATGAGGCTGATAAGAGAACGATTGAGTGGCTCAGTCCCGACAAAAGAGTTATGCTGACAATCGTCGCAGAGACTTGTCCTTTGAGATAGGAGATTTTGTCTACCTCAGAGTAACTCCACTCAGAGGAGTAAGAAGATTTCAGATCAGAGGAAAGCTAGCACCAAGGTTTATTGGACCATACAAGATTTTGAAAAGAAAAGGTGAAGTTGCCTATCAGTTAGAGCTGCCGGCGTCTCTATCCACAGTTCACGACGTCTTCCACGTATCGTAGCTGAAGAAGTGTCTTTGAGTTCCAATGGAGCAGACACCTCTAGAGAGCATCGACCTTCAAGAATACCTCACCAATGTGGAGTAGCCCATCAAGATTTTGGATATCACGGAGCGCGTTACCAGAAGCAGGATCATCCGCTCGTGCAAGGTTCCAGTGGAGCAACCACTCAGAGGAAGAAGCCACTTGGGAACACAAAGAAGATCTGAAGGCGGAGTATCCCCACCTCTTTGCTAACCCAGTCTGAATCTCGGGGTCGAGATTCCCTTAAGGGGGGTAGGTTTGTAACATCCCGGTTTTTCTGAGCCATTTTGAAAATTTTCAAAATAAAAAGAACGATTTGGTTTCGATGAAAGTTCTAAAGCTTAACTTGAGATTTTGGAATTAAGGTGTTTAAAATGACTAAATCAAACTTCAACTAATCCAAAGTTGGTTTCTTTTGGAGTTCGTTGGCGTTCTCTGGTGTCATTTTTCCCTTTCCTCTGTTCGCTCCATGCTCCCCTCGGCCCCGCTCTTTCTCCTCCAGACCTCCCTTCATTTGGATTTGAGGGTCCAAACCTCCCTTCGTTTGGATCTGAGGGTCCAGGCCTCCCTTGTGTTTGGACCTCTCCTTCGGTCTAGACCTCCCTTGCGTTTGGACCTCTCCCTCAGTCCAGACCTCCCTTGCGTTTGGTCTTTTCCCTCAGTCCAAACCCCCCTTTCGTTTGGACTTCTCCCCTCTGTCCAGACCTCCCTCTCACTTGAACCTCCCTCTCAGTTGGAGACCTCCGGGTGGTCCTTGGTGACCTCCCGAGTGGTCCTTGGAGACCTCTCGGGTGGTCCTGGTAGACCACCCCCTTGGGTCAAGACTACCCCTTGGGTTAAGACCACCCTTGTGGTCATGACCTCCCTTGTGGTCACGACCTCCCCTTGGTCACGTGACACCCCTTCGGTCACGACCTCCCCTTGGTCACGTGACACCCCTTCGGTCATGACATTCCCTTTGGTTTGACCACTCTCCCGAGTTTTGAACGGTCCCACCTGTCAGTCCTGCTTACCTTCTTCTTCCTCCTGTTGTGTCACTACTGACACATTTGTCCTTGCACATTAAATGCTGTTGTGCCGCATTAAATGCTGTCGCGTTAGCAGCACCTGCTCCCCCTCTTGTCTCCTCCCCTATCTGCCCCCATTTCCTCCTTCACCTACCTTTGACCTCATGCACCTCCGAGTCTCAGTGACTCTCTCTCCGTCTCCTCGACTATATAAGCCTAAGCAGCCCTCTCTCGTCACCTTTTACCAAACCCAATTCTCTTGCTCTCGCCCAGTTCTCCCGTGCTTGGAGTTTCGTCGCCAAGGAGTCCGCTGAAGCCCACGCCGTCGCCTCCCCGTCGCCAAGGAGTTCGCCGGAGCACCCGCGCCGCCTTCGACCGTCACCATCGTCCATCGTCTCTTCCTCCTCCTTCAGTCTCTCTCTCAGCCTTGGTAAGATTCTCTGTGCCCTGTTCTCTTTTCTTGTTCTTACGACTATGTTGAGTAGTCGTATCCTTCGTTGGACCTCCTCAGGACCTCCCTCGACCTTCCTCTCAGTTGGACCTCCTCCCATTCTTTGCTGTGGTTTTAGTTCGGTTTGTTTGGAGTTCTTTTTGATTTTATTTGGTCTTTATTTGATTTGCTCCGTTTTCACGTGTAGATTTCGACGACTCCAAAGAGCCTGAGTACTCCGAAGAAGACCCTCAAGCTTTCGAGCAAGGCAAGTTACACCCTTGATCATATTGATCCCAGTATCTCAAATTATTTAGTTATGTTTCAAATTACTACTGCATTCTTATTTGAATTCAAGTAATTTAAATTCCTGTTTTAACTTCATTTAAATCCCTATTTTAACTTCATAGTTATTCCTAATTCCTTTGTACATCCAAACTTGATTATTGATTCGACCACCCCTTGTCACCGTAGTAAAGAGCTAGTTGGTACATTAGTATGAACTAGCATGTTGCAAAACTCTATGCTTAGTCAAGCTTAAACCAAAATCTTGATTTGGGAATTTTACTGCCAAAAGACCAATGTTGTCTAAATATTTTAACCATGACATTGGGTTGTCATGGAAGTTTGCAAATGTTTTTGAAAAACAAAGCAAAAGGAAAATTGGTTTGGACTTGGGCGAATTGGTTGTTTGGATCGGTGCATGTTCATGCATGAGATCGATCCATTTCTATGGTCGAGGCCTAGGGTTCTGTTGGAAGTCACCCAAGTCAGTTAAGGACCGGTCTTCGAGCCGCATCTTGCCATGCCGCACCGTGCAACCACATGTCCTGAGTGGGCAGGACCAGGCTAACTAATTTGCAACGGTTCACCGTGGTCGTTCCATCCGGTTGTGTGGATGTCTTGATGACCTACTTTTATTCATTCCCACCTGGCGCAAGAGGGGGCTTATATCCGGCGGATGGTTAGTCCAAAGGAAGCGAAATCTTAGCGAGGGGGGACTACGGTGGAATGACGCATTGTAAAGGCCTTGTCACGTGCTCTAGACCACTTACTTGCGGTAGTGAGTGGTGGTATCGATGGATGCCAGACAAACTAGAGAAGTCGTATCATGTGAGTAAAGCTGCACACCTTTGCAGAGTGTAAAACTATTCAAATAGCCGTGTCCACGGTCATGGACATGCTGGCAAAGCCACTCAAAGTTAGATTTTGGTTTTGTTTTCAAAAGACTTTATGAACTGATTTTGGATGTCTATCCAAATGGGTTTCGGGCAGGGAGCCTTGTGATAGGAGGGTATCCTTCACCACTTGTTGATGAATGTTATCCAACTATAAAACTGATTTAGAAAATGAATTTTAATTATTGTATAACTACTTTGGAACTTAGTACAAGTATTTGGAAAGAAACTTGGCTTTATGCAAATCAACTCTATAAGTCTTCCTTGGAGATATCCTTATATGCATACATTCAATAAGTTACTTGACGGGTGTGACTTGCGAGTACGGTTGTTGTGCTCACTCTTGCTTGATTTAACTTGAGCAGCAGAAGAGGACATTTATGAGGAGGATGAGGACCAGGACGTCTAGGCTGCGCCCTCCAGACGACTGCCTGTGGCGAGTCGTGTGGTCTACCGCTGTGTTTGTGTTTGTCAGCTCTTGAGCCGCTTTTGTAATCAACTCTGTTGTTATTTTAATAAAGTTGCGTTAATGGATGTTACCACTTTTATTTACTATGTGAGCTAGCCGCTGATCCTTAGGACTAGCTCGGTTGTGCACAGAGGGTTCGGGACCTCCATGGGTCCGATCTCCCAGGACCACTGGGTCCTGGGAGACCTTCGGGGAGATCCTTGGTCCGGTCCGTGACCTCCCTAGTCGGGACCGCCGTACCAGGGTGACCTCCTCGGGGAGGTCCAGTCCTTACAGGCGAGGATTAGGAGAATTAAAGCAAGGAGGAGAAAGGGGAAATCGAAAACGAGCGTGGGATTGATTGAGGGCCTTAATGCGCACGTAATCAGGGGAATTTGATGAGGATTGAGTTGGGTTTGGAAGGTCCCGAAGAGCAGCAATGGCGGACGGAAAGGAAAGAGAATCGAGGAAGAAAGGAAAGAGGATGAAGATGTCACGGCGGTGGGGCCCACGTGTAAGTGAAAGGGAGAGGAAGGAAACGTTCGGACCATCCAAACGGATGGTGGGGCCCACGTGTCGATGACTCTATGAGATGCTCGGACCGACCGAAGGCGAATTGGGCCAAGCAAGCGGCTACGTGCATGGTGAATAGGAGTGGGCCGGAGGAGATTCGACCCAAAGAGGGTTTGGGGATTTAATTGATTTGGTGATTTAATTAATTTAGTTAATTCGTTTTGGCTTTAGAAAATAGCAAATAAAGTCCAAAAAGTCTAGAAAAATTCACATAAATTTCTAGAATTATTTTAGACATAAATAAAATAGTTCCAACTTATAATTGGTAATTAAATTTGCAAATAATTTATTTTAGCTTTGAATTAAATAGGAATAAGTTTTTAATAATTCTAGAAAATTCCAATAAAATAATTAAATTTTATTTTTAACTGGAAATTGAAAATTGGGCTATTACATTTCCTTCTCCTCCCTGCCTCCTTCCTTCCCTTCCTTCTCCTCTCTAAAGTGGCGCAATGGGGGAGGAGGCAGCAGGGGTGGTGACTCAAACGGGGAGGGGGTGGAGGCACTAGGGGTAGGGAGGTCTGTCGGGATGGCCGTGTATTATATAATGCCTGCATATCACAGACGGTTTTTATTAAGAACCGTCTGTGACATTGCACTATCACAGATGGTTCATAAATAGAACCGTCTATGATAATTCACAGACGGTTCTTAATAATAACCGTCTATGATATCTGCGATTATCACAGATGGTTCTTATGTGTTCTTATTAAGAACCGTCTGTGAATTATCACAGACGGTTCTATTTACAAACCGTCTACGATAGTTACATATCACAGACGGAACCGTATGTGATAAGTACAACACAGATAGTTTCCTTTGGAACCGTCTGTGATGAGGCATCCAGTATAGCCTGTTTTGTATTAGTGAATGGAAATGTACCTCACCTATACTTTGTTGGGTGGACCCGTGGAAGTTGTTATTTCCCATATAGGTTAGGAAACAAATACAGAATGGTATGATATATAATTAAATATGGAATAGAGATTTGATGATAGTCCAATAAGACATGGTAATAATTAATTGGTAATTTGGTGTTAATATATCGATAAGAATAATGATGGAAAAGAAACACAATATCATATATATGAGAATTGACAAAGAAATGGTATAGGGTAATCATGGCAATTTAGTATTTCGGGTTCGATAACGGTGTGATATAGAGACGCAATAAAATATGGTACACTACCCAATCGTGTACTCCAAGCACATTTCTTCCATGGAATTAATCATGAACCAAATATATGAATTCGAAAAATACCCTCACGTTAATTATCAATCCAAAGGTTAAGGGGTGATCCACTGTATACCATCACGCTTATTGACATATCTAGTTATCCATTCATATTAACAAACAACACCCGATACTAGGAAATCCAAGTCATAATTCATCTGAACGATAAATAATGTGACGGTCATTAACAATCATCATCTCAAGTAATCCAAATTAATTGACAAGACGAAAACGACTATATGATCATCTAGAGTGACGGATGGTAATTTGATACTCATATTGTTAATTTGACGGATGGGACATCTTAACATGAATTAATGCCAAGGATAGTTAATCGATAGAAAAGTAGAACGCGGGAACTAAGGAACGAGAGGTGAGGAGGTGTGAAGTGATATTGAGAGAGACTTGCCTGCCAGTGGTTCGGCATCGCGGCCATCGGAAAGATCCGCAGTCCGAACGCATCTCCAACATATCCAGGGAACACAGTAAGATGAGGCGGTGCGGCGGCTCTGAAAAAGGACGGCTGCATGGCTCCAAAGTGAAGTCGTGATGTGCAGCCTGGATGTTACTCATCTCCACACGAGAAATTGCAGCTAGGAAGAAGGTCAAGTGTATGGTGCATGCATGCAACACTACACCTCATACGTACATGGATTGTTAATTGGAAGAAAAAGATGGCCATGGGTGCACGCACGGCCGTCGGCGGCGATTCATGACCGGCGACGACTCCACGGCGGCGTGCATCACGGAGACCACGCGGCGGCTTAGCCGGACTGCGTGCAACGCGGCAGCCACGGCGACTCCGCCCGACGGCACACCCAACGCGAGGGGAAGGAATGGCGATGGAGAAAGCCGGCAGGTGTGGCCGACGGCAGGCGATGCAGGATGAGCTTGGCATGAAAACCCTACGCGCTCCTGTCCCTGTAGTCATATAGCCACAGTAAATGGGCCATAAATGTTATGTTGGGCCAGGGCAAATCAACGAGACGACGGGAGTAAATCCCTGCCCTTTTCTATTTCTTATTGAATTAATTTGAATTAAGATAATATGCAGAGATAATTGATGGTTTATGGTGGGGAGATAATTAGAGAAGCAAAATATGGGAGATAAATACTCCCTCCGTTCTTAAATACATGACGTTTGACCAAGCGTGCAGTCAAACTTATATAACTTTGACCATTACTTTTCATATGATTTTGTTAGTAAAAAATTACAAAAGTATTATATTATGAAAATATTTATCATGACAAATCTAATGATACTATTCACTCATGATCAATCTAAATAGTTTTCATATATTATTAGTCAAAGTTGGATAAGTTTAACTGCACACTTGGTCAAACGTCATATATTTAAAAAGGGAGGGAGTAGAAAAGAACCATTGGCATTATTTAATACCTACAAATAGCTGGGTGTTACATGCTCACTCTCGCAAATACAAACTTTTCCATGGCCTAGTTGATATCTTCTGCAGCCTTTACTGGTCGGGTGTTTGTATCCATGTCATACTTTGCTCAGTAACATCACTCGGATTTCATAAATTAGAAAATAACGTTGATGTGAGAATGATATATAGCTCTATGGTCTACTTGTCATCTTTGCATTGAATGTCATTTTTCAATTTGCACGTGAATGCAATGTTGCTCAACAAATTAATCCTACATTGAATACCCATGACCCAACTGGGTGCAGATCGACTGATTGAACATCTCTCTGCGACTCTGCCTACCAGTCATGTTGAACTGTTGGGAGTCAATTGCGCAGTGGAGCTGGCTGCTACATTTTTCTTGTGCAAACTTTGCACCCGAAATGTACCGTCAATCAATATATGGCTACGTGTTTTGATTATAATACAGTGACAAAACGTGGAATAATCATGTGCTTAACTATAAATCTATTTTTTTTGAATGCTCAGGTTTTTACCCCATCTGGTCCGTATTAAAGAAGAAAGCACCTTAATCTCGCAAGGCACCACGAGAGCCAACGCTCAAACCGTGGCAGGCTGAGAGCCTATAGCTTCCCTCATTTTTGCCAACTGAGCCCCAGCTCAGTCCTCAAACAACCTCTTCACCCACACACCAAGTGAGCTAAGCTCACTTCTCAACAATAAATCTATTGTAACTAAAAAATTGATGAGTGGTTAAATGTTCTTCAGAAAAGCACGATAAAGTATAAGAATGATTATCGTTTATTAAGATAAGTACTTCAAATGTGACTTGTCATTTTTATTGACAAGTAAGAAAAATACATTGTATTTCAGGCATGGATGCGAGCACTGTTGGTGTCAAATGGCATGCAATTCTGTTTCTAATTCCCCCTCCGGCGATTGTATTCGGGATAGAAATTTTGTAGGAAGCCACGGGACCCTATTCCATGTCCGGTTCCGAATTTCGGCCGAAAATCGAAAATTTCGGTGCTACCGGTGGGGACCGGTAAGAATACAAACTGGTATCAAAAAATTCGGTTTGGATGAATCTGCCAAAAAATAGAATTTGCTCGAATTTGATTTTTTTTTGGAAAAATTTAAAATCCAAAAAAAAATAAATTTTGATTCGAAAATTACGGCTGAAATTTTCTGATTTTCGGGCATACCGGCCACGTCCAGTAAAAAAAAAGTTCCAGAATTAAAAAAAAAATTGTCCCTGTCTGCAAGCCCGGCTGGTTGGCGAAACACCGTGACGTTGGATCCTTCAGCCACCCGACTAGTTGGTGTTGCAGCCAACACCGCGGTAACCAAGGCTGCAAGCATTGCGAGTGAGTCTTTGTCAAAATTGGCACGATTTTTATTCATCATAACAACAGTAGCTATCGCCCACACGCAATTGCAAAAATGACACCGTAAAAAGCTAGATAAGTCACTTACCATACTCCCAGACCGCGGTAGGGAGGCGATAGGACAGCTACCACGCCGTCGGAGCGCATCACGTCGGGGCACCGTTTTGCACTACTTAGCACTGTAGCACATCACTATTTAGAACTATTTAACATTGTGCGCATCGCTGATTTCTCTCCCTCAGTGGACCAGATGCATGGTACGAACCTTCCACAATGCTAATTTTACAACTGCATACAAGCGAAGGCTACTTTTGCTATTATAAATAAAAAAACTTATCAATCAGCAAAAACTCCATCGCGAGCTCAGCCTGGGCTACCCGGGCCGGCGCCATATCGAGAGGGAGGAGTGCACGGCGTGTGGGACGTGCAACGGGGAGCACCGGACGTACAAAGATGCATGTTCGAGCCCGCCGAGGTCCGGGGATCGGCGCGAGCGCCGCCGGTTCCCGCAATCGCTTGTGGCGCGACGACAGCCGGTGCAGCACTTCGGCGAAATTTTCCTCCTTGCCCGCTTAGCCTTGCACTTCCCCTCCCGGGTTTGCTCGATAGCCCTCGAGATGAATTTCCGACACCTCCCATTCCTAAATGGCTAAATGTTATATGGATTCTTTTGGCAAGAAATTGATAGGGAGCACTTCCGCCTACGCTCATGCATTGGCATGATCGATCGTTTTCTTGTCTGCTTGCCTTTTTACCTAGCTACACCGCTTATTTCTCTGTCTCTTACTTTCCTATCATTGGCTTCCTTTTATTTATAGAAGCGTCTTTTCCGTGCCATCTTGCAATAACCACTACTACAGAAAAGATCTTTACAGGCGGTTCAAAAACGTCATCACAGACGATTTCCGGAGTCGTTTGAGTTTATGGGTCAGTAATGACATGAGGTCATCACAGATGGTTTTCGAACAATCTGTGATGCATGCTATCACAGACGGTTATTAACTCGGAACCGTCTGTGATAGCTGACTATCACAGACGGTTCGTGTTTAGAACCGTCTGTGATATATATTTTCTATAAAAACTTCAAAAAGTGGCTGCTTGTGCCTTTAAAACCGGCTTCATATATATATTATATATATTATACGTAGTCCCCAGCCACTTTCGGGAGGTCATGAGCATGATGAGACAGCAACCACGGGCAACCTCATCGAGCCTTCAAGCTCAAGAAACACGACTATCAGGAGAGCGCGTGGACATACAATTACCTAGATGTCGTTGATAGGTAATTGGACTTGACAACAATGAATGCTTGGTTGCTGATACATGAAGCCACTTCGATCGGATATGTAGGTACTCCGACCGAAGTGGCTTCATGTATCGCAAGAACCAACTATTCCTTGATGTCAAGTCCAATTACCTATCGATTTACATCCGTAATTTTATGTCCACGCGCACTCGGCAGCCATGCTTCTTGAACTTGCGGTTCTCGATGAGGTTGCTGTTACTGCTATCTTTATCTTCCTCACGACTTTAAAATAATATATATATATATATATATATATATATATATATATATATATATATATATATATATATATATATATATATATATATATGAAGCCGGTTTTAAAGGCACAAGTAGCCACTGCTTGGAGACTTTATAGAGAAGAGAACAGGAATAGAATGGTAGGACGTATACGTACCTGAGATGCAAGGGAGGAGAACTTGACCAGCATGAATACGGATATACAAACAAAGGTGAAATGAATGTCGAGAGACAGATGAAGAGGTGTTATAGTAGTTTTTGACTCATTTGGTCTTGTTTTCGAATAGAATACACACCAACTAATAAATAATTTGTATGTTAAATGCAGCTTTACAAATTAGCTTGACCTTTCAAATCTGAAAAATTAATTGCAGCCAAACCCCATTCGAACCACATCCCATGTAAGCCAACCAAGCACAAAGAACCGACATCAATAACCCTCAGTATCCATCAGAGAGTATTAACCAAACCCACCATTTTGTCCCATTCATTTTTATCAATCTGAACCCACAATATGAACTAAGCAAGATGCACATACACCAATAACCCTCAGTTTACATCACAGAGTAAGGGGACTATTAGTATGAACTAATTTTCAATTCAATTTTAGCATAAGACTATTAACATCATTACATCACAGAGCAAGGGGGCTATTAATATGAACTAATTATCAATTTAATTTCAACATAAGACTATTAACATCATTGAGCAGTTCAACAGCAAGACAGTAAGACCAAGGGTGTCCAAACCCACCACACCAGTAGTAGCCCTCGGCATCCATCGCAGAGCACTAGCCATTTTCATCACAGTGCAGGGGGCGGGTAGAGACAGAGAGGGAGTAAGGGAGGGTGATACCTCAATACAGCGCAACCACGGTGACAACCCCACCACCAGCACAACCCTCATCCATCAACTTCACCTTGCATAAATCACACAAACATCAGGACACAACTTAAGGCTCAAGTATAAAAATCTAACTCAACAAAAGATATTAAGCTAACAGAGAGAAGAATAGAGAGAGGATGGGGAAAGCAAAGCCAAGGGGCCAGGGCCCGAGCGCAGGAGGTCGAGCAGGCACGGGCCGCGCTGGAGAACCAAGCTATGGGCGCGAGCAGGCAGTAGGTGCAAGTGGCGGCGCAGGCAACACGTAGGGCCAAGCCCAGTGGATTGGGTGGCGGCATCACCGTAGTTGTGGTACGACCCTGACATTGCATAAGACACTCCTATCGTACGAGTGTCTTGTGCAGTGCAGAGTGGTGCCACAATCGGCGGCGACGGGAAGAAGGGCGGCGTCGGCGATGGGGTCGTGCGGCGGCGTCGAGGTGGGGAGGGCGACGAGTTAGGGTGGGCGTAAACCCTAGCGGCCGGGCTCCTACTAATAAAGGGA
The DNA here is from genome assembly GCA_036346405.1 of Phyllostachys edulis. Lineage (NCBI taxonomy): Eukaryota > Viridiplantae > Streptophyta > Magnoliopsida > Poales > Poaceae > Phyllostachys > Phyllostachys edulis. The sequence continues at coordinate 36,359,509 of CM070552.1, forward strand.
CTTATCACAAACGGTTCTATTATGGAACCGTCTGCGATAACTATCACTGACAGTTCCATAATAGAATCGTCCGAGATATGTCCTATATCACAGACGGTTCTATTATGGAACTGTCCGTGATATGGTCATTCTCAAGTTCTATGTTTTGAGCATATTATCATGTATATACACTTATATGAAGAAATTACATGTTTATATGTCAATTTTGTCATTTGAATACTGCTGAAAATTTGCTTTATATATATATATATATATAGTAATAATTCAACATATAATTAATATAGTAACTTCACCTCCAAACTAGATTTTTTTTTTCATTTTGGAATTTTCATATGGCCAAACAGCGTGGCCAGTCGCTTCTTACAAAGATTAAAAAAAGTAGAAACCTATAATTAAATAAACAAAGTTTTTCTAGTGGCAGAGGTAAGCTGCTATCTCCGTCTTCAAAACTTCGTAGGCGGCGGCGTCGGCGTCTGACGGTTCGTGATCGAACGAAGCCTGAAATGCATTCACCCGCTGACGCGCTCGTTCAAGTGTCTCCCGATGACCCTCGGACTGTTGAATCAAGAAATGAGCACATAGATTCTCTTCCCTTTCTTGAAGGGTCTCGGCCTAGTCGACTCGATCGCCTGCCGCCTCGATTAAGTAGTCCAAGTGATGGCAAGCCTCCTAGAGACATGCAACGTCATTCTGGAGGACCACGTCGATGACGCGATAAACTCGCCAAAAGTGGGAGATCACCCAAAAGACACAACGAAGGAGGATGTCAAGATGGCGGAAGGTGGCCGTCACCTGCTCCGGCAAATCCTCAGATAGATGAGTGAAGACACTATTGAAACAGTGTTCTTCCGCAGCATCCACCAACGTATAGCCGGAGAGGTGCTCGTACAGTACGGCCAGGTAGGCCATCAATGCCGGCGACAAGGAAATAAAAGAGGCAGCCATTTCTGCTTTTTAGAAGTAGTAGAGTTATATGTGGGGATGATCATCTTCGATGGCGAATGATCCTTTTTTAAAAACAAGGAATAAATTCGGAGCGTGAGACGAAAATATGCATCAGGGAGCCGAAGTGGCATTGATGTGACGAAGAGACGCATCGGCGACGAAGAAACTCATCGGGCTTCAACGGGGAGCTGTAGCGATATTATCACAGACGGTTATAATTAAAAACTATTTGTGATATGTAGTAATATCACAGACGGTTATTGTTAAAAACCGTCTGTGAGGTATCACAGACGATTGTTTGTTGAAAACCGTCTGTGATATGTAGAATTATCACAGACGATTATTGTTAAGAACCGTCTGTCATACTTTATAGATGGTTTTCATTATGAACCGTCTGTGATATTATCTCTTCACAGACGATTTTTTGCATAGCTAGTAACACAAACGGTCTCTAAACCAAAACCGTCTGTGATTGCATGTAATACAGACGGTTTTGGTCAACCGTCTATGATGAGGCGTTCAATATTAGTATTTTTGTAGTAGTGAACTATATATCTATGTCTCGATCCAGAGATCACGTCTCTACTATAGTTATCACGAGTATCTCGTGATCATCAATTAATTAAGCTATTTATCTAATAATCCTCATTTAATTATTTATCTGTAATTCATATTATGGATAATAATGATGTCATATGGCTCTTGAGTATACCCCTTAATATTTATAAGGGAGAAGCTGGAGGTCGTAAGTTCTTCTACGACCATCCCGTAGTCGTAAGTCCTTCTACGACTATCTCATAGTCATAAGCCTTTCTACGATTATGCCTTGATTATAAGCTCTCCTACAATCAGTCTGTGGTCGTAAGCTCTTCTACGACCAGTCCCTAGTCGATAGGGCTCACAGACATATGGACCTAGTCGATCAGAGAATCTTCTGTACCGTATCCAAGGATATGAGCAATCAATTACACTGTTATTCTCTGGAATAATGGCATGAATTAACTCTCTGTCATGGTGATAATTGTCTGGCGACGTGGGAACGTTACTACTCCTACTATAATCTCTAGTAACAGCTCTATGATCTGAAGCATTAATACGGCCTTTAGACTGGAGATACGGCGGTGCACTCCGAGTACTGTATAAAAGGTAGGAACATCAGGGCAGTAGGGGAGGCAATCAGAATCACAATCAGGAGCACAAGGCGCAACACTATAGTCTTTCTCTTGATATTGTAATCCAGCATACTCAATACATACACAGGAGTAAGGTTGTTATTCTCCCCTGAGAAGGCCCGAACCTGTATAAAAATCCCTGTGTCTCCCTTTCTGTGTGACTTGAGCCTAGAGGAACCCCCGAATCAAACAATCTTTACGTAAGTTCAGTTCTAAAACACCGACAAGACTCTCAAAGTACTACTTTCTGATACACACACACACACATACAATTTTGCTAATAAACGGACGCGTGTTTCCGACAACGCTTTTGTTGTGGGGCCCACGTTGCTGCCAGGTAGTGGTGGCCAAACGGATCACCAGGCACGACACGGCCCAGGCCCGGGCTGGCCTGGCATGATTAGGCTCGGCACAGCCAGCCCATTTACCTATGTGGGCCGTGCTGTGCCGGCCTGTGGGCCGAGGTTCCGATGCAAGCACGGCATGCCTGCTGACCTCTCGAGCCGTGCCAGGTCGGCCCGACAATGTTTGGCCCGATCAGGCCGGGATAGGGCAGCACGCACACTCGAGCGCCCGAGAGTCAATCGGCTTCCTCGGCCTCGCCACTTCTCGTCCCGGCCACTGCCTCCGCTGAGCCCGGTCCGCACCGCCTCCTCCTCCCCGCGCCAAACCCATCCTCCTTCACGCGTCCTCCTCCCCATGTTGTCCTCCTCTGCGTGAGCAATGCCCCACTACCTCTGCGCCGGCCTCCTCCTCCCCGTGCAGCGTTGGCCTTGCCACGGTTGCTGGCTGGGCCAGTTGTGGCAAGCCTCAGGCCGTGTTGGGCACTATACTGTGTGTGCTGTGTCTAAACCGGGCCAACATTCCCGTGCTTTAGGCTAGCCTGGGAGCACGGCCCATCTAACCATCTCTACTGCCAGGACGACCAGTTGGAAACCACATGATCCTTATTCCTATCCCCATCTTGCCGTTCTTCTCAATCCCTTTCATCTTCTTCCCGTCCATCCTTCTTCCAGAAGGGATAAGGGTAGGCTACACGTTTCTTCATATCTTTATAGTCAGGTTGTTGGTCTCTCATGTTTATATCCTCTTGCAGCGGTTTTTGTCCGTGCCATTAACAATGCACTGAATGTCCATGACCCATCTACAAATCAAACTTATCTCTCATGACAGTCTAACTCAACATACCAATCATGTTTCTTTCCGGCAAAATGATGCATCAGTTTCCGCGGACAAAGACCTGCTTTGAACTGTGTACCTACACGGACGATCTCTCAACTTTGTAGTATATAGAAGTATTTACGCTGTCTACGGAGTAGCTTCGCTCGAACTGAAATTAACTCGTTGTTTTGAAAATAAGTGCATAGTTGGAGATCGATTTTGCCGCAGAATGCTAACTTAATTTAGAGATAGTTTGTGGACTGGGTAATTCTTAGTCAAGTGTTGACAGTACGCACTTCAGAGTTCAGAGTTCTATCAGTTTAAGTGAAGCTAAGAGAAGAAGGTCAAGCTCAGTTTTGTACCCAAAAACTCAGAGGTTCAGGACAAAACACAACTTTTGATCCATGAAAGACACCATGGAAATTCATGTACCAAAGGAATAAATATTGTAGTGTACTAAGATAAGTCACGTCAAAGACAATTTGATTAATCTAAAAGGAACACAACTTTTCAATTACAAACCTACCTACAAATTGCAATGTTAAACCCAGATGGGTATGCTCTGCCTCTTTGGCGAGCTGGGCAAGCGCGGGACGGTTTAAGATATGATGGATAGCAGCGCAGATCTGGTATAACTAAATTCCCATTACCTCCCAATCCTACAGGCTACAGCCTACTCCTGGTGAAAGAATACATGGCTTCCTTTTGCCGGGATCATCCTCGCTCTAATTCGATGATCACTCCCTATCTCGCCGGACAGCATGCAAGATTTTCCTTTCTCCGGAGGCATACCTTAGACTAGCGTCTTGGTCTCTCCGTGTCCTCTCTTTGGCCACCTTTTAATGCCAGGATTCTTCGCCCGTGTAATCACGCAACAAATGCCCATAACTCGATTCAGGGAGCATGCTATCTACCTTTACTCTTTACTGCCAGTCCGCTTCTGTAGGTCTGAAGCTTAACCATGGTTTCACTGTCCTGAGGCTCAGGTTCTCGAACAACTGCGAAAAAACCCCAACTCTTCCTTCTAATTTGTATTTCAGGTGAATTACTCCTTTAGAACAATTCTGGGTATTACACCTTCATTTGACATAGTCAGAACTAAGGCTCACTATGATGTAAAACAGAATTATTTTACACAATACATGACAAGTCAATGTATATATACATGCCGCCCATTGTTCTATTGTAAATCTTAACTGCCAATAACCTCCTTGGATGATAAACCTAACTATCATCGATCTCTCTATATTATAATGCATATAATTAGAAGCAAATACTAATCTTAGATCACCAATAATAAATAGATCTACATGCACACTTGCAAATCTACTGTATTTAATTCTTTCACCAAACGCTCCAGAGCCAGAAGCCACCTTCAAAGCAGCCGCATATCAGAGACATATCTCACTATAGCCAGATTTGTCTGGAATGGGAACGACTAGATATTTAATTGCGCATATCACAGACCGTTCTTAAAAAGAACTGTCTATGATATGTACCATAGACGGTTTTAAATAACCACCGTCTGTGATAATCGTAGGCCTCACAGACAATTCTTGTTAAGAACTATCTGTGATACGTATCTAGATGGTTTTTAAGAATAACCATTTGTGACATTCAGAGACCTCACCGACGACCTCTGAATTATCACAGATGGTATTTATTCAAAACCGTCTGTAATACGTATCACAGAAGGTTCTTAACATTAATTCTCTGTGATATGAGCCATTAAATATGTAATATGTGATCGTCCCCTCAGATCTAGATCTATCTGTGGTGAAAAATGTCTCTGATATATATGCGGCTGCTTTGAAGGATGCGGCCGGCTCTGGGGCGCGTTTGGTGAAAGAAATACGTAGAATTTCAAGTGTGCTTGTAGATCTATTTGTTCTTAGTGATCTAAGGTTAGTATTTTCTTGTCTCTGATGCGGCTGCTTTGAAGAAGACGGCGAATGCGCTTAAGAAAGCAACTAAGCCCACCACGAAGTATGATCTTTTTTCAGCTGTCGTCAACGCAGCATGAGGTGATGAGACGGTAGCCATGGCCTACTTCATCGAACCTGACACACTCTCCTAGCAGCCATGCTTCTTGAACTTGCAGGGGCTGGTCATACAGTGATTGTATTTCGGCTTGGCACACTCTTACTTCATTAGTATTCTTCGGCTGGTCGGTATGACCAGCCCCTACAAGTTCAAGAAGCGTGGCTGCAAGGAGAGTGTGTCAGGTTCGATGAGGTTGGCCGTGGTTGCTGTCTCATCCTCCTCATGCTGCGTGGACGACCCCCTGAAAATTTTTTTTGCTTTGTGGTGGGCTTGGTTGCTTTTTTAAGCGTACTCGTCTTCTTCTTCAAAAAAGTCACGCTTATTAGAGACGGCAATTATAAACCGTATGTGATAAATAAATATCACAGACGGTTCTTGTTAACAAGCGTCTGTGATAATTATATATCACGGATAGTTGTAGTTTATAATCGCATGTGATACATATCACAGATGGTTTACTCCAATAAACCGCATGTGATAGTTCTATAGCCAAAAAATATTCGCACACCAGCATAAGTAGGGTCAATCCTGAGCTTTCTTGTTTTCTTCTAGTACTTGAGCTCAGCTCTTTCTCCTTCTGGTCTCACCTCACCTCATCTCCTCCTCCATTGACAGAGCAAGGGAGTGCGGCAATACAGGTCAAAGGATGGATTCTGGACTGGAGCAGAGAATAGAAGTTGTGCTGGAGGCAGAGGCTAAACATGCTGGAGTTGAAGATGGAGCGTATTCTGGACAATATCAAGTGGCTGGAGAGATTGTGTGTGTGTGTATCATTGTTGTAATTTATGACATATTTGTGAAGTAGCTGGTTTCCTGTAGTTATATGCAAAATAGACTTTGTTCAAATCACAGACGGTTACAACCACAAACTGTCTGTAATAAGTACATATCACAGACGGTTATTTTTAATAACTGTCTGTGATAATTATATCACAGATGGTTTATTCCGCTAAACCGCCTGTGATAGTTCCTTCCATATCTAAAAATATTCTGTTTTTCGGCTGCTAGCATACTCCCGCTAATTTTACATGTAGTTCAGCACCTATATATGCAAAGAACTTGGTGTACTCATGCCTAAGTCTACAGTCGTCGTTGTAAAAGACGATGTAGTCGTCCCACCCTTTTATCACACCGCAGCCAGTCCTCGTGCACTAGTGACCGTCCTCCAACAGCGCCCACACCTGGCACGGCAGCCCAGCGGCCCGGCGGCCCGGATCTGGTATAACTAAATTCCCATTACCTCCCAATCCTACAGGCTACAGCCTACTCCTGGTGAAAGAATACATGGCTTCCTTTTGCCGGGATCATCCTCGCTCTAATTCGATGATCACTCCCGATCTCGCCGGACAGCATGCAAGATTTTCCTATCTCCGGAGGCATACCTTATATACTAGCGTCTTGGTCTCTCCGTGTCCTCTCTTTGGCCACCTTTTAACGCCAGGATTCTTCGCCCGTGTAATCACGCAACAAATGCCCATAACTCGATTCAGGGAGCATGCTATCTACCTTTACTCTTTACTGCCAGTCCGCTTCTGTAGGTCTGAAGCTTAACCATGGCGTATGCAATATTACATCGTCGATAAATCATTTTATATATGGCGTGAACTAAACCATTCAATATATTACAAACATTAGAGTGACATAGACTACGCCGGATCGAGTTTTATAATAAAGGCCGAACATGCCAAACTGATTATATTACATAAAAGCAGCGGAAACTACAACGAAAGCAAAAGGGGCAGAGCACATCTCTCCACAGGCAAGCGAATGGGGTAACCTGTGTACGACTGATATTAACCAAAGATTTGGATAATATCGGTTGTACGCAAGTACCGAACGAGCCAGCTAGACTGAGACGAGATCTAGACTAAGAGAACTAGACTACACTTTATCATTGCATTGTCCATTGACTTCGGGATCCTCATATTCTACATAATCTCCCTGATCCGCATGATCTAAAGGGTTTAGGGGAAAGAGCGAGAATGAGTATAACTTCCGTGCTCGCGAGCTAACACAAAAGATGCAATAATATACTGCAAGGCCTAACAAGGATGGCTCGGGTTCTTTTAGTTGCTAAAGCAATGTTTTCAATTATTAATATTAGTAAAATCCTATCACTTAGCATTTTAACCAAATTGTATTTTATTAAAGAGAACGCGTATGCAATATTAAATACAGTGAAGGTTACCTCCACCTTATGCTTATTTTTATTGTGGTTACATCCACCGTTTAACAACACTGAGCACGATGACTTAGGCAAAATTCAAAATCGGGGTTACATCAGCCCGACAAGTTTTTATCCCATCCACAAAGGTTTTTGAAATAGAACTAACTCTAGTAAGTTCCATGTCCGCCTTTGACCGTAGGCATGGCTGTTTAAACAGTTTAGACTCTGCAGAAGTTGTACACTGTACCCACAAGAGATAATCAACTCGTTGCCCCACATGATTCCTTAGTCATGTGGTTGATGGACCATCATAGTAACCTTTCAAAATATCTTGCCCCTCCCGTCATCTCACCCATATGGGTTGCACCCATAAGTTGTGCGTGATGTTCACCTCAGCGACTAGTGTAGTTGGACTACACCACAGCGACTGGCAACTTCACCTTGCATCGGTGTCCCATTCAAGCTAGACGTATCCAATGCTTGCATTATCCTGTTACCCCTCCAGTGAGATGACATTCAGGGTTCAATAAATTTACTAAGCCAAGTTGTACTTTACAGACTTGTGGTTGTACATATTTTACAAGGGAGGTCATGCAAAGATTAAGTCTTGAAGCCATCCGAGCGGTTCATACTACATGCCACACATTCTCGTGCTATGTCAGCACCCACCATCATACCATCTGTCCAGATGTGGTAAAAGTAGATTATTAGGGTTTTGAGGAGTAAAACCAAATTATCTCAATTTCTTCAGTCATGTACCTCCAATGACTGTCCAAAACCATTTCATGTTTTAAGAGATGATGATTAGGGCATTTTAATGCCCTGGTACTTAAGCAAGACTAGCATGTTTCTTAAATACAACCTGTAACTAGTAATTTACCATATAATTACTAGGGTGACATGGAATAATGGATTCAATTGCCAAAGGATGGTATAATAATAATTAATTGTCAAGTAGGTATGTAACTATCTCTTAAAGATTTAACATACATTTGTATAAAGAATTAAGCATGCAATTTGCTAATTTAACAGAATATAATTTGCATAAAAGGTAGGTTCATGTCAGACCCGGATTCTGAGAATCCAAATCCTCTGTGAAAACACTATGCTATTCCCTGGATCAGTAGATAGCACTCATAGGCACATTGTTGAATCATTCATACAAGGCGTGAACTAAAACATTCAAATATATTACAACACAGAGTGACATAGACCACGCCGGGTCGAGTTTTACAAAAGGGGCCGAATAAGGCCAACTTGAATACATTACATGAAAGCACGTAAACTATAGAGGAAGCAAAAGGGGAGTGGGGCTCATCTCTCCACAAGCAAGCGACTGGGGCAACCTGTGTATGACGGATATTAACCAAGAGCTGGATAATACTGGTTGTACGCAAGTACCAACGAGTCCACTAGACTAGGGCGAGACCTAGACTACAGAATCTAGACTACTCTTCATTGTTTCCTTGTCCATCAGCTTCTGGGTCTTTATAGTATGCGTAGTCTCCTTGCTCCACATTATCTGGAGGGTTTGGGGGAGAGCGAGAATGAGCACAACTTCTGTGCTCGCGAGCCAACACACAATGCAATAATATACATGCAAGGCTAAACAAGGATGGCTCGGGTTCTTTTATTTGCTAAAGCAATATTTTCAATCATCATAATTACAAAAGTCCTATCACTTAGCATTTTAACAAATTGCATTTTATTAAAGAGAATAATTGTGCAATATATGTATAACAGCAAAGGTTCCCTCCATCGGAAACTCTAAACTATCCTTCTTTTGATTGGAGCTACCTCCAATTATTAACACCGCTGAGCTTGACGGCTCAGGTAAAACCCAATCTCAGGGCTAGGTGAGCCCACCATATTTTTCATACCACCCACAAAGGTTTTTGAAATAGAACTAACTCAAGTAAAGTTCCCATGTTCGCCTTTGACCGTAGGCACGGCTGTTTAAATAGTTTAGACTCTGCAGAGGTTGTATACTGTACCCAAAAGACATAGTCATACTCGTTACCCCACATGATTCCTTAGCCATGTAGTTGAGCGACCGTCACAGTAACCTTTCAAACTACCTTGCCCTTTCTGTCATCTCACCCACATATGGGGTTACGCCCATATGTTTGTGCGGGATTGTTGTACCGCAGCATCTGGCGTAGTTGGACTACCCACAACAGCTGGTAACTTCACCTTGTATCGATGTCCCATTCAAGCTGGATGTACCGCACGCTTGCACATTCCTTTTCTCCACCCAGTGAGATACATTCATGGTTTAATAATTTTACTAAGCCAAGTTGCAGTTTGCAGACTTGTGGTTGTACTTGTTTTACACGGGAGGTCACTACAAGATTAAGTCCTTAATCCATCCGGGCGGTTCGTACCACATACCAACCACTCTCGTACTCCGTGAGCACCCACCGCCTTGCCATCCGTCCAGATGTGGTATTAGCCATTATTAGGGTTTTAAGGAGTAAAATCAAATTATCTCATTCATTTCAGTCATGGACCACCAATGACTACCCAAAACTATTTCATGTTTGAAGAAATGATGATTGGGGTATTTTAATACCCCGGTACTTAAGCAAGACTAGCATGTCGCTTAAGTCCAACCTATAACTAGTAATTACCACATAGTTACTAGGGTGACATGGAATAATGGATTCAAATATCAATGGATGGCATATTAATTAATTAATTAATTATCAAATGGGTATTTATCTACCTTAAACTTTAGCATACATTTGATTAAAGAATTAAGGCATGCAATTTTGGTAATTTAAAAAGAATATAATTTACATAAAATATAGGATCTAAATGATCAAAGCATTGACTCGCCTTGGTTATAGGCAAGAGGATCTTGATATTCTTGTGCTTGATCAACTTGGAGGTCCTCCGCGTCTTTGAATCCTAATCGGATGAACATACCGGAAAAAGAACAACATGCAAAGAGAGCAAATAAATACACAAGAATATACAAATGAACTCCAAATTAAACAAGACCTATGCCATTAGTAAGATCTTGAATTTACAAAATTTTAGAAATAAATTTCATAATTTTTGGAGCTATAACGGAAGAGAATAGAGCTTTTGAAGTTTAATTTGAAATTAAATCGGAAAAGAGAGAGAGAGAGAGAGAGAGAGAGAGAGAGAGAGAGAGAGAGAGGGTGTCCTGTTGACATGTGGGCCCTAAGAACAGTGCCGGCTCATGTGCACCGGGTGCACGTGCATAGTAAATGGGGGTGGGGCCCACTGTCATTGAGAGAAGGGGGGATTCTGGGCGATTAGTGTGGCTTGGGGCCCACACAGTAGTGAAATAGGGGGGGTTAAGACATCATTAATGAATTAATGATTGCGCCTAAGGCTAATTAAATTGGCTAATGCCATTTAACTCAAATCCCGAACGGGATTTGGCCTTTAAGGCGCCCCGTTGTGTCGGCCGTTCACACACAACACAGGGGAAGGTCAGGCAGGCGGTCTGTGATCATTGCAGCGAGGAGCGCAAGGCGGCAGCAACCAAGGACATAAATGGGGAGGGCTCGGCGGGAAGTGGTGTGACGGGGTGGCAAAGACCAAAGTGGCGGAGTGGCGTGGCTGACTTCACTGTGGTGGAGAAGGGGTTCCATTGGCGGTTCGGGCTGGGGAAGGGGAGCATGGGGTGGCGCATGGCGAGGCGGAGCTACCGGGCCAAGGAGGGGGACCGGAGGACGACGGTAGCCGGCGGCGAGTGCTGGGGAAGAAGCTGGCCGGAGGTAGGGAAGACGACGAAAATTGGCGGCGGGAGTGGTCAATCTCCAAGGGGGCACATGGGCCTTCTTATAGGCCACAGAGGGGGCTTGGAGCCATGGGAGCGTGCGCATGCTTCCGAGGCGCAGCGTGGGCGCTCTGTGCACGAAGAAGACATGGCACATGAGTGGGTGGCAGCAGGCGAGGCGCAGCAAGGGCGAATACTTGGGCGCAAATACTGACGAGGGCACGGCCTTGGATGATGCAGCGTGGTGCGGTAAGGACGGCAGGGACGTCACGGTTGCACACGGCCGAAGGTGACAGGACGAGGGCGGGGCTCCAGGGTCTTTGGTTGCAGCGGAGTGGGTGGCAGCTCGTGGGCATGCAGAGGGCAGGCGGCCTCGTGGTGGTGGCGTCATGGGAGAGAGGGGCTCATGCGCGGCAGAGAGAGCACGAGGGGGAGAGAGAGGCTCGGCTATGGCTTTGACCGAGGAAGGAGATGACGGGCGAGGGAGCTAGGCCACACGGCCGAAAGAAAAAGAAAGAAGGCTGGGTCGGGCTAAAGGAAAGAAAGGAGAGAAAAGCGGGCCAGGTGGAGGCAGGCCGGGCCAAGGGAAAAGATAGGGCTGGGTGGGCTAAGGCCAAGAAAATGGGCTAGGAGAGAAAAGGGAAAATGGGCTAAGCCCAAGAAAAGAAATAGGGGTTGGGCACAAGGAAAAAGGGAAGGCCCGAAAAGAGAAAGGGCCCAAAACCGAAAAGGGAAAATTCAAACTTGAATTTGAATTTCAGGATTCAAGGATATTTGAAACACAAACCTGAGCTTAAAGAAGCAAGAAGATTTTCGGAAATACTTGCTAATTTCAAATACGAATGAAAACGAAAAATGAAATAGTATTTACTATTACTCGTCCAAAAACAGGACGTTACAGTTCAACATGATCAAAGTATTGACTCGCCTGAGTTAAAGGCAAGAAAGTCTTAACAATCTTGTGCTTGATCGAAATGGAGATCTCTCGCTTCTTGGAACCCTATTCGGATGAACGTACTGGAAAAAGAAACAAACAAGCAAAGAGAGCAAATAAATACATAAGAAAATATTAAATGAACTCCAAATAAAATAAGATTAGTGTCATTAGCAAGATCTTGAATTTAGACAAATTTAGAAATAAATTTCATAATTTTTGGAGTTAAAACAGAGGAGAATGGAGTTCCTGAAGTTTGAAATGGAAATAAATCAGGAAAATAAAAAGATGAGAGAGAAAACTCTCAATGACAAGTAGGTCCCAATGAGCAGTGGCATTTTCTTTTTCCTTTTATTTTCTTTTAAGAAAAATGATTTTTCTGACAGCTGGGGCCCACTAGGCAGTGGCTCAGCCCACCGCATAGTGCATGGACCCTCGGTCTATGATAGAGTGCCTTGGGTCCACTTGGTCAGAGCACAGTGCACTTAGCATGCGGGGGCCCACGCGTGAGTGACTTTAAAACAAAAACTGGTTTTAAAACATTATTAATTAAAGGCTCAGGCCCACTTGTCCGCGGAACTAACCAACAGTTAAGCACGTGCTAATTAACGCTTAGTCCTAATGACGAAGATTAAGACTAAAAACGACGAGCTACAGTGCTTTGTCGTTTTCGACAAAACAGAGCGCGCACGCCCGTGCTCGTTGCAGGCGAAGGGAGCCACGGCGGCCGGCGGTGAGGCCAAAAATGGAAATGGAATAGCCGGGAGGTCCTAGGGGTGGTGGCCATTTGGTCGACGGCGAACCGGATCGGTGGCACGTCATGATTTAGCGGCGGCGGCGCGGCGGCCAAAATCCAAAACGGTAAAGAAAGGGCGTACTGGAGAAGATCGTGCGCGCACAAGCAAGGGCGCGGTAAGGGGGACTCACTGAGACAAGGAGGAGCCCCGGAGATGGACGGTGAACAGAGATTGGCGACGGGGAAGGATGTGGCCGGTGGCAGCGAAGAACTCCAAATCCGAGCATCCCTGTGGATCAAAAGCAAATTAAAAAGGAAGGTAGCTTCAAGGGACCCTAGCACACGAAATGACACAGTGGATGCAAAGGGGGAACCACTAGAGCGGTGAGTCCACCGTGGAGTGGCGCTGCCGAAAGAGGGGTGCGGGTGATTTCTTCAGTGGGGCTTACCGGAGGGGAGGAAGGCGAAGCGGGGAGACAAGGGGGGTGCTTTGGTCCTCTTATATCCGGGGAAAGGGAGAAGGAGTCGTTGGAGGCTCAGAGGTGGCGCATTGTCCCGAGGGATGGCATGGGTGGGCGAGGCACTGCCGTCACGGCGGTGACCTTGGAGGCCCATGGTAGGTGAGTGCAGAGGGAGTTGGTGCTGGCGATGGGACAAGGCACGGCAGACACGAAGCCTTGAGCATGGTGACGCGGCCATGGGCGCAACACAACAAGACGGACAGAGCGCGGACAAGGCTGATGATAATGGCGCTGACATGCTGAAGCGTCTTGGTGTGACGGACTGACGAGGAGGACACCGGAGTCAAGGGTGGTAGGGGAGCAGGTGCGGAGCATGGGGGTGGCAGGGAGCCAGGGGAGCAGCGTGCATGGCGCAGCCATGGCCAGAGCTCACGGGCGTGCTCTAGGGCGACACGGGTGCTTGGGGAGAAGAAAAGGGATAGCCTGGGCTGACCTGGGCCGAAAGGGGAAAAAGGGCTAGGCCCAAGGAAGGAGAGAAGTGGGCTGAGCCCAAGGGAGGAGGTAAGGAATTCAAAACTAAAATTCAAAAATGGGATTTGAAGTTGAGCTAGAAATTTTGAATTGGAGCTATTGAGCTTAACTGAAAAATCTTTAGTTACTGATCACGGTCTGAAAACGAGCTGTTACAAATCAGTAGACAGTAGTGACTAGGAAAACTGCTGAATAGAATAACATTTCAATCACTAACATATCTACAAATTACAATGATGTGCCCAAATGCATATCCTCTCTACGGCCAACTGGGACAATGGTGGGTCTATTGCAGTTTCCTGTGAAATCATGTCTGAAAGAATTGTGGAAGGCAACGATGCTGGTATAACTAAATTCCCATTATCTCCCTATTCTACAAGTGTTCCTGATGAAGAATCCATAGCTTCCTTTGCTGGAATCATCCATCGCTTTGATTAGATGATCAGTCCCTATCTTGGCTAGCAAAGAGTTTCCTCTTTCTCCGGAGCATACTTTATACTAGCGTCTTGTCTCCCCATCTCCATGTCCTCTCTTTGGCTGTCTTTCAATGCTGGAGTTCTTTCCCCGTAACTTGACGTAGGGAATAAATTGTTGGGAAACTATGGGTCTAGCCTAGAGGGAGACCCATGTATGGGCTACCCATCCTAAACCCTAGCAGGGTCTCTAGCCTATAAATAGGGGTTTCTATTCATTGTAAATGATTGATCGATTGATGAAAGAATAAAGAGAAGCAAGAAGCTCCCTATATCTCTGTGTTCAATCTATTATTCTATTCTTGTGTTCTTGCATTGTTCTTACGATTCTATACTTGTCTACGAGGTAATCGCTCGAACTAGACTTACCAGCGATAGTTCCTCAACACGTTATCAGCACAATCGACTCTCCTCGAATCGAAAGGTAACCGTCGATGAATGACGCTCGTAGATTGAATCGTTTTCTTTCTAGATTGTTTTCAATTCTACAAATTTGCTTTCTAGATTGGTTTTCTACGGTGCAAATCCATTCTAATCTACTGTGAGCCGACTTGAAGTCATCGACACAATGCCGATCGGTGGATTGCATGAAAGATTGGATGTCGATTGTACCGTAGATTGAAAAGTTGCAAATATGTTCTAACCTACCGTGAGCCGACTTGAAGTCGTCGGCCAAGCCGATCGGTAATAACATGAACATCAATGGCATCGCATGAACAGTAAGCACACACGAACAATATTTTTGTTTGAATAGTAATTTCATGAAAAAATATCGTGGCCCGAAACCATCGGCCATGGAGCCATGCCGCCACTAGTGCTCGCAGCACCATGGAGGACGTGCCCGCGCCCACGCCCTGAAGGCCATGCCCGTGCCCCGAAGGCCACCTGAAGCAGCCGCCATGGCCGGCGGGTCACCGCCACCGCTTGAGCTCGTGCACCTGACAACGGGCGAGCAGCCATCGAGTTCGCCGCCGCCGCTTCACGCGGCTGCCGTGCTTTGGGTTGGCGCGCGCCTCGGGTCTATCTGCCGCCCGCTGGCG
The DNA here is from genome assembly GCA_036346405.1 of Phyllostachys edulis. Taxonomy (NCBI): domain Eukaryota; kingdom Viridiplantae; phylum Streptophyta; class Magnoliopsida; order Poales; family Poaceae; genus Phyllostachys; species Phyllostachys edulis. The sequence continues at coordinate 36,374,926 of CM070552.1, forward strand.
GCGCTTTGAAGGCCGTCTCACGGATCCATGGAGTCTTGTTGCGCGCCTTGAAGGCCACCTCCATGGGATCCATGGAGTCTTGCCGCAAAGAAGTTCGCCACTCACTTGATCCGCGCATCCTAGGTGGAGCGCCGCCAGTGTGACTCCACCGCTCCTCGCCCACCTCCGTCTGCCCCAGCGCCTACCAAGATAATAAGCCTGGCCGCGCCGCCGCTGAAGCCGGGTAGGGAAGCCCTACCCTCATGCGTGTTTTTTTTTTTTGGCCGGTTGGGCCTATTTGGGCTAGGGGGAGCAAAAGCCGACAGGCGAGAAGGAATCGCCCAAAGAAATTAAAAAAAAAAAATGGAGCCACTGTGGAAAGAAAAATTCAAAAACTGCAAAAGAAATCTGAAATTTTGCAAAAAGGCCCTCTGAAAATGTGAAAATTACGCGAACACTTTTATTCTAATTGAAATTTTGTGATTTAACCCCTGCAAATTGCAGAATTCGCCGAAAATTTATTTTCCAGCAGAAAAGGGCCTCGGGAATTGAAATTTTGAATCGGTTTTTTGCATTTGAAGCATGTTTAACTTTGTTATTATTATTTCTATGCAATTTATTTATTGTATTTACTGTTTTTAATTATCTGTGATTGTTTATATTACTTTTAATCACTGAAAATAGTAGTAAATCATAAAAAATGCATAGAAAAGTACGAGAACATGAACCGGGAGTTCGAAGAGCATTATGAGAATTTTACAACTATTTTATGTAAATTACTAGCAGTAATATTATGAACTCTTTGCATGAATATTGAAATGACTAGCATCACGAACCAGGAGTTCGAACAACTAACCTAGCATGGCCAGAATTTGTACATAATTTGTACAAGTCTTCAACTCCGTGATAATGTAATCACGGATGAGCAAAAGATTGAGAAGACTCTCTCTACCTTTCACCCAAATGCGGTGCAATCCACACGGAACTATCGTCAAGACGACTACACGGAGTATGCCGCATTAATTGATACCATGCAAGTTGCGGAAGCTTAAGATAGTGTTCTAAGGAAGCACTACATCTCATAGCCACCTAGTAGCAATGTTGGCCATGAAGCCAATGCTAGCAACTACAAGGTGATAAAGCCTCTTACGATGGAGAGGGGTAAGAAGGGTAAAGTCGTGGGTCGCACGTTATTGATACTTTCTAGTCTAAGAAGAAGGGCATATGACAGCATGAGGCACACCTCGCCATTGCAGGCACGGAGGATCCACATTCGTTAGTTGCACTCATGGATATGGACAGCCTAGTAGCAGCCCCCATCATCCCTCCTTTGGACATAGCAGTGGCCGCAGCCGTAGTTGCCCAAAAGGAGAAGATCTCCATGGAGCAGATTGAGGCAAAAGTTTCTGAATACTTCGCTGATTCGATCTAGTGCACGCATTGCACTTGGATCTTTTATAAGTAACTTGCAGTTTGTAATTGAAACAGAACATTTAATTATTTTTGAATAACTGCTGTAAGCTCCAGGAGAGCAAAGCATTAAAATTCTTATGATGAGTCCTGCAAGACTTTTTCCCGTATTTATAATAGCAAGTTATGTTCTGATATCTGAAGTATTTTATTTATGTGTTGCTTGCTTTCTGCTACATATTAATAAAGTAAATTATATTAGAACGCGTGTGGTGCCCTATTGGAGGAAGTGTGCTTAGCCGATAGCAGCACAACAAATACCATCTTGAGAGAGACGAAAATCTTTCAGTCGATCAGCAAGAATGCTGGTAGTCTTATGACAATCGTAGGCGGCGATACTTGTATAATAGCTCAGGAAGGGCCTCAATTATACCCCTAATGGGAACAACTTTAGTCATTGAAGAGGCCTTGTTGTACCCAAAATCGACTAGAACTCTCAAGGATAGTCGCGCAAACGGTTTCCACGTAGAGACTGAAGAAGAGTATGGTAAGAAATACCTGCTCATTATAAAGCGTGAAGAAAGTAGAAAAATGGTATCAGAACGACTTCCTTCATTTGAAACTGGGCTATACTACACTAATTTTAAGGCGTCAGCAGCCTATACTGCCCTGAAACCGTATTTAGAAGCTCTGAACTTTTCTATCTCGAGCATGATAGATTATGACTCCTAGGCCTTAGAATGATGAGAAATATAATTAACAATTCACAGGGACATAATATCGGTGTAAAGAATTTCCCGAATCAGGAAGATTTTGTGTGCCCCGCATGAGCCATCAGGAAATTAATTACTAGACCTTCTACTCTAAAAGCGAAGGATGAAGTCCCTGCATTCCTGGACCGTATCCAGGGAGACATTTGCGGTCCTATACAACGCTATCAGGGTCATTTAAGTATTTTACAGTGCTCTTCGATGCTTCCTCGAATTGGTCGCATGTATGTTTATTGTCTACAAGAAACTACGCTTTTGCAAAGCTAAATCTCGCAGATAATTAAAATTGAAATAATTTCCTTGATCATCATGAGAAGTCCACCAGAGTGGACAAACGCTAGAGAATTTACTTCAAAGGCATTTGATGATTATTGTATGGCAACCCAGAATGGACTAGTAGATGCATTAATTACAAGGATTAGATTTATTGCCCGACCACCTTTGAAGAATTGTAATTTACCAACTGCATGTTGGGGACACGCAGTCCTACTCGCAGCAACTCTCATCAATTTTAGACCGTCGGCATATAACATACATTCACTTATACAACTAGTGCAAGGGTCAGCACCGAAAATGTCTCATCTTTGAAGATTTGGTTGCAAGGTTTATGTACCTATACCATCACCACAACGAACTGCAATGGGCCTTCTCCGAAAGTTTGGGATATACGCTAGTTATGAGATAGCATCCATAACTAGGTATTTGGATCCTATGACGAGAGATTTGCATACTACCCGATTCGCTGATAATATACTAGATGAGGCTAGTTTCCCATCATTAGGGGGAGGAAATCAACCTCTTGATGAAAATGTCGGGAAATAGAGAAGTCCAGAAGATAATTGAAGTCTAGAAGACAATTGCAGTTCAGAAGATAATTGAAATCCATGCACATGAACCGCGCACTAATAAGGAAAATAGAGAAGTCCAAAAGATAATTGAAGTCTAGAAGACAATTGAAGTCTAGAAGACAATTGCAGTCCAGAAGATAATTGATTTGCAAGCATTAGCAAAGCATCTGCCTGACCACTTTAGTGATTTGAAGAGCGTGACCAAGTCGCATGTGCCTGCACGCAATGCACAGGAGAGGGTTGAAATACCGATGAAGGTATCCCTAATCCCGTCCTAAGGCCTCTGAAAGGACGAGAACTCTAGCCCCTCGAATCCGAAGTAACCGGGGACACCTGGTGAAAAAGGATAAGAAGGACTTGACACAGCAGATCACCAAAGTTCCCTAAAACCAGAAGGGTAGCCAGTTAAGACCTGGCACCAGTATGGAACCTTCAAAACAAGGCATACTAGAATTGAACATTCCCATGTAGGGAGACATCAGCATGAATGTGTGCGCACACATCGGAGCTAAAAAAACTAAAGGGACTTGCCCCCGTAATTGAAAGTAGTGGTGAGCAAGTAGAAGCATTAGAAGAATCGTCCCTTGAAGAAATAGCTATAAACTTTGTGACCACGGGAGAATATATAAATAAGACAACAGCCAATGTCGACATTGATTTTGCAAAGAAAATTGCCACAATCATCGATCTTGATCCAGAGCCTGTATCGCTCATTGAATAAAAGAAAAGATCAGATTGGAAAGATTGGAAGAAGGCAACAGAAGCAGAATTATTATCTCTGAATAAAAGAAAGGTGTTTGGGCCTGTAAGTCGTTCGCCTCCCCATGTACTCCCTTTAGATATTTAATCTCAATGGTAGTAAACTTGAAGTTAAAAGTGAAATTGATGGATGTGGTTACAGCATAACTTTATGGTATATTGGATTCGGACATTTATATAAAGATACCTGAATGTATCCTTGTTTCAAACCAAAACAGAGAAAATAGAAATCTGTATAGTGTAAAACTCAGAAAGTCACTATACGGACTTAAGCAATCAGGCAGGATGTGGTATAATCACTTGAAGCGACTTTCTATGCAAGAAAGGCTATACGAACAATGAGAATTATCCCTGTGTATTTATACGACGATCCCAGAATGGATTTTGTATAATATCAGTGTATGAAGATGATCTGAATATCATTAGAACCCTAGAAGGGATTAAGAAAGCAAGCTCTTACTTGGAGTCAGAGTTCGAAATGAAAGATTTGGGTAAAACCAAATATTGCCTAGGCTTGCAGCTTGAACATGCCCCTGAAGGGATTTTAGAGCATCGATCAACCTACACTCAGAAGGTGTTAGAAAGGTTTGATTTTGAAAGGCATACCCTTTGAAATTGCCAATGGTCGGGAGATCTTTGCAGCTAGACAAAGACTCGTACAGACCTAAAGAAGAGGGGGAGGAAGTCCTGGGACCAGAATTCCCTTACTTAAGTGCAATAGAAGCACTCATGTATTTAGCAAACTATACTAGATCGGTCATTGCATTTGCCGTTAACCTGTTAGTAAGGTATAGTGCAGAACCTACCAAAGGCATTGGCAGGGAAAGAAGGACATCTTCCGATACCTTCAAGGAAGCAAAGAACTTGGTCTGTTCTACAAAAAGAACCAAGACCTAACTATGAATGGCTATGCAGATGCCAGATACTTGTAGAACCTGTATACAGCTAAATCACAAACATGCTATGAACTCCTATGTGGTGGAACTGCAATTTCATGAAAATTGTCTAAGCAGGGTCTTGTATCGACTTCGACGAACCACTCAAAAATAATATCACTGTACGAGGCCTCACAAGAATGTGCTTGGCTTCAGCGGATGATTCACCACATCTAGCAGTCATGTGGATTGAATACCGCACAAACCCCCACTATTATCTATGAAGATAATGCAGTTTGTGTTGCACAAGTGTAGATGGGTTATGTGAAGAATCCTCTCACAAAGCATATCAACCCCAAGTTCTTATATGCTAATGAATCACAAAAGATGGACGAAATTAAAGTACTGCATACTAAATCATGTGAAAATCTTGCAGATTTATTCACTAAGTCACTTCCAGCATCTATCTTTGAAAGGTGCATACGTGGAATTGTAATGATGAGACTTAGAAAAGTGCAGAATTGAGGGGGAGAATCTTCATGTATTCATTATTGAAACTTGATCACGAAGATCGAGTACCCAAAGAGTAAATCCTGGAGATTAAATGAAATTGGGTGGATTGTACTCTTTTTCCCTTGACGAGTTTTCCTGAAGTTTCTCGGCTAAGGTTTTTAATGAGGCAATTCGTGCAATACAGCAGAACTTGTATCCTGTGCTCTTTCTCCAAATTTTTCCTACTGAGTTTTTATGGAGTTTTGGCGAGGCATGAACATGTGAGGATGGGTGCCCAAGGGGGAGTGTTGGGAAACTATGGGCCTAGCCTAGAAGCCGGCCCATGTATGGGCTCCCCATCCTAAACCCTAGCAGGGTCTCTAGCCTATAAATAGGGGGTGCTATTCATTGTAAATGATTGATGAAGGAATAAAATGAAGCAAGAAGCCCCCTATATCTCTATGTTCAATCTATTATTCTGCTCTTGTGTTCTTGCATTGCTCTTACGATTCTATGCTTGTCTACGAGGTAATCGCTCGGACTGGACTCGCCAGGGACGGTTCCTCAACATAAATGACTTATTCTGCTACATTTTGATGCCTAGTTTCTTTGTCCGTGCAATCATGCAGCAAATGCCCATAAGGCCATAACTCGATGCAGGGAACATCATGTCTTTCCTCCTAGTTTGCGTCTAAAATGACATATTTGGTTTGCGTCCAAACTTTGAATTTTTTTTTTAAAATAATATTTTTTAAAATATAATTACAAAAATATATAGTCTCTCTAAACAATTACAAATATGTGTCCCTGTCGCCAGTTGAACTAGCGACAGGAACCTATCGCCAGTTCAACTGGCGACAAGGACCCTCTCCCCTCATGCACGGGTCAAGTACTGCCGCCAGCTGAATGGCGATAGGTTCTGCCGCCAGATTCATCTGGCGACAGGAAGACTCAAAGCTTAATAAAGTTTGTCGTCTTCTGATTTTCATACATTTTGAATGGTACAAAATCTGTTAGACTCATAATAACATTTTGTGATCGTCATATGTTGTTCTAGTGCAGTGAATTTCTAAAGAATTTTATGAGAAAGATTGAGGTATGAATGATTCGTAAGTAGGAAGGTAAGTGATATTGCGATGCGCCCGGGAATTCATACATTTTCTCATGTACATGCACTGCATATTATGTAAGGAAACAAATGTAAACTTGCCATTACTATTAAAACTACGATAAATCACACTGATATTACATAACATTCAGCAAAACATCATAACACTTAATCAAAATGATAATTCAGAACATTGGCAATAACATATTACTACTGTCCGTGCAATAACATAATTCATAACATTGGCAATAACATTGGTCACAGCCTCAACGTCCCCCATGTGGACTGTCTCAAGTTGGGTGACCGTATTAGGTCCCCGCGGTGACGTCTGGAGTACCGATGTCTCCTTCGTCCTGAGGATTTCTTGTGGGACATTTCTTGAAGGTGTGCCCAGACTCCCTATAAATGGAGCACTTCTTCGTACGACGTCCGGTTTCTGCTTCGTCCATGTTGTTCCTGATGCGCCGTACCTGTCGCCGGTCAACCTTTCCCTTGAGCCTATCAATGTCCGCGGCCTAGATTAGTTGCTCCCAGGTCGGATGGCCAGTGAAATGGCCAACCACAGCGTAACCATACATCTCCGCGGTCCAGGTTTGCATCACCGCCTCCTTGGTGAAATAGTTAGAGAGGTACTGACCGGGATGCTGCGCCACTATCGAACATGCGGCTATGACATGGGAGCAGGGCCTGTGCAGAAGAAGGGGCTTGTCGCAAGTGCATATGCAACTACCGCGCGTAGCGTGCACTCGTGGGTGACCCTCTCGAGGTTCGTCCCGCGGCGTCCTTTATCCCTGCACATTATCTTGAAGCGAAGCTCCCTTGTACCCATCTTGAATGTCTGGTGCATCTCGCCCTTCTTGCTCTTCTCCTCCATGTACTTGGTGATCATAGCGGACTAGAGTATTCTGTCATTTGCCATGGCGAGCGATGCGTTGTTGCTTTTGTCAACAAAGTACTTCATCTTACCGCGGATAATTGCCTCCACAATACCCACCAAAGGGAGGCACCTTGCGCCACGCATGACACAGTTGTACACCTCGGCTAGATTAGTTATCATGACACCATATCGAGTGCCACCCCTGTCATGGAGCAGCGACCACTTCTCCTTAGGCTCGTGCTCAATCCAGTTCGAGAAGCATCTCACCTGCGCCCCCGTCCTCCTCATCAATCCGGGAGCATCTATGGGTATCTTTGGCAATGCTTCGAGGGCCTGGTCAGCGCTTGGGGCGACCCTTCTCGCTGCCTCCCTTCTGTGTGTCTTGGTCCGCTCATCCAGAATCTTCTAGAGTGTTTTAAACTTCCGCTGCTAGTTCTGGTTGTACAGCCGCTTGAATAAGTTCATCAAGTCTTTGTTGCAGAACTACTTGTAGAAGTTTGCACCCAAGTGCCTCATGCACCACCTGCTCTGCAGATCCAACCATGAAAGTGGTACGTTCTCTCCTTGTTGCAGCTGGGTTATTGCACGCAGTAGGCCTGCATGCCGATCATGTATGAGGCATACGTTGGGACGACCTTGCACAACAGAAATCCTCACGTTCTTCAGGAACTACAAATAGCTATCCGTGTTCTCGCTTTCAACGAAAGCGAATGCCACGGGAAGAACTTGATTGTTCCCGTCTGTCACTATTGCAGTCAGTATCTGCCCCTTGCACCTCTCAGTCAAGAATGTGCCATCTACGCACAAGATTGGACAGCAGTGCCGGAATGCATTGATGCATGGACCAAACGCGAAGAATGCTCGCTGCAATACCCTCTTATTGGCCCACTTCGGGTGCGTGGCGTCTTGAATGTCGATATGGGTGCAAGGATTTCTGTCTTGTATGACTCAAAGTTGCCAGGGAGGTTGTGGTAGGAATCCTCGAACGTGCCCCACCTTGATTCCAATGGCTTTTGTTTTGCCCTCCAAGCCTTGGCATAGCTGATTGTATATTGGAACCTTGCCTCAATCGCCCAAATGATGGATCGTGGCTTAAAATCTAGATTATCCACGATCTCACTATACATAAGGTTGGCGATGAAGCTTGATGATAGGTTCCGGTGAGACTGCACTGACTCAGAAATGACGCATGTTTGAGGGACCACTATAGAGCACTTCCAGTAGGTGTCCCACTTTGGCTGAAATGCATGCACTCACCAAGGGCATCCCTCTATGCCGCACTTCATGTCGTAGAATCTTGGGGTAGACTTGAGGACTTTGAATGTGCGCCGCACCGATAAGGCCCAGAATTTGACCGCGTCCTGCACAGCCTCCTTGCATTTGTACATAGCTCCTAGTCTGACCTCACTCTGGTCGTACTCCCACAAAGACACGGTGTTCGTTGACGACAAGGTTGTCGAATCAGGTATGTGTTCCAATGGATGGAACCGCTTTGGTCCACGCCATCCTCGCGTCGGAACCTTCATCTTCAGACAACGCCATGTAGTCTCGGTCTTCGAGATCCATCCTTTGCACTACGGCTTCCACCTCCTCACACTCGTCAGCAAGACCAGTAGCTTGCCTGACCGTAGGACCTACTTCCGTAGGGTCTTCATCGACAACATCAGCAACTCCGGGAGCTTCAGCCATTGTGTGTGCTGCGCTGTGGCTGGAGCCCCCGACTTCCTCTTCGGCGTCAGCAGCCCCTTCTTGTTCAGCCACGAGTGGAGGAGTGGGTTTGGCATATGCTTGGACCAGAAGGACCAATTTCCACCCTGCCTCCCTTGCGATGCGTACATATGACTGCCATGACTTTGGTCTATTAAGCTGCACTAACTCCCAATATGTGAGTTGTCCTCTCCGTGGGGAAAGACAACTCAATCTCAGATCATACACATTGCGGTCCACTTAGAATGTGTGGAACAACCACCGCATCACAGCGCCCCATGTACACTGCTCTGGTCTTGCTAGGGGCACAGTCGCCGATTGGAAATAACGCAAATCAATCCCATCGGGACCCTCCATAATAGTCCCTTGACCATAGTAAATTTTGAAATTGACGACGTTAGGGATATTTGACGCACTGCACTATAAAGAACATTTCCACGATTAACCGCATATCTAAAACTATATTACCCACCGAAAAGTATTATGTAAAACTATACTGCATTGCATAACCGTACATCTAGAACTATGTAATCCATTCGGTTAAAAAAATTATCCGAGAGGTAGGCAATCGAACGGACAGCGCTTCGCTAGCTTCTCTCCTCTCCTTTGCTCTTCTTCTCTTCTCTTTTTTCTGAATAAAAATGAGCCTTGTACTGAATTTTAGGGTTTCTCAGGGATTTTATAGGGTTAATCTTCTTGTCGCTAGTTCAATTGGCAACAGGTACCTTGACCGGCGACAGGCGGGGGAGAAGGTCTCTGTCGCCAGTTGCATTTTTGTAATTTTTTGGGGATACTATATATTTTTGTAATTATCTTTTAAAAAAATTCTCCAAACTTTGCCACAAAAACTATGGCAAAAGTGTGGCGTGCCACACAATACATTTTGTGACGCCACAATTGTGGCAAACTTTGACACCAAGATAAGTCTACGACGAGTAGGCCAGGTGGCGAAGAAAGTGTAGCGCGTCACGATCGTGGCTACACGACCAAACACTAGTCTCATTTAGTAAAACTTGCCTAAGGCATGTGTGGCAGCCTTAGGCTCCATCCAAACGCCCCCTAAGTCTGAAGCTCAACCACGATTTTTAAATCTGCAACGGGCTATAGGTGTACCTATTATCTATGTTTTAGTCTGTCTCATACTACCAGCGTGCATTGATAACATTCTTTTTGGTCAAATTTGAAATGACCAATTAGCAGTGATGCATGAAGTACAAGTTGGACTTGAAATTTAATTACTCCTCGCAATATCTAAAGCCAGCCATTTGTGAGCTATGCAGTTCGTGCCAACCGTAGTTTGCGACTGTATATATGTTTAGTTCTTATTTCTATGTTGCTCTCTTGTGTAAATTGAGGCTAATGTCACATGTCATGTCCAATATGCTACCTTAGCTATGGCAATTCTGAAATGGATGTCTACTTGATTTCATGTACTTTGTCATATGTAGATGTCACACACATGTCCTGCACTGGTGCTTGTTAATGTACAATAGTAGTATAGTATTGAATTTCGCTGTAGCAGTATCATACGAAGTTATTAATAAACTGCAAATGCACACTAAGACATTTTGCGGCGCCAAACTTTTTTTTTTTACCAATAGATTTTTTTTTCAGTGTCATCTAGCAGCGAGCATCTGCTCATACAAGCAAACATAGGCTTAAGCTTATTGCTAACTACCGGAAGAATAAAGTATGGAGAGAAACCTGATCGTTGAGTAATTAGATAAAAACTGTCACATGTCAAACTGAATAACGATGTTCTTCTAGGTTCGGTACTCACAGCAGCAGCAGCCTAAGATTCTGGGCAGCAGTGACTGAGACTACCCGTAAGGTTGTAACGACTGGATCATGAATCAATTGCATTAGTTCGAGATTAAGAAGAAGATGATGTCATTCAGCCGTTGATCATGCAAGTTTTGGCGTAGACAAATTCCTGGTGCCTCTCAAGCCTATATAATCTACATTTGATAAGGAAATCATGGCTGCAGTTTTCTTCGGCTGCTACCTGATGGATCATGTTGTTCGCTAGCACCCTAAGAATGTTGCCTCGGCTGAGATTTTATAAGGCTAAGATCCTTCGGCTATGGATCCGGCTTGTCTGTGGTACCACAGAGCAGCACACTAACTGTACAGGTAATGCTTCCTCAAATATGAGAACGAAAAAGGCCAAAGGGAAAGACAACACACTTATGCCAGGTTCGTCGATGCTAATTAGGAAGAGGATAAGCAGCTAAACTCCTGACGCTTCCCAATCCTAGATCTTAACTAGAAAAGCAGAAAATGGTAAGACAATTTTTTTATTTCTCACCTCCATGGCTAGCCACTATGGCTTGTGCTAAGGCGTTAGATCTCTCACTGTTTGCTACCCTCACACACAACTCATTCTTTGGTCTTCGGGTTTTATCTTCCTACACGATGGCTTCCATAGTTGTTGGCATATCTGAAAGCGCATGGCTACTCTACAAACAGACCATTGTACGTAGTTCATTATTTGGAGAGAGAGAGAGAGAGAGAGAGCAGGCTCATTATGTTTTAGTCTGTGTCGTACTGCCAGTGTGCATTGATAACATTCGTTTGGGTTTAACTGAAATGATCAATTTGCAGTGATGCTGAAGTGCAAGTTGGACATGGAAATTTAATTGCTCCTCGCAATATCTATTACCAGCCATTGTGAGCTATGCAGTTCTTGCCAACCGTAGTTTGCGACTGTGTCTAGTTCTTATTTCTATGTTGCTCTCTTGTAAATTGAGGCTAATGTCACATGTCAGGTCCAATATGCTACCTTAGCTATGGCAATTCTGAAATGGATGCCTACTTGATTTCATACTATAGGAAAAAGTCCATTTGACCATGAACTCTTCTCAAAGTCTAGAAATTAACCTTGAACTATAAAAATGAGACAGTTGACACCCTCAAACTCATAAAACCATGCAAAATACCACCTCGTCCTAAATTACCATGGTTTTGACTTTGTGGCACCTACATGTTCAATTTTTTAGAACTTGGATGCCACGTGGATCAACTTAACTTCCTATCTTTACGAATCAGCAAAATAAAAATAAAAATTTACAATGGACCCCACAAGTCAGTCTCTATTGTGTTTCTTCTTCCCCATCTCTTTCTCTCAGCTCCTGTCTGTCTCTGTGTCATCGAGCGAGGCGCCGGTGCTCTAGTCGACAGCATCGAGAGAGCAGGAGGCAACGACAACTAGTAGGGATCGAAAGACAAGAGATAGGCGTCGGGCAAGAGGCGTCTAGATCCAGCCCATTGCTGCTCTTCTCCAACTCCGACGGTAGGTGGCGAGGAACTCCTGTGGTAGGTCCAACACGCGGCAAGCATAGGTGCACCTCCGTCGGCTAGTTGCGAGTACATCGTGCACGCCACGCAGATATGGTTGCTTCAAGGCTCGTCGATGACGCCTGGATCTGACGACGCTCATCCTCCCCATCCCCCTAGATTTGATGGCCCTGCGAGTGACCATGGCTTTACCGTCGCCTGGCCTCGGCGACGAGTAGATCCAAACCCTACAGCAGCAGCGTTGCTAGAAATGAACGTAGGAGCGTGGATCTGATGCGACGACGACGATAGTTGGAGCGCCATGTCAATGAAACTTGATCACATAGATGCCATGTCAACGAAATCACAGTGGTTTTGGTCCTAGGGGTAAAGTGAATAATATTGATAGTTGAGAAGGATGCGAGGATCAATACCCGGTTTTACAGTTCAACTGGATTTTTTTCCATACTATATGGCAGATGTAGATGTTACACATCTCCTGCGGTCTTGGTGGTTCTTAATGTACAAATAGTACTGAATTGTGTGTAGCAGTATATATCTTCGCATACTAAATTGTTAATAAACATTTTTTATTTTTAGATTGTAGCTAGTATCCTGGTGTTGCAACTGCACACTCAAGACATTTTTGCGGTGTCAATTTTTTTTACCAAAAGATATTTGTTTGCAGTGTCATCATTCAAACATAGACCGGAAAAACAGAGCAGAAAAGCCGGCTTCCCCCATGATTGCATGTTCTCGTCATGATGACCTCATAGGGCAAGACCTCCCGCGCATCCGTGCTAAACTGCTAATTATGAAGAGGATAAAGCATTTGAACTCCCAACACCTCCCAATCCTAGTAGAAAAAAAGGCGATGCCTAACTTCACCGCCTGTTCATTGTGCAAAGTTATCGGCTATGGCTTGCACTAACGGCACCATGATCTCTCTCCCCTTTGCTAATTGCTACACTCATTTTTGAGCTCTCGTCTTCCTATCGATGGCATATTTGTTGGGTGCAGTGCAATCATATATCAACTGTTCATAACTCAGAACTAAGAGAACACACGCTCGAAAGACTAGTATAATATCACACACATGAAGTATGGGAGCGTTCCAGCCATAGTATGTGTTGGCCAAACCGAAGAAGACACACGCTCGGAAGAAGTTCACGCTTCCTCAGAGTCTGGACTCATGCACGACAACGCACTAGATGACGAACCTTGCGAAGCACATGCACAGCGTATGCGACGATCCTTGGCGAAGCAAGACACACGTACTGGAGAACACATGTACACATACGCTGGATGAAGGACACGCTCACAATGAACATACTGGCCGGAAGCGATCCAACACACGCACGCGAAGAAAGACGCGCTAGACAAGAATCCGGTAGAGAGATTTTTGGTGCTGCACTACACGCAACGTTTTCTATTTTTCTATTTTCTTGTTTCAATAAAACTGATTACAGAGGTACTCTTTTATTGAGAGCAAACAACTATTCGTATCTGGAACAGATTCTACGTATCTTAAAAGGATACCACACCAACTCTAGTATCCATAACTGCCTAAATACAAAACACAAACTCTCCCTAAAATCTAAATATACCATATACATAAAGATTACCTAACAGTATGTAGCACCAACGTCTAGTAAATTATGTAGGAGAAATTCCATTATAACAGTTCAGCCATATATATAGTTGGATACTTCGATTTTAATTCTATCTGCATGCAGTTCATAATACACTCTTAAATTCGTGAACTAGGACACTTCTCATTAACCATGCTGAAATGCTAATATGTAAACTCAGTTATAAAATGCTAATAGGTAAACTCAGTTATAAAATCCGTGAGCTAGGCCACTACCTGTAAGGTTGTGACAAATGGATCATGAACCGATTGCATTAGTTCGAGATTAAGAGGGGGCAAAGGGACTATTTGACCGACCCCGCGTTTGTAGTCTGTCAGAGGTTCAGAGTCTGTTTTGAATTGCTAGCCACGTGAACTGTTTGCATGTAGGTGGCGCCGAGGTTTTTCAGATGAGACTTTGAAACTCCGTTGTTGTTGATATTAGGAATTGCAAAGCGTAAGCTGATTTTGCTGAGTATTCACCCTTTGATGATTGTTTCCAGGTGATCTCGTCTGAGGCCGATGGGTCCTGGGTGATTTGGTGGACTCTTTCCTAGAGTCGTAGAAATTGATGGGCTAGTCCATCTGGGGTTACGCCTTGGAGGTTTATGTCATGTATGCAACAGTTTTCCTGCAGTGCCATGTGGACCGTTCTGTTTTTTCGGATGGAAAGACGGTAGATATCCGGTGCGATGTCCTGAGGGGAAGTCCCATTGAGCCAAGCTGAAGTCCAGAACTTTGTTTTTTTTCCATTGCCTAAAGTGATTGAGGTGGGCGGCGCAAAGAGTCGTATGTCGGTCTCGTCGCAATGTATGTCCATGCCAACCCAAGGTTTGTTTTCGGCTTTCCATTTGTGAACATCATGAGGATATGCTCATGATCCTAGGTGATGTTAAAATTGGCAATTTGGTTGAAGGTTTGTTGGAATTCTTGTTTTTCAGAAAGTTTCAGCAAAGTGTCAGGATAATCGAAAGAACCAGCGTTTAAAGGGCGATACGACCGCAGTACGATACGACCGCAAGTTGTCTGGCGATAGTACCGGATCGCGGTTATACCGATTGGTAGATGGCGGTAGCTTATTTCCAGAGAAGATGTTTTGGGAGTTCTGGACTTCATTGGAAATCGGAACGACCGCAGTTATTGGAGCAGTACGACCGAAGATCGGTAGTACCGCTGGTAACACGGCGGTTGTACTGATTGTGTTGTGATTGTCAACCATTTTGGAGTTTTTGGTTTTGGGATAGGTCATATCCATGTTTATCTTTGTATATGTGTTGCATATTGCATGTTTTGAGCTAACGTGGGTCAAGTTGTGAAGAACTTGTTCCGGATTCGTGTTTGCTTGTCTATTGTCAGTCGCGGTGGCTTGCGTCAACGACGATCACGGCGAGGAGGATCGGGACTAAGCTTGGAGAGCCGAGGTCCGAACGATCAGGATGCCGGGAGGTCGAGTGACTCAAGCATGGCGCAAATGGATGAAGATGACCGAACGGGCAGTTCGGTGCGACTGGTTGGATCAAGTGGCGCGGGGGTTGGTGCAAGTGCCATGGAGGTTCTGGTGGGATTCGGACGGGAGAGAGTTGCCGACATGATGAGAGCCGTTGATCAACCTACACGTGGCGAAGCAGGCGATTGCTTCGACAGGATTGGACTCGGTCCATGGAGAAGGATCGAGAAGGGGTATTTTGGTAATTTCACCAAATACCGCCTTTGTGACTCTTGGCTAAACCACGGTGCGGGTCGGCGCATGGTGAAGTGGTTTAGGTCAAGTGGAAGTGAAAACGGCGCTTTAAAATGCGTGCGTGTGTGACCTGTTTGTATTGGGCCTTAATGGGAGCCCATTAGGATTTGTCTTCTAGAAGCTCTAGGCCTCATATAAATAGGAAGGGTGCTGTTCACAGTAGCACCAAGGACTTCATTGGTAAACCCTAATTTGGTTTTAGGGATTTAGAGAAAGAGGAGAGGCTTAGGGCTCTAGAGGGAGGTGTTGAGTTGTGTGCTCATGGATTGAGTTTGTCCTCCATGGATGGAGTGGCTGTAAACCCTCTCTACCTCAGATCAATCTATGGATGATTCCTCAAGTTGAGTTCTCTTTGTGTTCTTTCTCCATATTTAGTGATTTTGAGTCATTTCTTGATCCTGTGGTTTTTGATTGGTTTCTTTCCCTCTTTTACCTTGCTGTGATGTGTGGGAATACATCTATGATCATCTAGATCATCAATCTCCCACGAGCAAGTTTTGGATCAAGTTTTTCATTTTTGCTCGTTTTTGAACCCTCCTTCGGTAAATTAGAAAAAGATCAAAACTTTAACATAGATCTGGATGATCGTTGCTTGGAATAGGTTCCTGACATCATTAGGAAGGTGTGTTTCAAGTTTCGTGAAGTTTGGAGTAACGGATCAAAAGTTACGTCAATTTTTTATTTCGTTTTCAAGCTGTTTACTATTCATTCGGCTGATTTTACTGTTCACACGGTTCAGCAGGCACTGTTCATCCGGTTGTACCAGAAACCGGAACGACCAACACTGTTCATCATCCGATACTGTTCATCAGCACTGTTCATTAGGCTGTTGTTTGTGTTTTTAGTCGTTTCTTTTGGGGATTTGAAGGGGATTTAGTATAAGTCTTCCGCTACGTTTATATATATTGATCTTCATAGTTCTCATAGCTATTAAAGTCAATATCATGTTTGAATCCGATCAAAGTGAAAAATAGAGAGTGCTCCTATTACACCATGATTGATAACTTGAACCTAGAAGTTGTTAAGCTCAAATCCATTGATCCTGTTGACATTTGTGATGTTTGCTCCTGCTTGAAGAATGAATTGTCTAATCTGAAATATGCTTATTCCTCTGTTGCGAATCAATTGAAAGATGCTCTTGATGAACTAGAATCCCTCAAGTCTAGTCATGCTTGCATGAATGTCATTGCTTTAGATGTGACTACTGTAGATGCTATATTCCTTTGCCTTGTTCAAATTGTACCTTGCTTGAACTAAAATTGGATAGTGCTACAAAAGAATTGATGAAGTTTGATGCTAGTCACACCTACTCTCATTGTGAGAAAAATAAGATTAAAATGAAGGAGATGACTGAAATGGTTCTTTACTCTAAAACTGCTTCATGTGAAAACTGTGTTAAACTTACAATTGAGAATGATGCCTTAAACAAGACTCTTGAGGAGAAAGCTAAAATTGAACAATCCATGTCCATGACTGCTTCCAAGAAAGTTGTTGACTCTAATTCTTGTGATCTTTGCATTGAAATTGGGCATAATGTAGATAAGATACAAGAAGCTTTTAGAGTTAAGTTCAAAGAGCAGTTGGATAGGATTAGAGATGACTATTGTGTGTTTTGTGAGGCTTTGAAAGCCGAGGTAGAGGTAGCTCACTATAAGGAAAAGTCTGATAGGGCTAGCAAGTCAAAAAGTGTGCTTCTTGTTATGAACTAGCCAAACAAAATGGCTACCTTAAAGGGACTCTTGAGAGATTTATTGGTGGGAAGAAGAATCTCAACATGATTCTAGACAAATCTAAGGTGAGTGTGAACAATAGTGGCCTAGGATTTAATTCCCTAGAGCATTCCAAGAACCACCCACCTAAGGTTGTAAGAGCTGTTGAGAGTGGTATGTTTGAGGTAGAACCTTCTAAGCCATCCAAGATAGTCTTTAAATCTGCTGGTTTTGCCCAAACCCCTTCTAGCAAGATAGGTGCTTCTACTTCATCAGGTCAGACCCCTCAAAAGGTCAAGTACCATTGCACCTTCTGCAAGAAGGATGGCCACATAGTTGAGTTCTGCTTCCGTAGAGCCAAGATTGAGAGGAAGGAGAGGATGAGTGCCTTGAGAACCATTAGAGGAGTTCCTTCACCTGTTGTAGTCTCTAGAGCTAGGCAGCCTGTTTTTCCTACTAGACATAGGCCTAGGTTCATAGAGGACATCTTTGACTCTTTTGGTAGCTCTAGGCAGCGCTTTGGGTTAGGATATCGTGAGGAGAGACCACGGGGAGCATCTAGACAGGGGGAGTACCGATCTTTTGGTAGGTCGATTCGGAGAGGTCTAGGTGGTTCTTGTGTGCATTCTTATGATTTTGCTCCTAACCATTTTACTGCTGCTTCTACTGCTTTGCCCAAGCATCGTATGACTCAGTACTAGATTCTCAAGTCTTTTATCACTAACCCCAGTACTGAGGCACAGATGTTCCCTGTTCGTGCCTTGTAGGCCCGTCGTGCGAGGAAGGAGGACATATGGCTTGTTGACTCCGGGTGTTCTCGACACATGACTGGAGATTTTAGATGATTCTCCTCCCTCACACGTGCATTCGGGAATGAATTGATCACATTTGGGGATGCTTCTACCGGGACCATGACAGCCAAGGGCACAGTGTGCGTCAACAACAAATTCATGCTTAAGGACGTCGCTTTGGTAAGTAAGCTGAGGTATAATCTGCTATCTATTTCCCAGCTGCTTGATGAGGGTCTGGAGGTGAGGTTTAAGAGTGGCGATTGTAAAGTTCTAGACTCCTCGGGTGAGCTTGTCTTCAAGATCTCTAGGTTTGAAAGGATCTTTTGTGCTAATTTTCGTGTCTCTTCTGCTTCTAGCCCTAGGTGTCTTGTAGCTTCTGACTCTCATGATCTAGTATTGTGGCATCGTAGGCTTGGACATATAGGCTTCGATCACTTGACTAGAGTCAGTTGTAAGGATTTGATTAGAGGTTTGCCTAGGCTGAAGGCTGTTAGAGACCTTGTGTGCACACCTTGTAGACATGGTAAGATGGTTTCTGCTTCTCATCCACCTCTTACCTTAGTGATGACTGATGGACCTGGACAGCTCTTGCACTTAGACACTGTTGGTCCTTCTAGAGTTCAGTCTGCCGGTGGGAAATGGTATGTGCTTGTGTTTGTGGATGATTTCTCCAAGTATTCATGGGTTTATTTTCTTATTTCTAAGGACGAGGCATTTGGCTTCTTTAGAGAGTTGGTCCTTAGACTTGCTGTTGAGCTTCCTGGAGCTTTGAGAGCCATTAGGAGTGACAATGGGACAGAATTCAAGAATTCTTCCTTTGCCACTTTCTACTCTGTTAGGGGAATTGAGCACCAGTTTTCTTCACCTAGAGTTCCCCAGCAGAATGGTGTTGTAGAGAGGAAGAATAGGACTCTTGTAGAGATGGCCAGGACCATGCTAGATGAGCATTCCACACAGGAGGTTTTAATGAGGCGATCTCTACTGCTTGTTATATCTCTAATAGGGTTTTCTTGAGATTTGTAATTGGTAAGACTTCTTATGAGCTCAGATTTGGTCATAAGCCCAAAGTTTCTCATTTCAAGATTTTTGGTTGCAAGTGCTTCATCTTAAACATGGCAACCTTGATAAATTTGAATCTAGATGTTCTGATGGCATATTTCTTGGATATCCTGCTCATTCTCGTGGCTATCGTGTATTTAATTTTGACACTAACAAAGTTGTTGAGACTTGTGAAGTCACTTTTGATGAGGCTAGTCCTGGTACTAAACCCGATGATGCAGATACACAGGTTTCTGAGAGCATCTTCGTCGATGATGACTCTGAGGATGAGGACATAATCCATCCTCAAGTCTTTTCTGATATGGTTGGAGAGCCTGCTTCTACTACTCCAGCTTCAGCTGAGCAGCCTCCTCCTATCTTCACCGACGACCTGAGTGGCTCTACTCCTACCTCCACAGCCCATGAGGTAGAGGTCACTTCAGCACCAGTAGCTCCTCTTCATATCCAACGACGGCATCCACCTGAGCAGATGATTGGGGGTCTACATGAGTGAGTCACTCGCTCCAGGTTCATTTCTCCTGATTCTCATGCACATTCTGCTTTTGTTGCTTCTTTTGAACCCCGAGATGTCACCCATGCTCTTTCTGATGCCTCTTGGGTCATTGCCATGCATGAAGAACTTGAAAATTTTGAAAGAAACAAAGTCTGGACCTTAGTTGAACCTCCACCTAATCATAATGTAATTGGAACAAAATGGGTTTTCAAAAATAAGCAAACTGAAGATGGGTTGGTAGTTCGCAACAAGGCTAGACTTGTAGCTCAAGGGTATTCCCAGGTAGAAGGCTTAGACTTTGAGGAGACCTTTGCTCCTGTAGCTAGATTAGAAGCCATTCGCATTTTGCTAGCATTTGCGGCATCCAAGGGCTTCAAGATATTTCAAATGGATGTCAAAAGTGCTTTCCTGAATGGTTTCCAAGAAGAAGAGGTCTTTGTCAAGCAACCTCCTGGTTTTGAAAATCCCAAGTTCCCAAACCATGTTTTTAAACTCTCCAAAGCCTTGTATGGATTGAAGCAAGCCCCTAGAGCTTGGTATGAAAGGCTTAAGAGTTTTCTGCTTAAAAATGATTTCAAAATGGGATTGGTTGATAAAACCTTGTTCACTCTCGTGCATGGCGTTGATTTTTGTTGGTTCAGATTTATGTGGATGACATTATATTCGTGGTTCCTCTCATGCTTTGGTGTCCAGATTTTGATTCTATGAGCAGAGAGTTCGAGATGAGCATGATGGGCGAGTTGACCTTCTTTCTTGGTCTTCAAGTCAAGCAAGCGAAAGAAGGCACCTTCATTCATCAAAGTAAGTATACAAAGGACCTTCTTCGTAACCGACATGGGAAGCGATGAGGCCAATGTCTACTCTCATTGCCACGACCACCGTCTTTGGACCCCGATGAGGATGGAGAGCCCGTGGACCAAAAGGAGTACCGCAAAGATGATCGGCTCCTCCTCTACCTCATCTGCGTCGAGGCCGACATACACCTGCCATGTGTGTCTGTGCGCCGATTTCGAGCTTCCTCGAGCTTCTCATCGTCAAGCGGTCGTCGCATATTCAGTACCTCTAGGACACTCTTGACTTTGGACTTTGGTATTCTTCTTCTTCTGCTTCTCTATTCGGGCTTTTTCGATGCTGATTTTATGGGTGTAGAGTGGATAGGAAGAGTACTTCCGCACTTGTCATTTCTTAGACACATCTCTTATCTCTTGGTCATCTAGGAAACAGTCCTCTATTGCATATCCATCTTGAGGCCGAGTACGAGTAGGCTGCGGTCGATGAGTTGCTCTCGTGTTCTCTGGATCTTGTCTACTCTGCGGGACTATGGGTTGTCTTTGGGTAGTGTTCCTCTTTTCTGTGACAACACTTCTGCCATTAACATTGCCAAAAACCCAGTGCAGCATTCTAGGACTAAGCACATTGATGTTAGATATCATTTCCTTAGAGACCATGTTGAGAAGGGTGATGTTGTGCTTCACTTTGTTGAGTCCGAGCAGCAAGTTGCGGATATTTTCACTAAAGCTCTTGATTCTTCTCGTTTTGCTTCTTTGCGGGGAGAGTTGAGGGTTATTAGTCCTCTTGGCCTGCTTTGAGGGGGAGTTTGCTCTTTTTGCATTCATTTGTATCATAATGCATTTTAAATTCAACAACTTGCATTGTAATATAAACTTGTGGAGCTTTGATTATTATCCTTGTATGACTTGTTTTCATGCTTTATACCCTGCCATGTCTTGTGCTAGTTTGCTAGACTTCTTTTATGACTTTTTATGTATAGCTTAGCTTTTGCCATGCTAGCTTTTGGAATGGAATCTCTGCATGAATGCTGAACTTGGTAATCAACTCACGGACACGCGTACGCACCTCCACGTAACAAATCACAAATCCAGCCGGTGCCCTTTACAACGCTTTAGAATGAAATGAGTGTTAGTTGCAGGCTCTAAGGAAGTAATAGATCACCATGTTAAGGCCCTGTTTGGTACAGCTTCTGCTCCTAGTTTCTCAATTGATTCTCGTGTAGTCGAACCAAACACTCTGATTCTCAAAACCACTCGATTCTGATTCTCGCGTGGAGCTGTCTCAAAAATACACTAGCGAGGAGAAGCAGTCTTTCCTTGGATTCTCGTGAGAATCCAACTTAATAGAAGACAAATACCCCTTGAAGTTGATTATATTTACCCGCAAAATGCCATTACTCGATTCCCCGGCGCGTACCCCTTCGGCCTCATTAGTTTTCTTCTTTTCCTCTCTCGCCGGCCTCCTTCGATTTCTCCTTTTCCTCTCTCGCGATTGCCCCGCCGCCGCCGGTGCTAGAGACGGAGGCGAGGTGAGCACGGAGGAGTGGCGGTGCTGGGCCTTCGTCTCCTCGTCGTCGAGACTCCGTTACTTCGTTTGTTCAAGTCAAATGGTCTCTTTTCTTCTCTCTCCCCACGGTCGCGGCCATGGTGGAGAGGTGGGCGCGGAGGATGCCGCTGGTGCTCGCCTCCATGTAGACGCTCCTCGACTCGCTCCCCGGGGACCGCCGCCGGAGCCGGTGCGCCTCAGGGCCGGCGTGCTCCGCTTCCCCTCCTCGTCTGCAGGCGGTGAGTTCGGGGGGCGCTGGATATGCTTGTCAGGCTTTGCATGCCTGGTACTTGGAGAAGACCCAAAAGAAGGGGTGCGATTGTGGAATCACCGTCAAATACGAGCATAAGCATTTCTTCAACGGGCCAGGCAACTTCGTCGTGGGCTTCAACGACTTATATGACCTATTCAACCTCGTTGGCCTCGACGCCTCGCTTCTACGATGTTGGACACTGTAAGTGCGTACAATCAAGTTCTACATTCACGTAATACCGATAAATATCACAACTCATTGCTTATGTATAGATACATGATGAAAAATGTCCGGGAATGGAAAGAACTGGTGGGTTTCCTCGACCCACATGTGGTATCGTTGCAAACCATCCAAGCAGACTCATCCTTCGTCGAGAAATACATAACGAAGTCATTACTTCATCAGAAGAACATGAAGTACATAGTGGTGCCCTACAACGAGGGGTAAGTGTCACTACTTGCTCTACAAATTTTATTTGTACTTTATACGCAGCACGAACTTAGGTTTAATGACTATAGCGACATACATGAGTAGGTACCACTGGATCCTCTTAGTCATTATACCAAAGAGGAACCATGTGATATACCTTGATTCCCTACTCCATGACAAGCACAATTTCAAAGATTCGAGAGGAATACTCGAGAGGTATGCTCATTTCCTCCATACATAACTCTATTGTAGTCTTCATTCATTTGAAATGGTCGAGGATAACTTTTTGGAATCATGTAGGTCGTTCATCGATTATGTTGCCAACAAAGGAATATACGATGGAAAGAGTGTCGAACTAACACACAGGATGGATTTTCTAGTACGCGCTACAACATGATAATCCTATATCATACTTCATAATAACGCGTCTCGCACTGACTATACCTATATATGTAATTCTATTTTTACAGTGCCGCCAGCAAAAAGATGATGAGTTATGTGCAATCTACGTTTGCTATCATATGCAGCTAATCCTTAGAGCTAGGAAGAAGGATCCCGAGGTTTGTCAATTTCTAAATAATTATTTCCTAATTATAAATTTAAATATATATATACATTACCACTTTACTCTTGCTAGCGACAGGCCTTGGATTTACAATTAGATGGACTTGTTGTGGAAGAGATCAAGGACATTCGAGGGAGGCTCTACACCTTTATCCTATCAGATATCATTAAGGACACCGGAGAATTTCACTCCGTCGCCGACCCAAAGCATCACCCCGCCGACACCTCTCAACCACCTGCAAACAATTGAGTCAATTGTAATCCAATTGTAACTATAGCGACAATACTTGAACAAATGCGATCTTTTATAATTTATTTTGAGTAATGATCAGTTTGAGTTTGTCAAAAATTGATTATCTGTGATGTATCTGTTTTTCTGCATGCTTGTTTTTAGAGGGCATGGCTAGCAATTCCTAAAGCTAGCCAAAAATCAGCAAAGGATAATGAACTATCACAGACGGTTTTTGCGTTAAAACCGTCTGTGAAGGCATCATATCACAGACGGTTCTATCTAGAAACCGTCTATGATACGCAGAATATCACAGACGGTTCTATCTACGAACCGCCCGTGATATTCGGCGTATCCTGCATAATTTAGGATAGAACCGCTGCGTGATATTCTGCGTATCACGAGCGGTTTCTAGATATAATCGTTTGTGATACTATGCCTTCACGCAGCGGTTTTAACGCAAAACCGTCTCGTGATAGTTCGATCACTGAAACGAACAAATATGAGCGGTTTCAGGCAAATGCGTGATGGTATGATCCGTAGTAGTGAATGGACTTCTAATTTAGCTTCTTTCGGAGCTGGAACTTCATAGTAGTCTAGCTAGCTTATTAATTATATATGCCATTTGGTTTTCAAGGTAGTGAAGCACTAAAAACATGCAAACTAGAAGCTGCAAATGGGGGCCGGCGGCAGTTGTTTCATGGCTGGTGTCAGGGTGGGGGCCAAAGTAGGCAGCGACTGATTCCATGGACCAGTGATCCCAATACTCCAAAAGGTTTGTGGCGGGGGTTGCTGACGTACATGGGCAATTCTTTTTTCCTTTTGTACTCATGTTACGTAGTAGTACTAGAATTATTGTTGAAACTCTTTTGAGGTTCTTTCATTCAATTACTACTTCCCTATCGTGTTATTGGTGCCTACGAAATGCTAGAAGTAGTCGTCAATATTTTAGATGTTTAGCTAGTACATTCATGTTAAATTCTTCATGTTGCGTCAGCCAAACATGCAAACTTTTGGCCATTTACTAAGAAAGTTTATTTATTAATTAATTTAGGTTTCTAAGCATGTCTGCACAAGTGTCAGTGGGCTCGGGTACAAATGACACCATTAATGAGCCCTCATCACAAACACCTAGAAGGAGGGCAAAGGTTTGGGAACATTTTGAACATGAGTTGGTTGTAGTCGAAGGTGTCCCAATGACTGTTTGTAAATATTGCAAATTGAAGCTGATATATACCAACAAAACTGGCACAAACAGCCTTAGAAACCACATTGCCGAGTCCTACCCAAAAATTGAGATCGATGACAGGAATAGGTTCGTTGCAACTATGAGAAAGCAACCATCAGAAGCTTCATTTATCTTTGATCCCCAGAGGACCCGTGAGTTGATTACCAAGTTCAGCATTCATGCGGAGATTCCATTCCAAAAGTTGGAAGACCCATACTTTAAGGAATGGATGGAGTCAATGCAGCTATCCTTTAGAGTCTTTGGTCGTCTAACACTTCATAATGATTCTATTAGTTTGTATGAGCGAACGAAGGAAGAGTTGCGTAATGAATTTCATAACATTGATTCTCGTATTTGCCTAACCTCAGATCTGTGGACATCTGTTCAGAACATAGCATACATGTGTGTGACGGCTCATTATATTGATGCCAATTTTAACCTCAAGAAGAAGATAATAGCATTCAAGGATGTGAAGTATCCTCATAGTGGTCTTGTAATTGAGGAGGCTATCACCAAATGCCTAGCAGATTAGGGCATAAAGAGAAAATTATTTACTCTAACATTAGACAATGCGAGCAACAATAACTTGGCTTGTAAGTTTTTGATAGAAAATGACAAAGATGACATGTTGTTTGCTGGCCAACATTTTCATGTTAGATATTGTGTGCATATACTGAATATATTGGTTCAAGATGGCATTAAACCAATTTATGTGGCATTAGAATTGATACATGATCTCGTTAGGCATATTAATTCATCACCTACACGCATTCAGACTTTCAATGCAAGTGCAAATAGGATGGGTCTTCCTATGAAGTCTGGACTAGCTCTTGATGTCCCGAACCATTGGAATTCGACATATGAAATGATTGCAGAAGCGTTGAAATATAAAGCTATCCTGAATAGATATGCTGATCGAGGAACAACTAGAACCTTCACCAACTAATGAAGAATGGGCAAACGCCGAGGCAATCACAACTTTTCTTGGAGCTTTCGAAGAGGTAACAAAAGCATTTTCAGCAGATAGGAGACCTACATCACACCTGTACTTGAAGATGGTCTTATGTATTCATCATGCTTTGAGAGATAGGGAATGGCAGACTGAGGATGTGTTAGAGGTATTGGCCGATGCAATGCGATCAAAGTTTGATAAGTATTGGGATGGTAAATACAACATGTCTCTTGTTATTGCCACCATCTTAAATCCAACAAAAAAGATGGATTATTTGGAGTTCTTTTCCAGAAGGTATGTGACAATGAGGATAACATTGACAAAAATGTCGAATCGACTAAAGATTGGATGAAAAAGTATTTTGAAAAATATGAACAGCTTGTTATGAGAAATGGTGAAAACCTGGTGTCTCATACTAGCGAAGCCAGAAGTAGTATGGGTTCACCGGTTCTCGGGAAAAAAAGAGTCGAAGAAGAATTTGTTCAATATATATTCCAGAGGAGGGTGAGGCGACGTGAACCGAAGTCGGAACACGATAGATATTTGGAAGAAGAATTCGACATGAGTGGTGACAATTTCGATATTTTGAGCTGGTGGAAGAAAAACGCCACAAAATACCCTGTCTTGTCAGCTATAGTCCGAGATTTCCTTGCAATACATCTAAGCACCGTATACTCCGAATCTGCGTTTACCTGTGATGGCCTCGATCTCACTCGGTCGTCTACCGAGTCGAAAAGAGAACCTTCAAATTAAGTGAAGCCGAGGACTCTACGATATTGACCATGACAGCTACTATTTCCTTCGTTCTTCTCTTGGGACTGACATAGCTGAATTCCCAATGCCTCTCAGGCCTACAATCTACTCCGGACGAAGAAGTCATGGTAGTGTTTTGCATTCACTAACGAGTACTCTCTCTCCAGCGCGTACCTTACAGTGTCTTGATCCCGCCATGTTGTGTCTTCTGCTACGGTGCTACCTTATAGTGCCAAGATTCACTGTCACCACAATTATGCAGCAAATGAATGCAGTGGGTATCCTAAGTCTTCAATGCACTATCTCTGCATTCACTATCCTCTATGTTTTAGCCTGCGCAATAGGTCCGGTGTGCAATGACAAATTCGGTTTCGGTTGAATTGAAGTTGATCAACTAGAAGTGAAGTGTGAATTTGTTAAGTCAGATGAACTATGTAAAGTTACATCTCGGAATACCGTGTAATGTCAGGCAGACTGCATAGTGAACCCCATATATATATATATACATATGTATATGTATATATATATACACATGTATATGTATACAGATACACATGTATATGTATACATATACACATGTATATATATACATATACATATGTATATATATATATATATATATATATATATATATATATATATATATATATATATATATACATATACATATATATATATATATATATATATATATATATATATATATATATATATATATATATATATATATATATATATATATATATATATATATATATATATATATATATATATATATATATATATATATATATATATATA
Source organism: Phyllostachys edulis (assembly GCA_036346405.1). Lineage (NCBI taxonomy): Eukaryota > Viridiplantae > Streptophyta > Magnoliopsida > Poales > Poaceae > Phyllostachys > Phyllostachys edulis. Next base: position 36,401,996 of record CM070552.1, read on the forward strand.
TATATATATATATATATATATATATATATATATATATATATATATATATATATATATACATATGTATATATATATATATATATATATATATAGTTTGTGGGCTATATGTATGCATGGTTCCCAAAACATCCATACGCACCGTTATGCATATTAGCACAAGTCAAAAATTGGCATAGATGTAGCAAGTTGTCTCTTAGCAAAAGCAAAGTTTTTTTTTCAATTACAAGCAAGACGGACATGCATACGCACCACCACGTAACACATCACAAATCCAGCCGGTGCCCTTTACAACGCTTTGGAATGAAATAAGTGTTAGTTGCAGGCTCTTAGGAAGTAATAGATCACCATGTTAAACCTTAGCCTTTAGATCAACCGCAATGGACAGTCATCCAAAGAAAAAGTGGTGTAACTTAAAAAAGAGCTCTTTAACGGTACACTTAATTTAATATGGACCGTCCATTCTTTTTGATCTAATGGTTCAGATTAGTTATGATTTAGTTATACTACACCTGATAGTATGAGTAGTAGAATCCCAAGATAGGTAAAATTGCAATTGTTCATATGTGAATCACATAGCACAAGAGTAATATTATTAACCATGGTTAAGATGGAGCACCGAACCTACGATCCACACTTGTAAGGAAGTCATTCATGGTCGTATTTGATCGGCGGCTGCGTGGTTGATCAGGTTGTTCAGCTGCTAGTCGGTAACCTCAGGTAGATACCGATGCGTGAAGTGTTATAGCATGCATGCTGTCTCCCATCCAAATTGTGATGTGTCTTGATCCCGCGATGTTGTGTCTTCTGCTACATTTTAATGCCAAGATTCTTTGTCAGGCACAAACATGCAGCACATGCCATAACTAACTGCAGGGGGCATCCTACGATCTTTTCTGCCAGTCTGCCCCTCTTAATTCTGAAGCCTAACCATGGTTTGAGAAACTGTTAATGCAACTAACCATGGTTTGAGAAACTGTTAATGCACTAGAATTGATATGTGATCTGGTTAGGCATATTAATTCATCATCTGCATGCATTCAGACTTTCAATGCAATTGCAAATAGGATGGGTCTTCCTATGAAGTCTGAACTAGCCCTTGATGTCTCGAACCGTTAGAATTCGACAAATGAAATGATTGCAGAAGCTTTGAAATGCAAAGGTATCCTGAATAGATATGCCGAGGAGCAACTGGAACCTTCACCAACTAATGAAGAATGGGCAAACGCCGAGGCAACCGTAGCTTTTCTTGGAGCTTTCGAAGAGGCAACAAAAGCATTTTCAGCAGATAGGAGACCTACATCACACCTGTACTTGAAGATGGTCTTATGTATTCGTCATGCTTTGAGAGATAGGGAATGACAGACTGAGGATGTGTTAGAGGTATTGGCCGGTGCAATGCAATCAAAGTTTGATAAGTATTGGGATGATAAATACAACATGGCTCTTGTTATTGCCACCATCTTAAATCCAACCAAAAAGATGGATTATTTGGATTTGTTTTTCCAGAAGGTATGTGACAATGAGGATGACATTAACAAAAATGTTGAATCGATTAAAGATTGGATGAAAAAGTATTTTGAAAAATATGAACAACTTGTTAGGAGAAATAGTGAAGACCCAGTGTCTCATACTAGCGAAACGAGGAGTAGTGTGGGTTCACCGGTTCTCGGGAAAAAAAGAGTTGAAAAAAGAATTTGTTCAATATATGTCCCAGAGGAGGGTGAGGCGACGTGAACCGAAGTCGGAGCTCGATAGATATTTGGAAGAAGAATTCGACATGAGTGGTGATAATTTTGATATTTTGGGCTGGTGGAAGAAAAGGCACCACAAAGTTCCCTGTCATGTCAGTTATGGTCCGAGATTTCCTTGCAGCACATGAAAGCACCGTGTCCTTCGAATCTGCGTTTAGCTGTGGTGGCCTCGATCTCACTCGGTCGACTCTAAGATGTTGACCATCACAGCTACTCTTTCCTTCGTTCTTGTGTTGGGCTTGACATAGCTGAATTCCCAATGCCTCTCAGGCCTACAATCTACTCGGCCGGACGAAGAAAGTCATGGGAGTGTTTTGCATTCACTAAAGAGTACTCTCTCTCCAGCGCGTACCTTGCAGTGTCTTGATCCCGCCATGTTGTGTCTTCTGCTACGGTGCTACCTTATAGTGCCAAGATTCATTGTCACCACAATTATGCAGCAAATGAATGCAGTGGGCATCCTACGTCTTCAATGCACTATCTCTGCATTCACTATCCTCTATGTTTTAGCCTGCGCAATAGGTCCAGTGTGCAATGACAAATTCGGTTTCGGTTGAATTGAAGTTGATCAACTAGAAGTGAAGTGTGAATTTGTTAAGTCAGATGGACTATGTAAAGTTACTTCTCGGAATACCGTGTAATGTCAGGCAGACTCACTACCAGAAAACGGGTATTCCCTTACGGTTTATAAATTTCCTGACAGGCCCGTAGAAACCGTATGAGATTAGCATTTTACTGACGGGAATTATAAATACGTCAGAAATATTATATTTTTTACTGACGGGTGCCATAAACCATAAGCAAAATCTATTATTCTGACAGGTAAAGCACAACCATCAGGAAAAATGTATTTTTCTGGCTAGCTCACCCCGTCAAGCCTATAGTTTGGCGCTTTTTGGGATTTTCGAGCGGGCAAATTTTCACGCGCCAGACCGCCGCGCCTATTTTTACTATACGAATTTTCCTGACGTGCAGCGCACCGTCAAAATAATGCTTGGGAAATTAAAACCTATACGCAGACGCCTCAAAATCCCTAGCTGCTTCCTCATCCATCTCCACCCCGCCGCCCCGACTCCACGCCGCCGCCCCAGCTCCACCCCGCCGCCCCCCCCCCCTCCCGCCCCTCCTCCCCGCCGCCTCCGCCCCTCCGCCCATCCCGCATGCCACCGCCCCCGCTGCCTCCCGCCCTCCCACCCCCCACCGCCTCCCGCCTCCCGCCCCATCAAGACGCCCCACGCCCCGCGCGCTTACGCCTACGCCGCATCTCCCCGTCCTCCGACTACGCCGTGTCGTATGGGCGGCTGAATCTTGGGTCTTTTCTTGCTTAGTTTCTTGAACCGAGAGGTCAAGTTCTTGGATTTCAGAGAGTAATCTTTAGGTTGTCGTAGTATTGCATCTTTTTCTGTTCTTTCGGCTGAGCATGTCATTGTCACATGGATTGCAAGTTTGCAACAGATGGTCGGTTTTTGCAAGGTCTTGACTTCTGCTTAGGTTCTTAGTTTTGTAGCGCATGTATCTTCCGATGAAATGACCGGCACATGATTATGATGAAATGCTCTTGCTCATAGATGTAATCTCTTTTGCTTCACCTATGAGCAAGTAATTCATCATATTTGATTTACTCGGATTACTACTTTATAATGTATCTTCTTGAGTGGTCAGCAATTTTCATGGATATCGGTTGTTGAATGTTGACAACAGTTAGATAGCGTAAAGACTTGCATTTTATGTGGCGTTTGATGTCTTGGTGTTCATAGTTCAATATAAGGCAAGGTAGAGTTGGCATAAATGGTTTATTTTGTCTCGAGTAAACTGTATGATGTTCCATTATGTTTCGTAAGACTAATGAACGAATCAGAAATGAAAGTCTGAAATGAACCAACTTAACAGAGGCTTATATGATTTTGTTTCAGTTGCTATCTATTTCTAAGTGTATCTTTAGCTAACAGAGTACTAAATAGGTCTACAAATATTGCAAATCCATCTTGTTTTTCAAAAATGGACTTGCAATACGAGCTAAAAATCGTGATCACCAACTCCTTGCAGCTTGTGATAACCGGTGGATTAGCTCAAAAGATTACTACCGTAAATTAGTACTAATCATATAAGGTGCATTTAGTAGAATATAACTTGGTGAATTAGTAATCAAGTACACATAGTAATCTTGCTCACATTTCAATGATGTTTTGAATTAATTTTATTTATGTTTTATAGGCAATTTTGGGAGGGACTGTTCAAGTTCCAACTCTCACGGAGATGTTGTTCTAAAAGTAAGTCCAAAATCATTTTCCTTTATCGTAGGGAAGAATTAGTGTAAGGAAAAGATGCAACACTTTTGCTTGTTTCTAGGCAACTTACAGAAGAAAAGGAAGAATTCTGACTCTAGTTACTGCTTACTTGATCATAAATTTAATCAAGAGAGAATTAACCAAATTACAAATATAAGTGCATGTATAGAAGTAGATGGAACACGCTATTTCGGACATGAAGTCTCTTTTATCATAGTCATAGCATCCGAAATTCCAGATATATAGAGCAAACCGACAAGCCAAGCAATTAATGGTGTAGTTAGAATGCAGTGACATTGTATCAATGCTTTAATATGCTTATTGTTTTCAGATTCTCCTAAACTTTATGCTTCACTAAATTAACGTGTAGACGAAAAGCAAAGTTAGAAATAGTTTCCAAGTCTATGCTTCTACCGAAAGATGTGTGGCGATGGCGGGGAGACCTGAATCGCAAGAATTCTTAGCTATGGACTGAATCGATGTATGGTCTTTCTCCTTTGTTTGTGCTATTGCAGCGCATTCCACATCTGCACATCCGCAACAAGGAGTTCCACGGGTATGGATTTTCTTTCTATATTGTCATGCATTCATTTGGATACTTGAACACTTGTTATTGTAATGTTCTTTGATTTGGTTGGTTGCTAAATGATTCCCTTTGATTATAAGTGGAGTGGTGGATCAACACATGCATGTGGATTGTTGTAATGTGTAGTGTGTTCACTGCATTGGTTTAATGAGTAATATAATGCATTTAACTATGTGCAAATGTTCTAATCCTTTGTTTGCTAACAACTATTATTGGTAAGCTCCTTTCTACTCTTCTGTTGATTGCTAAATTATTAATTATGTGCAAATGTTCTAATCTTGGTAATCACGAGAATAAGATTGATATTGCTTAGTCAATCGGGTCATAGTATAGAATCTTGTCTAATAAATTGCTATATGCCATGGTGGTTTAATCTTAAATTGGGCTCAACACTATAGGATATTTGTACAAGATGATGCAACATACCTAGTTTTAATAAAAATAATTTTGTACCTAATATATTCTTGTTGTACACAGAACTATTTCATGGCGCACCATGAATGGATGTATAGTGGTCGGCGGCGGGTAAAGCTCCCTCAAATGAATGGATTGAACAAACTACAGTTCTTAGATCATCGTTCTCAAATCCTAGGAAGTTGAAGGTGACACCATTAAGTGTCCATGTGCAATGTGCGTGAAGTATTTTAGGCACAACAGCAAATTGTAGAGTTGCACTTAAGTAAACATGGGTTTAGGTCAAACTATCAAACATGGACAACACATGATGAACACGATCTGTTGATTGACCTAGGCGGTGACCATCCACCGGGAATCGATGAGGAGCCAACGGCCTCTGCCAAAGCTTTCTATAGAATGGTCGCTAGCGCCGATTTAACTAGTCCATGAGAACACAACACACTCAAGTCTGCTCATGTCGCGCCGTTTGCTAGCTATGAAGTCACAATACAATATGTCAATTGCACACTATGACGATGTATTACAGATAATTCATGAACTTTTGCCTCCAGAGTCTAAGTTGTCCGAGGACTTCTACCGTTCAAAAAAGTTGTTAGAGGGTCTCGGAATGCCTTATGTGAAAATTGATGTGTGCTATAATAACTGCATGCTTTCTTCGAAAGACAATGAGCATAAAGACAAGTGTGACTTATGTGATACCTCTCGCTACGAGGTAGGCCATAATAAAGTCCCACGTAAAGTATTACGGTACCTCCCCATTATAGATAGACTACAAAGGTTGTATGCACACAAGGAGACAGCAAAGCTAATGCGGTCACATAGTCAGTCAACGTTTTTTCAGGTTATGTTGGGCAAAGCTTGAATGAGCCTGTTGTTGTATTTTTTGGCCCTGGGAGTTAAGAGTTTGATAAACCAAAATGGCCTTCTGTTTAGCTAGTTAATATATTGCACTAATTTTGTTCTCTTTCAAACTAGCTATATATTGGCCATACATAGGCTTGGCAAATCGTAGTTAATGAATAAAACAGAGTTGTTACTGTTGGTTAATTGGAATTCAATTGATCATCTCACACATCGTAGGAATTTGTCAACAACAAGAACATAGAAGCTAAGTGAAGACGAATTACGTTTTTGTATTAAATTAGTTGCATGCATGGTTTTTTTCTGCTTTCAAAGTTATTTTCCCAATGGTTTGAGGGACACTCTCACTACCAGAAAACGGGTATTCCCTTACGGTTTATAAATGTCCAAATGCCATGTTAGTACAGATTGTACATATATGTCTTTGTTTGCATTGTATGGTTAGTACAGATTGTATAGTTCAACTTCAAATGGTACTTTTCAACTGTAGATGCTTTTTGAGAAGATAGGCGAACAACCACCAGCAGAGATGCTACGCCGTGGAACACCTACACAAGCACAGGTAATATCGTTTAATACCTACAATTATTGCGTTGTGTACAAACAAAATTCCCTACGAACTATTATTTTGCCTTGTTGCATGGTTCGACTTCAAGTGGTACTTTTCATCTGTCACCTTTGTCATATGGAGGACCATTTGTACTAGATAACTAATATTTTTTGGTGTGTCAGACTGTCAACAAGCAGTACAGCAGTGAGCGAGTGGATTCATGTTGAATGTTCTAAACATGGGCATAACCTGAATCTCATTTACTTATAGTTGATGGTAAGGTGGCAAATGATTTTTGTACTAGTTAGTACACCCATACTTGTGAGTTGTTTACGAGGCTAAACTAATCTTGAGTATATGCCAAGTGTCACATGTTCTTAAGCTGACTATTTTAAGCTTACATATTCTTGAGTAAAGGTTTACTGGTGCTTTTGAGATTGATGCTTCAAAATATTTCAGAACAAGCACTTCATTTTTAGGTGATGGTTTGCTTGCTTCTAATCTAGGACTAGAAATGCAATTAAGCTTTATAGTACAGAACCACTATCTAACCTAGGTGCTGTGCCCTGTTGTTGGTTTTAAAATCTCACCAAATTCTCCCAAAGATATAGCTGCCCTCCATTCAAGTATCGTCGACTTAATTTTCTTTTGTTCATCTGAGCATGTCCCATTTGTTTGTAACCTCGTTGTTTTGTTTTGGGCATAGTATGTAATACACTAACGTGATATGATATGGCCCAGTTATCGCATGCTTTGTGTCTATAGTACTAGTAGTTTACAGAGGAACAAGGACACCAATTAGCAGGCTGTTAGTTGATTTCATACTCAACTCACCTACTCAAGTTGACATAATGTTTTCAACTTGCAGCAAGGGACTGGGACTGGATCCTCCCATGCGGGCTCACAACCGGATGACGGTGCTGTCGATGGTAACGCTGATGTGAACGACAGGGACAACAACAGTGGCGACATTGATGGCGACACCAACCATGCTGCTATTCCGTGACTTTCAGCGATCTCTTGTAGTTCTTGACTAGTTGAACTTGAATGTAATGGAAATGTGGACTTTTGTGACTTTTGTATATGGTACTTCACTTTAGATGTCTTTTGGACGGATGAACCAATTTGGAGGTGTAGTTTATGAATGTTGGTATGCATGTGCTAGTGAACATGAATGTTTGTTCATTAATTATAATGTTTGATTAGATGGTGTTGTGATTTGATTATATGATTCGGATATCCATTTTATTATCTGCTATTTTCTATCTCGCTGCCAAGTCGGGTCAGAAATCTCTTATTTACGCTAAAACAATTTTACCGACGGTAAAAGCTGTCAGATTTTTTGGCATTCTGGAATTAATTTTCTTGACGGGCGCAAATCGTCAGTTAAAAACATTTTCTTGATGGTATTGCACGAACGGTCAGTAAAATTTCTAATTTTCTTGACGGGCGCAAACCGTCAGTTCAAAACATTTTCTTGACGGTATTACACGAACGGTCAGTAAAATATCTAATTTCCTTGACGGGCGCAAACCGTCAGTGTAAACCATTTTCTTGACGGGTCACCAGAACGGTCAGTAAAATAGATAATTTTCTTGACGGGTCACATAACCGTCAGTGAAATAAATTTTCCTCACGGTTTGGCCCTCGGAAAATTACGTTTTTCTTGACGGTAAAACCGTCGTTTCATTTCATCGACGGGTAACCGCTACCAAAGTAATTTTCCTTACCAGCTAGGGCTGAAAGGTTTTGCCTGACGGTTAACCGTCAGGAAATTAATACCTGACGGTTTTTTGTATTTTTCTGACGGTTTTTAACCGTCAGGGAATAACTGCTTTCTGGTTGTGACTGCATAGTGAACCCCATATATATATATATATCTATAGTTTGTGGGCTATATGTATGCATGGTTCCCAAAAATCGATGTCGACCAGAAACACGAATGTCCTCCGTCTTCAAAACGGACACGCAAGTTGTTGCCCAATTAGTGTAGCGTCCGTTTTAGGATGGGTGAATAGTAATTACTATTCGGTTTTCGTTCTTCGCCGTAATTCAAATTACCAAACTAATTTCGAAAACTTCCTTTCTTTTCTCTCCGGTGTGTGTTTCAAATGTAATGTCCGTAACATTTGAAATTCAAATTCAGCTTGGAGTTTCTCCTCTCTTCTGAAATTCCGGGCCATTCCAAGTTGGGCCACCTTTCTCTTTCGGGCTCAGCCCATTCCTCCTCTTGGGCCAAGCCCGTTTCTCTTCTCAGGCCCACCTGGCCCATCTCCCTTCTCCCATTTTCAGCTTGCCCCGGCCCAAGCTACCTCGGCCCACACTGCTTTCGGCCTCCCTCCTTTTTCGGCCCAAGCTCTCCCCCCCTGTGGCCATCTTCTTCTTTCTTTCCCCCTTGGTCAAACGCACGCCGTAGCTCTCTCTCTCTCTCTCTCTCTCTCTCTCTCTCTCTCTCTCTCTCTCCTAAGACGATCGCAGTGCCACGCCGCCTGCTCCCTCTATGCCACCGGCTCCCTGCCGCACCCATCTCGCCTGCTCCCTGGCAGCGACGACCCCGGAGCCCCTCCGTGCGCAGTCGTGGCGTCAAGCCGTCCTCGTCGCACCGAAGCAACCGGTCCAAGCCGCACCACCACCGTCCTCGCCGCTCTGGAGCTCCTGGACCAAGCGTCGCACCCTCGTCAGCGGACGCCAAAGTCGTGCCCCCTCCTGCCAAGCTCACCAGCTCCTGCCCTGTCTTCTCGGCCATGCAAATCCCATGGCGTCACCTCGCCCTCCTTGCACTGGGATGCTGCCTGGTCCGAAAGCATGCACGCTGCGAAGCACAGCACGCGCACGTCGGCATGGACCCCGATCGCCTTCGTCACGCGCCTCACCCCCTCCCGTGCAGGCGTCACCTCCGCCGTTAGCGCCCATGCCGCCTCGGGACCTGTGGCCACCCATCACCACGCCAACAGCTCTCATCCCTCCCGTTGGCTCTCCTCCTCCTCCATGGCCTATAAAGCTCCCCCCTCTACCCCCTTGAGCTCCTCACGCCGCCCCTTGGAGCTTTGGTAAGAAACCACCCCGAAAACGCCGCTTTTCCTTTTCGGCCGCCGCCACCTCCACCGCCGTCTCGCCGCTCCGGCCATCTCCCGGCGCTGCTGACCCCGTCACCGTGAGCCCCCGGCCACCAGGAACCTTTCCCCTCAAACCCCTTCGAAGATCCTCCACCCAGCCACCGCAATCCCCTTTCTTCCCCGCCTCCGGCCGCCGCCTACAACCACTCTCCGGCCTCCCCGTCAAGCCCGTTGGCTTCACCTCGTCGAGAGCCACCCGGCGCTCACCCTCCCCAGCTCAAGCTGCCGCCGGACCGATCCCGCCACCATCACCGATCCGCCGCCACCGCTTAGCTCCACCCGCCACCGGCGTCGTCCACCTTTCCGGCGCCACCACCCCGTCACCAGCACCGCCTCCTCACCAGCTTTCCATTCCTGTGCACAAGTCGCCCGCCATGCCCTAGCCCGCCACGCCTTGAGTCGCCAGCGCCGCTTCCGCCGCCCCACGCCGCGTGTGGCTTTGTCTTGGTCGACACTATTCCTTCATCATTAAGCCTTAATGGCGGTGATTAAAAGCGCTAATCACTGCTTAGCCAGTTTAATGGAGTCTTAAACCCCCCTGCTCTCACTACCTCAGGCCCCGTGCACGATGGCCGCGACCTCCCCTTCGCTCTCCTTGCCCGGTGGACCCAACAAGACTGTTCCCATGGTCCAGCACCTCCTATGCACGTGGACTCGGTCCACACTGTGCTGTGAACCGAAACTCTCTCTCTCTTTTTTTCAGTTCATTTAATCTTCGTTAATTCCGTTCTCCTCCGTTATAACTCCAAAAATTATGAAATTAATTTCTAAAAATTTGTTAAATCAAGATCTTGCTAATGGCATAGGACTTGATTAATTTGGAGTTTATTTGTGTATTATTGTGTATTTATTTGCTCTATTTGCCGTTGTGCCTTTTTTCGGTATTTTCGCCCGATTAGGATTCGAAGACGCCGGAGATCCTCAAGTTGATCAAGACCAAGAGTATCAAGATCCTTGCCCTTAACCAAGGCGAGTCAATGCTTTGATCATTTTGAGCCTACATTTTATGCAAATTATATTATTTTAAATTAACAAAAATTGCATGCTTTAATTCTTTAATCAAATGTATGTTAAAGCTTAAGGTAGTTAAACACCCACTTGTTGATTAATTAATTATTATGCCATCCTTGATGATTTGAATCCATTAATCCTTATCACCCTAGTAATTATACGGTAATACTAGCTATAGGGTGTACTTAAGCGACATGCTAGCCTTGCTTAAGTACTGGGGTATTAAATACCCCAATCATAATTTCTTCAAATATAAAATGTTTTGGGTAGTCATTGGTGGTCCATTGGCTAAAAGGTGTGAAAATAATTTAGTTTACTCCTCCAAAACCCTAATTGCTAGTTCTATCTAGGCGGATGGTGAGGCGGTGGGTTCTCGGGGAACACGAGGATGGTTGGTTTGTGGAATGAACCGCCCATATACCCCTAAGGACTTAATCTTGTCATGACCTCCCATGTTAAACAAGTACAACCACAAGTCTGCAAAGTGTAACTTGGCTTAGTAAAATTATTGAACCCTGAATGTGTCTCACACGGTGGAGAAATGGAACGCACAAGCTTGGGTACATCCAGCTTGAATGGGTGAGGTTGCCAGTGATTGTGGGTAGTCCAAAACTACACCCAACACTCGGGTTACAACGATCCCATGCAACGTATGGGCGCAACCCCATATGTGTGAGATGACGGAAAGGGCAAAGTAGTTTGAAAGGTTACTGTGACGGTCGCCCAACTACATGACTATGGAATCATGTGGGGTAATGGGTATGACTATCTCTTGTGGGTAAAGTGTGCTACCTCTGCAGAGTCTAAACTGTTTAAACAGCCGTGCCTACGGTCAAAGGCGGACATGGGAATCATAACTTGAGTTAGTTCTATTTCAAAACTTTGCGGGTGGTAAGAAAATGGTGGAAGTGCTCACCTAGCCCTGTGTTGGATTTTCCCTGAGTTTTCGAGCTCAGTGGGTGTGGTCATTGGAGGCAGCTCCAATTAAAAAGATGCATGGTGTAGAGTTTTCGACGGATGGAACCTCTACTGTTATTAATTATTGCACATTACTCTCTTTATCAAATTGCAAATTGTTAAAATGCTAAGTGATAGGACTTTGTAAGTACGATATTTGAAAAGCTTGCTTTCACAAATAAAAGAACCGAGCCATCCTTATTTAACCTTGCATGTATACTATTGCATTGTGTGTTGGCTCGCGAGCACGGTAGTAGTGCTCATTCTCGCTTCTCTCCCCAAACCCTCCAGATAACGAAGACAAGGGGACTACACTTTCTACGAAGGCCCAGAAGATGATGGACAAGGATATGACGAGGAGTAGTATAGTTCTGTAGTTTAGGTCTCACCTAGTCTAAGTAGACTCGTTGGTACTCGCGTACAACCGATATTATCCAGCTCTTGGTTAATATCCGTCGTACACGGGTCACCCCAGTCGCTTGCCTGTGTGAGATGAGCCCTACCTCCCCTTTTGCTTCCGCTGTAGATATCGTTATCTTATTGTAATGTAATCAAGTTGGCCTTGTGCGGCCCCTTTTGTAAAACTCGACCCGATGAGGTCTATGTTACTCTGTGTTGTAATATAGTTGTTTTGTTTCACGACTTGTATGATTGATTCAACAATGTGTCTGTGAGTGCTATCTACTTGTAACATCCCAAAATTTGGCTTTTCAAAAATCTTTTGATTATTTTAGGTCCCTGGAAAATTTCACCAATTTTATTTGAATTAATAAAGCTTAGTAGGGAATTTCCTAACCTTAAAATATTTAATTTGACTAATCCAAACATCATTTAAATAAAATTAGTTTTAGTTGGGTTCCTTGTGCTCCAAGGAATTTTTGTGTATTTTCTTGGATTTTTCTGGATTTGTTTGCTATTTATTGGACCCCTTTTGAATTTCCATCCTTTTTTCTTAATTCAGAAATTCATTAAATCCTTTAACCTTCGTGGGCCGAATTTGGATCAGCCCACCTCGCCTTCTCTCTCCTCCGGCCCAGCCCCCGGCCTTTTCCCACCTCCCTTCGGCCCGATCACCAACCCACCCCGCCGCCAACCCTAGCGGGCCGCGCCTCTGCCTCGGCCACCGCGTCACTTGGTTCACCCCGCGCCGCCAAACCCTATCTCGCTCGCAGCCGCCACCCACGCACGCATACGCGCCCAAAGCGCGTTCTCCACCGTCGCCGCCCTTGGAGGCCAGAGCGAGCACGGCCCCGCGCGCTATAGAGACCTCGGACAACCTCGTTGCTCGCACCCCCTCCGCGTCGCCCTTGCGCCGCCGCCCTCATGCCCTAGCTCGCACCGTCGGGGAAGCCTCGGATCGCCGCCGCCGAGGTCGTCTTCCACAAGCCCGGTTGCCGCGCGCTCCATCGTCGTTCCCTGCCGACTCGGTGCCCTCCGTCCTCAACGACGCCATCTTCAAGATCCCTGCGCCGCCCGTATCTCAGACCGTGGCCGCCGTCGTCGAATCGCCGCCGGAACGCCATCCCTCTCCAACCCGAGCTGCCGCCGCCATTAAAGCCGCACCGCGCCGCCTCCTTGTTTCCGCCGTCGCCGGTGAGACCCCCTCCGTTCCCTCCCTTCTCATCCTCCTACTTCGCCGGTTCTCACTGCCCCCTTCGCCCCCGTGCTTCAACCGAAGCACTGCTTCATCGGTTTGTTCCGCCGTGCACACGATCGCCCGAGCCGCACTCGCTCTACCCGATCTCGTTGAAGCCGCCACCGACCGTCGATCTCGCCGGAGCTCCACCACCGCCGGCCACCCTGGAGTCACCGCACCTAGCGCCACCGCCACCGTTGATCTCGTGGAAGCCTGCCGCCGCTCGTCGCCGTTGACGCCGACCCGAGGACGCCATAGACGCCGCCTCCCTCTGCTAATCCCCTTCCCTGTGGGCCCTGTCTACATCTCTCTCTACACCCTTGACAGCATGACCCCAACCCGTATGTGTCCCCGTTAGAGCAGTGCCACCGCATTGGCTTCACCGTCGTCCTCGCCTCCCAACTGAGACGCCGCCACGCCGGTAGGTTCTGTCGTCCATGCACGCTCTCGGCTCACCTGAGCCATGCTTGCCCCGCCTGACGTCGTCAAGGCCTTCATGTCGGCCATTGTAAATGCCTTGAACTAAAGGAGCTCCACCGTGTTGACGTCGCCGAAGCTTCCACGGTCACCACCGCCAGCATCTACCCAAGCCACCAAAGTCACCTCCACCTCCACTGTCTCCCTTCCCTGTGGGCCTGTCCAGCTCCCCCTCTCTCTTTGGTCTTTATGGCGAGTGGGTCCCGCATGTTAGGTTCGAACCAGGACCATGCCTGTGCCCTTTGCTCAATGCCTTGCGCGTCACTTGCCTCGTTAGCCGCCACCTCATCCTGTGATCCTCCGTGGCTGCCATGTCGCTGTTATGTACATGCCACGCGACCACCAATACCACCTTTCACCGGCCTTGTGTCCACATTGCTGCCATCTGGCCACCTCAGGTGCCACGTCGGCAAAGCTTTGTCAACTCCACCGCGTGGCCACGTGATCATCTGATCATGCCACCTCCTTGAGCCATGTCAATTGCCACCTTGCACCATGTAGCCGCTACCTCTTGCCACCTCATGGCCATGTTGTTGTTCTATCCTCCGTGGTCACCATGTCACTGCCATGATCATGACACGCAGGCAAAACAGCCACCTAAGCCGCCCATGTGGCTGTTGGAAATATGCCCTAGAGGTAATCATAGAGATGATTATATTTCATTATGTTCACAATATTTGATAATATGTTCCTTGAATGAATCATCAGTCATGAAGATTAACGAGTATGTGACTTGTTGGTGAAGCTCTTTTTAACTTATGATGATGTCGTTCTAAAATATCCTCAGTCGAATGTCACCGGTGGAACACTAGTGACTCTCGACCAACACATGTATTGATTGATGACCATGTTTCACGGTCATGGATATAGGGATATCAAATCAATAATGTGGACACGTGTTAGAGAACATGGTGTTGGATAAGACCCACCTTGAGACACTATTGAGATTGTTATGATTCTATGTGTCGTTAGTTGGTCTCAAGCAATGATGATGTATAATCCTTAGACCTGAGATCAGCATGGTTTCCTACATGTGTAATAGCACTCTTAGGGTTGCCAAACGCTACTAAATGAATCGGGTAGTTATAAAGGTAGCTTTGGGTATGCTATGAAACATGCGAGAGGGATGTGATTGGTCGAATATGGGATTTGCCCTCCTAACATAACAGAGAGATATCTCTCGCCCCTCGAAGTGGTCGGATAAAGAAAGTGCATGGCCATGCCCTTCGGTGGTCGAAGAGTTCGACCACATAAGGTTATCAACACTAGATCGAGAAAGTATTGAGCAGTCTATGGATGACACAACATCTCACAGAGTTCAACCAGATATCGTGAGGCAAAGGGAGAATACATGAGTAGGTCGCTTAGTTCGACCGATTCTGGACCGGTCGTATGGAGATACAAGCAAGTCGTAGGCGGTCGAGCGTAATCACAGAGTGGTGAAACCAAGTCGTAAGGAGTTGCGAGTTGGTCGTGATCAAATCTGAATCTGGTTGTATAGAGATAGGACACAGTCGTAAGTGATGAGGACACAGTGGTATATCATATTGCATTAAGGTTAAGTCCGATATAATTTATGTGTATTTGGGAATCGTTATGTCCTGCTAGGAACCGCTACGACTCGTGGTCGGAAAGGGTTTCTGAGTCACAACCGAACTACACATGAACCTAACGGGTCACACACTTAACGGGTTGGAACAAACCAGTATGAATACGATTCGTAAAGCGTGTTTGGATAGGATCTGTCGCGGGCACTATATAAGGAGATGCATGAGGCTATTGGGAGGTAGAGAGTCAACGTGAGTTGCCCTACCGAAACCCTAGCCGCCATCTTCTTGAGAGCCTCCCCGTGCGATTTGGTGCTAGCACACCGGCGCATTTATTGTTCCTTCCACGGGCGTGTGGATACCATAGAGGCGCTTCTCGTTGTTGCGCTTAGGGCGATCCGCGATCTTCGCAAGGAACCTGCAGAGGTCTTTGGAGGAGACGATCGACCACGACCATTTGCATCAGCGTCTTTGGGCGCTAGGCGATCGACTACGACCGATACATCGGCGCGCTCTTCGTCGACCGGTTGCTCCGGCGCTTCTTCCGCCGCTCAGTCGTCTAGTGGTAACGATCTGTGATCATCTTCTTGCTTGGCTTCCTGGTTTACGTGGTAGAAATTTTGATTTGTCGCTATCGTAGCCTACCCGTATCCCAACAGTGGCATCCACCTAACTCTAACCCTAAACCACACCATGTAGACTTGGTTCACGTGAACCAAGCCTATGCCAAACTGGCCCCGCATGTCGTTGCACTGTTGTGTAACCTCAGTTCTCTGTGAACCTACTCTATGCCTCGTGGACCCCATTCGTCGGCCAGCATCTCAAACCCTAGATGTAAACCTAACCACGAGCCATACCCGGTAGACTTGGCTCCTAAGTAGGTCATTTACTCGTGGTCCCCATCATGTCGACCTTGATACGTGAACTCGGTTTACCATGCACCAAACCCTAGCCCGTGGACTTGGTCTATGGACCAATGGCCCACTTGTCTTTCCCTTACCTTATTTCTAGAATTATCGTAATTCTAGAAATTCATTTATTCAGTGGGTCCCACCTGTCATCCACTATTCCTTTTCGGAAATTAATCCGATTTTTGAAATTCAATTATCCAATTGGTCCCACATGTCATTCACTATCCTTGTCCTCTCTCACTTACCAGTGGACCCCACTTGTAAGTCTCTAATTCTGTTTATTTGTTTTAATCCGAAGGAATATTCTCTGAATATTCTCTGAATATTCTTTCCTCTCTAATTTCATCATTTCATGTGATTCTTTCGAGAGTCATATCCTTTCAATCCGAACTCCGATTGAGTTCATTCAAAGTCCTAATTCATCTCAATTCAATATCTATTTATCTGAGATTATTATTTAATTTTTGGAGTTTGTTTGCTCTCTGTTATTTATTTATTTGGTTTATTTGCTTGTTGCGAGTAGACGTTGATACCGCGAAAAGTGCTAATCAAGAAGGAGCAGAAGATCAAGGAAGTAGAAGATTAAAGTTAAATAATATCGTCATTGCTAGCAAGGCAAGTTGTACCTTTGATCATATTGAATCCTAGTTTTCTAAAATTACTTTGATTCAAATTATTGCATTTACTTTAAGTATTTATTTAAATGCTTTTGGGTGTAGCTATTATCCCATTTGTTATTTCCACCTTGTCTAATTGTATGCCATAATCTTTTGTCACCCTAGTTTGGTTTATTTAGTTGGTGCTATTGTATTACCAACATGGGTTGGTTAGATGCGATTAGATTGCTTAGCCATGCCACGAATCATCTGTTCATATAAAGTTGCAATTATTAACTTGACTAAGTGACTATGGAACTATGTGATAAAACTGTGTGTACTGTGTGCTATTATGGCATGTGTTGCACTTAACCAACTGGGTGGGAAAAGATTTATACTGAGGCAAGTGGTGAAAACTGTGTGACATGGTGGCTATGTGATATGGGAATATGAATCTGTGTGTCAAAATAATCTGTGTGGCTTAGTTAGAAATTGGAAGTCTTGCCTTGGTCAATTAAGGACTGAACTTTGTGCGCCATTGAACTGGGCCTCTCGTACAACCACATGCCTATTATGGGATGGGCCTAACTTAGTAAGTTATGAATTCTTGACATTGGTTGCTCAGGCGGTAGGTTAGGCTATGTGAATAGGGTGGAGGTGTGTGCTACCATGTAGTCGCATTCTTGGATTAGTTCGCCGCTTCCTCGTCAACGGTGTGTGTTGTACCATATACTGTGTATGGTTTGGTATGACATAAGCACATCGGGAGCATCTATGTTGAGATGAAGTTTTTGAAAAGTTTTGTTGTGATCAACTCTGATCCAGTTGATTGCATCTTGTGGGTAAAGTGTACAAACTCTGCAGAGTGTTAAACAATCTATTCGAATAGCCGCGTCCACGGTCATGGATAATGCTCGGGGATTTCACACGAGGGGTAGATTTTCATAAACTGTGTGGGAAGGGAGCTGTGTGATCTAAATCATATGGCTATGTGAATAATCTGTTTAGGCTGTGTGTGTCTTTGTGAAATCAAATTATTAAATTATGATTATTTATTTGTTTTACTTGCTTTCAATCTATTATTTGTATTCAATTGTAAATATTGCATTTCTGCAAAATAACCACAGAATGACATTCCTTTGGAATAAGCCTGCATGTATAATTGTATTTCTGTGGTATGACTTGTGAGTACGGTGTGTACTCATGCTTGCTTTGACGA
The DNA here is from genome assembly GCA_036346405.1 of Phyllostachys edulis. Lineage (NCBI taxonomy): Eukaryota > Viridiplantae > Streptophyta > Magnoliopsida > Poales > Poaceae > Phyllostachys > Phyllostachys edulis. The sequence continues at coordinate 36,419,919 of CM070552.1, forward strand.
ATCAAGCAGAACTGAAGGAATCGCCAGTCAACAAGGTCTACTTCAAGAATCGTGGAGAACTAGGTCGCGTACCCCAGCCGATTGCCTGTGGGCATATGGATAGGCTTCCTTTGGAGTTATCCTGCTTTAGTTCATTGCAGACTTCATTGAGCTTTTTGCCTTCTGAGGCATTAATTGTAAGCTTTGACCTTAAGGTCTTTACTCTGATGTTTATTGTATTTGCCTATTTATTAGTTATATTTGTATATGGAATTGATATTTCACTGATGTTGTCACTGTGTGCACTAGTGTGATCCTGGACTAGTGCAGTATACACAGAGGGTCCAGAATTGTATTTTTGGTTCCCAACACTACTGATCCAGGGAATAGCACAGTGTTTTCACAGAGGATTTGGATTCTCGGAATCCGGGTCCGACAATTAGCTATGTCTCTTAGCAAGTTGTTGCGCAATTAGCTATGTCTCTTAGCAAAAGCAAAGTTCTTTTTTTCAATTACAAGCAAGACGGACACGCATACGCACCTCCACGTAACAAATCACAAATCCAGCCGGTGCCCTTTACAACGCTTTGGAATGAAATGAGTGTTAGTTGCAGGCTCTTAGGAAGTAATAGATCACCATGTTAAACCTTAGCCATTAGATCAACCGCAATAGACAGTCATCCAAAGAAAAAGTGGCGTACCTTAAAAAAAAGCTCTTTAATGGTACACTTAATTTAATATGGATCGTCCATTCTATTTGATTTAATGATTCAGATTAGTTATGATTTAATTATACTACACCTGATAGTGTGAGTAATAGAATCCCGAGATAGGTAAAATTGCAATTGTCCATATGAGAATCACATGGCACAAGTGTAATATTATTAACCATGGTTAAGATGGAGCACCGAGCCTACGATCCACACTTGTAAGGGCATGTACAATGCGAGGTACTTATATACGAGTGCTTAAAGAAAGAGAATATAGCCATATCATCAAATACCTATGTAAAAGTCGTTTCCTCCAATGCAAGCATATGTTTTGTAGGTGCTTAGATGATTGCATTATCTATTAATTATATATAGTTATATACATAACCACCTCTTAAGCACTGGTACTTAATCAAGCATTGATGCTACAGAATAAACACCTTATCTGTCCTACGTGACCCAAAAAATCAGTTTTTCTATGCTAAACACCTCTCTAAGCACCTGCATTGTACACGCTGCAGGAAGTCATTCATTGTACATGCTGCATTACCTAGAGTTAGTTCTATTTCAAAAACCTTGTGGGTGGATGAAAAATGTGGTGGGCTTCCCTAGCCCTGAGGTTAGATTTTACCTGAGCCGTCGAGCTCAGTGGTCTTAATAATAGAGGTAGCTCCAATCAAAAGAAGCATGCGGTATAGGTTCCGACGGAGGGGACCTCTACTGAAATAAATATTGCACAATTACACTCTTTAATAAAATGCAATGTGGTTAAAATGCTAAGTGATATGACTTTGTAATTATGATAATTGAAAATGTTGCTTTAGCAAATAAAAGAACTCGGGCCATCCTTGTTAAGCCTTACATGTATATTAGTGCATTGTATGTATTGGCTCGTGAGCACGGAAGTTGTACTCATTCTCGCTCTTTCCCCCAAAACCCTAAGAAGCAGGAAATCATGAAGACTACGCGTACTATGAGGATCCAGAAGTTGGGGGCCTAGGAGTTGACGAAGAGTAGATTAGTTCTTTTAGTCTAGATCTCGCCCCAGTCCAGCTAACTCTGTTGGTGCTTGCGTGCATCCTATATTATCTGAGTCGCTTGCCTGAGGAGACATGTGCTCTACCCCTTTTGCTTCTGTTGTCGCTTCCGCTTTTGTAATGTAATCTTTGGGCTATTCGGCCTTTATTGTAAAGCCCGACCCGATGCGGTCTATGTAAACTTTGTTGTGTTAATTAATGAATGGTATGGCTTAATCTACGCCATGTATGAATTGATTCAGTGATGTATCTGTGAGTGTTATCTACTGATCCAGGGAATAGCACAGTGTCTTTCACAGAAGATTTGGATTCTCGGAATCCTGGTCCGACAGAATAGTATTTCCCCAATTATCGTGTTGGTTGCAAGACCTATTTCAAAGTAGTCTGTATTTGCAAAATTCTCTCCTTCCACCTCATTTCAAATTTTCGGATTCAAAACCTCAATTTGAATCTTGGTTTCAAATCTCCCCTTGGGCCGGCCCATCCTTCCTCCTGGGCTCAACCCACCTCCCCCCAGCCCATCTGGCCCAGCTCCCCCTGCCCCTTTCTTTGGTTGTGCCATCCCCGAGCCGCCCAGCCGCTCAGGCGCAGAGTGCACCACTCTCCGTCTTGTTGCGTTCAACGCAGCGCTACCTGCCTTTCTTACCAGCACACCCGCCGCCCGTCTCATCGCCAGCGCCGCTCCCACATGCTCCGCCATCCTGGTCATCGCCCACCTCGCCGTGATGCCAGCGTCGCCCTCGCCTCCTTGCACGTGCACCTTGGCCGCGCTAGAGCCCACGCCTGCCCAGTCTTATCGCCAGCACCTTGACCCGTCAGCACGTCTGCGCAAGTTGTCGCCGTGCGCAGAGCGCTCGTGCTGCTTCCACCTGCCTTGGCCACCCGAGTCGCCACTGTGACGTCGTCACCAGCTCTGCGCCTGCCCATGCCGCCCTCGGGATAATGTGCCCTCCTCCATGCCCCAACGGCTCCTTCCTCCTCCCCTTAGGATATAAAGAGCCCTGGAGCTCCCCTTGGTCATCCCCTACTCTGCCTCCCCCTCCATTGGTAAGTCCCACCCAAGAAAAACCGAAGAGCCAAGCTCCCCGTTTTTCTGCCGCGTCGCATCGCCGACGTCTCGCCGCCCCGGTGACCCCACCGCCGTGCCACCGCCGTCATCACGTGTTCTAGGCCGCAAGGAAGTCATCCTCCGAGTTGACTTGATTTTGGTCTATGGAAGAGCCTGGATTCGGAGAAAGAGAGCATGCTACAATAATGAAAAAGAGTGGAATTCTATTTGCCGAGAGTTCCTCTGCTTGCTAGAATGCTAGAACGAACTATGGAGCAAGTACCCTCCATGCCTCAGGTTTATAAGTCGGGCAATACGATGTTCTGAGTTCAAGCAAATTGCATCGAGAAGGTATGGCCGCGGGCTCTAGACGCCTGATCTATCAGTCCAACATACGTGAACACCCATCACGACCCTTCCGCCATTCCGTGGCGCTAACCAACATTTAGGCTGAACACTCAAGCTGGCATACAGCCACATGCTCCGCGACGGCCCACACCCCTGATGTCCACCGTGTGTCGAAGGCAAGCCTCTCGCACAACTCGAACACGAATGCCAGTATGCCACTCGGTCGCTTAAGATGAGCACCGAGCACGTACATGGCATGCATGATTTCCTGATGCCTCTCAAGCCTACGATCCACACTTGTAAGGAAGTCATTCATGGTCGTATTTGATCGGCGGTTGCGTGGTTGATCAGGTTGTTCAAGCTGCTAGTCGGTAGCCTCAGGTGGATACCGATGCGCGAAGTGTTATACTAGCATGCATGCTGTCTACCATCCAAATTGTGACAAATGGACCATGCACGCTGTCTACCATCCAAATTGTGACAAATGGACCATGCACGCGTTATAAGGTCTTGATCCCGTGATGTTGTGTCTTCTGCTACATTTTAATGCCAAGATTCTTTGTCCGCACAAACATGCAGCACATGTTTGAGAAACTGTTAATGCACTAAATGCAGGGGCATCCTACGATCTTTTCTGCCAGTCTGCCCCTCTTAATTCTGAAGCCTAACCATTTGAGAAAATGTTAATGCACTATCTCTGCATTCACTACCGGAAATTGCTTATTTCCCGAGTGTCTATATGTTTTTCGAGTGTCTGGACGGTTTCATAAGACACTCAGGATAGAAAATCAGCACTCGGTACAAATAACTTTCTCGAGTGTTTTCCATAACACTAGAGAGATCAAGATATAATCCCGAGTATATATGTATTACACTCGGGAGAAAAAATGGCGCCCTTTTTTCCCGTGTCGCGCCCTTATTTTTTTCGTTCCGCGCCCTTTCTTTCGCTACTAAGTGCTAACCCTACAACATCCATCTCCCACACTGCGCTCCCGACTCTCTCTTTCTATTCCCCATTCTATTTCTTTTCTTCTCTCCCCATTGCTCCTCCATGCGGCTTGCTCCGGCTGGATCCTTCCATGGCGTCGCCCGGCCCCTTGCGCCCTGTGCCCGGCCTAGCGCGCCGCCACCACCTCTACTGCTGCGTCCGCCGTCGGCTCCCTGGTTCGCCTCTGCCGCTCGGTCTTTGCCCACCCATGCTCACCTCTCCTGGGCCTCCACTACCACGCCTGTATGCCCCCAGTGCGTCGCGACTCTCGCTCTCCCCATGGCTCGGCCCCGCCATCTTTGCGTTCCGTCACCTCCCCGGCCTTGGGCCATGACAAGTCGTAGTCCATCACCATCGGCGTGCTCGCCTCGCGGTAGTCGGCGAACCACGATCTTTGGCGCTTCTTCTTTGCATCACCGCGTCCCCGCCACCGCCCTTTGTCGCGACGGTGATGCGAGCTTGTCGTGGGCGGAACTTCGCCCAACATAGGCGCTGGAGATTTACTCGCCTCTTGGCGATGATGGTGGTGGCTCTTGGCGCTCGCTCACTCACTTATCAAAGGGGAGGGAGGGCGAGAGATCGAGATGGCCAGAGAAGGAGGCAAGCATATACGGATATATCGGTGGTAGTACTAGTTGTAATATGGTAGTGGAGGTATAGTGAGGCAAGCCAAGGGATAGCGGTAGCCAAAATTTGTACTGTTCTGGCCCTGTAGCAACTTTTAATTTCAAAAATAGCCCTCATTCGCCATAATTTGCAAAATTAGCCTCTGTACAATGCTCCTACCACGGGTACCGAGGGCGGCAGGCAACCTGCCCCCGCTACCGGGCGCGGCAGGTGGTGGCCACCGGTGCAAAGTCCAAATTTTTGGAAAAAAAGAACGAAAAAATTGAAATTTTGAAAATTTAAATATTATTTAATTATATGTGATTCAAAAAAAATATCGGCATTGAGATTTGTAAAAAAAAACTTTCATTAAGAAATAAGGGCATGGAGGTAAAGTAGGGTTTCCTTTTCTCCGAAATCAGGGTTTCGTCGCAGTTTCAGCGTTGTTTGTAGTAATTTCAAAATATAGCAAATGAGTATAGGAAAATTACAAAACTTTTTGTGGAGCCTCCCGTCATAGTGTTGTTGCTTTGTATAATTTTATTCGTTTAGAGAAAGGATGATTGATAAGCATATCAGACGAGGTATAACCTCGAGGATGTCGTCGAAGCAAACTGTCTGCTGAAACACTTGTTGTCTTTTAGAAGTGGGAAAAAAAGGTATCAGGACTATTGGAGTCTCTCCTCGATGAAGTCGTCTGCGAGCGATATCTGGCGTATATAGGCGACGATCGATGAAGTGCTTTATGAAGCTTATACAGAATATGATTGAAGGGGCTAAGAACGCTCGTTGTGATGATGAAGATGCCCCAAAACATGGAGTCTCTCTTCGATGAAGTCGTCTGAACATATACACATATATAGGCAGGCAGTCGATGAAGTACTTTATGAAGCTTATATAGAATATGATTGAAGGGGTTGAGAACGCTCGTTGTGATTATGAAGATGCCCTAAAACATGAAGGATTCGATGTCGGTGCGAATGGTTCTTTCTGGGATTCCACTAGAAGAGGCATACTTGCAATATAGGCTTGCTTTGATGGCTTAGCGGAACCGCGGAACGAGAACTACATTAGAGTCTGCGAGACGAAGCAGCGTTACGTAGTGACATGGCATGATGGTTCGGCTAATTGCTTTAGTCATCCTCGCTACTACTACGGTACACTGCGACACAAGCATCCGGACCATATAAGTATGCATGCCTTTAGGGGATAGTAAAAAACATGGGTGGTAGGACGGGGGACTACTACGTAATGACCTGACCTACTGCGTGGACCGGGGCCATTTTCCCTTCCTTGCTAGCTCGGCGTTGAACTCCTCGCCGGCCTTCCCCTTCCCCTTGTTGCAGGAGTGTCCACATCGGGCTGGTATGTCGAAGTCGTCCATGTCCTGCGATTCCATGATGTAAGTGCACCGTATAGTGAAAATCGTAAGAATGATGTAAATTCTTCGTAACTCACGTCGTGGATACAGATTATGCCCGGGCGACCGGATACGCTGTGGCGGCCGGGCTCAGCCGCATGAGCCTTTCCCTTGCCCTTGTCGCGGGACTATCCATGTCGGGTTGGTATGTCGAAGTCGTCCATGTCCTGCAATTCTATGATATAAGTACATCGTACAGTGAAAAACGTAATAAGGATGTAAATTCTTCATAACTCATATCGTCGATATGGATTACGCCCGGCGACTCTTGGGCTCGCCGGTGCCTCCTCAGCGAGGTCCGATGCGTAAGGTTTCCACCGCCGCGTTCTCGGCCCACACCGAGTAGTTCAGCATATACTTCAGCTGGATAAATACCCAGTCGTACATCTTCAGGCCATCGATCCACTGGAAGAAGTGGCAGCGCATCTCAGGCTTCCATTTCGTGGGGATGAAGTTAAAAATTTAAGGAATTCAACGTTGACGAAAATCGATGCACGCGAAAGAAACGCTTACGAGGTGGTACCCGCACATGTAGTACGCCCGGGCGGCGGTGTCTGGGTGTGTGGACTGAATGATCTCTGCCGGTTCGCCACACACACACTGCGGGATCGGAAAACGTGGTGGTACTGGAGCATCTTTCATTGAAAAATCTGGGTATTTTAGTTGTTTGCTCTTCTGTTTAAGCCACTTTTGCTTCTGCAATATCCTCGCGTAGAAGTTTGCCGAAGAGTTCATAGCTAGGTATGTATTGTGTAGTGTAGTGTTGGGTTTGGTTCAACCCCTTTTATAAGCCCCATGGTTGGCATGGTGTGGTTAATTTCATGCAGAGTCCTGTCTTTTAGTTTTGAAAAGCTGAGGAGGTACATTGTTGTTATGTCCATCTGAAAAGCTGGCGAGGCATAGTGTTGTCTCTGCGCAAAGCAGGCAGCTCCATCTGGTCTTGTCATCTGCAAACTAATACATTACCCGCTTTGTTAGCCTCCCCCCGCAAGCTATAAAATGCACGGCCCACGCTTCGAAAGTAGGACCACTGGACCCTTCAAACCGTAGGAAAAAGAACATTCTCCGTCGTACAGTAACATACGATGGCAGACGCCCAGGGACTAGTCCAACTGGGGTCGCCGGGCCGCACCTTGTCTGGAAAGGAGGAGGACTTGACCCTAACTACTAGGTTGATGCCGAACAAGCGTGCTCAAGCGGTATGGCGAAATCTGAACAGGGAGGGCGCTATTGTGCGGGTCATAGTGCTGCCTTGTCGATGGCGACGGCGTTTTCCGATGCCCATACTGGGGGTAAATAGTTTTGTTCATGTTACTGCTAATACATCCTCTATACTAACCGTCCCTTGCAGCAGATGGCGAAATGCAACTTTACCCGCTGGATCGATCCTCCCCATGAACGGCATGTTTCGATTCACGTGGCTACATTGTGGAACCGAATCTTTGATTTGGAGGCGCAAATTGACGATCTCAATGAGCAAAATGATGATCTACGCCAACAGATGCAGGGCGAGAGGGGCAATGAGAAGGTCGTGAACATAGGAAGTTCCTATGATCCCACATATTGCTGTGCCAACCTTAGCTGCATATGTGCGTGCCACTACAATGACGGCCAGCCACGTCCGAGGCACCCAACTGGAGAACACTCTATGTGGGTAGCGAGAGGCAGCTTCTACCATTAGGCACGGGCGGAGAAACTTGTACCTTGGTAGTCTCCCCTTCTGTACGCACTTATGTTCAATCTCCTAAAGCATGTAACTAAATGGTGGACGCGTCATTGTGGTTGCCTTTTATCGAGTTGACATGTTGCATCGATGTGGCATGTGCATTAAGCTAAAGGCGTCCATATGCATTGAACAAACATGCATTGTATGAACGAGTGCACAAAAGAACACAAAAGTATTACAGGCATCACACATTAAGTGCAAAATTTAAGTATCACATATAGTAGGCCCCCTACTACGCGCGTGAGTGACCTACCCCTCACGGGGCGGCGTCATCTTTGCGTCTCGACACATCGATCCTTTGTCGTGTACTTTCGAATCTTGGGGCCGCGTAGCATCGTTTCCGCACAAAGCTGCTTCGTTCGGTCACGTCGCGTGCAGAGCTGCCCTCGATGTGGGGCGTGGTAGGGACCTGCACCCTCCGCCAGGCGCGGTAGGGACCCTCTGTCACGTTGCGTCTCCGGTGCTCGGCTATTTAAACGCGCGGCCACACACTCGCTCGATCGTTCCTCTCAGGAATCTCTCTCTCTTTCTGAGGTGCCTCCCTCTCCCGTACTTAACATTTTTGTTTGTCCTTTGTTGGCACCATTTGCCGAAGTCGTTACTAATGCGATGCATGTTTGAATTTGCAGTCTTTCTTATTTTATTATATATGTATAATTCATATTATAGGTATCAATGACGTCATATAACTTTCGTATATACCCCTTAATATTCTTAAGGGAGAAGTTACAGGTCGTAAGTCCTCCTACGACCACCCAGTAGTCGTAGGTCTTCCTATAACTACCCCATGGTCGTAAGCCCTCCTACGACTATCCCATAATCGTAAGCTCTACTACGATTGGTCCGTGGTCGTAGGGATCCTATGACCACCAACTGGTCGTAAGCCTTTCTACGATTAGTCCTCAGTCGACGAGACTCACAAACATGTGGGCCTAGCCGATAAAGGAACATCACGTACCGTATCCCATGATATGAGTAATCAATTACGCTGTTATTTCCCGAAATAATAGCATGACTTAACCCCCCCCCCCCGTTATGATGATAATTGCCTGGCGACGCGGGGACGTTACAACTCCCGTAATAACCTTCAACAATGGCTCATCTGGTGCGTTAATGCGACCTTTATTCTGAAGATCCAACGGCGCACCCCGAGGACAGTATAAAAGGCGAAGATCATCAGGGCAAAGGGGGGATCCAAAATCAGAAGAAGAACAATAGTCTAGTCTTTGTTTCTACTCTGTAATCCAGCATACTCAATACATACACACAGGAGTAGGGTTGTCATTCTCCCAGGAGAAGGCCCGAACCTATATAAAAATCCCTGTGTCTCCATCTCTGTGTGATTTCGAGCCTAGAGGAACCCCCGAATCAAACAATTATTACGTAAGTTCAGTTCTAAAACACCGACAGTTGGCGCCGACCGTGGGGATCTTGGGTACAAGAATTACCCTCAGTATTATGGGCAGTTCGCACGACCGCTAGTCGGGTAACAGGCGAAACTCCTTTTTTTCCTAGTTTTTGGTGCCGAAGCCATGCTTCCACCAGAACTAAAGATCAGGTCTGCAAGGGTCGAGAGTTTCAACGACTCAACCCAAGAACACCTTCGAGCGGATGACATTAACCTGCTCGAAGAAAAGAGGAATCAGGCCTTAATCCGTTCAGCAGTCTACCAAAGAAGCCTGCGCAAATACTACGATCGTAGGTCAACCTCGCGACCTTCTTTGTAGGTGACTTAGTATTGAGAAAATCAATCACTACTACGAAATGCTATCTTGGGCCTTTGATCACGAGGCGGTTCATCCGAAACCGCTCAGATAAACTTCAATCTCGAGCGGTTTTGTTACCCACCGTCGTATTATTCTCGCGCTAAAAACAAATGCATGAAGATGTCACATCACGAGCGGTTCATGTTTGGAACCGTCAGTGATACTTCACGAGCGGTTCGCTACATGAACCGTCTGTGATATTACCTAATATCACGAGCGGTTTGTTTTAGAACCGTCGTGATACTTCACGAGCGGTTCCAACTATGAACCGTCGTGATATTGCCCAATATCACGAGGCGGGTTTATTAAAACCGTCGTGATAATTAACTCACCACGGCGTATATATATAGCTCCGCCTCCCGGCCAAAAGATATAGTCTTCTTGATCTCCATATCTCTAGGCGCTTCGATAGGTCCATCGCCGTTCGTGCGGTTTGAGTACATCGCCTCACCTCACCGGCCGCTGGTCCATTTCGGTTGTATATTGTCGCCGAGGAGCTTCACGCCGTCGCCTCTGTTCACCGATCGGCGACCCACCGCGCCTTGGACCTTCCCGACTTTCATTGACACCTTCCTCGTGATCGAGGTGAGATCTTGAAGCATAAGCATCCTTTAATTTGAGTAGTTTGAGCGTTTACGCCAAATCGCTAGTTTCAGCGCCTCCATGGGACATCGTCGCTCGGTTCGCCTCGGCGAGACCTTAGGGCCGAGAACCACGACTATATAGCAATGCGATGTCACCCTAAGCCCGGTTTGAGCTTCAAATTAATTAATCCTACTATTTTTAATCATTTAGTTAATAAACTAACGAGTCTATGACATGTGGGGCGCCATAGATTTTATAAATAAAATCATGAAATAAAAATGAGTCAGCGACAAGTAGGGCCCACATGTAAGTTAATAAAATCGAAAAAATGTAAAAATGAAAAAATCATAATTAAGCCTCGGAAAATCGCTTTGAAAGTCATCACCCTTTTATTTATTTTCGGGGTTTTCAATACTGAACAGTGTGATGGACCGAAATTTGGATGTACACCGAGAACCGTGTGAGTGAAGAGTACATTAATGGCGTGTCTGCTTTTACAAGAGCTGCCGAGGAGGATATGTTGAATAAGGCGGAATATATGTCTTGTCCATGCATTGATTGCGAGAATCAAGATGTTTAACAACCGAGCGCAGATCGAAGCACACTTGATTGAAGGGGTTTCAAAAGGGTTATACATGTTGGACCATCACGGTGAAGAGCATATTATCTGAAGTCAACGATATGCATATTATACTGAAGTCAACGATATGCCGCCAATGTCGATTGTGGTTCCGATTCGGATAAATTTGCACGATGACAATCTAGATCGAGATGCTTGCGATGCGAAGGAAGCTGTGATGAGAGGGAGTATGTTCAATTCCGGGCGTGATGGAGGACTCGGAGAAACCTTTGTTCCCGGGCGCAAGTCGGAATACACAAGGTTGTCATCCGTGCTTAAACTGCTGAAATTGAAGGCAAGCAGCGGTTGGTCAGACAAGAGTTTCACGCAGTTTGTTAGGTCTCTTAGCGGACATGCTTCCGGAGAAATGAGTTGCCCAAAACCACCTACAAAGCCAAAAGGTTCTTTGTCCATTGGGAATGGAAGTAGAAAGAATACATGCATGTCCGAACATTGTATCCTCTACCGTAACGAGTATACAAACATGCATGTATGTCGATTATAACGCATCCCGATACAAGCGTAAACAATCGGATGACGACGAGGAATCGAGGTGAAGAAAGGACCTCTGCTAAGGTGGCGTGGTATCTTCTGTAATTCCCGTTTGAAGCGGTTTTTGCGAACCCAAAGAATGCAAAAGCTAGCGTATTGGCACTCGAGGAGCGTAAGAATGACGGAAAGTTAAGACACCTGCTGATTCCGCCCGGTGGAGAAACATCGATAGGAGGTTTGCGGACTTGGTCAAAAGGAACCGAGGAATATAAGGTTTGGATTGAGTGCAGATGGAATGAATCCTTTCGGTAATATGAGCGTGACCTAGCACTTGGCCGTGATGCTCTGTATCTACAACCTTCCTCCTTGGTTGTGTATGAAGCGGAAGTATATTTTGTTGTCGATACTTATCCAAGGGCGAAGCAACACAGGAATGATATTGATGTGTACCTAGCACCATTGATGGAAGATCTAAAAATCTTGTGGATTGAAGGGTGCAATATGGGATGCGTACAAGCGAGAGAACTTCACTTTACGTTCCTTGTTGTTCTCGCACCATAAATGATTATCTGCCCTTGCTAATCTGTCGGGCGAGTACAAAAGGGGCCAAAGCACATACTCCTTTGCTTAGATGATACCCAGTGTGTGGCTTTGAATCACTCGCAAAAACCGTGTACATGCGTCATCGTAGGTTCCTTGGAGGGCTCACCCATACCGCAGGATGAAGAAACAATTGACGGAGAGAAGGAGGACAATTCAGCTCCAAGGCATTTAAGCGGAAAAGAGGTCTATGATATGGTTAAGGATTTAGATGTTGTGCTTGGAAAGGGATGTAAATCGAGAACAAGTAAGAAGAACATGTGGAAGAAGAGATCAATATTTTGGGACTTACCTTATTGGGAGCACCTAGAAGTTAGCCCTTTGCATCGGCGTCATGCATGTAGAAAAGAATGTATGTGGCGACTTGATTGGTCTCTTCTTGAACATTAAGTGACAAAACAAAAGATGGTGTCAGCGCACGGCTTGACTTGGTTGATATGGACATCGGACACGAGTTAGCACCAACAAGGACCGATAAAGACGAGCGTACCTTCCCTTGCTTGTTACACTCTGTCCAAGGCGAGAGAACGAATCGCGTTTGCTTGCATGGCGTGAAAGTTTCGTCCGGTTACTCCGCCAACATGAAGAAACTTGTTTCGATAAAAGATTTGAAGTTAATTGGCATGAAGTCTCATGATTGTCATGTGTTGATGACACAAATGCTCCTGTTGCAATTAGAAGTATTTTGCCGATCAAGGTCAGAGACAATCATGAGGTCGTGTTATTTTTTAACACAATTGCTCGAAGGTCATCGATCTCGAAGGACTAGATGCTCTGCGGGGCGAGGTGGTGGCGACACTATGTGATCTTGAGATGTATTTCCCTCCGTCGTTTTTCGATATCATGGTCCATCTCATTGTTCATATTGTGAGGAGATAAAGATGTCGGGCCGTGTTCCTCGTAGCATGTACCAAGGTAGTCGAGTCGAGATCCGAGTCGGATCGATTTGCCTCGGTAGGATCGAATCGTAATGTCGAATCGTAGAATCGGCGATTCTCTGGTTGTAAAAATACACATCTTTAACATCTATACTATAAGTTTGTATGATTGTTATATGGTTTACCACTTGCATGTTCCTTAAAAGTAGCTAGACATACTCGAGGAATAAAAAGAGCTTATCATTATCAAGCTCAAGATTGCTCATGCCATAATATAGATATTTGTACTAGCATTACCACCTTGATATAATATTTTGCATGCTCCTTGTTTATTTATAGTTTCATTCTCGAGAAATTAATATCAACAAATTTTGCTCTAAAACAAAATATCGACAAAGCTGGCCTCTAAAAAAATTGCCCTAAGTCTCTGAGTAGGATCGATAGTGAGATTTGGATCGATGAAGTACATCGTGGGTTAAGTAGAACCGTAAGACTCTAAGAGTAGGATCGCGATCCTCCGACCTTGAGTAGGATCGGATCGGCGGTAAGACTTGGATCGGCGAGTATGTCGTGGGTTAAATGAAGTCGTAAGACTTTAAGACTTGGATCGCGATCCTAACTACCTTGGCATGTACCCGTTCGAGAGGTTCATGGGAATTCTCAAGTCATATGTATGAAATCGATCTCGGCGAGGCGGCATCGTCGAAGGTTATCTGGCAAGAGGTCATTGAGTTACGCCTCGATTACATGGCTCGGTCGAACCGATGGGTGTGCCTCGATCTCGCCATGAGGGAGGCTCGAGGTATCGGGACCATCGGAAGGAAAGCAATCACTCCAAATATGGATCGTATGCTCAAGCCCATTTCAACGTCTTGCAACACATGGTGAAGTGTCCCGTATATCGACCCGGCTGGGGCGTGCTTGACAGAAATCGCTGCGGCGGATGTTTGGATCACGAGACAACACAGAGACGGTTCAACCAATGGTTGAAGGAAGCGACTTGCTAGGAGCTCGTCAAGTGATATCTTGACATGGTTGGCAAAGGGCCAACATTCTACGATTGTAACATGGCGAGGATCGACATAAATGGGTACACATTCTATCGCGAGCTCGGGATATAAAAGCACTAACGAGCAGCGGTGTCCGCATAGATGCATTCGATGCCGATGGGGTGAGGAGCTCCTACTATGGGCAAATAGAGGAGATATGGGAGCTCGACTCGTGCTTTTCAAGATCCCCTATTTCGGTGCCGTTGGGTCCATCTCCCACGGTGAAGGTCGACAAATGCGGCGTCACTACCGTGGACCTCGAGCGTGTCGGATACAAAGGCGAACCGTTCGTCTTGGCTAACCAAGTTGTCAAGTCTTCTATGTTACCGACCCGGCAAATAAGAAGCACCACGTAGTTCTTCATGGAAAAAGGAGGATTGTCGGAGTTGAGAATGTAGTGGGCGAGGAAGAATACAATCAATTTGACGAGTTGCCTCCTTTCGGAAGCGGCATAAGGGTCGAGGAAGAAGAACATGACGAAACTAGCTACATCTGCGTCGATCATCATGAAGGGCTAATTTTTAAAGATTAATTGAACAATGTGTGTATATATGTACTATATACATTACGATGATCATGGTTAATTTTAGTTCATTTGAGTTAATTAATTGAGATTTGTCTTGTGAAATGGATGTGATTGTTTCTCAAATGAATGTGAATTGGATATACATTGTTGTCTTTTACGCTTGTTTGAGAGGGCATGGCTAGCATTTCTGAGGCTAGCCAATAAGCGAAACGATCTAGATATTAACCAATACAAAATAATATCACGCAGCGGTTTGAACTACGAGCCGTCTCACATGTGTATCACAGAGCGGTTGTTTATTAACACCGCTCGTGATACATCATATATCACTGACGGTTCTAACTTAGAACCGCTCGTGCTACTATCACGAGCGGTTCTAAATTAGAACCGCGCGTGATAATCACATATCACGCAGCGGTTGTTTATTAAAACCGTGCAGGATTCATCAATATCACAGACGGTTGTTTATTAAAACCGTGCAGCGATACATCACATATCACGAGCGGTTCTAAGTTAGAACCGGTGATGATAGGTGTATCATGAGCGGTTCTAATTTAGAACCGTCTGTGATATCCATCCCTATTTACATTCGGACTCTAGTTAGGGTTTGCCGCGCCGCCACTCTCAAGCGATTAAGTTTCTCAACTCCTCTTGCTCCCTCCTCCCCCGAGCCCGTCGCCACCGTCCTCGACGCCGCCTCCTCGAGCCCGGCTTCTCCTCCCCGATCCCGTCGGCGCGCCTCCTCCTCCCCAGCGGCGCCTCCCCCGAGCCCACCGAGCCTCCTCCTCTGACCCCGAGCCCGCCGCCTCCTCCCTCCCCGAGCCAGCGCGCCTCCCCTTCGACGCCGCCCTGCTGCTCCGGTACTGCTCCCTGCTCGTCCTTCTCCTCGACGCCCAAAGGTAACCAATGCCAAGTTACCGATCGACCCCCATGCCCCTTTCCCTAACTATTTCTATCAATAATCTGTCATGGTCCTTCGTGATAATTGTACTTGTTTTAGGAATTTGTATTTGCTCTAGTCGATTATTCATATGGTATTTGTTTTGATCTCTCTTTGGAATACATTGCAATGTGGTGTGTTGGGCTTGAGATGAATGCTCTGTGATGATAATAGTCTTGTCTTGAAATTGTTTTGATAATCGGGTTTGTACTTGAGCTCTAATTGGAATGCTTACTCTACATCGATAGCAATATCAAAATGTTAAATCTTAGCTTTATGTCGATTTCATTTGTTCACATGATGTTCTATTTCTTGTGAAGATGTCTTCCGCTCATTACGAGTCGGCGCCGCCTCATGTGTCGATGATGCACCATCCTCTGGAACAATATCCAACAGCGTAGAAGAAGAGGAATATCGAAAAGGCCCACGGGCGATTTACCATCACGGAGGTCGATCGATGCAGGACCCTATCAATCCTCGCCGAGCAGCGTGCCGATTCCGGAGAATGGTCGAATAGTTGCACGGAGCGGGTCAAGATCACCTACGATTAAGTGGAAGGTGGTGCGGACCATTGAAAACTCTTGTCGACGGAAATTCTTGCATCGTTCGAGATCGGTAGAACTCACGGACTCCGTCGACGACACGCTGTTACAAGCGTGCAAAGCGTGGAAGAACTTCAAAGCACGCTTGTCAAGAACTACGTGGAGAAGGATCTGAAGCCGCCCTTCCACAAGTATCTATTATTGGAAGAGTCTGGGCGAGTTTGTGGCGAAGAAGGCGACAGATGAATTTAAGAGTGAAAGTCGCGGCGCTACGGCCCTCGAGCAAAAACAAGCACCCCCACGGACTCGGCACCACTGGGTATGCGGGTAAAGCCCGATATGGAGGGATCGAGAACAGCGAACAAGCGGTTTGAATCTCTCCTGCTATTTCGAGATCAGCGATGTGCGCCCGAAGCGGGTTATTTGCGAGGTTAGCTATTCGCCCTCTGAAGTGTACTTTCCAAACCCGAAGACCGTGAAGTGTCCCAGCGCTGTAAGATATCGAACTACCTAGTTTGTAATTACTCCATAACTTCATAGGAAGTGAAATGACATGTCGGGCTATATTGCGATAACGCTGAGTGCACAATCTTCCCAAGGCTCATTCGAGGCGGATAGGGAGAAAGATATACTCTCTGTGGCCCTAGGAAGCAGTGAGCATCCGGTCGCACGAGAGGCGCTGGTGTTTTGTCACATGGGAACAATGGTTCCAAGCGGACGAGAGGATCGTGCGAGTAGGAGGAGAGCCAAAGCCGAGCACGATGCAAAGCTACGAGAGGATCTTCGTGCATCCCTCGAGATGAGCTCACCAAAAAAATCGAGGCGGAGGTCGATGAAAAGTCATCAATCCTTTGAGGAAAGGATTAGTATGCGTTCGAGCAAAAGCAAAGAAGAGACTTTTGAGGAAAGGATTAGGGATTGCAAATGCCAAGTCGGTTGGAAGCCCTCGCCTCTACTATACCGCTAGCTAGCCCCCCAAACATCCGAGTAGTGCGCGTCCAACCCTAACCCTACCACAATAGGTGATGACAGATTTTCCGTCGATGACATCCGGTAATAATTATTATCTCTGGAATGCTCAATCCATTCATAAGCTTTGTTGGAGTAGCTAATTTTGTACCGTTATGTGCGTGGGTGGCTCTGAAGTGCAAGCTCCAAGTGAGATATGTCTCGTTGCCCTAGATCTTTGCTTGGGGCGGTGTATCCATCGATGTCGGAGCTTTGGTGCAGGTGCAAATCTAGCTCCGTGTTTCGCAAAAGTGAATGTGGGCGGTGTTTGTGCCAATTTGAGGCCGTCCCGTGAAAATTCCCCAAAGCGATGAGGTCATGACTCTAGGGCAAGCCGTTGGAACATTCATCCGATGGCCCAAGGAGGACATCTGCACGAGCTACTGCTCGGTGTCAACTTCACGGAATGTCTCAGAACGGCATCAAGTCCACGGGACTTGACTGCACCGAAGCTACCTGCACTGACATGGCAAGGGCCCGCTGCATCACATGCATCTACACCTCGTGCTCAATCGACTCTTGTGAAGTCGACCTATACAAAGCGAGGCAGCAAGGGCAAGGGCAAATCGAAGACGATCGAGTCTTCTCCTGATATCCCCTTCTTGCCGTTGGCCCGGAAATACAAGCCAGGCGAGCCGTTGCTCGAGAAGTTAGACAGCCCTACCCTAGGACTGGATTGCACGGAATTGCATGCATGGTACATGGAACAGTCCAACAAGCCGGTTGATCAACGATGCTCGGGTGTCACCGTCAAGTTCAAGGAGCATCATTTTAACCACGTGTATCAAGGCGCTGTCTTCACGGTGACCTTCGACGACTTATTCATCTCTTCAACCTCGGCGAGCTCGGCGTCTCAATCATACGATCTTTGGACCTTCGTAAGTGTGTACAATCACGGTCAATGTTAAGTGTAATATCGATAAATGTTATATATAACTCCTAGCTTTTGTATAATAGATACATGATCCGTGAAGCGAAAGAAGGAAATCACCGTAGGTTTCCTCGACCCACACGTTGTCTCCGAGCAAAGCATCACGGCGAATGCAACATTAAATCGAGAATTACGTTATAGATTTTTCATGGCTCACCGCAACAAGGAATTCATACTTTTGCCCTACAACCGAGTAAGTAGTGTTGCACTCTGGCTATACTTAATGTTGATTTGTACTTTATAAGCAACACGAACTTAGGTTTAATGACCATCTTGACATACCCGTAGGTTCCATTGGATTCTAATTGTAATTATACCAAAACGAAATCGTAATATACCTAGATTCCCTCAGAGGGCCACCACAACTTCACAGACTATCCGGAGTTTAATCATCGGTAAACACATTTCCTCCATAGAAACTCTATTGTAGTCTTTCCTTCCTTTGCAATGGCTAAGGCTAACTTCTTGGAGTCACGTGGGGTGTTCGACGTGTTACATGCTAGAGGATGGAATATCAAGGGAAGGACGCCGCAACATGATCAAACATTCCGTGTACTTGCTAGCTAGTACACATTAATCCTATATAACACTTCGTAGCAATGCCTCTTGAACTAACCAATTCTATTTTTGCGGTGCCACCGGCGATCGTAGGGCATAGCGTCTGTGGATACTATGTTTGCCACAACATGCAACTACTCGTCGGTTCCGCGATCACCAATGATCCTCAGGTTTGTCAATCTTTCAACAATTATTTCATATATACTTACCAATTTATATAAGCCCGAATTTAACCTTCATATCGACAGGTTGCAAACATCATTTGAAATCGTTGGAGCAGGCGAGCTCATAAAATTCGATCACACCTTGCGGCATTCCTGAACAGACAGGTCATAAATCCAAATGGGAGTTTCCACAGTGTAGCAGATTGAACTTGATTGAGATAGATTGAACATAATGGTACATGTGTGTAAATTAATGTACATTAATGGTTAATTTTAGTTAATTGATTTGTGAATTGGATGTGTGCTTGTTTCTGAAATGAATGCAATTTTGATGTGCTTCTGAAATGAATGAGAATTGGATGTGCTTGTTTCAGAGGGCATGGCTAGCATTTCCTGAGGCTAGCCAATAAGCGAAATAGATTAAGCAATGCAAAGACTACCACGCAGGCGGTGCAGAGATGAAACCGTCAGGATAGTCGACTACCACAGACGATGCAGAGATGAAACCGCTCGTGATAGTCGATCACCGCCTAGAAGGGCCGTGCGCCGCACTTTCACTCTTAAATTCATCTGTCGTCTTCTTAGCCACAAACTTCGGCCCAGACTCTTCCAATAATAGATACTTGTGGAAGGCGGCGGGATCCTTCTCCACGTAGTTCTTGACAAGCGTGCTCTTGAAGTTCTTCCACGCTTTGCACGCTTGTAACAGCGCGTGTCGTCGCCGCGAGTCGGGGAGTTCTCTGGGATCTCGAGCGATGCAAGAATTTCCGTCGACAAGATGTTTTCAATGGTCCGGGCACCACCTTCCACGAATCGTAGGTGATCTTGACCCGTTCCGTGCAACTATTCCAGCCATTCTCCGAATCGGCATTTGCTTCGGCGAGGATTGATAGGGGTCCCGGTGATCGACCTCCGTGATGGTAAATCGGCCGTGGGCCTTTTCGATATTCCTCTTCTTCTACAGCGGTTGGATATTGTTCGGAGGATGGTGCATCATCAGACACATGAGGCGGCGCTGACTCAAAATGAGCGGAAGACATCTTCACAAGAAATAGAACATCATGTGAACAAATGAAATCAGCATAAAGCTAAGATTTAACATTTTGATATTGCTATCAGATGTAGAGTAAGTATTCCAATTAAAGCTCAAGTACAAACCCGATTATCAAAACAATTTCAGTACAAGACTATTATCATCACAGAGCATTCATCTCAAGCCCAACACACCACATTGCAATGTATTCGATGGAGATATCAAAACAAAT
Source organism: Phyllostachys edulis (assembly GCA_036346405.1). Taxonomy (NCBI): domain Eukaryota; kingdom Viridiplantae; phylum Streptophyta; class Magnoliopsida; order Poales; family Poaceae; genus Phyllostachys; species Phyllostachys edulis. The sequence continues at coordinate 36,439,704 of CM070552.1, forward strand.
ACCATATGAATAACCGACTAGAGCAAATACAAATTCCTAAAACAAGTACAATTATCACGAAGGACCATGACAGATTATTGATAGAAATAGTTAGGGAAAGGGGCATGGGGTCGATCGATAACTTCGGCATTGGTTACCTTTGGGCGTCGAGGAGAAGGACGAGCAGGAGCAAGATCTGGCAAGCAGCGGCGTCGAAGGGGAGCGCTGGGCTCGAGGAGGAGGAGGCGGGGGCTCGGCGGGCTGTAGGAGGAGGCTCGGCGGGCTCGGGGAGGCGCGGGGCCGGAGCGAGGCGGCGGCGGCAGGATCGGGAGGAGTAGCGCCGGGCTCGAGGCGGCGTCGAGGACGGTGGCGACAGGCTCGGGGAGGAGGGAGCGAGAGGAGTTGAGAAACTTAATCGTTTGAGAGTGGCGGCGGCAAACCCTAGCTAGAGTCCGAATGTAAATAGGGATGGACATCACAGACGGTTCTAAATTAGAACCGCTCGTGATATATGATATATCATGAGAGCGGTTTTAATAAACAACCGTCGTGATATTGATGAATCCTGCACGGTTTTAATAAACAACCGTCGTGATATATGATTATCACGAGCGGTTCTAATTTAGAACCGCTGCGTGATAGTATAATAATAACAGAGCGGTTCTAAGTTAGAACCGCTCAGCATGATATATGATGTATCACGCACGGTGTTAATAAACAACCGTCTGTGATACATATGTGAGACGATGCGTAGTTCAAACCGTGCGTGATATTATTTTGTATTGGTTAATATCTAGATCGTTACGTTTATTGGCTAGCCTCGAAAATGCTAGCCATGCCCTCTGAAACAAGCGAAAAAGACAACAATGTATATCAATTCACATTCATTTGAGAAACAATCACATCCATTTCACAAGACAAATCTCAATTAATTAACTCAAATGAACTAAAATTAACCATGATCATCGTAATGTATATAGTACATATATACACACATTGTTCAATTAATCTTTAAAATTAGCCCTTCATGATGATCGACGCAGTATGTAGCTAGTTTCGTCATGTTCTTCTTCCTCGATCCTTATGCCGCTTCGAAAGGAGGCAACTCGTCAAATTGATTGTATTCTTCCTCGTCCACTACATTCTCAACTCCGACAATCCTCCTTTTTCCATGAAGAACTACGTGGCGCTTCTTATTTGCCGGGTCGGTAACATAGAAGACTTGAACAACTTGCTTGCCATCTGAACGGTTCGTCTTTGTATCCGACACGTTCGAGGTCTCTGATAGTGACGCCGTGCTTGTCGACCTTCACCGTGGGAGATGGACCCAACGGCACCAAATAGGGGATCTTGAAAAGCACGTGGTCGAGCTCCCATATCTCCTCTATTTGCCCATAGTAGGAGCTCCTCACCCATCGGTCTTGAATGCATCTATGCGGACACCGCTGTTCGTTAGTGCTTTTTATATCCCGAGCTGCGTATAGAATGTGTACCCATTTATGTCAGATCCTCGCCATGTTACAATCAGAATGTTGGCCCTTTTGCCAACCATGTCAAGATATCACTTGACGAGCTCCTAGCAAGTCGCTCCTTCAACCATTGGTTGAACCGTGCATTGTGTTGTCTCGTGATCCAAACATCCGCCGCAGCGGATTACATTGCTGTCAAGCACGCCCTTGTCTTTGGTCGATATCGGGACACTTCACCATGTGTTGCAAGACGGTGAAATGGGCTTGAGCATACGCATCCATATTTGGAGTGATTGCTTTCCTTCCGATGGTCCCGATACCCTCGAGCCTCCCCTCATGGCGAGATCGAGGCACACCCATCGGTTCGACTGAGCCATGTAATCGGGCGAACTCAATGACCTCTTCGGTTGCATAACCTTCGACGATCTTGCCCTCTGGCCGAGATCGATTTCGTACATATGACTTGAGAATTCCATGAACCTCTCGAACGGGTACATGCTACGTAGGAACACGGGCCGCACATCTTTATCTCCTCACAATATGAACAATGAGATGGACCATGATATCGAAAAACGACGGAGGAAATACATCTCAAGATCACATAGTGTCGTCACCACCTCGTCTGCAGAGCATCTAGTCCTTCGAGATCGATGACCTTCTCGAGCAATTGTGTTAAAAAATAACACGACCTCATGATTGTCTCTCGGACCTTGATCGGCAAAATACTTCTAATTGCAACAGGAGCATTTGTGTCATCAACACATGACAATCATGAGACTTCATGCCAATTAACTTCAAATCTTTTATCGAAACAAGTTTCTTCATGTTGGCGAGTAACCGGACGGAACTTTCACGCCATGCAAGCAAGCGCAGATTCGGTTCTCTCGGCCTTGGACAGAGTGTAACAAGCAGGGGGAAGGTACGTTCGTCCTTTATCGGTCCTTGTTGGTGCTAACTCAGGTCTGATGTCCATATCAACCAAGTCAAGCCGTGCGTTGACACCATCTTTTGTTTTGTCACGAATGTTCATGAAGAGACCAATCAAGTCATCACATACATTCTTTTCTACATGCATGACGTCGATCAATGGCGAACTTCTAGGTGCTCCCAATAAGGTAAGTCCCAAAATATTGATCTCTTCTTCCACATGTTCTTCTTACTTGTCCTCGATTTACATCCCTTTCCAAGCACAACATCTAAATCCTTAACCATATCATAGACCTCTTTTCCGCTTAAATGCCTTGGAGCTGAATTGTCCTCCTTCTCTCCGTCAATTGTTTCTTCATCTGCGGTATGGGTGAGCCCTCCGAAGGAACCTACGATGACGCATGTACACGGTTTTTGCGAGTGATTCAGCCACACACTCGGGTATCATCTAAGCGGTGAGTCTGTGCTTTGGCCCTTTTGTACTCGGCCGACAGTTAGCAAGGGCAGATAATCATTTATGGTGCGAGAACAACAAGGAACGTAAAGTGAAGTTCTCTCGTTTGTACGCATCCCATACCTGCATTCCCTTCAATCCACAAGATTTTTAGATCTTCCATCAATGGTGCTAGGTACACATCAATATCATTCCCGTGTTGCTTCGCCCTTGGATAAGTATCGACAACAAAATATACTTCCGCTTCATACACAACCAAGGAGGAAGGTTGTAGATACAGAGCGTCACGGCCAAGTGCTATGTCATTTGCTCATATTACCGAAAGGATTCATTCCATCTGACTCAATCCAAACCTTATATTCCTCGGTTCCGCACCAAAGTCGCAAACCTCCTATCGATGTTTCTCCTTTGGGCGGAATCAGCAGGTGTCTTAACTTTCCGTCATTCTTACGCTCCTCGAGTGCCAATCTGTGAGCTTTTGCATTCTTTGGGTTCGCAAAACCGCTTCAAGCGGGGAATTACAGAAGATACCACGCCACCTTAGCGAGGTCCTTTCTTCACCTCGATTCCCTCGTCGTCATCTGATTGCTTCTTACGCTTGTATCGGGATGCGTTGCACACCGAACATACATGCATGTTTGTATACTCGTTACGGTAGAGGATACAGTCGTTCGGACATGCATGTATTCTTTCTACTTCCATTCCCAATGGACAAAGAACCATTTTGGCTTTGTAGGTGGTTTTGGGCAACTCATTTCCCTCCGGAAGCATGTCCGCTAAGAGACCTAACACTCAAGTGAAACTCTTGTCGGACCAACCGTTGCTTGCCTTCAATTTCAGCAGTTTAAGCACGGATGACAACCTTGTGTATTCCGACTTGCAGCCCGGGAACAAAGGTTTCTCTGAGTCCTCCATCACGCCCCGGAATTGAACATACTCCCTCTCATCACAGTTCCCTTCTGCATCGCGAAGCATCTGATCTAGATTGTCATCGTGCAGCCTATCCGAATCGGAACCACAATCGACATTCGGCGGCATATCGTTGACTTCTGTATAATATGCATATCGTTGACTTCTGTATAATATGCTCTTCACCGTGATCGTCCAACATGTATAACCCTTTTGAAACCCTTGAATCAAGTGTGCTTCGATCTGCGCTCGGTTGTTAAACATCTTGATTCTCGCGATCAATGCATGGACAATACATATATTCCGCCCCTTATTCAACATATCCTCCTCGGCGGCTCTTGTAAGCAGACCGCCATTAATGTACTCTTCACTCACACGGTTCTCGGTGTACATCCAAATTTCGGTCCATCACACGGTTCGTATTGAAAACCACGAAAATAAATAAAAGGGTGATGACTTTCAAAGCGTATTTTACGAGGCTTAATTATGATTTTTCATTTTACATTTTTACATTTTTTTTATTAATTATGATTTTTTCATTTTACATTTTTTCGATTTTATTAACTTACATGTGGGCCCTACTTGTCGCTGACTCATTTTTATTTCATGATTTTATTTATAAAATCTATGGCGACCCACATGTCATAGACTCGTTAGTTTATTAACTAAATGATTAAAATAGTAGGATTAATTAATTTGAAGCTCAAAGCGGGCTTAGGGGTGACATCGCATTGCTATATAGTCGTGGCTCTCGGCCCTAAGGTCTCTTTGAGGCGAACCGACGACGATGTCCCATGGAGGCGCTGAAACTAGCGATTTGGCGTAAACGCTGAAACTACTCAAATTAAAGGATGCTTATGTTTCATATCTCACCTCGATCACGAGGAAGGTGTCAATGAAAGTCGGGAAGGTCCAAGGCGCGGTGGGTCGTCGATCGGTGAACAGAGGCGACGCGGCAAGCTCCTCGGCGACAATATACAACCGAAATGGACCAGCCAGCTCGGTGAGGTGAGGCGATGTACTCAAACCGGACGCAGGCGGCGATGGACCTATCGTGGCGCCTAGAGATATGGAGATCAAGAAGACTATATCTGTTTTGGCCGGGAGGCGGAGCTATATATATCGTCGTGGTGAGTTAATTATCACGGACGGTTTTAACAAAACCGTCGTGATATTGGGCAATATCACGAGCGGTTCCAAACATGAACCGTCGTGATATGACATCTTCCGCGAGCGGTTTTTAGCGCGAGAATAACACAGCGGTGGGTAACAAAAACCGTGCGAGATTGTGTTTATCTGAGCGGTTTCGATGAACCGTCTGTGATCAGGCGTCCAGTATTAGCATTTCTGTAGTAGTGTCAATATGATATCAGAGCCAAGATGTCTTGAGTTCAAGACTCAGTTGGCACAATTAAAGAGAAAATAATTGTAACCCACTTCTATTCCACGTCTTATGCCTGATAGAGTCTACACGTGAGGGGTAGCATTGAAGTATAAGCGAATTGTACATCTTTCCTTGTCAGCTTAACCTTTTGAGCGAACCGGTTGATGCAAGAAACTCGATACATCCATTTGTCAGAGCATGTATTTGCTGGAACCCGCAACTGTGCACTGTGACATTGTCCAACATGAGTTCAAGAGAGATGATTTTCAGTGCACAGTGATCGAGAGTAAAAAAAGGAAGGAAATACCGATGGGATATTAACTATTGCTCCCAAATGGTTTTTATTTCGGGTCTTTTTCCGCTACAAATTAAGTTAGGACGGCTCCCATACTTTTACATGTGTAGTATAGAATGTTTTATTGATCTTTACTCTTTGTGCAGCAACAGCAGCAGACTAGCCACATGCTCTCTCAAAAGTTTGAGTTATGAATAGTTGTTGCATGACTGCACGGAGCAATTATACCAGCATGTAGAACCTTAAAAGGCAGCCATGGACAAGCAATCAAGAGGTGGATGGGAAGAGTGGGTGTTCGGTGTTCCTCTTAGTCCAAGTGAAGTATACTGTTGCTACTTACTAGCTTGAAGTATACTGTTGCTACTTACTAGCTAGTAGATACCAACTGATGGATGTAGCAAAAAAAATTGATGATGTTAGGGGTCGACTGTAGGCTTAGGAGGCATCAGGAATTTAGCTATGCCATACATTGAAACAAAAAAAGGGCGCCGAGGCTTCCTATTTGCTGCACCAGATAGCTGGCAGAAGGTTTTGAAAATAACTTGGTTTCATAGCGACCCAATTTGTTCTGTGAAAATAGAATTGAGATAGAGAGAAGTTGGTAGATTGTGCAGAAATCAGATGTGCGCAGACATTGCATTATATAGTAGTTGTTGGATACTCAACAGTACTGGAACAACATTTATGTTCATAATTTTTTGGATAATATGTTATCTTGTTCTAAGAATAATATCGTTAATATTTAGTATCAAGTATGTGACTTGATTGTGAAACTCTATATTTATCTTTGCGATGATTATTCTAAAGCAATCCCTAGTCGGAAACATACGAGGACACATATGAATAGACTAGCATATGTATTGGTTGATGACCATATTTTACGGATCATAGATATGGAGATATCAAACCAATAATATGGACACATGTTAGCGAACATGGGGTTGGATCAACCCACCATGAGACACTACGAGAACGTTGTATTCTTATATGTTATCAGTTGGTCTCATTTACAATGCGTATGCTATATCCTTAGACTTGAGATCGTCACACGTACTCAAGATGTGTAGTGACTTACTTCGAGGTTGCCAAACGCTACTCCGTAACTGGGTAGTTATAAAGGTAGCTTTCGGGTTTGTCATGATACTTACGTCGAGGCATGGCCGATCAAGATAGGATTTGCCCCTCCATGCAACAGGAGAGATATCTCTAGGTCTCTCGAGTGATCGGATTCCAGAAATGCATGGCCATGCTACTCGCGGTTAAAGAGTTAACCATAGTCGGGGAATTCAAGTCACGTGATCAAGAAAGAGTGGTCGAGCTAACCAACAAGGATGGCACGTACTCACCTTGAGTTTGACCGATATCGTGAGGCAAAGGGAAATACATATGAGATTTGTTAAGGTTCGTTCGATGTGATCTTTATGTATACTCGGGAGTCGGCATGTCCTGCTAGGGGCCACTACCGATTAGTGGACGAGTAGGAGTACTCGGGCCATGTCTAAGTGTATGTGAACCTATAGGGATGCACGCTTAAAGGGCTGGAACACGTTTTGGATGGTGATCTGAATTCTTATGGGCCACGAGTTCCTGATGGGCCTCAAAGTTCGAGACCCATCATGGATGCCTATATATAGAGGGGCGGTAGCATAGGGTTAATGTGATTTTGGAATTCCTGAAACCCTAGCCACCACACCTCCCTCACCTAAAACCGCGCAGCCGGCGCTAGCACTCCGGTGCGTGGTGTCCCTGCCCCGTATGTGTGGATACCTTGGAGGCGTTCTTGCGAGGCTTCAACGCTAGGACGATCCACAAATTGTGATGGTCACGAGGAGCACTTGAAGGAGGCGCGAGGCTAGTACGACTACAACCGCACCAACGCGCTACATCGACTCTTCTTCCGCTGCGGGTCTGCACGTCTAGTCGTAATCCCGTGATCTATTACTAGCGGAGGTTCCTTAGTTGCACGTTAGATTTTTGAAATTGCGCTAGTGTATCCTACTCGTGTTCCTTCAGTGGTATCAGAGCCATCCCGTCTAGTTTTAGATTCGGATTAGATACATATTGTGATATGTGGGAGTCATAGATATGATCTATTATTGTCTCTGTTGGTCGTTCTATATGATAGATTGTTTTGGCGATGGTCGATATGATTGTCCTTGCGCGGTGGTCTCAAGATAGTCGGGTTCCTGATCGTTATTCCGTGATTGTGTTTTCATGGTCGAATCACGACTTGCCTCTATTGGTTAGTTTCTGCCATTGGGGAAGACAGTGATCGTAAATCCATGGAGCACGCGAAGATCAGTCTGATTGATCGAATCGGAGTTACGATCGCAAAGGGTTAATGTGATTAATCCAATGCGAATTACATGGACGGAATAGTAGATTGGATCTACAGAACCGCCGAAAAGGACCTTGGTATATGGAGAGGGCTTCGCCCTTCTAGTGCGGGTTGCCCACTGTAGGCTAGGATCTTAACTTGGTATTTGGCATTGCTAGTTCACGCCATCCGTTAGATAGGCGATGGAGATCACCAAGTGGAAGGGTCATACTATATCACGATGCAACGTGATTGTCTGTGAATGCCTTTATATTCATGTTTATTTCTATGCATGTTATTTAGTTGCTCTAAATGCTTTTAACATGGTAGAAGTAAAATTCTCTCACATAATATTAAACTAAATTGAGGCCCTTCCAATTAGCTGCACCATCCAAAGTCATGTATTTAAATGGTAGGTCTTGCTAGAGCAAAGTGCCATTAACTTTCCTTGACTAAATAGGTTTGTGTTGGACACGTACACACATAGCATTGGTTAAACTTGACAATGTCATTATAATGGTTATAGACATTGGGGGCATAGGGTTGGGCGTCTAGGCATAGACTTTTAACTGTTGCTACTTACTAGCTAGTAGATACCAACTGATGGATGTAGCAAACAAAATTGGTGATGTTAGGGGCTTAGGAGGCATCAGGAATTTAGCTATGCCAAGTTCGCACAGAACAAGGGACTAAGAGTGAATTTTCACCTGCATCCATCAACGCGGTCGGGCGTTCTTTGATTCGTCTAGAGGTACACTGAAACAAAAAAAGGGCACCAAAGCTTCCTATTTGCTGCACCAGATGGTTGGCAGAAGGTTTTGAAAATAACTTGGTTTCATAGCGACCCAATTTGTTCTGTGAAAATAGAGTTGAGATAGAGAGGAGTTGGCAGATTGTGCAGCAATCAGATGTGCACAGACCTTGCATTATATAGTAGTTGTCGGATACTCAGACCTTGCATTATATAGTAGTTGTCGGATACTCAACAGTACTGAAACAACCTGAAGATTACAAAGAGATTACACTGGATATAATCCGTAATTGTTACAACAACTAATTACTAGATAACAAAGTGTTACAGATAAGTTCAGATACTTTAACATCATCCCTCAATCTTAACTTGGCTACACGTTAAGATTGTATCAAAGTATCCTGAATGGCTTCTCTAACAATGCATTTGTAAGCACAACTGCCAGTTGATCATGCGAAGAAAGAAACTTGATTTCTAGTGCATGTTAAGCGACACACTCTCTGCCAAAATAGAAGTCAACCTCAATGTGTTTTGTTCTCATGTGAAATACTAGATTAGCTAAAAGATATGTAGCACCCAAGTTATCACACCACATGACTGGAGGTCACAACTGATATATCCCGAGTTCAAAGAGAAGTGACTGAATCCAGACCAGTTTTGCTACCGCATTTGCAAGTGCCTTGTATTCAGACTCGATGCTCGATCTCGAGACTATGGGTTGCTTCCTGGAACTCCAAGAAATCAAATTGGATCCAAAGAAGATAGCACATCCTCCCGTAGACCCGTGATCATCCACACACCCAGCCCAATTGGCATCGGTGAAGGCATTAAGAAGCCACGAGCGTGATCTCTGAATTCCTAACCCCATATTTTCATAGAACTTCAGATAGTGCAAGATGCGTTTGATTGCTGCCCAATGACAATTAGTCGGCATGTGCAAATATTGACACACCTTGTTGACTACAAAGGAGATGTTGGGCCTGGTGATTGTCAAATACTGCAAAGCACCTACCACACTTATGTACTTAGTAGCTTCGACAGCTGACAGAACTTAGCCAACTTCTTTAGATAATTTCTATGAGTTGACATAGGGGTTGAGACAGGTCTGCACTTGTCCATATTAGCACACTAGGGTAGCTCAGTAATATATATTTTTCTGTGTTAGCCGAATTCCCTTCTTGTCATCAACAACTTCAATGCCAAGAAAATAACACAGATGACCTAGATCCTTGATTGAAACTCAGCCTTGAGCTGCTGCAACAACTTATCTGATGCTTGAGCTGACGAGCTAGCTATAACTAGGTCATCTACATATATGAGTACAAACATAGTCGTACCCTGATCACAAAGAATGAGCAACAATCAAATGTGCACAAACCTTGCATTATGTAGTAGTTGTCGGATACTCAACAGTACCGAAACAACCAGAAGATTACAAAGAGATTACACCTTATAGAATTCGTAATTGTTCCAACAACTAACTACTAGATAACAAAGTGTTACAGATAAGTTCAGATACTTTAACATGTTCAACACTTCATATGTTTGCATTTTACAGGTTTCACTTTCACCACCTATCAGGCATCTCTCATGTTGCGGTAGTGTTCACCCATTGTGAACATGAAAAGCTACTTTGTCGAAGACCTTCACAATTTCAGTCACTGTTTAAATTATAAACCTCTTTAACATCTGGATTCTTAGTTTTTTTTAAAAAAATTGACTGAGTGAAAACTTATATTGATTTCTTCATTGACTAGAGGTAGGTAGAGTGTAGTCTGTAGGTTTTCACTTGCTCCTGTCTAGAGAGATTAGAACAATTTTGTCCTAGCAAAAATAATACCTAGCTATCTCCAACGTCCCTATGAAGTGTAAACCATCAAGTCGATATCCAATTTTTTTAGGGTACAAACGGGACGTACACACACTCACACCACACATATGCACACCACACGTGTGTGCACTGAGGACACATGCCGGAACTAAGTGGAGACCTTGCCTCCGGTGTGGGCACGGGCCTACCACTTAACGCACACGCATGTGTTGTACACATTATTCCAGGTGAGAAGTGCTGAGTTCAATCCCAGGGATCAAACCCAGGCCAGAGGGGCGACCACCCTTGCACCCTCCCACTGAGCTAATGCCTAGGTCTCAAGTTGATAGCCATTTGGGTAGGCAGTTAGCAAGTATGAGTTCATTATGTCTTGTATTAATTTAAGTTTTTCCTTTTGTTGTGCCTTACTGAAGGCGTTTGGCTCTTTTGTAGTCTAATTTGTGTTCATTGTTCATCAGTTGAATATTCGGCAGCATATGTGCACAAGATTGTATGTGCCATTAATAATTTAATCGTACATATTCAATAATGAATCAAAGAATTATAGCATATGTAATTGCAAACTCTGATTAGAAAAATTAGAAAAATTGAATGCAAGGAATTACAATATGATTATGAGTACTTTTGAAGAAAAAAAAGTCGGAGAATGGTAAGATCGTAGCGTTTTTGCCTCATTTGTAGTCTAATTTGTGTTCACTTTTCATGAGTTGAATACTCGGCAGCATATGTGTACAAGATTGTTTGTGCCATTAAGAATTTAATTATACATATTCAATAATGAATCAAAGAATTATAGCATATGTAATTGGAAACTCGATTAGAAAAATTAGAAAGATTGATGAAAAGAATTACAATATGATTGTGAGTACTTTCGAAAGAAAAGTCGGAGGATGCACATTTAAGCTTAGACTTAAATGTAGCAAGTAGCGAAGTACTCCATCTGATTCCAAATATAAGTTGTTGTGGACATTGACATGGTCTTCAATGTGACACTTTGACCATCAATTTCTATGAAAATATGTTTTTTCAAATAAAAGTAATTATACATTATGAAAGTATATATATCATGATGGATCTACTAATACCAATTTCGAGTTATCAATCTTGGAATTCTTTATATATTAATGGTCAAATCTAAAAATGTTTGACCAGAACATATTCTAAAACGACTTACATTTGGAATCGGAGGTAGTAGGCTATATAGAGATCAATACATCAAGAAGTGCACATCCAAGAGAAAGTAGTACTCTCAATAGGAACTGAGGTCAACCGGTAGCTTGGGAGTTGGAAAAAATCAGCCTAAAGGGTGTCCCTGGTAAAAGGCCATGACAACTTCTTCGGCAATAGTATAATATAGGCTTACGAGGCATTAGCGGTGGACAGATGGGCGGCACGGCACGGGCACGAGCCGGCCTAGCCCATCCTGGCCCATGAAACAGAAGGGTCGAGCTATGCCGACCCACGTGTTGGGGAGGTAGCCCAGGCATAGCCCAACGGCCTTTCGTGCCTTGCTGGCCTGAGCCCATTTGGACCAAAAGGCCGGTTGTAGCCCACTTAGCCCGTTGGACCCAAAAAAATTTAAAAAAAATCAAATTTTTTAAAAAATCCCAATAAATCAAAAAAATATGTAGAATTCAGAAATAGATATGAAAATTGTAAAAAAAATAATAAGACAAGCATATTGAAAAAGTAATAAAGAGCTTTATTAATGTTCAAATGGATGCTTTGTTAAAACTTTTGCCAAGTAAAACTCAACATGAGAAAACCTTGGCAAAGAAAAAAAGTACAACCTATAGCTCTACATACATCCTTGTTCTACGTGTCGTTATCTAGGTTCAAATTTTCAAACATCTCTGACAACTCTGGATTTTCCACAGTGTTGTGTTCGTAAATCAGCTTGTTCTCGGTCCTTCACAGTTAGAAGTATCTCCACCATCTCACTTGTGAGACATGTTCTTCTCTCCTCCAATATTGTTCCAGAAAGACTGAAAGAAGACTCTGATGAAGCCGTCGAGACAGGAACAGTTAACACATCACGTGCAAGTATGGATAGCATGGGATATGCTAACTTATGGTCATGCCACCAGTGCAAAATTTTGAAGTTTTCTGAGTTGAAATCCACTGTATCACTGTCCAGATAGGCGGATAGTTTCCCACTCCTTGAGTGAGAGGTTGCTCTTGGACTTTGTTAAGAAGGTGCTGCTGTAGAAGAAGAAGACCTGGACCTGGAGGAAGAGCCTGCACCCCAGATCTTGCCCCACAGATTTGTCTTGTTACTTGAGGTGGGTGCTACTGGAGGTCGTTACAAGCGGACTCTTTGGAACTTATTTTTGTACCTTTGGAAAACTTCATGTAATCGAGAACGAACATCTGCAAAATAGTTAGAATAGTATAGCCCTGTAGACAGCCTTGGCCCCTTTGCTTAGTGGTCACCGACAAAGATGCTGTTATGGAGCCTAATGACAGAACTCCGCCTTGCCCTTCTGGTAACAACTGCGGTTGGTTTGAGGAAGCCACAGCTAGACCTGTTCACAGGCGACCTAGCCTGAGCCCGACCCTGTCTGGGCCGGGCTAGGGACTAGATTCTTGGCCCGAAAGCCCGGGCCAAAAGCCCAAAAAATGTAATTAAAAAATAAAGAAACCCTTTTTTATTCTTGAAATGAATTAAATATTATTTTTTATTCTGAAAAAGAATTAAAATAATAGATTTAAATCGGAAAAAGCAAATTTTGGGCCAGGCTCGTGCTTGCCCGTTTGCGCCCAGGCTTTTCAGGCCCGGCCCGGCGTTTGAACATGTCTAGCCGCAGCCTCCATGGATGCAGCTTCCTCCGTTGAAAGTCCGCAATCACCAAGAACAAAGCTATCGTAATTTTCCATAGTGAAAACTATAAAATCGAAACTAACACTATTAATACTTTCATCTTAGCATAACAAATACTAACAATAAAAGTATGCAAAAAATAGTATTGTACCTCTTTTGCTGACTTGCTGCCGAAAATTGAATTTTTCAAAATTTGGCACAAATTTTTTTTAATTTTGCCAAATTATCTCACAACGAATTTGAATTTGCACAACAGAATTTCAAAGAGAGATTGAAGAATGGATGTGTGCTGAATTATGGGGGCAAGGTGGCTATTTATAGAAAAAAAATTCAGGATTTTTTGAATTGTTTTGTTATTTTTAAAGCCCCAAACAGTCAAAAACGGTAAAAAAAAACACCCCAACGGACAGATTCCCCTGGGCCGTGCCATGCCATGCTAGACACGGCCCACAGTACCAGTGTGGCCCACTTGGGCCTCCCCCCTTTTCTCCCCCTGCTGCGCACCCTTCACTTTGTCGCCTTGCCAGATCCGGTCCCTTCCTCCTCGTCTCTTCTCGCCCGCTCCCTGACTGCAGCCCAGCCCAAGACCGCCTCCTCCTCGGTGCCAGCGTCGGCATCGCGCCACCGCTCTCTGCCGCCTGCCGGTCTGCCCTCTGGGCTTCCTCCCTCTCCCTCCCCACGTTAGGCCAAATGGGCCGTGTCGGGCTCATGTCGTGCCTGGCACGGCCCGGCACTGTATGTGCCATGCCGGGGTGCCAACCCAAGCACAGCCCGAGCCTTCGTGCCGTGCCGACCTTGGCCGTGTAGAGTGTGGGCCATACCGTGCCTGAGCCGGGCCAACAGTGTCGTGCCTCAGGCCGACTCAATAGGCACGACCCATCTGGCCACCTCTACAAGGCATCAGGAATTTAACCATAACAGTGAAGGAGTTGGCTGGGACAAAGCCAAGGCAATGTTCTTTAATTTGGTACTGGAAATGCAATTAAAAGGTAATTCTTTTATAGGATTAGCTCATGATCTTTTTCTTTTCAGTGCCTTAGTACTCTAGGTATGTGTGTTTATTTGTGCAATCTTGCCTGCTGTTTTAGCGTACTTCTTGAGCTATTGTTCAGTGTTGTGACCGATTGTATCTTAGACAGGTAAATTGGAGCTTTTTCACGTGCTCCAAGAACTTCCCTATTAATTTGATTTTTTGCTTTCTTGATCCAATGTGTTTTCTTCTGAGTAATTCTAATGATGTTGTGCTCCAGCACAGGTGCCATCTTTTTTTCATTTTTTTTTTGTTAGGAACCCAAATACCCAACACCCAACGTGAGTTTCTTCTTTCTACTGATGAAATTAATTAGTCCTTTAATGTGTCACAGGTTTCACTAATCGCATTGAAACTTCATAACGGCTGTTCCTTGATGCTAAAGTGTGAATAACGGAGATTGATGCATGGTAGACTTCAGCTATTTCAATCACTGCGCACAACCATCTTGAGTTTCTTGTCCAATATAATTTACTAAAAACTCTTTCAACATCCAAATCAATTTGGCACAGTTTGATTACTCAGGGTGCAGTGCAATATTTTTATCAGAATGATATGCTTTGCCTCATCAGTTCACCAAGCGAGTGTTTACTCCATTTGCTCGATAATCGGGTTATTTTCGTGCAAAATTACAACTGAACTTACCTATTAACATTTCAACAGAGTTAGCATTAGGGAGCTGAAGCTTACGAATTTAAGTCCATGCGTAATGTCGGGCGATAATAAGCTCCTGGCACATTTGCACATCTATAGTACTACTTGAGCTGCAGGCCTGCAATAGAAAAAAAGGCTAGCTGTCTACACTGGAGTCCACTGAACCTGTTTAAGGTGCCAGAGTAGTCTTAAAATGTTGTACTGGTTGCAATTTAGACATTAAAGAAAAAATGTGGTAAGAATTGCATGATGAAGAAACTATGTCTGGATTGAATACAACATTGCAGAATAAATTTTGCGCGTAACTTTGAAATTCATATCTGCTCAATCAACATTGAATTCAGCTTTGCACATGGCAACAACTGAAGCTACAGCTGAAGTTATGGGCATTCTGTAGGATCGTTAATGGCAACAGAATGGGTGAATGATTGTAGATATTTTTCTCACCCTAGCTCTCTCTTAAGTGTAGATGAAAAACAATCTCACGTATAGAAGAAAAGCAATGCAAACCTCCTTCTTCAGCAAATCAAACCGAGCAGGAAAACAGCACAAGTCAAGCCGCCGTGGTACATCGCCTGCGCCTGGTCATTGCGTCCGTCGCCCAGCGACGAGCACCAAAATCGAGCCGCGCTCGCAATATCTGCTCACGGGAATCCCGCCGAACGCCAACAGCAAAAGCTTTTCTCTTGTACACCCTCTTGATGACACAAAAGAAAAATGCATCTACCACCAATCACATCAATAGCAAAACATCTTTCGTATGTGGTGCTCAGAAACTCAACCAAAAAGCATCTCACACTGCATGGATGAACTCTAGATGAGATTGTTCACGCACGAACAACAAGCACAGCAGCCAAAGCCATCATGGCAATTTTCTTCATTAACTCAATGCAAGACTTTTTCTGTAGTACATGATTTTTTCTCTAGTAGCTGTTTAGGGCATTTTCAATAGTATATTTATTGTCATCTCTTAGTTATGTCACGTCAATAAAATTATACACGAAGGAGAGAGGAGGAGAGAGAGCGCATGTCGTCTCTTTCTGAAGAGACTGTCGTGCACGTGAAACAAGACATGATACATTAATCTACTCTAATTGACATGTAGATCCGTTTCAAAGAAAAATTATAAAATATAAATATTGGAGAGTGTGCTAGAGACTATCTATTGGAGATGTTGTCTTTAAAGATAATATATCATATATTAGAGACAAGGTTATCTCTAACTATTGGAGATGCCCTTACAATAACATAAACAGGAAATCTCTATTGCCTCCAGCCGCCAGCACCTAATCACCTTACAACGTGATTCAAGCCGCCGGCCCTAATACCCAAAACGTGGCGGACCTTTTTGCACAGACGCCACCAGCATCCTCCGGTATAAGGGGAAGTTAAGGTGCGATTCGGCGGGCCACGTCACCCCGAATTCCTCCCCCATCGGATTCCGCGCTGGCCTGCCTCGCGTCTGTCCGATGCTTTCTCGGTTTTGCTCGCCTACGAAGCTTGCTTTGTCCTCCGCCGCACGATTCGGTGACACTTCAGACGGCGCGTCTGATCGCCTCGCCTGTGATTCTCCCGCGGGCCCACGGCAGCGACACGCGCGCCTGTCCTCAGCCTGCTCTCCGCCTAGGAGCGGGTGCGCAGTTATTGCTGCGTGTCGTTGTGCTTTGCCTCGCTCGGTGTTGCTTCGCGCGTTTGAATGCGCGCCGGGCTACTAGTATATATAACTATGCTAGCGACTGCACCCCTTCGGGAAAACAATATTCTCCAAACCCAAAACGTGTCCTCATCCACAGGGTCATGTAATCCTATCTAATCCCAACAATCAAGAGATTTCTCTCGGTTTTCCAATTTTGGACACCATAAAATTATCATGTGTCGTAGTCTTCGAACCACACCTCCATAGCTCCAACACACATCATTCATCTTTGAACTCTACACACCCTAACCCGAGCTCAACCGTCTCCTCCAGCATCCTCAACTCTTTGGACCATGACTTCGCACCAAGTCATCTCCTGGTCCTCGCCGTATACCACGATCGCCTCCGAGTTACCTTGCACATGCAAAGACCAAAACACCATCTTTTCCTGGCACAAGTTCTTTCCAACTTGACCGACATAAGTCTACACACACCACATACCTCAATTAACATCAGTAACTAACATTATCAGATATTCATCAACAAAATTATTCTAGACCTAGTCATATGATCTAACACTCTTAACACATTCATTCTCTCATGGTTCCACGGCCAAAAAAAGTATGCCTTACATAAAGCAGGTAGCATAACAGAGGATGCCAAGATGAAAGACTCGAGGCAGTACGTGTATGTGAAAGTAGGTGGTACTCACAATGTCACTGAAGCTACCATCTAGCTTAGGGAATCATCAACCTAACGGTGGTGCGACCGATGGGGCCTGCTTGGAATGGTGTGCTTTTACAAGCGGCTTTTAATTTGTCTTTGTATGGCTTTCTAGCCGTGGTGAACACCGGGCTTTTCTGATTTGGTGTTTGGCTGTCTGGCTTTTAGGTAGGCTGGCTGTAGCTTCCGAGATGTGAAAAGTCTGAAATGCCCTGAGGACAGTGGGGCCCACGGTCAAAGGGTAGGTGTACGATGGACTGGGTTCACACGGTGTTGGAACTAGGGTTTGGGCTGGGGTGCCACGCGGGCATGCTGACGGGGCAGCCACGTCAGCAAATGTGCTGACATGGTGCCGACTAGGCGCTGAGGTGGCGCCACGTGGCTCGGCCACGTCGTTCCCCAACGGCGGCACGCGGAGCCCTAGGGCTCGCCGGCGAATGGTGGAACCCTAGTGGCCGATAAGGGTAGCACCGGGTAGAGGAGGTCACGGTGAGTCCGGTGCGCTAGGTTTCGGGGACGCGGCGCCAAGGGGAAGCTGGCGGCGAGGACAAACAGCGGCGGCAGCGGCGGGTGAAGGCGGCGGTGGCGCTCCGGGAGGTTTTGGGCGAAGGGGAAGTGCGCACGAGGGAGCCCTTGGTCTGGCTCACTCGGAGGTGAGGTCGGAGGCGGCAGAGGAGGCTTGGCAGCGGCGCAAAAGGAGGCGGCGAGCTTCACGGCCGGCGGCGGCTCTTCGTGAAATCCGGCGAAATCGAAGTGAGAGGGAGTGAGTGAATCGGGGGAAAGGCTAGAGGAGCTCGAGGTGCATTCAGTGTGCACCTTTATAGGGCTCGGGAAGAAATCGCGGGGATTTGACGGGGCTTGAGCCGACGGCCATGGCAGCGGGAGCGAGAGGAGGGAGAAAGCGAGAAAAGGACGGTCAGAATGGCTCATTAAGATCGGGCCGTCCATTTTTGATCGGACGGTCCACGATGATTTGGACGTTCGGACCGTCCGAACGTCACGCGAGATCTGGTCGTCCATTTTTGATCGGACGGTCCATGATGATTTGGACGTTCGGACCATCCGAACGTCACGCGAGATCTAGCCGTCCATTTTTGATCGCACGGTCCACAAGAGGGCGCGGGCGCTGGTTTGAGCGGGCATGCAGTGCCGGGCAGGGGCATGAGGAGGATGAACACGTGGGTAGGGAAAATTTGGCCTAAAGCCGGAAAATGAGTTTAAAAGCATTTTGAATAGAATAAATACCGAGAAAACAAAAATGATTTTTAGAAAATAGTTAAAGTCGTCCAAAAATTCTAGGAAAATTCATAGAAATCCTGGAATTATTTAGAACTTAATAAAAATACTTTTAGCTATACTTTTTCTTTTAATTTTGCTATACTCTAGAAAACTTAAATAAACCAACTTTAAATTAATCAAAGTTTAATTAATTCAAATTAAATTGTTTTTATTTCTAAATTTTCAAGTAATGACTTGTTTGATCCGTTTAATGCAATTAATGAGATTTAATGATATTTAACGTCATTTAACGATATTTAACAATATTTAACGATATTTAATGATGTTTAACGATGTTTAATGACATTTAACGACATTTGACTATATTTGACGATATTTAACTATATTTGACGACATTTAACGACAATTGATGACATTTGATGATATTTAGCAATATTTAACAACATTTAACAACAATTGACGATGACTAACACAATTGACGAGGCATTGCCAATAAGATGAACATGCATTAATGGATATAATTATAAACTACTCCTGAGCAAGTTTCACTGATCCTCTAGATATCAAGTACACCTTACCAACCTCAATTAGGTCATAAAGCTGATCAAACACCGAATTGAAGCATGTTGCACAAACAATTAATGCTTAGACAGTATCATAGTAATGTATCTTGCATCTTGATTGCTAGGCCATTTTTTACACTGTCACTGCCAATGTGTGGAGGTACATAAATCACAATTTTGATCTTTAAGACTTTAACCTGTCCTATTAGATGTAAAACTACTTAAGTATCAAGTACTAAACTTCTTAACAACTAGCTAGATATTGTAACATGACTCCAGTATGCAATTCATATATGATTCATCAAGTATCAGGTCATCTAACCAATTCATCATGTCAATTCGTGAAATCAGTGCAATAAGCTAGTGGTAACTATGTTAATTCAATTCTAGATCATCATCTAGCATTATGTCAGCATCATTCATTCATCAATCATGAATCATCCAAGCCATTCCATCCATCATTGCACAACACAAGCACAACACAATATATGAATCAAAATGCAAAATTTCAACATGACATTTGACAGAAGTACAATTTGAACCATTCAAAATTGTAGCACATACTGAATGCCACAATGAGCAATAACTCGATCAAAACAAGATGCCATTGTAGGGCTCCATGATGAATTTCACTGGTCCTGCAATTGCATGATGTGTAAATCAATGAGTAGAAGTGTAGAACACACAACAGAGGTTCAGGTAGGAAGTAGGAACTGCAGCCTGCAGCAAGCTAGAGATGGAGGGAGGTGCATCGGGGAGGAGGAAGGTGGAGGAGGGCGCCGGGGGTAGAGGAGAAGGGGACCAGCGTCGGGGGAGGAGGCCAGTGGCTTCGGGGGAGGAGGCCGGCGGTGGGGTTGAGGATGGAGGCTAGCGGTAGGGGGAGGAGCCGGAGGAGAAGGCGCCAGGGGAGGGAGCCCGAGAAGGAGGAGGGCGCCGTGGAGGAGGTGCGCCGTGGAGGAGGGCGCTGGGGGTGGAGGAGGGCACCGAGGAGGTGCGCCGTGGGTGGAGGAGGGAGCCGTGGAGGAGTGCGCCATGGGTGGAGGAGGGCGCCGTGGAGGAGGGCGCCGTGGAGGAGGTGCGCTGTCGAGGAGGACGCCGGGGGTGGAGGAGGCTGCAGGAGAGGAGGCCGGTGGGGAGGAGGGCGCCGGGGAGAGGCCGAGAGGGAGCGCCGCGCATGGGAGGAAGAAAAGGAGGGGCTCGGGGGTGCGGGGAGAAGGGATTAGGGTTAGGGTTCGGCCGGTTGGGGGGTTTTATGCGATGGCAAATTGCGGGTAAATAGTTGTGAACTCCAGGGGCAAATACGGAAGCGAGGTGGTGGGTAGCCGCGGAAGCTGCCCCGCGGCGGCTTCTCGCTTTCGGCTTCCACGCGTTGAGAATGAAAGCGGCTTTGGGCAAAGCGTCTTCGAAAAGCTAGCCGTTTGGTTTGGCTTTCGGCTTTTCCGGCCGGAAGCCGGAAGGCGAAGCTGAACCAAACAGGCCCTAAGAGTACGATGGCTTCTTAACTAGTAGAACACCAGTGAAGTGTAGAACACCAGTGAAGAGTGGGATCGCCGAGTGGATATAGCCTTGAAAAGTGAAATAACACGAGGTGAATGGAATTTATATCTACGTGTGAATGGATAGAACCTTCGGGTATTGTTCTCCACTAGAGGTCCATTCGCTACTGTTATACAAAAACACTATATCTCATCAAAACCTATGTTAGTTAAAATACTAGATCTTAGGATTTGCTACTACTTAATCTATTTCAATAAGTGATTTCATACAAACAAAAGAACCATAAGTCATTCCTTTGATCAGCCTTGCATATTATAATTCACCATCCCCCCTCCCCCCTTCCTTCCGCACTGCTAGCCTTACTCCACCGCTCCACGTCGCGCCTGGCGGCGACGCAGAGGTTTGGCGGCAGCGCAAGTGGTCGTCGGCCGTGGCGGCAGACGTGAAGGTGGGCAAGCGGGCTATCATATATAATTCAACCATCCATCCATCCATTCCGCACCGAGGTTTAATATTTAATTAGTCTACCCACTAATTATGCATGATTTGGCTATCATATGATGCGTCTATATGTTACATGTACAGTTACGTCGATCGATCGATACATACATATATGCCAGCTGCCTAGCTTAGTCATGCATGCAGAGAGATTCATTCATTAGCCTAAAGGTATGTGAAAGACAGTACGTGTATGTGAAAGTAGGTGGTACTCACAATGCAACTGATCAAGCTACCATCTAGCTTAGGGAATCATCAGCCTAACGGTGGTGCAACCAGTAAGAGTATGATGGCTTCTTCACCAGTAGAACACCAGTGAAGAGTGGGATCGCTGGTGGATGTAGCCTTGAAAAGTGATATAACATGGGGTGAATGGAACTTATATCTATGTGTGAATGGATGGGACCTTCGGGTATTGTTCTCCACTAGAGGTGGATGGAACATTCGCTACTATTGTACAAAAACACTAGATTTCATCAAAACATGTGTTAGTTAAAATACTAGATCTCAAAATTTGCTACTACTTAATCTATATATTTCAATAAGTGACTTTATGCAAACAAAAGAACCACAAGTCATTCCTTTGATCAGCCTTGCATATTATAATTCACCATCTCCCCCACTGCCCCCTCCACCTTCCACACCGCCAGCATTGCTCCACTGCTCCACCTCGCGTGCGGGCGGGGGCGGCGACGTAGAGGCTTGGGCGGCGTCATAGGCGGGTACGGCGCGGGCGAGGCTGGCATCGCGGCAGGGGCGGTGACATGAAGTGGCCAAGCGGGCTATCATATATAATTCAACCATCCATCCATCCATTCCGCACCGAGGTTTAATATTTAATTAGTCTACCCACTAATTATGCACGATTTGGCTATCATATGATGCGTCTATATGTTACATGTACAGTTACGTCGATCGATCGATCGATACATACATACATGCCAGCTGACTAGCTTAGTCATGCATGCAGAAAGATTCATTCATCCATTCCTAGCTCGATATGATAGGATTTATTATTGCCCGCTTCGCTTCTTCACTGACATATACACATGCATGCTTTGGTTGGATTCATCCTGCAGGTAATTCCTTCCTTGAATTGCAGCTACCTTCCCTTCAACTATGTATGATGTTTGTCTTTGCTGAGAGGCAACAAATTGCTCTCCTCTCGCTTCTCGAGGTCTCACTGCTTCTTTGCTTCCCTTACTGCCGATCTTTGAGAGACATGCTTGCGAGTTGTGAATTGCTTTTGTGTCATGTCCCATCTACACTTCCATGGTGTGCCGGTGCCGGTCCGTCCGCCTACCAATTTACTCTGGATTGGTTTGGTCGACCTTATTTGCTCGATCCATCCATCCCTTCGTCAAAATAAACCATATATCGATCAATCATCTAGCTCGTTGGATAGATAGATGGTATCGACCGTGTGTGTGAGAGAGAAATCTTACTATATAAAAGAGGGCTGAATTGAGGAGCAGGGAGACGTGCTATGTCGCCCTTTTTTCATTGTCTGTTGGATCCTCCGCTCCGTGCGTCCACACCGTCTGATCGGGGCAAAGCCTTCGTACGCGCAAGCGAAGCGCGCATCATAACACGTGGTTCTCTGGATTGTTCTGGCTCTCTTCTGCCTTTCTCCGTCGCCACTCCTTCCTTCCCTTCCTCCCTTCCTCCCGGCCCCGACCCCGCCCCGCTCGATCTCCTCCGCCTTCCACCGCGCCCGGGCTCCCATCCCCACCCCCGATCCCCTATGCCCTCCCCCGCACCCGCGCCCTCATACTTCTTCCACATTCCCTCTACCCCATCCGCTCCTTGCCGGCGCGGCGAGGCGGAGGTGTCCCACGAAGGTCGCCTTCTCCCCACTCTGCCATCCTCTTACGCCTCCCCTCCACATCCCTTCACATCCCTGCCGCCCGTCTCCACTGGCGCCGCCGCTCCCGCCACGCCTCCCACCCAGTCGCCGCCTCCTCCCCAATCTGCCCTCCTCCTCCCACTTCTCCTGTATTGACGTCTTGTGCAGGTGCCACGATGGAATGCCCAGATGACCCGCAATCCCATGGGTGATGCATCATCATCGCCCCATTGCTCACCAAGGCGGGGGAGGTCATCATCGATGGCCAGACGACGAGACGGAGGTGGCGCGGCCGGCCGATCTTGGTACTCCGTGCAAGCCGCCGGGCCGGCTGGGCAAGGCGGTGAA
Organism: Phyllostachys edulis; assembly: GCA_036346405.1. Classification (NCBI taxonomy): domain Eukaryota; kingdom Viridiplantae; phylum Streptophyta; class Magnoliopsida; order Poales; family Poaceae; genus Phyllostachys; species Phyllostachys edulis. The sequence goes on from CM070552.1 coordinate 36,462,875, forward strand.
GGAAGCCTGGTTCGTTTCCTTGGGTGACGCGTTCCCGATGACGCTGCCGTTGTCGACGTGTGCACCCCGGGCGAGGCGCGGTCCATTCTTGCCCTCGCATTCCTGATGATCCTTTTCTGGTCTATTTGCCATTGGTTTCCTACTGGGGACTGCCATCTCCTGATTTGCTCTTTCATTGTGTACACATTCCGTAGGTTGAGAACGTGTTGGATTATTTAATTTGCTTGATGAAATTAATCAGTCCCAACATCTGATTTAGGTTTACGAGCACGACACATTTTTTTGTTTCAGCATTTCTATTCGGTACTAATTCTTAACAAAATTTGATGGCTTTTACCCAGAGTGCAGAAATTTGATGGCTTTTACCCAGAGTGCAGATGTTTAGTGAATTTATTGAGTAATACAAAGCATCGCGAAGAGTTACCGGTGACCTCAGGCTGCTTTGGACTACGGTGGCCTATCAAAGGAGTTCTGCAGTTATCTGTGTAAGGCTGCCTTCAGAACAGAGTATGGCTACTGTAAAAACAATTATCCCTTCAATATTTTGTTTTCAAACAACACTATGAGGGTGACGTTGAGGACCTATGCTTGGATTTTACTAACTGAATGATTGGGTGATAAAATGATATTAAGTCCTATGCACTACGAGTGAGTCTGGTGGTGGGCTTGATTAGCCTCTTGATTGCCTATGCTGCAGGAAGCTGCAGGAAAGCAATACAATCTATTTATCTCACCGTTATTGCTACTGCGGTTCTGATGTCTCTTGTGATTCAAGTCCTTCTACTCTCTTCTACACATGATACACTAGGAGGGCCATTGAGCCGTACATGCACTTCCTGTCTCCTATTTTTAGTTTCATGCTAAGAATATGCTTGATTTGTGATCACATTCACAACATTTCCAAGGATTTCCGCAGAATGTACGTTGTTGTGTCTCAGTGCTTGATTTGTTATCACATTGACAATGTTTCCAAGGATTCTTGCAGAATGTAAGTTGTCGTGACCATTGAGTCGTGCATGCACTTCCTGCCTCCTATTTTTAGTTTCATGCTAAGAATATGCTTGATTTGTGATCACATTCACAACATTTCCAAGGATTTCGGCAGAATGTACGTTGTTGTGTCTCAGTGCTTGATTTGTTATCACATTCACAACGTTTCCAAGGATTCCTGCAGAATGTAAGTTGTCGTGTCTCAACTTTTTATCGTTATTGATTTGCATATTGTGGTAGATTTGCTTTGGATTTCAGCTCAATTTGATTGACACATAGCTTCTTCCTTGAATTTTGTTGATTATTTATACTGTATGCTTTAGTTTTGATGTAGCTACATTATATTTTGTTTTGCTTTCACTTCAAACTGGCCAACAAAGTACTCTGTAATGTTAGGCGCCTTTTACTGGTGCCACCAACATAATTTTGGAGAAGTTATTTGTTAACAATTTAGGAATACTCTAGAGCTAAAATAATTTGAATGGATACTTAACCCTGAACTAGAGTCCGGACTTCTGGCACAAAGTTTGTGTGGTCAAAATTGGATTTTCTATATTGCCGTTGTACTTCATACTTCGCAGATGTGTTTCTGGCAAATTGGTAATGAAACTAACAGGTACTTGTTTTTTTCCATATTTTATTGTATGCAGTAAATATATCTATAGTAGATCAGGCCGAAGAGCTGCCCCTGTTTTCCCTTTTTAATTTATTTTAGTTTATTTCAGCACTCATCCACTCCCACTAAAATTGACCCAAATCTTCCAGGTCTTTTTTATTCTGTATGGAAGTCACCTTTGTGGTATTTTGGCTTCTCACTGACAGTACGTGCCCTGGAATTTCAGTCATAACAATTGACTTCAGGAACATCCTGCTAAGGCATTTTTTGCAGAAATCCAAGGAGAAGGTAAGCTACTGAGACTTTCATCGAGAATAGATAAATTACTACAGACTAATCTTTTCTTTACAATAGATCTCCATCTATAGCTGAGGCCAAAGTAAGCCGCACCAGACAGTCTTACCCCGCAGAACACCTACAAGCACCCAAGGGGCCCTATTGCCGATGGTGGAAGCCAGTCAGATAGCAGAAGATAAATCACGGTTAGTGTTCTCCTCTCCTGCATCTGTTATGGTTGTTACGACTGTTGCTGATGCATGTCGTTCTACAGTGTTGCAAATTGGGAATCCTACGAATTTAGATGCACCATGCGTGTCGAGGTAATGAATGGCTGAGTAATGTGGAGGTGTAACAATCTGATAAAACATGATTATTTCATTATTTTCTACTCTACCAAATGAGAGTTATACCCTGTGTTGCATATGCTCAAATGAAGTAGTGTTTCTGGCTTAAATAGGTGCAACATTGGACCTGCTGACCAAATCCTTATGCCTAAAGTCTAATGAACAATTTATTAATGGTTCATCGTAATGAATTAAGCATAACCTAGAAATTGTTTTGTTTCATGGATGGTGGCTTCATTGACTTCTTGGTTTAGCATCCTCTACTAGCATGATGATGTCTTGGTTTTCATATGATAAGACATGATTAGATTGAGTAATCAGCAACATTACTGATCTTCTTTTGAGTCACTGACCCCCAGGGGTAAGGTCTTTAACTCTTGAACTCATAGTCTCATACAATCAAGATTAATGCTTTTCAAGCACTATATATGCTGGTTCAATATTGAGGTTTCCAATGCATGAAGTGGGTCACATACTATATGTCTGTATTGATGTTTTAGTTTTTCTTTTAAAAAAGCTCTATAATCTACAGTTTGTGGTAGACGAATTATTATACAAAGTTAAGCTGTAACCAGTACAATAAGGTTTTTATTGATATTTCTCATTGTTATTGTTTATTACACATACAATTTTTCTTTCAAATATAAGCTCTGCGATGGTTTGAAAACTAGAGGAGTAACATTCTGAGAGAACACTATATTGTAAACTCCTTTTGCAATGCTAATGCTATAGCCTTCCATTTCTTATCTTTGTGACAAGTATCAATGTGTATGCAGTACACTCCAGCAATTGATATTTGGAGTATTGGTTGCATAGTCGTTGAACTTCTCACTGGAAGGCCACTAATTCCTAGGAAGAATGAGTGCTGATCCTTAGGCTCTTCGTCTGCTAGGGCGTTTACTTGCATTTGATCCTAAAGATCGACCTACAGCCGAAGAGGTAAGCTCACAAAAGCAGTTTTTACTTTCTTGGAACTGTTTTACAATTTCACAGAGCACGTATATAAATATATATGCTTTGATATGCTATGTTTACTTTGCTTTTTTAATCTTACTTCAGGCTTTGGTTGGCTTATGTTATTTATTTCTTCATACCTACTATTTGTCTTTGCCAAGTAGCTTGTCTTGCAGAATGATTGTGCATTCAAATAGTATTGCTTTTGCTATTGAAAGCGACAATGATCCTAGGATGTACAAATGCTTGAACTACTGTTGTTAAAGGTGCCGAGGGTACATCAACATATTTTGAGCTGATCGCTCAGTTCATAGCTTTTTATATAAGTCGTATACATTACCTCTAGCCAAAACATATGTGCTGTATAAATATCATGTTTTTTTACTTCAGATATGGAGTTAAAAATGGTGGAGGATGATATATTGCTGCAGATAAAAACGGTTGCTATGATCATTCTGAACAATCCTGGACTCAACATACAAATTATCGCTCTATACAACATGCTGATTCTTATTTTGAGAAAATCCCTGTTAATTCCTTAATCTGAAAGTAAACGATGTGTCTTGCATGTTTCGTTTGCGTCTGGTATAACTTAGAACCTCCACACTGATGATCTCTCTTTTGTTTCTAACAGATGCTTATTCGTAAAAAAACCGAAGTACCAACCAAGACAGCATTTTCATTCCAAAGGAAATGCATGATTCTAGAGTCCCTTAGCTCCGAACTTTTTAAAGCTTTAGATACTTTACATACTTATTGATGTACCCTCTGTTATATTGCTACCTTTTCTTGCTCTACCATATTTTTATTCCTCACGAGGTAGATGTAAAGTCTCTGAAATTAATATACCAGATTGACAAAGCCAGATCAGGTTTAGCTATTCTTTGACCACACAGATGTATATCGTACCATTCCCGATCTAATTATTTTGCTTTCTTTCTATACATCATCATACTGCAACACACACACACACACACACACACACACACACACACACACACACACATATATATATATATATATATATATATATATATATATATATGCCCACACACCACACAAAACTCCCAAATTGTCATCATACGTGGGATTTTTTTTTTCACCCGCGGCAACGCGCGGGTTTACCGCTAGTAATTATAAAGGGCGCTCAGCTTACTGCATGAGCATGTTGCTGCTGTGCTCTTTTGTTTGTCTGTGTCTTGTGTGGGTGTGACTTCTCAACTATGGACCAAGGTAGTATTTACTCCAGCACTTATGAACGATGGTGATGATTAATTGTGTGTGTGGTTTGTGCAACATCCTTGTTATGCTGGAATGTACTACATGACTAGTTTAGTTCTTCTCCTGGCTGAAATATTATGCGAATTCACACATTGAGTTGGCCAAGGAAGAGAAAAGCTTGAACAATTTGATAGCCAAATCTTTGAGCGAGCTCACGCAATCATGAAACTTTACAAGAGCAACCGATGTACGCTCAAACCATCTAGTTTCAAGAGATTAATTGGTCATGCATGCAAGCTTTTTTTTTGTTCGATGACAATTGCCAAGCTATTAAAATGCATCAACGGAACACGATTGGGGAATTGAACCTTTTATCATATCTCAACCCTCACCCACAACATGATGATAACTGTCACCGGTAGAACTATATGTTTTGCTTTCTAGTATATTTCAAGATAATTGGTTCGACCACCTCCTAGTGGCATGCTAATTGGTCCTCTTTAGGACCACTTGCTCAAGCTTTCCTAGCCATCTACTCTCATTGCATCAGTACCTCCCAGACGGTGGCAGAAGCGCTAGCGACTAGTCTGCTGCCTCTCGACTCAGGCTACAAGAAAGTGTACATGATGTACGTTCTGCTGTGTTGCACGAATTGTCTCATTAAAAATCTTAGTCAAGAAACTTCAGGAAAACTCGTCAAGAGAAAAAGAGTACAATCCATCTAATTTTATTTAATCTCCAAGATTTATTCTTTTGATACTCGATCTTCGTGATCAAGTTTCAATGATGAGTTTGTGAAGATACTCCCCTTGAATTCTGCACTTCTCTAAGTCTCATCATTACAATTCCACGTATGCACATTTCAAAGCTAGATACTGGAAGTGCCTTAGTGAATAGATCTGCAAGATTTTTCACATGACTTAGTATGCAGTACTTTAATTTCGTCCATCTTTTGCAATTCATGAGCATAGAAGAAACTTGAGGTTGATATGCTTTGTGAGATGACTCTCCACATAACCCATCTGCACTTGTGCAACACAAGCTACATTATATTCATAGATAATAGTGGGGGTTTGCGCAGTATTCAATCCACATGACTGCTGGATGTGGTGAATCATCCGCCGAAGCCAAAGACATTCTCGTGAGGCCTCGTACAGTGCTATGATTTTTGAGTGGTTCGTCGAAGTTGATACAAGACTTTGCCTAGATGATTTCCATGAAATTGCAGTTCCACCACATAGGAATACATAGCCTATTTGTGACTTGGCTGTATGTGGGTCTGACAGGTACCCGGTATCTGCATAGCCATTCATAAACAGGTCTTGGTTCTTTCTATAGAACAGATTAAGGTTTTTGCTTCCTTGGAGGTATTGGTAGATGTCCTTTATTCCCTTCCAATGCCTTTTGGTCGGTTCTGCATTATACCTTGCTAATAGGTTCATGGTAAATGCAATGTCTGGTCTAGTACAGTTTGCTCAATACATGAGTGCTCCTATTGCACTAAGTATGGGAATTTCGGTCCCAGAACTTCCTCCTCCTCTTCTCTAGGTCTGTACGGATCCTTATCTTGTTGCAAAGATCTTCCGACCATTGGCACTTTCAAAGCGTATGACTTTTCAAAGCCAAACCTTTTTAACACCTTTTGAGTGTAGGTTGACTGATGCACCAATGTCTCTTCAAGGGCATGCTCAAGCTGCAAGCCTAGGCAATATTTGGTTTTACCCAAATCTTTTATTTCGAACTCTGACTCCAGGTAAGAGCTTGCTTTCTTAATACCTTCCATGGTTTCGGTCATATTCAGATCATCTTCATACTATGAGATTATACAAAACCCATCCTGGGATTGTCGTACAAATACACAGGGACAATTCTCAGTGATTAAAAGAAATATAAACAATGACAGATCATCAAAACAGTAAATACAATAAATAAATTGCACAGAAACAATAATAACAGAGTTAAACATGCTTCAAATGCTCAAAATAATTCAAAATTTGAATTCCCGAGGCCTTTTTCTGCTGGAATATGAATTTTCAAAGAATTCTGCAATTTTCAGGGGCTAATGCGCTAAATTTCAATTCTGAGAAATTTTCGCGCAATTTTTCAATTTCTGAGGGGTTATTCTGTAAGAATTTCTTTCCCGGAATATTTTCTCGTAATTTCCAGAACTTCGAGGGTTTATTTGCAATTTTTAGTTCTGAGAAAACCCGAAGGACTTTTTGAAAAAAATCCAGGATTTCCTTTCTATTTCTTTTGGCCAGGCCTTGTTTTCCTTTTTTAGGCCCGATCAGGCCCATTGGCGCCCCCAGCCCACTCGGCCTTTTTGATCAGGCAAAAGGGGAGGGAGGGTTAGGTTTTCCCTACCCCTGTTCACAAGGTGGCGGCGCATGCCGTGTCTTGGGAGGCCTGTGGTGAGTCGGCGTTAGCGCAAGGCGATGTGAGGCGGCAGAGGCGCTTCTGGTGGCCGGCGAGAGGGCACGGAGGTGCGACCGGGCCTTGATCGACGGCAGCGGCTCCGGCAACAAGAAAGCCGCGGCGCTTCTGAGCCGGCAGCCGTGGAGCGACTCCAGCGGAGGGCCCATGCGGGGATTCGCCGCCGTGCATGGCGGAGACGGTGCGTCGCGAGCCGTGGCCTCACCGGTGGCCACAATGGGTTCTGGTGGTGGCGTGGCGGCGGCGCGCTACACAGTGCACTGGCCGCCTGACTTTAAACTAGCGGCGATGGTGTGGTGGGTGCCGCGCGCGGCAGCGCCCTGCGAAAGCGGCGGCGGCTTTAGGTCGCGCGGCTTAGCGGCGGTGCAGCGTCTTGAGCAGCAGCGATCCGGCGTGTGGGCGGTGGGCAAGCGCAACGACGGCACGACGGCGCGCTTAGTAGCTTTGGGCTGTCGTTCTTGTGCTGGCGGCGTCGGCTACTGGATGGTGGGCATCGCGAACAACACGATCATCTGGTAGCGCGCCATCTTGCGCGGGTGGCGGAGCGAGTCTTGGCGGCGCGACACCGTGGCCATGCGGGGCATCGCGGTGGGGGACCGTGCGGGAGGCTAACGGCTTCGGGCCGGTGGTGCAAGCGGCGCTTGCGGTCTTGTGATGGTGGCGTGGCCGCGTCGCGGATGGTCCGCGACATAACAATGACAGCGCGGTCAGATGGGGCTGCGGCGGCCGTTTTCTTTCTTTCTTTACTGTTCATGCAATGTACAAACAACAGTGCAATCGTCATCTACTCTTTCATGCAACCCACCAATCGGCTTGGCCGGCGCCTTCAAGTCGGCTCGCGGTAGATTAGAGCAAATTTGCACCGTAGGAAATAATCTAGAAGCCAAATTTGTGGAATTGAAAGCGATTTAGAAAATGCGATTCGATCTACGAGCGTCGTGCTTTGACAGTTACCTTTCGATCCAAGTTGAGTAGGCCTAGAGGTAAACCGGAGTCGATCGTGCTGATAACGTGTTGAGGAACCGTCGCTGGCGAGTCCAGTCCGAATGATCACCTTGTAAACAAACGTGGAATCACATCAAACAATGCAAGAGCAAACAATGGATTGAATACACAGAGAGACAAAGGTGTAGTGAGTATTCTTCTTCTCTTTATTTCTTCTTCAAACGATCATCTTTTTACAATGACTAGCACCCCTATTTATAGTTTAGAGACCCTATTAGGGTTTGGATAGGGCGCCCACTCATGAGCCGGCTGCTGGGCCAAGCCCATGGTTTTCCAACAATTTGTAACCTGCTTTCTTCTTAATGGAATGACATGCAATGCAATGTTCTTGCGTGTTCTATAAAACAATTAATGGAAAGGGGAAGGGAAATCCCTCGGCTCGCTTATTTCATGAGTTATGCAGCAGCATATATATATATTTTTTGTGTATGCTCGGAAAATGAAAAGGAAAGAAATTTGAAAGAAGAAGGAACAAGCTATCCAATCTGATTGAGTGGAGCATGTGCCAGATTTTTCACCTATTAGTGTGTGCCTCGCATGTTGGGGAGGGAAGAACGGACATGGATTACGGGACGGACCGACGGAGGATATTCCGCGGGATGCCATCCACAGCCTCAGCAAAGCTCAACGACAGCCTTCGCAAGGAGTTGAAGAAGAGCTGGACCGAATGCGCTCGTGATAGTACACAAACCCTCATAGACACAAAAAGTTATGGCAATATTCCTTTAACCATGCTAAGTTGTGGCTCTAATTATTTCGATCGTAACTTCGAAAATTATGCAAAAATGTTTGACAAACTTAGAAGTCTCTGTGACTTCTTCCCCCTCTCTTTCTATTTCTCTCAGTATGTTGAGAGATGTTGAGACGATGGATATATCCTTACATAAAGAGGATATGGGCATATTTATTTGGAAGCCAAAGGTTGTCACAAGTGTTTGAGACAAGTTTAGCCAAGTTAGGCTAGCTGCTTGATTCCTAGCCACAAGTTAGACATGTCAAACTTTTTTGAACTAGGCCTTGCCGTGTTATAGACACGAAAAGTTATGGCAAGATTCATTTAGCCATGCTAAGTTGTGGCTCTAATTTTTTCGATCATAAATTTGAAAAACTATGCACAAATATTTGACAAACTTACACATCTGCATGCTATGGCCCTGTATCAATGCATCCATTTGTCTCGATTTTGAAGAAGGCAATGCAACGCGGAAAGAGAACAAGTTGGAACCGCGCGCAGCCGCAGCCGCAGCCTGCCCTGCCGTTGTTTAGTCAGACCAAGCAAGTTGTTAAGTCAAACAAGAAAACTACAATTTCTACAGACCAAATCACTCGCAAGTACCACCACGGCACCACCCAGCAGGCCCAGGCCGCCTTCCTCCGTTTCTTCTCTGTTTCTTCTTCCTCCTCCGCTGCCGAGTCCATCTCCTCCGTCAGTCGGCTCTCCCGCCGCACCAACAAATCCACCACCGTCTCCCGGCCCCTTCGCTGCTCCAAATCTTCCTCATCAGGTATTACTATTTAACAGGGAAGCCTCTCTTCATCAGGTCCGGTCCTGTCATTTGTTGGATTGCAAGGATTGTCCATTCTGGATCTCACACGCCAAGAATTCCTGCAAGCAGAGCTACACACCTCTTTTAACAAATGCACTGTCGTGACTGAGTTGGAGTTCAATACCAAACCAGATTGCTCCACACCCGTTCATACATTTGATCTTGGCAATTTCACTAGCTATGTTTTCCATCTGATGTGAATGGAGTACCACCTGTGTTTTAAATTTAGCAATTTGCCACCTATGCTTTCCAAATCAAGAGCAAATCAACATCTGTTATTACAATGAAAATTCTTCATTTTCATGAAACATTGGAAATGTAGTGTAAGATGTGTGCCGGTATGAGCATGCCTACTTTTTTTAATGTATCATTTTGTACTAGTCAATATTTTAGTTCCGTTCAACAAAATTTAATCAAGAAAGCAACTCATTTTTTAACCAATAAAACAACTGATTTATTGTCATTCACTTAATAATATAGTTAGTAAATAGTGTTAAATTTAAAAGTACGGTTGGCAAGTTGCCAAAATTAAAAGTACAGGTGGTCTTTCAACTAACTCAAAAGTATAGGTGGTGAATTGGCAGAATTTAAAGTACCGGTGGGGATTAGCAATTTTAGAATTGTACAGGTTGCAACGATGCAATTTGCTCTTAATACTATTGTTCTCTGCCTAAGGCTTCAATGGATAATTTATTTATCTTCGGCAGAAATGGAGGCCAATACTGGCACTGCTATGTATCCTCTGCACCGCTGCAAAACCATATACCTGGTACTACACTTCCTCAATACTGGATGATGAACTTGTAATAAAGATACAAAGAATGTTGAATATGATTGATTGCAACCAATTGATGTGTGCAGGTGAGGCATGCCCAGGGTATTCACAATGTGGAGGGCGAGGAGGATCACAGTGTGTACATGTCACCTGCGTTGTTTGATGCTCACCTTACCCCTTTGGGCTGGAACCAGGTAAGGTTTCTTGTTTCTTTTTCGGAAATTGATCCCCGTGCATTTCAATCACTGTTCTTAGGGCTATCAGTTCTAACAAAGGTGCACATTGTGGTCAGCTAAAGTTCTGCTTTTGTCAAAATTTTAAGTTCATCTACACCTCAGAAGTTAGATCCAAAATGCCTCTGTTTTGTTACAATGAGCAATATAAATGTACTAAAAGATACAGGTGAAGCACAAATGCTCGCTAAGCACGGATGAAAATCCCTTCTCCTTTCCATTGTTTTAGTATTTATTGTTGTCCAATCATGACATGACAAAATTACCACAGGATTGGATGGTAGCCTACATTCTACTCTCATTTGGTGTGCTCATGCTGTCAAGCACGTCCATGATAAAATAGAATCAACCATTAAGATGGTTCAAATGGAAAATGCAAATGTAGCATCATGCTATGATGCCTTATTGATAAAAAAAAATCATTTTTTTGTAATAAAGTGTTGGATACTTGATTCACTCACCTCCCGTAGTAAACAAATCCTCACTTATGATATTCAATCATGTATTTTCGTTATTACAACTACTTTTGGATTTTTACATTTTCAATCAAATGCAATTGCAACAGTTAACAGTGTCATTGCAATGTTCAATGTTTGTGTCTATATAAAAATTGTCCATAATTGCCTTCACTGATTGTTCTTTGAACCCTCCATGGCTGAATTCTGGAGGGATTGCCTCTTATCTACCATGAATAATATTATGGTACTAATGGAAGGTGCAAAAGTTCTAAATCTCCACAGCCATTTTAGATGCAAAAACTTATGTTATTGTAAGTAATTCACAAGGTTCCTATCGATAGCATCGACTTCTGATAAAATATATCGGTCCTAACCCTAGTTGCATCAAAACATAATGACAACATCTTTTTTAAGATGACATTGAGCTGCCTTAGTGAATAACTTGTAAAATGACATCTCATTATTCCTTTATGGTTTTGAGCTATTTTTTTATCATGTTCAATTCAAAGTCTGTCATCTGTCATTGTGTACATTAGTTGAGTTTCTTTCTGGGCCTGATATATAATGTTGATCGAAATATCACTCAATTGCTTTCATGTGGTGTTTTCAAGTTCCATGGATGTTGATTTTTACATGCATTTGTAGGTTGATTGCCTGCGAGAGCATGTGAAAAAATGTGGACTTGCAAAAAGGATTGAGTTGGTTATTACTTCCTCTCTATTGAGGTATTGTCTTTCCTTGACCTTCTTGTATATATTTTTAGTGTTCTGGATCCTCTTCTAGGCTTTGTTATGTTTGAGAAATTTTGTTCTTCAGCGTTGGCATTGCTGTTCTTTTGAGAATATATTATCTCAGTCACTAGGATAAATGGTAGCACTGCTTAAACCTAGAGACTAGGTCGATCTTCCTGTCGGACCCGGATTCCGAGAATCTAAATCCTCTGTGAAAATATTGTGCTATTCCTTGGATCAATAGCTAGCACTCACAGACACATTGCTGCATCATTTCATACATGGCGTGAAATAAACGATACCATTTATTAATTTAACACATCAGAGTTTACATAGACCGCATCGGGTCAATTTTTACAATAAGAGCCGAACAGACCAAACTGATTACATTACAAAAGTAGCGGAAGCGACAACGGAAGCAAAAGGGTGAGAGTACATCCCCCCACAAGCAAGTGACTGGGGAAACACGTTGTTGACGTCAAAAATCAACACACGAGGTCGCAAATAACCAGGTTGCTTCACTTTCATAGAAGCGTACGACTAGTTTTCGAGCAAACTAGCAAAGGGGATAATTCTTCAATTACGACGAAGAACTAGCTGTTTTACAAGCAAGAACAGCAAAGGATAGCTACTTCAATCTCGTAGGAGCACGCGACTGGTTTACAGGCAAACTAGCAAAGCATAGCTACTTTACTCTAGACCTAGATGGAAGAAGTAGATGAAAAAGAAAAGAACGATTCAGTAGATTGATTTTTGTCTGTGTTGTGAATCGGCCATGACCCTCTTCTATTTAAAGGGCAGCAGGTCTTAGCCGTAAGAGATCAGGACTCCTAAACCAAACAAGATTTACAGATATGATTCGGTTATGATCTCCAAACCTTCTATAACTGATAAATCTTTCCTATTTGATCACGTAAGTTCCCTGGAGTGGTTTTGAGGAGCTCCTGAAGGGAGGTCTTGGATGCTTGGCGGGAAGTCCTCGTGGGAGGTCCTGAGGAGGTCCTCGCGGAAGGTCCTGAGGAGGTCCTCGTGGGAGGTCCACGTAGGAGGTCTTGAGGAGGTCCTCGTGGGAGGTCTTGAGCAGTTTTGATGAAGCCACGTGGGTACTCCGGAGGAGGTCTGGCAGTCTGATGAAGGCTGCTGGGTACTCTGGAGGAGGTCTGGGCGGTCTGATGAAGCTGAGGAGGTCTTGAGCAGTCTGATGAAGCTGCTGGTGCTCTGGGAGGTCTTGGGCGGTCTGATGAAGCTTGAGGAGGTCTTGAACAGTCTGATGAAATCTAGCTGGTGCTCTGGGAGGTCTTGGGCGGTCCTGATGAAGCCGCGTGGGTGCTCCTGGGGAGGTCTTGGGCGGTCCTTATGAAGCCTGAGGAGGTCTTGAACGGTCCTGATGAAGCCGCGCGAGTGCTCCTGGGGAGGTCTTGGGCGGTCCTGATGAAGCCTGAGGAGGTCTTGAACGGTCCTGATGAAGCCGCGCGGGTGCTCCTGAGGAGGTCCTGGCCATGCTTCTCCTTGTCGTCACAACCTGCTGCTTTGCAAAGACCACTTTTTGGATGTTTTGCAAAGACCACCCTTTTTGAGCCAAGACCTCCTGTTTTGCAAAGACCACCCTCCAAGACCTCCCAAGAGGTCTTTGTAGATGTTGCTTAGGACCACCTTTTTGGACCAGGACCTCCTGTTTTGTGAAGGCCACCCTTTTGATCATTTTGCAAAGACCACCCTCTAGGTCCTCCTAGGAGGTCTTTTGTGGATGTCTTCCAGGACCTCTCAAGAGATCTTTGAGGCCAGGACCTCCTAGGAGGTCTTTGAAGAGGTCGTCCAGGACCTCTCAGGAGGCTTTTGAGGTCAGGACCTCCCAGGAGGTCTTTGAAGAGGTCGTCCAAGACCTCTCAGGATTTTTTGCGGCCAGGACCTCCTAGGAGGTCTTTGAAGAGGTCGTTCAGGACCTCTCAGGAGGTTTTTGAGGCCAGGATCTCCCAGGAGGTCTTTGAAGAGGTCGTCCGGGACCTCTTAGGAGGTCTTTGAGGCCATTCTACCTTCCGATTGAAAATCGAATATTAGTTGAATCAGCAGTAGCTTTAAGTTCTTATCGTTAGACCAATCAGCACTACAATGACCATTATAGATGCCAAATCTTGCCATCAACACATGCCCCCTTGTTTTTTGGTAAACAAACATGTTTGCCACAAAACAAAAATATCTTCAATTGCTCTTCAGGACGATGATTAAACACCGGTCATATGTGCTTCTTTAAGCATCCTGCCAAACACTCGGATAATACTTTTTCAAATATTTGCCATTAAGAGCTTTAGGCAGCCTATCTCCCTGTAAACATTGCACTATATAAGAATTTCCAAGAACAATCTCTACAACTTTATATGAACCTTCCCAATTCGGAGACCACTTCCCAAACTTATTATCTTTAGACCCAACAGGTAAAATCGTCTTCCAAACTAAGTCTCCTATTTGAAACAATTTTTCCTTCACTTTCTTATTATAGGCCTTGGCTACCCTCACCTTATCTTTTTCAATCTCCCTCAAAGCTTTTAATTTCTCATCTGCAACTTCATCTATCCTATCCATCATCAAGGTATGGTAATCTACGACCGACAAATCATTTTTCCTGGCCAATCTAAGGGCACTCAGTTTTACCTCAACAGGTGAAACGGCCTCTTGCCCATACACTACCTCAAACGGTGTTACCTTTGTAGCACTATGTTTGGATATACGGTGAGCCCATAATGCTTCAGATAACACTTCATGCCACCTTTTAGGATTTTCCTCCATCTTTTTCTTAATGAGCTTAATCAAGGTCTTATTACTTGACTCGGCCTGACCGTTGACCTCTTTATATGTCATGCTTTTAAGAAGAATAGCTTCTGTCCACTTTGTAAAATAATCAGTGGCTACTAAAACAAAACGATGACCTTTAGAAGATGCGGGGTGTATTTGGCCGATGAAATCTAAACCCCAACCACAGAACGACCATGGTTTAATAATAGGATGCAACATAGCAGTGGGTGCCAATTGCACATCACCAAACTTTTGACATGGCTCACACCCTTTATAATATCTAAAACAATCCTCCAATATAGTCGGCCAATAGAAACCAGCTCTTCTTAATAACCGCTTTATCTTATGAGCCGACTGATGTGTACCACATATGCCTTCATGCACCTCACCCACAACAACTTTAGACTGATCCAAACCTAAACATTTTAAAAGTAACCCATCTATAGTTCGGCGATACAACTCTCCATCAAGCAATGTATACTTTAGTGCTTGTCGCCGAAGCTTTATCAACAGATTGACTAGGGTTTTCTAAATAACTAATTAGAGGCTTTCTAATATGTAATTATATTTAACAACAATGTTCTTGATACGGCCGTGATAGCCGATCACATATATGTCGCTTTGGTAATACCCAACGAGAATGTAAATACTCATAAAATGGCATCCAAGGACTACACCAAAACCATGGAGAATAAACTGACATACCTGGAGACGGATTCCACGACGTAGGCATCAGTGGGACATGCAATGAATATCGATCGTGTGATTGCCAATGGTTTTGATGACCAGATGCAAACTTTTGACCTCGTGGTTGTTTCTTGGATCCCTTTGCCTGATCAAAACCATGTTGATCGGCCTTTTTATTCTCATATTTAGCCATAATTTGTTGGAATATCACTTTCGTCTTTGTTTTTTGTGCAATTCTAGCAATAGATGCTTGAACACTACCCCTAGCTTTAATTTGTCCACTATCTGTAGGGACCCAAACCACATTATTCTTTTTGCCATACGTTTTGCTAGTCTTTTTAGCTCTATTATTGACAAGCTCACTGGCTATCATTATTTCCTTGCTTTTTGTTACATCGGCCTTTCCTGGCCGAATCAACACTTTCTTGTCTTCACAATTAAGCACACTTAAAGGGAGAGATTGTTTCTCTACTTTGTGCCCCCCTGTCTCATGATGATTTGCAAACTTCAATCGACCTCCATTAATGGCTGATTGTAACTGCCGGCGAAACACATTGCAATTATTAGTATTATGGGTAAACACATTGTGCCATTTGCAATATGAGCGCCCTCTCAACTCCTAATGTGATGGTATAATATGATGATCTAACAATGTTATATGCTCTTCTTCCAATAAAATATCAAAAATCCGATCACATTTAGTCATATTAAATGTATATTTTTTCTTCTTTAGCCGATTCTTTTGTGGAGATAGCTCCAAAGCTAAACAAACGAATGGTTCAAATTCAATATCTACCCATTCGGTTATACATTTATTTGTACTTGCCTTGTCCGATATCTTAGAAACACATTATATTCCCTTAATATCTGTTTTTTCAACTTTACCACGCTCCAATCTTATATCTTTAATACGAAAATAATCATGAAGCTTGTTCCCTATTTGTAACCAGACATGAATTGGATTTGGAACAAGTAAAGTAAACCTCATAGATGTAATACCCGGCAAAGATAATGAAAACAACTTTAATCTAAATGAATTGCCATTACCGGCCTCTCTACATTGCACAATAAATTGGCTGACATGTTCTATAGTGATTCTATTGTCAATAATCAAATTAACTTTCAGTTCGGCCAAAACTGAATTCTTCCCTTCACTCGTATGGTTAGCAACCGAATCACAGGAGAGTTCAGTTTTGTTGAAGTCTTGGTGCTGGAATTTCTTTTCTCACTAAATTCTTCACCAACTGAACACGTACTGTGCTCGGCCTCTTCTATTGCATGCGCACGACATCTACCGCCTAAATCATGCCTGTAATCAACTACTGTTGCCATTGTCAACGTGTCATGGCTAAGGCCCGAACTGCTTAGGTGTTTGTTTGGCCATCCTAATTTTTGTAACGTGCTACTGCTACTATGGTCAGCTACAACTATTGCAGCACCAATTTGACGCGCACTAGTACCATTACCAACAACATCACCAGTAGTCGGCAACTCTTCTTGTCTTCCCTTTTCAAACTGATCGTCAGTTGTTTTAGCACGAAATTCAAACGGTAACACAAATACCTCCTTTATCTCAAGCATAGCCGACCTACTGTTTTTGATATGTTTTCGCATAGCTAAGTTTACTGTTTTCGACACAATAGATTCAGAACAAGCACTGTTTTGCTCGGCTGCTACTATAGCCGAACTACTGTTCACGGCTTCTGCAAATAGATTACTGTTCACATCCGAACCAATTACTAAAATTTCATTTTCGCCAACCTTAGCAACAACAGTCGGCAACACTTCTTCCTTTTCCTCAATATTAGCTGACAATTCAACAGTAGCCGGCCTTTGTTCTTTTCTTTCAATTACAGTCGGCTTCTCTTTTTCTAAAACCGACTCTGACTTCTTACTTCTAAAATAAGCATTGAGACGCTCTCTCACGTCCTTGCGTATTTTAGTTGTAATAACTTCTAAATTAGCTCTTAACTCTTCTTCATCAAATTGCCCTCCAATATTTCTAGACCCTATATGCTACTCGGCTGCGAGCCGAGTAGACGCGGAATCAACTTGTCGTTCTGAGCTAACAGTATATGGCTTTGAGGTATCACAAGAATAAGACGTTGTGGGCTGCACATATGATGTATCTTGTTGAAGGACACTAAAATAGCTTTCCGTCCATGAACCATGAGGAATACCGGAACTTTGGGGTGGTGTAGGGGATACACTATATGCTACGGTGTTGTATGGAGGCACATGCATACTTGCTGAATTCCCGTCTATTTGGCCATAATCCTTAATGGCGTATGGAGCCGAATTATATACATTAGGTGTTGTATATGGTGCTAAAAAAGTATAGGGTGTAACCTCCGTTCTAGTAACATATGGTGTAGCATATGATGGCTTATAACAATTGGACGAACCTATCATATTAATTCGGCCATGCTGATCGTTCATCGGCACGCTAGTTTGTAGTACTCTAGGTGGTGTGAATATTGCCGATGAATTGAAAGACGCAGGCTCATGTTGTATGTTGCTAATAGCATTGAAAATTGAAGCATGCATTTTGTTTTGCATTGGCTGTTGCATATTATCAATACGTTGTAATTCTAAAACTGAAGATTTAAAACAATTACCTAACGTGTAATCTGAATTTCTAGCCGATGCACTAAATTCATTAAACATAGGCATAATAACATCAACATATGAATTCATTGCAACTACAAGATTAGATTGGGAAACAGGTAACGTACTTGCAGAGGTTGCACCTCTGGCTCGATGCAGATTGATAACAGTGGAGCCTTCTTCTTGATGACACCTTGCCTTTATCTTCTATAGCTAGAGGATATGACGTTGCTCGGTTCTGAACTTTTTTCGGCAGCACGCAACAGTGAAGCAAAAGAACCTTTTATTGCCTTGCTCCTGGTCGCAACATGCAGCAACCAAACAAATCGTTCTGTTGCCTTGTTTCTGATCCTTTCAAAAACAAGCAGCAACCAAAAATTAGCCTTGGCGGAAGACGCAATGACGGCGGCACACGATGGCGACAATAGTGATGGTACATGGCGATACTTGGCATATCTGCGAGCACAAGTAGGCGGCGGCACCGGTCGACCACAGTCTGCAACATAGGGGCGGCGGCGGCGATGAGCATCAAAGACCTGGTGGCGTCTTGGCGATGATTTGAGAGCGATCGGCCCAAAGGCTGATCTTGGCGGTGGCAAAAATAATAGATCGTTTCTTTTTTATTGTGTCCAGGGAAAAATTTGGCTGTAACCTATAGCCGAATCAATCGTTCCCCAGTGGAGTCGCCAAAATGTGTTGCACACAAAAGTTGCACACAACACAAGAAAACGGCACCAACGCGTAGTATCTAGGCGGAGCTAGTCGTGGTACAGCGCGATGATGATTTGCCCTAGCTTGGTCTTGAAATCTAGCTGAGCAGCAAGCAGAGAGAGATCAGAAAAGGGATAGGACTACGGGAGAAAGCTACGATAAAAAAATAGTAGATGCAAATTGTATTGATCGATTGGTGGTTGTTACAATCGGCCATGACTCTCTTCTATTTAAAGGGCGGTAGGTCTCAGCCGTAAGGGCTGAAGACTCCTAAACCGAACCAGATTTACAAATATGATTCGGTTATGATCTCCAAACCTTCTATAACTGCTATATCTTTCCTATGCAACCACGTAAATTCCCTGGAGTGGTCTTGAGGAACTCCTGGGGGGAGATCTTGGCGGGAAGCCTCGTGGGAGGTCCTGAGGAGGTCCTCGCGGGAGGTCCTAAGGAGGTCCTCATGGGAGGTCTGAGTGGGAGGTCTTGAGGAGATCCTTAGCGGTCTTGATGAATCCACGTGGGCACGCTAGAGGAGGTCCTGGACGGTCCTGATGAAGCCATGTGGGCACTCCAGAGGAAGTCCGGGGCGGTCCTGATGAAGCCTGAGGAGGTCTTGAACAGTTCTGATGCAGCCTAAGGAGGTCCTAGGTGGTCTTGATGAAGCCTGAGGAGGTCTTGGGTGGTCTTGATAAAGCCACGTGGGCACTCCAGAGGAGGTCCTGGGTGGTCCTGATAAAGCCTGAGGAGGTCTTGAACGGTCCTGATGAAGCCGCGCGGGTGCTCCTGGGTGATCTTGATGAAGCCTAAGGAGGTCCTGTGTGGTCTTGATGAAGCCACGTGAGTGCTCCTGAGGAGGTCCTGGCCACGCTTCTCCTTATCCTCATGACTTGCTGCTTTGCAAAGACCACCTCTTGGATATTTTGCAAAGACCACCCTTTTGAGTCAAGACCTCCTGTTTTGCAAAGATCACTCTCCAGGACCTCCTAGGAGGTCTTTGTAGATGTCGCTTCGGACCACCTTTTTGGGCCAGGACCTCCTGTTTTGCAAAGACCACCCTTTTGGTCATTTTGCAAAGACCACCCTCCAGGTCCTCCTTGGAGGTCTTTGTAGATGTCTTCCAGGATCTCTCAGGAGATCTTTGTAGAAATCATCCAGAACCACCCAAGATGTCCTCTGGGACCTCCTAGGAGGTCGTCCAGGACCTCTCGGGCGGATTTTGAGGCTAGGACCTCCCAGGAAGTCCTTGAAGAGGTCGTTTAGGACCTCTCAGGAGGTTTTTGAAGCCAGGACCTCCTAGGAGGTCTTTGAAGAGGTCATCCAGGACCTCTCAGGAGGTTTTTGAAGGCAGGACCTTCTAGGAGATCTTTGAAGAGGTCGTTGAGGCCAGGACCTCCCAGGATGTCTTTGAAGAGGTCGTCTAGGACCTCTCAAGAGGTTTTTGCGGCTAGGACCTCCCAGGAGGTCTTTGAAGAAGTCATCCAAGACCTCTCAGGAGGTTTTTGAGGCTAGGACCTCCCAGGAGGTCTTTGAAAAGGTCATCTAGGACCTCTCAGGAGGTTTTTGAGGCTAATCTGCCTTTTGTGTGCAATGACCATTATAGATGTCAAATTTTGTCATCAACACATGCCCCCCTGTTTTTTGGTAAACAAAACATGTTTGCCACAAAACAATAATATCTTCAATTGCTCCTTAGGACGATGATTAAACACCGACCATATGTATGTTTCTCAGGACGATGATAAACAACTCATCGGCCATGTGTGCTTTTTAAGCATCCTGCCAAACGCTCGAATAATACCTTTTCAAATACTTGCCATTAAGAGCTTTAGGCAGCCTATCTCCTTGTAAACATTGCACTATATAAGAATTTCCAGGAACAATCTCTACAACTTTATATGGACCTTCCCAATTCGGAGACCGCTTCCCAAACTTATTATCTTTAGATCCAACAGGTAAAATCGTCTTCCAAACTAAGTCTCCTATTTGAAACGATTTTTCCTTTACTTTCTTATTATAGGCCTTGGCTACCCTCACCTTATCCTTTTCAATCTCCCTCAAAGCTTTTAATCTCTCATCTGTAGCTTCATCTATCTTATCTATCATCAAGCTATGGTAATCTACGGCCGACAAATCATTTTGCCTGGCCAATCTAAGGGCATTCAGTTTTACCTCAACAGGTAAAACGGCCTCTTGCCCATATACTAACTCAAACGGTGTTACCTTTGTAGCACTATGTTTGGTTATACGGTGAGCCTATAATGCTTCAAATAACACTTCATGCCACCTCTTAGGATTCTCCTCTATCTTTTTCTTAATGAGCTTAATCAGAGTCTTATTACTTGACTCGGCCTGACCGTTGGCCTGAGCATAATAAGGTGAGGAATTAAGGAGCTTAATTCTAAATGATTTGGCGAATTCTCGTACTTGATGAGACATAAAAGATGAACCTTGATCAGTAATTAAAGTCTGCGGTATGCCGAATCTATGAATAATATGTTCCAAAATAAAATCAATTACCTCTTTATATGTCATGTTTTTAAGAGGAACACATTCTGTCCACTTTGTAAAATAATCAGTGGCTACTAAAACAAAACGATGACCCTTAGAAGATGCAGGGTGTATTTGGCCAATGAAATCTAAACCCCAACCATAGAACAGCCATGGTTTAATAATAGGATGCAACATAGCAGCAGGTGCCAATTGCATATCACCAAACCTTTGACATTACTCACACCCTTTATAATATCTAAAATAATCTTCCAACATAGTCGGCCAATAGAAACCAGCTCTTCTGAATAATCACTTCATCTTATGAGCCGACTGATGTGTACCACATATGCCTTCATGCACCTCACCCATAGCAACTTGAGATTGATCCGAACCTGAACATTTCAAAAGTAACTCATCTATAGTTCAGCGATACAACTCTCCATCAAGCAACGTATATTTTAATGCTTGTCACCAAAGCTTTCTATCAACAGATTGACTAGGGTTTTCTAAATAACCAATTAGAGGCTTTCTCCAGTCATTAGGTTCGGCAAAACTTGATGTTTCCAAAACATCCGAACTGCCATCATGTTGTTCGGCTTTACAAATTGTAGCACCTTCTAGCATCAGTTTTTCTATCATGAACAATTTACCTCTTTTAATTTGATAACCAGATGCTTGTTGTGCTAAATAATTTGCTCTAATATTCTCTTCTCTAGAAACATGTCCAATAGTGAAATCATCCAAAGTTGCTATTATTTCTAAGCACTTTTCCAAATAAATATTCAATGATCCATCAAAGCATTGATAATTCTTAGAAACTTGTTGCACAACTAATAATGAATCACCAAATGCCTCTATATTCTTTACACCCATAGACTCTAAAATTTATAACCCTAATAAAAGAGCTTCATACTCGGCCTAATTATTGGTACAAAAATATTCTAAACAAACCGATGTTTCAAAAATGACATCTCTAGGCGAAATTAAAACAATACCAACACCTTGCCCTTCTCTACAAGGCGAGCCATCAAAATATAACTTCCATGGACGTACAGATAAATAATCAACCAACTCTATATCACTATCAATCCTATGATCAATAATGAAATTAGCTACAATCTAGCCTTTCATAGATTTCAAAGACTCATAGGCCAAATCATACTCTATTAATGCATAAGCCCACTTTCTAATTCTACCACTTGAAATCGGCTGTTGCAACATATATTTAGTAACATCAGTTTGACATGCAATAACACAAGTACTCGATAGCAAATAATGCCTCAACTTGGTACAAGCATGATACAAGGATAAACATAATTTTTCAATGAACACATATCTCGTCTCAGCTCCCAGGAGACGCTGACTCAAGTAAGTAATCACATATTCCTTGCCATCTATTACTTGTGTCAAAACAGCACCGATGACATTTTCTTCTGTAGCAATATATAGCCGAAATGGTGTCCCGGCTTTGGGCGCCCTCAACACAGGAGGTGTAGGCAAATACCTTTTGATCTCCTCAAATGCTTGTTGCTGATCTGCCCCCCAAGTAAATTCGGTCTCTTTCTTTAACCGCAGTATAGGAGTGAATGCACTAACTTTTCCAAACAAATTAGATATAAACCTCCTCAAATAATTCACTTTTCCTAGGAACTTTTGCATATCCCTTTTACACTGTGGCGCCTTTACCTTCTTAATAGCCTCTATTTTGGTAGAATCTACTTCTATGCCCCTCTCATGTATTATAAATCCTAAGAACTTGCCAGCCGATACACCAAAGGCACATTTGAGTGGGTTCATCTTCAAACCATACCGACACATTCGTTCAAAGGCTAGACATAAATCAGCTAAGTGATGATCTATACCATTCGATTTAACAACTATATCATCAATGTATACCTCTAGGATAACACCAAGTAGATCATGAAAGATTAAATTCATAGCCCTTTTATAAGTAGCACCGGCATTCTTTAAACCAAATGTCATGACAACCCACTCAAACCAACCAACAAAACCAGGACATCGAAAAGCCGTTTTAGACATATCCTCTTCGGCCATAAAAATTTGATTATAACTAGCATTAGCATCTAAGAAGCTAATTATTCTATGTCCTGAAGTATCATTAATTAACATGTCGGCTATAGGCATAGGATACTCATCTTTAGGCGTAGCTTTATTTAAATCTCTAAAATCAATGCACACTCTCAACTTACCAGTATTTTTCTTCCCAACCAGGACAATGTTAGAAATCCATTCAGCATACCTACATGGCCTAATAAAACCAGCCTTCAACAATCGGTCTATCTCCTCTTTGATCCGATCATACATGTTTGGATTAAATCTTCTAGATGGCTGTTTATAAGGCCTAAAACCATATTTAATAGGCAACCGATGTTCAACTAATTCTCGACTGAGCCCCGGCATCTCATGATACTCCCAAGCAAAGCAATCAACATACTCTCTAAGCAATTTTATTACTTTGCTCTTATATTCAGCAGACATATTTTTGTTTATAAACGTTGGCCTAGGAATAGTCCCATCGCCTATATCAATCTCCTCTAATGGGTCAGCCGACGAGAAACTTTGTCCTAACTTTTTTACTTCGTCAAAATCATCAATAGCTTCACAAATATCGTTCTTGTTCGACCGATATTGCTCTGTACGCTGTTGCAACCATTCCAAACTTTTTTCTTTATTCATTTATAACATCATATTACTAAGCCGAGCTGTGAAAGCCAGCTGTACAGACACGGGTACAAAACCATCCATAGTAACACTAAGATAATCATAACTAGAAAGATCTAGACCTGTCAAACATTGAACATTACCATGCTGCCAATCAGCTGAAGCAACGGCCAAAGCAACATAAGCCGTTGTGTCCGCTCGAACCACTTCTATATCGTCATCGATCCATTGTATCAAAGTTTGATGCAGGGTAGAAGGCACACAGCGATTTGCATGTATCCAATCATGACCCAATAAAATACTATAATTGCCTTACACGTCGGCGATGAAAAAAGCTGTAGGTAGAATCTTGCTCCCAACAGTGAGCTCCATAGAGATGACACCTTTGGCCTCCGTAGACTCACCCGTGAAACCATTAAGCATCAAATTAGTTTTCATGAGCTCACTGTCCTCTCACCCCAATTTCTTAAAAACTGAATACGGCATCAAGTTCACGGCAACCCCACCATCAACTAACATCTTAGAAATCGGCCTACCATTGATATGCCCCCTAACATATAATGGTTTCAAGTGTCGGCTCGATTCCTCAGGTTTCTCAAAAATAGCTTCTTTAGGGCCAAGACATAACTGGGCAACCTCCTCACTAGCAACCCGAAACTCCGAAGGTAATGTAAACACCATATTAATATCCATACCTTCACGGGGCGGAGTATCATTTTTAATCATTGGAGATCCTTCATAATCCAGCAAGTCATCCTCATCATCATCAGGTGCCTGAACTGGTGCTCCAACCGACTTTACCCTCCACTCTCTTCGGACAGGCACCATAGGCTTTATTTCATTAAATATTTCGTCTCTCACCTTCTCTGTTCTATCCTCTCTAAGTTCTTGCATACGCAGCAGCTGCAACCTTCTTTTTTGGGAATGAGAAAGACCGAGAGGACACCAACGGGGCTGTGGCTTTGTCCCGGGCAGCAATGATATTTTTCCTTCAACTTTCCCCACTGTTTTTGGTGCTTCAAAATCAGCACGCGATGTGGTTTACTCGGGTGTTACTGTAGCTACAACTGTAGCCGAACTGATGTCCATGGGCACTGTAGCTACGGTCATTATTAGGGCGTGATAACCTATCAAACACAGGCCTTCTTGGTGCTGTTCACCCCGAATGGAATGGTCCAAAAGGCATCGGAGGCGGCATCCATGGACCGTACCAGCCCCACGGTGGACAAGGAGGAAAACCAACAGGAGGAGGACCCCATGGAATGGGCATCGACGGTCCAAAAGAAGGATATGGTGCTGCTGCATGGGAGTCCTCTCGACGACGATCCCGACCATCAAACTCTCGCTTTGCAAGTGATCTTGGTCGCTTAAAACTATTGAGCCGACTAGCACTGTTTCGGTCGGCCTTGCCATCCTCAAACTTAGTCAGAAGCTCCTTAAATGTGGGCTTCGGCTTTTCAACTTTTTTTGATGGTTTTGCCCCTACCTTTATTAACCTTCCAACGCTCAACTTCCGGGCTTTTCGATTTGATCATCTTTGGCTTAACACTTTGCATAGCTCCAGAATTCGATGTTCCTATGCCCGGTCTATCACCACATTCTTGCCTTTTGTAGACTTGGCCCGAGATGGCCGAACAAGCACTTTCTTGTTCTCAAAATCAATCACATTGACATGAAAGGGATTATGGTCTAGCTGCATTTTTGGACTTTCAGCAAATTTCAATCGCCCATCATTAATGGTTGATTGAACCTGTCGACGAAAAACATTGCAATCATTAGTGGCATGAGAATAAGAATTAGCCATTTACAATATGCACGCCTTTTAATTCTTCAGGTGTTGGTATAACATGATTGTCAGGCAATTTAATTTGCTTCTCTTGTAGCAAATAATGAAAGATTCTATCACATTTAGCGATATCAAAAGTGTACTTAATTTCTTCTTGCCGATTCTTTTGTGGAACCAGCTTTAAAGCTGAGCAAACGAATGGTTTAGATTTTGAAGACCAATCCCATTCGGCCACACATACATCAATATCATCATCATCCGAATTCTCAGATTCATACTCAAGAATATGAACATTAGAACGATCGACTTTTACTTTATCACTTGACCTCTGAAAATTTCTAGACTCTTTAGCCCGGCTCTCTTGTGCCAGAGCTTTTTGTAACACTTGGCTAACATCTAGGAAATCATGACTTTCTAGCTTTTCTTTCAAGTGAGAGAGTAAACCATAATAGGCTAGATCATCTAGGTCTCTATCAGAAATTATTAGATTAAAACATCGGTTTCTTGTCTCTCTAAACCTTCTGATGTAATTAGCAACAGGTTCATTGTATTTTTGTCTAACCGATGTTAAATGTGACAACCTTAACTCAGTGTCACCAGTATAGAAATATTCATGGAATTTTTGCTCTAACTGGGACCATGTATGAACAGAGTTAGGCGCAAGTGAAGTAAACCAATTGAATGTAGTGCCAGATAAAGATAAAGGAAATAACCTTAACTTTAAAGCATCACTAGCACTAGCTTCACCACATTGCACAATAAATTGACCTATATGTTCTAATGTGGATTTATCATCATCCCCAGTAAACTTAGCAAATTTAGGAACTCTAAATCCTCTAGGATATTGCACAGTATCATAAATATCGGGGTATGGTTTTTGATATGCACATAATCTTCCTTTAGGCTCTACCCCGAATGTCTCTCTAAACATACTAGCTACCTGTTCTCTAATATTTTTAGGCCCAACATATGTCTCGGCCGTAGGCCGATTAGGTGTCTCATTGACCGGTTGTTGTGGCCTAAAAGCTTTAGGTTGTGGCGTGTCATAAGTATACTGTGGAGCTTGGTTCGGCTGTGCATGTGATATAGGTTGTAAAGCATTGTTAAAAGGAAAAAGTCCGGTTTACTCCCTCGAACTATCAGAAAAGTCTGGTTTACCCCCTGAACTACAAAACCGGTTATTTAAACCCCCAAACTTGTCAAATCCGGTCATTTAACCCCTCATAGCGGTTTGAATGGGTGGTTTTGCTGACGAGCGACATTCGCCAACTCAAGATATGACGTGGCGCACCCACTGCTTTTCTCCTCCTCTCTCTCTCGACTTGTGGGCCTGCTTTCTTCTTCATCTCTTTGGCTCCCCCTTCCACTAGCCGCCCAGCTCCCGCTTATGCTGCCCCAACACCCGCCTCTCCCCTCCGCTCTCGGCCACCAACCATGGATCGAGCCCCACCCTCCACCTCCTCACCTCCTCCTGCTCCTCTCGCTCGCTCCCCGCCACTACGGCCGCGTTCACTCGCTCGATAGCTTCTGGCGGCGGTGGCCGCCCATGACCCTTCCGCCGCTAACGACACCTTCGCTCCCTCCTGCCAGGCGTCGCCGCCCGCTCTCCGTCCCGTCCCCACTTCTCCCCTCCGCCTCCTCTCCCTCTCCGCCACTGCCCGTCACCGTCCGCTTTGCTTGGCGCCTCCTTCCCGGTCTCCTCCGGCGCATCCTCCTCCTCTCGATCCTCCGTCATGTCCTCCTCCCGCTTCCTCTCCGGCTACCGCCCCTCGCCTCGCGCTCTCCCACAAGATCCACCTCGGCGCCGCCGCCCCATCGATCGCATCGTCCCAATTCGCGTCGGGCGCGCCACCGTCCGAGCTCACCTTGACGCCTCCCGCTTCTTCCACTCCAACGGCCTCTCTCCGTGCCCTACTCCCTTGTCGACGACCTCGTCGCCGAAGACTCTCAAGGCCTCAGCTCCAGCTCCACCCCCGCCATCTACATCTACTTGCTCGACCTTGGCTGCAGCCCACGCCCGACGCCTACACCGCGGCCTCCTCCTCCACCGATGCCCACTGCTTGGTTCTCCCGCTGCCTTGGCCTGTCTAGGCCGGGCAAGGAGCGCTACATTTGGATCGACACAGGTGCAAGCCGGTGGACTACTGAGCAGCGCTCTCCGGACGAGCGTGCTCCCCGTGGTGAGTTTCACCCTCTCGCTGCACTCCACGGCCGCCCAAGTCGGAGAAAGCACTCCTTGCCGATCTTTCCTCATTGGTTCTCGGTGCTTACAAGTCTTTGTTAGTGCCTTCGCCGTAATTCCAAAGGCATTATGAGAGCTCGTTGTTTATTCGTTTTGTTCACATCCACGGGATGAGAAAGATCTAGGTGGGCTTGATTGGGGTTCAATTGAGCAATCGATCCGTGATCGGGATCTACCGTATGATGGGCGAGCTTGAAGTTTGATTTGCACAGGTCAAAATCTCGCCGGTCGGCGTCTCTCTCTCTCTCGGTCGACCTCTCTCTCTCTCTCGGTCAGCAAAAAACCATCGCCACGTCAAGAAAACCACCGCTCCAAACCGCTACGGGGGTTATTTGACCGATTTGACAAATTCGGGGTTAAAAACCTGTTTTGTAGTTTAGGGGGTAAACCAGACTTTTCTGATAGTTCAGGGGAGTAAACCGGACTTTTTC
The DNA here is from genome assembly GCA_036346405.1 of Phyllostachys edulis. NCBI lineage: Eukaryota > Viridiplantae > Streptophyta > Magnoliopsida > Poales > Poaceae > Phyllostachys > Phyllostachys edulis. Next base: position 36,490,887 of record CM070552.1, read on the forward strand.
CTTGTTAAAATGACTGGTTGGCAATGGCCCATATGCAATGCCTGAACCTTGAGGAGGTATGGGATGGGTACTGTATGCTACAGTGCAGTACAAAGGTGTTTGCAAATTTGCTGAATTTCCTCCCATACTAGTATAATCTCCAACATTAGGTGCACCCGAATTGACCATATTAGCATCCGTATACGATGAAGGCACAAGGGTTGCAGATTCGGGTATAGCAATATTTGGAATAGCATGCGATAATGCACTGTGACCAACCGAACTCAACACATTAGTTCGGCTATGCATATGTTGCACCGGCATACCCTGCGGGATGACTCTAGATGGTATATTTGATGCCGATGTGTTGACAAGCAAGGAACCATGCTGAACGCTACTATCATTGCTAACATTGTAAGCATTAGCATGAGGCAAAATGGGTCGTTTCAGATCTTTTTCACTTTGCACTTCAAGACCCATAGCCTTAAGACGACTAGATAGCAACCTATCCAAGGTATTAGATACAGTAGCACCTACTTGCTGATCAATCATCAAAGCAACTTGCTCTTCAGTAAGAGATGCGTTACTCACAGTGGGAGTTACCTCGGGCTTGATGTAAATAGATGGCAGTTCACCCTCTTTCTTAATGACACCTTGCCTTGTCTTCTGGAAGCACGACACCATCAGCTTGTTGAATTCCAATTTACGCTTCTCGTACTCCTGGCGGTACTCCTCGGGTAGATCCTCAAGTGTAGGAGTAATGATGTTCTTAGAATCGACCGTAGAACCATCTTTCGCCATGGCCGAAGAATAGATCGATTCCCCAGCGGAGTCGCCAAATTGTGTTGACGTCAAAAATCAACACACGAGGTCGCAAATAACCGGATTGCTTCACTTTCGTAGAAGCGTACGACTAGTTTTCGAGCAAACTAGAAAAGGGGATAATTCTTCAATTATGGCAAAGAATCGGCTGTTTTACAAGCAAGAACAACAAAGGATAGCTACTCCAATCTCACAGGAGCACGTGGCTGGTTTACAGGCAAACTAGCAAAGCATAGCTACTTTACTCTAGACCTAGATGCAAGAAGTAGATGAAAAAGAAAAGAAAGATTCAGTAGATTGATTTTTGTCTATGTTGTGAATCGGCCATGACCCTCTTCTATTTAAAGGGCGGCAGGTCTTAGCCGTAAGAGATCATGACTCCTAAATCGAACAAGATTACAGATATGATTCGGTTATGATCTCCAAACCTTCTATAACTGATAAATCTTTCCTATTTGATCACGTAAGTTCCCTGGAGTGGTTTTGGGGAGCTCCTAGAGGGAGGTCCTGGATGCTTGGTTGGAAGTCCTCATGGGAGGTCCTGAGGAGGTCCTCGCGGAAGGTCCTAAGGAGGTCCTCGTGGGAGGTCCACGTGGGAGGTCTTGAGGAGGTCCTCGTGGGAGGTCTTGAGCAGTCTTGATGAAGCCACGTGGGTACTCCGGAGGAGGTCCTGAGTGGTCCTAATGAAGCCGCACAGGTACTCCGGAGGAGGTCCTGGGCGGTCCTGATGAAGCCTGAGGAGGTCTTGAACGGTCCTGATGAAGTCGTGCGGGTGCTCCTGGGGAGGTCTTGGGCGGTCCTGATGAAGCCTGAGGAGGTCTTGAACGGTCCTGATGAAGCCGCGCGGGTGCTCTTGGGGAGGTTTTGGGCGGTCCTGATGAAGCCTGAGGAGGTCTTGAATAGTCCTGATGAAGCTGTGCGGGTGCTCCTGAGGAGGTCCTGGCCGCGCTTCTCCTTGTCCTCACGACCTGCTGCTTTGCAAAGACCACCTTTTGGATGTTTTGCAAAGACCACCCTTTTTGAGCCAAGACCTCCTGTTTTGCAAAGAACACCCTCTAGGACTTCCCAGGAGGTCTTTGTAGATGTCGCTCAGGACCACCTTTTTGGGCCAGGATCTCCTGTTTTGTGAAGACCACTCTTTTGGTCATTTTGCAAAGACTACCCTCCAGGTCCTCCTAGGAGGTCTTTTGTGGATGTCTTCCAGGACCTCTCAGGAGCTCTTTGAGGCTAGGATCTCCTAGGAGGTCTTTGAAGAGGTCGTCTAGGACCTCTCAGGGGGCTTTTGAGGCCAGGACCTCCTAAGAGGTCTTTGAAGAGGTCGTCCAGGACCTTTCAGGATGTTTTTGCGGCCAGGACCTCCCAGGATGTCTTTGAAGAGGTCGTTCAGGACCTCTCAGGAGGTCTTTGAAGAGGTCGTCCAGGACCTCTTAGGAGGTCTTTGAGGCCATTCTGCCTTCCGATTCAAAACCGAATATTAGTTGAATCAGCAGTAGCTTTAAGTTCTTATCGTTAGACCAATCAGCACTGCAATGACCATTATAGATGCCAAATCTTGCCATCAACACTCGTGTGCGTCTGATATTACCCGAAAACTCAGATAATATAGGATGCACACAAGCACCGATAGAGTCAGCTAGACTGGGGCGAGACTAGAACAGCTGAAGACTAAACTACGCTTCATCATCTTCTGGGCCTCCGACTTCTGGATCCTCGTAGTAGTCGTAATCTTTAGGATTTCCTGCTTATGAGGGTTTTGGGAGAAGAGCGAGAATGAGCACAACTTCCGTGCTCGCGAACCAACACACAATATGCAACAATAATACATGCAAGGCTTAACAAGGATGGCTCAGGTTCTTTTATTTGCTGAAAGAAACATTTTCAATTATCATAATTACAAATTCCTATCACTAAACATTTTAACAAATTGCATTTTTTAAAGAGGGTAATTGTGCAATAATTATTTCGGTAGAGGTCCCCTCCGTCGGAACCTATACCACATGCTTCTTTTGTTCGAGGTTACATCCACCTTAATAACATCACTGGGGTACATCCCCCCAGGGAAATCCAAATTCAAGGCTAGGTGAGCCCGCCACATTTTTAATACCACCCACAAAGTTTTATAAATAGAACTAACTCAAGTAAAATTCCCATGTCCGCCTTTGACCGTAGGCGCGGTTGTTTAAACAGTTTAGACTCTGCAGAGGTTGTACACTGTGCCCACAAGAGATAGTCATACTCATTACCCCGCACGATTCATTAGTCATGCAGTTGAGCAACCGTCACTGTAACCTTTCAAATTACCTCGCCCCTTCTGTCATCTCACCCATATGGGGTTACGCCCGTACATTGCGTGGGATGTCGCCTCAATAGCTGGCATAGTCGAACTACCCACAGCGATTGGCAACTTCACCTTGCATTGGTGTCCCATTCAAGCATCACGCGCTTGCGCATTCCCTTTATCCATCCAGCGAGACACATTCGGGGTAAATAATTTTACTAAGCCAAGTTGCAGTTTGCAGACTTGTGGTTGTACTTGTTTTTACACGGGAGGTCGTGACAAGATTAAGTCCTTAATCCATCCAGCCGGTTCGTACCACATACCAACCATTCTCGTGCTACTTCCGTGTAACACCCCAGCTCAACATTGAGCCTGGAATGCTACTAAAATAAAATTAAACAATACTACTAAGACCATTTACCAAATTTTTCAGCAGAACCTCCTTTGTATAGTTAACTATACCGAGGTTTCAGCAATTAAGTATAACATAGACAATAATTTAATATCCAAAATTCATCTAAGCATGCAAGATAATCTATTCCGATAAAACAATAATACGCATAATCCAAATTCGCTAATCTCATTATTACAAATAAGCCAAAGCATTCAACCAAAGCTATGAATGAATCTCAATCGGTTTGCTTATTTATAGAGTATGAACCAAATGCTATTCTTTCTTTAGGATGAAAGGTAGTGAGTGCATTCCGACAAAACTACTCCCTCCCATGCATGTCGTTCTTGCCTGTGGTACCTAAAACACAGCAAAGCAAGGGTGAGTCTAATGACTCAGCAAGTATCTATAAAAAAACATTAAACACACAGATATGGCATCAACATGTCAAAAGAAGCATTACACTAAAACTAACTCCCATGCTTATGTAATACGAACATGCAGTGCACCTTTTAATCTTTATCTCTTTTTGCATTTTACCAGTAATGCGGGGTATACAACCGTCGATGTATACCCTTGCCTGTGCCCTCTGGCATAGGGACCAAGAGCCTATACTCCAAGAGTATAGGGACCATTGCCCATCATCTTCATGATGGGGACCTCTCCTCAATGCCCACATTCAACGAATGTGGGGACCATAAGCCCGTCATTTATATGACGGGGACCTCAACTGTATATACTTGATCACCATGTGACCAATTCAAATATATGCTTCCAATATGCGTATGTACTATAACCATATCTTTCATACAATTGAATCAACAAGTACATACGACAACTTCATATCTCAAATAGCATGCAAGGCATTAACAACATACTTAGGGAGAATGTAACCATAAACATGCATTCACCAAGTTCTATTCATATTCATCACACTATCATCCAAGTATGACTAGTACGAGTAAAACGCAAGCAATCACATCAAACAAATCATAATCATACTACAAACAAGATACTTGCCTCAACCGTGCGGAAACGGTAGACGCGAAGAGGGCGCTGCCCCTGGGACCAAGCCCCCACCTGTACATAATTATGAACCGAGCTAAGACAACCATACTTGACCCAAGACATAATTAATAGCTCAAACGAAAAAGACCAAACTCTCAAGCGCCTTCCAAACGTCCCACTTCTAACGATCGATCTGTCTCCTCTGTGAACAGTCAACTTCTAAAAATCATAACTTTCACTACAGGGATCCAAATAAGGTGTTCTAGGACTTTCTGGAAAGGTAATTAAATTCTCCAACTAAACCTATTTGGGGGGCCCTTCCGAATCAGCCATCTAAAACCCCTACTAAGACAAATTAAAAGGCATCAATTTTCACATCGGGTTCTCTAGACAGTACACTAAAACCACCATAACGTTTTCTATGAGTATCTAAATTTTGCGTTCTTTAGCTTTCTGGAAAGGTATGGAAATTATCTACATTTTTCGTTATATCGAGATCCTCTGATTTCGTCTTTAACTAATGGCTTAACCCAGTTTTCTACAATCTGTCAGAAAACTGACAGACTAGCAGGACAGCGACACTAAAGAATTCATAACTTGCTGACTGTTAATCGGATTTGGCTGTTCTTGGCGGCCATGGAAAGCTAAGGTCATTACCCAACTATCTCTAAGAGATGGGATCCACGGAATCTGCCTCTAAAGCCATCAAAAGCGCTGTTCTATATTCTGGACAGATTGGGATCTACACAACCGGCATTGCTAAAATAGCTAATTAAACATCTAATCAATGGGAAACGAATATTACCCTCGACGAGCAGCTGAATATCACGAGCTCTCGCTGGTGATCCCTCTTCCTTCTCTTCTTCCCTTCCTTCCTTCCTTCTTCTCCTTGCTTGGCCGGCCACCACATGAGCAATCCTCCTCTTCTCCTTCCCTGGATGACCAGCGGGAGGAGGACGGACTTCACCGGCAGCAGGGGAGGTGCAGGGAGCAGGGAGGAGGCGCACCCAAGGGGGAGGGGCGGCCAAAGGAGGGGGGGGGCAAGGGAGGGGGCGGCTAGGGTTTGGGGGGGGGGGGGCGGATGCCTCCCCCCCTTGGCCGGCCACTAAATGGGCTGCCTGGGCCAAAGCCCAGGCCCAAGTTGCCCAAAAATTACTGCTAACCCCTTCTTTATCTTATTAATTGAGTAATTTCCATTTGATCCTTCTTCTAAATCGATTCCGAAGTAGTCCTTCTCTTTGAACTATTGTTTTCTTCCGAATTATACTCTGGAGTATTACATTCCGCACCCACCATTCTTCCATCCGCCCAGATGTGGTAATAGCAAGTTATTAGGGTTTTGGGGAGTAAAACCAAATTATCTTATTTATCTCAGTCATGGACCACCAATGACTGCCCAAAATCATTTCATGTTTGAAGAATGATGATTGGGGTATTTAATACCCCGGTACTTAAGCAAGACTAGCATGTCGCTTAAGTACAACCTATAGCTAGTATTTACCATATAGTTACGAGGGTGACAAGGATTAAGGGTTCAAATTGTCAAGGATGACATATTACTTAATTAATCATCAAATTGGTATTTAACTACCTTAAGATTTAATATACATTTGATTAAAGAATGAAGGCATGCAATTTTTGATAATTTAAATGAATATAATTTACATAAAATGTAGGCTCAAAATGATCAAAGTATTGACTCACCTTGGTTATAGGTAAGAGAGTCTTCACAATCTTATGCTTGATCGAAGTGGAGGTCCTCCGCGTCTTCGAATCCTAATCGGACGAACGTATCGGAAAAAAAGGCACAAACAAGCAAACAAAACAAATAAATCATAAGAATTAACAAATAAACTCCAAATTAAACAAGACCTATGTCATTAGCAAGATCTTGAATTTACAAAAGTTTAGAAACAAAATTTATAATTTTTAGAGTTACGACGAGGGAGAACGAGACTTTCGTAGACTTGCTTTTGAATTAAAAACAAGAACAAAGAAGAGGGAGTTTGTCCCTCTGACTGGTGGGGGCAACACGCATATTGACTGGCACATGGAAAACCACGCACGGACCAAGTCCATGTACACAGTATTTTGGGTGCACCGGGTTTTGATTGGGCAATTGGGTGCTTGGGGCCCGCTTGTCATTGATTGCTCGGGATAAGACAGGAGTTAAGGACTCCATTTACTGCCTCCAGTCCACAAGCCAAGGAGATCAGACAACAAATAAATGAGTAGTTAAACACTGATTAAAACGTTTAACTTTAAAGACCAAGATCTTGCCCATAATGACAAATCACTAGAGCTGTCCGGTTTTCGGACACAGAGAGCAAGGACCATAGGTGCGCGGGAGCGTGCGGCTCGGGCTTCACCGCCGGTGGAGGGAGGCGCGGCTGCGCTGGCAAGGGCAGGGGCGGGATGCCCGGAGGGTAGCGGCCTCAAGGGCACCAACAAGGGTCGGCAAGGCCAGGAGCAGCTGCTTCGGTGGAGGGCAGCGACGAGGCGCCACGCAGGCGTCTTGGCGCTGGGCGATGTGTGCGACCATGAGGGCTTATCATGCGATGGGCACTTGGAGAGGGTCAAGGAGTCCACCTGAAGCAAGAGTGGAGATTGGGGGTGCTTGAGAAGGGCTGCTGACGAGGGCCAGGGGCGACGGCGAGGGGTCGTCGAGGGGAGCTCGCTGGAGAGGGGGAGAAGGGCCGGCGCTGTAGGGGATGGCTTTGGGGCGTCGAGGAGGTCCTACTGGTGGCGGTGATTGGGTTGAGGCGGTGAAGAACTTGGTCGGCAGCGGAAGGAGTGGTTTGGCCGGAGGGGGAGAAGAATACCCATTCCGGGCGATTCTTAGGGGGCGAAGTGGGGAGGAGCAAGGGGGTACTGAGGGAGGCTCCGGGGCTCTTTATAGCCGGGAGGAAGATGGGGAAGCCATTGGAGAGCTTGGAGAGAGACGCACGGTCCTGAGACGGTCGCGACATGGACGAGACGGGCAGGCGCGCCAGGGCGTCGGGGACGGGACGCGACGGGCGAGACAGGTGAGTGTAGGAATTAATCTTGTTTAGTTCGTTTCTGATTTTGTGCTTGCCGTTTTCGAGTTGTACTCGATGAATTAGAGTTGGTGTCTATGTCGGTCATTAGCAGCTTTTAGTTAGGCGTATACAGTCGGACATGAGTCCGTATATGAGTATGTGAGTTGAGCCTTTACAAGGGACATAGGAGCAGCTATGTAACGTGTCAAGAGAAGCAAGGAAGCAGGCATTGTAACGTGAGGATGAGTTGAGTTGAGAAGCGTTGGAGAAATAGAAAAAAGAAAAGAAAAAAGAGAAGCGCTTGGTGCTCCCGACTAAGATCGGTTTTTTGTGCTTTGCTGTTGTTTTTTTTGTCTCGGTGAGTTTGATTTCACATGAAATCAAGAGTACAGGGGTGCTGCTACTTGCAACGTGAAGCCAGAACAGAGACGCTACTTGCAATACGGTGGAAGACAGTGCAAAGATAAAGGAAAATTCCAACAGTTGGTATCAGAGCTTTCTGATCTTGGTGGTACCTGAAGATCATGAGCGATAAGGCGAAGACCTGAAATGGGCCGATCTCCCTCCTATATCCTGTCCTGACGACCGACAATTACCCGGTGTGAGCAATGAAGATGAAGGCGAACATGCGCGCCCAAGTAGTCTGGGGTGCAGTCGATCCAAAGGCGAAGGACAAGGAGGTGGATGACAAGGTGGACCAAACGGCGTTGGCCATCATCTACCAGGCGGTGCCAGACTCCATGATGCGGCAACTCATCGGCAAGGAGACGGCATGTGAGGCGTGGGTGACGCTTCAAAAGATGCACGAGGGAGTTGATCGTGTGAAGGAGGTGCGGCTCCAGAATTTGCATACCGAGTTCGAGAATCTCTAGATGGGAGAAACCCAGTCGGTGGACGAGTTCACTGGTAGGCTGTCTTCATTGTACAATCAGATTGTCTCTCTCGGCGACAAGATGGAGGAATCTATGGCAGTGAAGAAATACCTGCGCGTGCTACCAGAAAAGTTTGTACCTGTCGTCACCACGCTCATGTACTCCTCGGATCTGGAGCAAAAGAAGATCGAGGAGATCACCAGTTCCCTCAAAGCGCATGAGGAGCTACTGAAGGGGTATCAATCCCGTAATGAGCAAAAGTATCAGTCCCATAACGAGCAGGCGTTGCTGTTAAAGGGAGATACAAGAAACTATAGCAGATGGTTTCACAGGGGATCATCAGAAGAGGACGACCGTGGCTCATCAAGAAGCCACGAGCGTGAGCGCGGGCGCGGGCGAGGCGACCAGCAAGGGCGAGGCGGCAGAGGTGGCCGTGAAGACAAGGCTGGGCAAGACGATGGTGACAGATCCCGTGATAAGTCACATATCAAATGTTTTAAATGTGATAAGTATGGTCACTACGCGTCAGAGTGCCGCAGCCACATAAAGTGCTTCAATTGTGACAAGTATGGACACTATGCTTCGGATTGTCGAAACAAGAAGAAGAACGAGGAGGTAAACGTCATCCGAAACTGTGAAGATGAAGACGACCATCCTACCCTACTTCTCTCTTTAGGTGTCAACAAGGCACCGATCATGGTGATGTTGAACGATGAGAAAGTAATTCCTAAACTACGCACGAAGGGAGGAAATCACGATCATACTGATGAGTGGTACTTAGACAGTGGAGCAAGCAATCATATGACGGGAGATCGCTCCATGTTCCATGAGCTCGACGAGAAGATTTTGGGAGAAATCAAGTTTGGCAACGGTTCCACGGTACAAATAAAAGGCAAAGGTACAATGTTGTTGCGATGCAAGAACGGTGATCAGAAGATGCTGCCTGATATTTACTTTATACCAAGCTTGTGCAACAACATACTTAGTCTCGGACAGTTGGCAGAACGGGGGTGCAGGGTGGAGCTGCAGGATGAGTTCTTGCATGTCTACGACAAGAACAAAGATCTGTTGATAAAGGTGAAAAGATCCCCGAACCGGTTGTACAAAATTTCTCCGAAAACTTGTAAGTTGGTTTGTGTGAAGGACAGTCTGGAGGAGCCAGAGTTGAACAGGAGTATTAAACCAGAACATGGCGGGACCTAGAAGTGGCACGCAGTTAGCGCAGGTAGCGCAACAGGCGGAGCCTTGGGAGGTCCAGACGGCGTGCAGCAAGGCGCACATGGCACTGTGGGGGGTGGCGAGTCCCACGCACATGAAGGGCGCGGCATACATGAAGGTGATGCAGGAGGGAGAGACGGTGTAGCCTCAGCTAAGATGTACACGGGGAAGTAGACAGACTTGGTTCAAGAGAGAAGAGCGAGAGGCTCAGGTAATGGTGAAACCGAGGTGGTCGTGGGAGCAAGTGCTCCAGCCCAGGCGGTCGTGGGAGCGGGTGCTCCAGCCCAGGCGGGCGTGCAAGGAAGGACGAGTTCAGTCCAGGTGCGAGACGCGGCAAGCGTTGGTTTATACATGGCTCAGGATGGAGCAAGTGTAGGCGGTAGGGCGGTTTCGGCCCAGGAAGGAATGGCGCCCAGGAGTGCAGGTAAAAGAGGAAGACTTGGAAGTTCAAATGCGAGATAAGATTAATGTGATAAAAATAAAGAAACAAGATTAAGGGGGTGACTGTAGGAATTAATCTTGTTTAGTCCGTTTCTGATTTTGTGCTTGCCGTTTCCGAGTTGTACTCGATGAATTAGAGTTGGTGTCTATGTCGGTCATTAGCAGCTTTTAGTTAGGCATATAGAGTCGGACGTGAGTCCGTATATGAGTATGTGAGTTGAGCCTTTATAAGGGGCATAGGAGCAGCTATGTAACGTGTCAAGAGAAGCAAGGAAGCAGGCATTGTAACGTGAGGATGAGTTGAGTTGAGAAGCGTTGGAGAAATAGAAAAAAAAAGAAAAAAGAGGAGCGCTTGGTGCTCCCGACTAAGATCGGTTTTTTGTGCTTTGCTGTTGTTGTTTTGTCTCGGTGAGTTTGATTTCACGTGAAATCAAGAGTACAGGGGTGCTGCTACTTGCAACGTGAAGCGAAACGAGACGCTACTTGTCTGATGGAAGATAGTGCAAAGATAAAGGAAAATTCCAACAGTGAGCAAGGGCGCTCCGGAGTCAAGAGCAGGTGGCCGGGCGCAGGCGGAGCAGGCGAGAGCTGCAGGTGGGCGCGCGAGGAATGGCAGGGGTGGCGTCACGGTGCAGGCGGTGCTAACGGAGGCGGCCGAGAGGGAGCGGGCGTGCTGAGCGCACGGGTGGCAGAGGCGGCGTCACTTGGAGCAGGCGGTAGGGCGCTCGGTGATGGGAGCACGGCGCGGGCTTGCAGATAAGAAGGGGGGAAAGTGTCAATGGGGAGCTCATGGCTTGTGTGGTGGTGGCAGGCTGTGGCGTCACGGTGCTTGACCGGGTCAGCCAGGGGAGAAGCAAGGCAGGGGGAAGAAGAAGCTAGGACAGGGAGCTGGGCCAGCTAAGCCGTCGGGAGGAAAGGGGCCAAGGTGCTGATGAAGGCGCGGAGCTGATGATGTGGGCGCAAGCATGGTCCGGGCGACGAGGACAGCGTGACGCCATGGTGCGGGCGCAGCCGATAAGACAGGGCGAGGGCGGGCTCCGAAGTCTTCGGTGGTAGCGGGCAGGTGGAGTGTTCGCGCGGCGCAGAGGAGCTCGTGGGCGTCGCAGAGAGCACGCGGGAGAGAGAAGAGGAGGCACAGGCGTAGCAGGCTGTGGCGTGCGTAGTGAGGAAGAGAGGGGCGCGGCTGGGGCTGCGCTTGAGGAAGATGGAGATCCGAGGGGGCCGGGCGAGGAAGAAAAGGCCAGAGGGGGCAGGCCGGGCCATTAAGTCTGCTGGGCCGAGCGGGCCGAGAAAGAAAAGAACCAGGGGGCCCAAGGTGCTGGGCTGGTTGGGCCGAAGAAAAACCGTGGAGCATTGGCTCACATGATTGGAGTGAATTTATGAGATTTAGATGTACATTCTTGCGTACAAGCTTGATTCAACATCTACATATAGGACTTAAAATTTGTCACTCAAGTATCATTTACTTGATATACAAGATTTGTTTTGTTTTTTGTCTGTATATTATTGTTGTATGGTTTGCATGACCCATGTGTATAGGCCCTAGTACAGATAAAATTCACTTCAAGCCCGTTTTTTGCACCCTTAATCACGTCCTTCATGTTAGATATTAGTTTGTATAGGGTGCTTGTTGTATATTTACCTACACTGTAACTTGTATATTAGGCCCTTTTGGCCTATTGGGATCACTCGGCCTGATATTTCTTACCCAGTTTACATCCTGAGTTAGTTCGTCTCTACTCCTACTCAGCTCCACTACAAGCACCTTTTGCGTGTTCTACGGTATCTTCATGGGACCATCACTCGTCGGCTTTTCTTTCCTCGCTCCAGTTCTCTGCAGCTTCACGCGTACTCTAATGCGACCTGAGCTAGCGATCATTATGATCGTCGGTCTGTTTCTGCCTATTGTGTTTTCCTCGGTTCCTCTTTGATTGTTTGGAAGACCAAGAAGTAGACTGTCGTTTCTCGTTCGAGTGCTGAGGCCGAGTTGAGAGCCATGACGTCGTTGACAACTGAGATCACCTGGCTTCAGTGGCTACTCGAGGATTTCGGTGTTTCAGTTTCTGCACCGACTCATCTCTTATCTGATAGTACTGGTGCGATCAGTATTGCTCGAGATCCCATGAAGCATGAGCTCACCAAGCACATTGGAGTAGATGCTTCGTACATTAGATCGCAGGTGCAAGACCAAGTTATTGCTCTCAGTATGTGCCTTCAGAGCTTCAGTCAACAGATGTCTTCACCAAGGCACAGACTAAAGTTTAGCATAGTTTCTACCTCTTCAAACTTAGTGTTGTTGATCCACCATGAGTTTGAGGGGGGTGTTAGATGTTAGTTTGCATAGGGTGCTTGTTGCATATTTACCTACACTGTAACTTGCATATTAGGTCATTTTGGCCGATTGGAATAGATCAAGCCTCATTCCAACACTTCATGTCAATAGCTACTCAATCTGCTATTTAGTATAGATTATTATCGGAACTCCTGTTCTGAGATATAATATACTACTAGCCGAGTACCCGTGCGTTGCAACGGATCTCAAATAAACATATATATGTTCTAAACTTGAAAAACCAATATGTATAAGATAATTATCCTTCATCTGAAAGTTGCATACAAAATTCACATCCGATCAACAAACCACAAAGAGTTTTATCATAAACCAAAGGTGAATATGATCTAACTGTCCACAGAAAATCCTTATAGTAACTTATGCATGTATACACATATCTATCCATAAAAGATCCCACTAACTTATGAGGTGAGAAGGTAGATGACAGACTTACCATTACCACAAGTCCTTTTATAATAGTAAAGATATATGACGGTGCATTGCAGTAGTGTGTAATTATTAAATGAGCCTCACTGTATTTCACCTAAACTAATCTCACAGGACTATGCAAACTGCGGTGGGGGTCTTTGGTGGTGAAAACTATACTGATGGAGTAGGTGCACCACCATTAATGGTGGAAAATGCTGGACATAGTGGACGTCTGGCAATTTCGAGTTTGAACTGCCCACCATTCCTTGCAGTTGAGGCCTGCAGGGAGCGCTTGGTATTTACTTCTCCTGAAAAACACATTAAAAATCATTTGGTTACGAAGTTCTTATTGTACATATCTTGCTAAATAATGATATCATCATTTAGTGCTTCATTTACCTTGGTTTGTGTTAACTAAAATAGACTATTTTGGCAGTTGATAGGATAACTTATTCAGCATACTACTCCCTCCGTTCAGAAATATATAATATTTTAGAAAGCGTGCAATCAAACTTCATTAACTTTGAATTTGTATTGGTCTTGTGAAAATGATATCATTATATTAGTCATGAAAAATATTTTCATAATATAATAATTTTATATTATTTTATGAACATGTTTAGAAAAAAATAATGATCAAAGTTGCATGTTGAAGACTGTGTCAATGTCCAGCACATTATATATTCTGGAACAAAGGGAGTATATTCTAACTTCTAAGTAGAATATCCTTGTTTGAGAAATTGGATGCTTTGGTTTGTCTCTGTGGTTCTCATATCAGTAACGTCTTAATGAATTCTTTTAATAAACATTCCTAATATTTCAATTTAATTTTATTTTAAAATGCAGTGTGTTCATCCCTGTGACAAGAGGAGGAGCATAACAGAATATCGGACTCTCTTTCCTGCCATTGACTTTTCCTTGGCAAGTACCTAGTGTTGCTAATTCATGAGTCGATTCATGGAACCTCTCCGTTGATAACAGCGTTGCAATTGTGTGTGATGACATATATGAGCTGGCTTTCATTACAGATAGAGAATGATGAAGATGTTCTTTGGGAACCTCATGGCAGAGAATCAAATGTGTCTGTTGCAGCTAGGGGCATGAAGTTCATTGACTGGTAATTTTCTTTTCTAAGATCGATTAGTTCCTTTCAATTAATGTCTTGAAACTGGTGGTGCCTAATAATTTGGCAATGTGACCATGAAACACAAGGACCTAAAACTGTCCATATATCTTACTTTATTTACATCATGTTGGACCCGGATTCCGATAATCCAAATCCTCTGTGAAATCACTGTGCTATTCCCTGGATCAGTAGCTACCACTTCACAGTATACATTGCTGAATCATTCATACAAGGTGTGAACTGAAACAAACATATTACAACCAACAGAGTAACATAGACCACGTCGGGTCGAGTTTTACAAAAGGGGCCGAGCAGGCCAAATTGATTACATTACATAAAAGCAGCGTAAACTACAGCGGAAGCAAAAGGGGTAGAGTTCATCTCTTCACAGGCAAGCGACTGGGGCAATCCTGTGTACGACTGATATTAACCAAGGACCTGGATAATATCGGTTGTACACAAGTGCCAACGAGTCCACTAGACTGGGATGAGACCTAGACTACATAACTAGACTACTCTTCATCATGTCCGTCGCCTTCCGGGTCTTCATAGTATGCGTAGTCTCATTCGTCTTCATTATTTGAAGGGTTTGGGGAGAGAAGCGAGAATGAGCACAACTACCGTGCTCGCGAGCCAACACACAATGCAATTATATACATGCAAGGCTTAACAAGGATGGCTCGAGTTCTTTTATTTGCTAAAGCAACATTTTCAATTAACATATTTACAAAGTCCTATCACTTAGCATTTTAACAAAATTGCATTTTTTATTAAAGAGAGTAATTGTGCAATAATCATAGCAGCAGAGGTTACCTCCACCTTTATGCTTATTTTGATTGGGGCTAACCCCACATATTAACATCACTGGGTCTGAAAACCCAAGGAAAACCAAATTCAGGGCTAGGTGAGCCCGCCACATTTTTCATACCACCCACAAGGATTTTTGAAATAGAACTAACTCAAGTTAAGTTCCCATGTCCTTCTTTGACCGTAGGCGCGGCTGTTTAAATAGTTTAGACTCTGCAGAGGTTGCACACTTTACCCACAAGAGATAGTCATACTCGTTACCCTACACAATTCCTTAATCATGTAGTTGAGTGACCGTCACAGTAACCTTTCAAATTACCTCGCCCCTTCCATCATCCCACCGTATGGGCCGCGCTTGTGGTGGGTCCCATGCGTTTGCGCGGGTTGTCACCCCTACGACTAGTTGTAGTAGGCGCTTCACCCTTCCTTGGTGACCCATTCAAGCTGGACCGCGTTCACACTTGCACAGTTCTTTTAGTGAGATGACTTTCAGGGTTTAATAAATTTACTAGGCCAAGTTGCACTTTGCAGACTTGTGGTTGTACTTGTTTTACACAGAGGTCATGACAAGATTAAATCCTTAGGGTTATCTGGCGGTTTAATTCAAGACATCAACTCTTTCGCTACATTAGTACCCATCCACATTATACCATTCACAACCAACATTCTTTGGGCTACATTAGCACCCATTCAACACATCATCCGCCCAGATAGGAACAACAACTAGGGTTTTTGAGGAGCAAAATACATCAACTCAACCACCTCAGTCATTTCCCACAATGACTGCCCAAAACCATTTTCATGTTTAAAGGGATGATGATTGGGGTATTTTAATACCCCGGTACTTAAGCAAGACTAGCATGTCGCTTAAGTACAACCTATAGCTAGTATTTACCATATAGTTACTAGGGTGACAAGGATTAAGGGATTCAATTTGTCAAGGATGGTATAATAATTAATAAATCTTCAAATGGGTATTTAACTACCTTAAGCTTTAACATACATTTGATTAAAGAATTAAAACATGCAATTTTGATAATTTAAATAAATATAATTTGCATAAAATGTAGGCTCAATATGATCAAAGTATTGACTCGCCTTGGTTAAAGGTAAGGGGATCTTGATACTCTTGGTCTTGATCAACTTGAGGGTCTCCGGCGTCTTCAAATCCTAATCGGGCAAATTACCGGAAAAAGACACAACGGCAAAGAGAGCAAATAAATACACAAATGAACTTCAAATTGAACAAGACCTATGCCATTGGCAAGATCTTGATTTAACAAAATTTTAGAAATTTATTTCATAATTTGTGGAGTTATAACGGAGGAGAAATGAATTTGCGGAGATTTAATTGAATTAAAAGGGAGAGAGAAAGAAGGAGCAATGCACAGCACAGTGTGGGCTGGGTCTGTGCGCGTTGGGGTGCTAGTCCACGGCATAGTGCGTAGCGGGGCCCACTGGCAGTCAAATGAAGGGGAAACCCAATGGCCACTGTTTTGAGCGGGCCCACCGGTCAGCCAAATGAGGGAGGGTTAAGACAACAGTTAAAGCATTAATGAGTTAGTTAAGCAATCATTAGTTACAGTAATGATCCTCTTAATTACGTGCACTGTGCACAGTACGAAGGTACCAGCATAGGGAGGCTCTCGGGCGCGCACGGGCGAAGCTAGGCGCCGGTGGAGGAGGCTTGGAGCTGTTGGCGAGGTGGTGGCGCGGTGTCCCGAGGCGGCGCTGCGTCGAGGGCGGCCGCACGCGAGGAAACAGGCGAGGAGCGGGAGGCGCTGCGAGGACGTGCGGCGACTCGGGCATCCACGCTGACGCGGGCGCGGGCAACACGACAAGGCGAAGCTCCAGGGCGGCGAGAACTGGCGGCGATGTGTCACATGGGCGCTACCGAAGAGACAGACGAGGAAGGGGCACTGAGGTCCTCGATCATTTGGGAGTAGGCGGAGTGGGTGCGGCACAGGGGCATGGGCGCTGGTGGGAAACCGGTGGTGGGAGAAGGGCAGGCAGCTCGGCGCAGGCGGCGGCATCGCCCACGGGAGGAAGGGAGTGGCGCTGCAGCCTTTGACTGAGTGCTCGAGGGCAGCGAGCAGAGCAGGAGCGGCGGCTTTGCGCACGGGAGAGAGAGAGAGAGAGAGAGAGAGAGAGAGAGAGAGAGAGAGAGAGAAGTGCAGCAGCAGCTGGACCGGGGAAGAGGAAGGGAAGAAGATGACCCGGGGAGGAGCAAAAGGGGAAGGAGGCCGGGATGGCTTGGGCTGGGCTAGAGGGAGAAAGTGGGCCGGGTTGGCTTGGGCCGAAAGCAATGGACTTGGCCCGAGAAGGATTGGGGCTGAGCCCAAAAGAAAGAGGGGGAAACTCCAAACCGCGAATTTGAATTTCAAATGCTACGGAAATTACATTTGAAACACAAACTAAAAGGAAAGAAAGTTTTCGCAATTACTTGATAATTTGAATTACGGTGAAGAACAAAAACCAGAACGGTAATTACTATTCACCGTCCGAAAACGGACGTTGCACATCAACATTTGTTTGACATTTTAGTGAAAATCTAGAGAGAAAACTTGAACTGATCATGAAGGATTGTGCACAAAATGGAAGTTTCTGCATTGGATATATCCTCTACTTTCCCTACACCTCATATGATTGCTTTGAATGCTTGTTTCTCATATACCAGTGAATTATGACAGAGTGGAGTGACTTACTTGATATTAGAAAGGTCCTAGATGCAGGAGCACCAGAACCTTTTAGGTGCGGCATATGTTGAAAAGGAAAAACCTTACGATTGAATGACCCATTGAGTCGACCAGTAACTTTATTTTTCTAGCTGGATTCAATTGAACTATTCCTCTAATATACTTGCAGGTTATGGACAAGAGAAGAGAAGGAGATAGCTATTGTCAGCCATAGTTATTTCTTATATCACACCTTGAACATGTACAGCAAGGAGTGTCATCCAACCATAAGACAGGAAGTGGGCAAGCAGTAAGTGTCTTGACATTGGCAATCTTTTTGCCTTGGTAGTTGTCAACTAATCAGCCCAGCAATATCCTGCAAACTTATGCAGATATATTGTTGCCATGACATTACTATATTCGCAACATATGACCAAATAGTATAACCAAATTGGAGTACTTTTTTTTAAAAAAAAGAAAGTTTCTTATGCTTTATCTCATGATAATATGACCAAATAGGATTACTGTTTTGAGTTTTTGTTTATTTGTTTTACACTTTCACTATGTTGATTCTTGCGCTAAATGCTAAAATGTTCAAACCATAGTTGATTTCATCGGAAGATCGTGTTGCTAACTTTCACTTGGTTGTTTACAGCTTTGCCAAGCTGTGAGCTCCGGTCGATCGTGTTGGTAGACGAAGGTCGATTTACTTCCTGTGTGAATGGCATGCTTTGCTTCTCTTGGGTGATTGTTTTGCAATGATGTCTTATTATTGCTGTGTGACGTTGATGATCTTTTCAACGCTGCAGTATGCTTCGATCGGATTCCCCTAGCCGCAACTACCCTGGAAAGATACCTGCCGGACTTGATCTGCCCAGCGATGTCGCCGATAAGAAGCACCCTGAGGAAGCTCACAAGAATTGAGACTGTTGAGCGCTGGTGTCTTGATTCTTTTATCAATCCATTTTGACACTGTTAAATTTGGATACGGCATGTTTAGTTGAAAGTCAAAGGTTTACCACACTTTGCCACAAGTGTTTTAGACAAGTTTAACTCAGGTAGGCTAGTGTTTGGTTCCTAGCCACAAGTTAGACATACCAAACTTTTAGTGTTTAGTTCCTAGCCATTAGACATGTCAAACTTTTTTTGAAGTCTTGCGTGTCATAGACACAAAAAGTTGTGGCAATATTTCTTTAGCCATGCTAAGTTGTGGCTCTAACTATTTCGGTCATAACTTTGAAAATTATGCAAAAATGTTTGACAAACTTAGAAGTCTGTGTGACTTCTTTTTTTCCCCTCTTTCTATCTCTCTCGGTATGTTGAGAAGATGGATATATCCAGTGGCGAACCAGGAATTCAAAAGACCCGGGACGAACTTGTACTTAAAAAAAATACCGAAGCACAATGTGGTTCAATAGTTTTAGTCCCAACAAGAAGTCTTCGAAAAGAAATATTTAAGGGGTTCGATCTTAAAACATTTGCCACTAAATCATCCTCTCTCCTTACCACATTGTAAAACAGTGGAACTACCGTGTGTGTGTATGTGTGTGTTGACACGAAAAGTGCAGTCCATCCGCTGAATAATACACAATCTGTTTGTAACACCAGAATTTCACATGAATTGTTTCTCTTAAACTTTTATTGAATTTCTCCCTTACAAACACAAGGTTTCTGAAGGCACGCATATGTGTGAAGTAGCATAGCAGCTAATAAAAGCTTTTAACAACTAAGCTCTTACATTAGTAGCTAAATATCAGAACTTTCTAGCAGTTTTGCCAACTAAATCTTCATTCCTAGTTGTTCAGTCATCAAAATTGCCTTTACTCTTCAACTTGAAATAAACTTTGTCACAATTACAGATCGTATTGGCAACTGGCAAGGATCCCTTAAATATAAAAGCTCAAAAGTGGTTTATTTGTCCCCGTTATAAAAAGATGGATAGCTTTTCACAAATTTGAGTGTGTGCAGCACCAGTAAAGTTTCTTTGTACTCTTTACAGTTCAGGAGTACATTATAATGCCACACAGTGCAAGAGCACATACTTGAGTTGTAATTTGTGATTACTGGACAATATTGAGCTGAGCACTACAAATGTGGACGTGGATCTATCCGGAGGCTGATTACTTCATCCCACATTTCTCAAAACTCAAAAAACAATTGACACATTGGTGATTGCACTGACTGAATCAGGGCTGAATATCACAAGATCATTTACCCAAAAAATACCGAAGCAGGAAGCACAATGACTATAAATAGAATACCGCCGAGTCGCCGACCGCCGCAACTCCGTCTTATTTACAGCCCGCCGAAGTCGCCGACCACCGCAGACACTGCCGAGTCGCCGACCGCTGCAGACCGCGTGCCGCAAAGACTCCGCTGAAGTCGCCGACCGCAGCAAATTGCAAGACGCCGCAATGACACAATGAAGTCGCCGACCACCAGAAGACACCGCCGAGTCGCCGACCGCTTATGCCCAGCAGCATACAGCAGACCGCACGAAGTCGCCGACTGTCAGAGCCAGCCCAAGGCCGCCTTGACTACCGGCCACGATTCGAATTCGATTTAGGGATTTTGGAGCCTAGAGCGATGGGCGTGGAGTCGGAATCTTTGTGGGGTTGTGGGCATTTGGCTAATTAGCTTGCCTTGAGGCTCGCTTTACCGCTCGCACTGCCACACCCACACACAAGCAGCACAGCAGCAACTCACTCATCGATTAGGGGCACCAGTCATGGCAATGGCGGCTTGGTTGGGGCTCGAGAGGCTGCTGGCGGGGGTCTTCCTCCGGGAGACTCGGGCGGCCGCCTGGCTTGCTGAGAGTTCCGCCACTAGATATATCAATGCATAAAGAGGAGGGCATATTTAGTTGAAAGCCAAAGGTTGCCACAAGTGTTTTAGACAAGTTTAATGAAGTTAGACTAGTGCTTGATTCCTAGCCACAAGTTAGACATATCAAACTTTTTTTGAGCTGGGTTCCGTGTTATAGACACAAAAAGTTTTTTTTGTGGCAAGATTCATTTAGCCATGCTAAGTTGTGGCTCTAATTTTTTCGATCATAAATTTGAAAAATTATGCACAAATATTTGACAAACTTACATGTATCTATGCTCTAGCCCTGTATCAGTGCATCCATAATACTCGATTTTGAAGAAGGCAATGCAGCGCGGAAAAGAGAACAAGGGAATGAAAAGTTCGAACCGCTCGCAGTCACAGACTGCCGTTGTTTAGGCAGACCAAGCAGAGTTGTTGAGCTAGACAAGAAAACTACAATTATTACGTTTTTTTAATAATACTATTTTAAAAGATAATTACAAAAAAAAATAGTCGATTTTTTTAATAAAAGTAGGTTCCTGACACTATTTGGATGGCGACAGGCTCCTTGTAGAATCAAGGATAACCGACTAAGGGGGGTAAATAGGAGGTTTTAAAAAAAATTCAACCAATTAACAATTTTAGCATTGATTGTCTTAACAAAGCTTCCTAGCACAAATATTATGAAAGACTACTAAGCTTTTTAAGACAATTATGAACTAGTGTTTATACTAGATACAATTTTAGTTAAGCAATTCTACACAAGAAAAGGACTAGAAATGTAAATACAGAATTAGTAAAGACAAGAGATAAACCACAATGAAGACACTAATGTTTTCCTGTGGTATCGAAGACTTGCCGGTCTTCACTAGTCCACGTTGAATAAACTTGAATGAATCAAGTCGGCTCCGCAAATTAAGCCTTAACTCGATCACTAGAGTTGCTCTTTCTCCTCTCCGGAGGTGGTGAGCACAATACCACTTCACAATCCGTTGCCGGGACTCTTCACAATCTCCTTTGAAGTGCTTACCATGCAAACTTCTTCTTTAAGCCGTCTAGGTGCCAGCAAGCACAAAAAGTAACAAATCGTCGTGCTCGCTTGAAGACTATCAAGTGCCAAGAGTGATCAACTAATGATGCAATGCACTTAATAGCTCTCAACTACCTCAAAATGGGATTTCAATGCAAATGAGTAGAAGAGAGAGCACCAAAGACTCAAGTGTATTCAATATGGCCAAAAGGTCCTTGGCTTGGTGCTGGTGGGGGAGTATTTATAGCCCCCAACTATAAAACTAGCCGTTTGGAACAAATCCCTGAATTTTTCAGCATTTGCGGTAATACCGCCGTTCAAACCCGGTATTACCGTAGTCGAAAAACAACGGTCGACTGTTGTTCATTAAATGAGCTTGTTATAGCCGTTACGAAAAAGTTGTGGTACTACCGCATTGCGGTAATACCGCTCGGCTATATCGGTATTATCGATTTCTAGAGGATCAAAAAACTCAAGAAAAACACCCTCTCTGGAAAAATTGTACCACCATCTAACACTTGGTATTACCGACTTGCGGTAATACAGTAGAATAATTGTGGTCATACCGATTTCAAGTTTCAAGAAAACTCCCAGAAACATATCCACTGGAAAATACATACCGCCAACTAGATTTCGGTATTATCAACTTGCAGTAATACTGCTCATCACATGCGGTCATACCGTCTTTGGGATTTCAAGAAAAACTTCCTCGCTGGAAAATTCATACCGCCATGTAAACTTTGGTATTACCGATCTGCGGTAATACCACTAAATACTTGCGGTCATACCGAAATTGTTGAACAAATTTCCAAAGGGAAAACAAATGCAATGCATGACTTTTAGTTGATCAAGATGGCACATAAATAGATCCTCAAGCTACTAGCCATGATCCCTCTTTATAGTACGACATCTAGCCTACAAATCCGGTCTTTTCTCTAAACTTCAAGACCGGTAAAATACTATAAAACGATCCTTAGATTACATTATACCTTTGCTTGAGCCAAGTCAATCTTTATCACTTTTGCATTGCCAAATCCATGTCGTCATTCGATCTTTGGGACTTAACTTTTAAACATCTCAACACACAAGTTAGTCACTTAATACATTGTTGACATTAATTACCAAAACCATTATTGGGGCCTAGATGCTTTCACTCCTATCGTCATTCCAATTGGCGACAGAGACCCTATCGCCAAAGGGAATAGCTGGGGAGGACCCTGTCGCTAGTTCAATTAGCGACATGACCCTGTCGCCAGCCAGTTCAATTGGCGACAGGACCCAGTCGCGAGTTGAAGTGGCGACAGTTCTGTCGTTTTTTTATGTGTGGCGGAATTTTTTAAATTTTGTTTTAAAATTTGGTAATATGTTGAAGTGTTCGCGTAATTCGGAATGCAAAATAGGAGAAGACAATGTAATGTGAAGTAGAGAATGGACAAAATATTTGGGTTTATGGTTGCCATGCGCAATATTGTCCCAATATTTGGGGAAAATGTATGTAATTTGTTGCATAATATATGTGGACCATTTGGCATGAAAGATGAAATTTTAATGCACAAGTTCACTGTCATTTGGACCTTTATTTTTAGTGCCTACTTCCAAAACACGTCTTTTGGACCTTTATTTTTATGTCATTCCCCGCCTTGCTACACCGAGAATTGAATGCCAAAAGAGAACGAGATTTGAAGTTGGCTTTACAACGCAGTTGCGAATTGAAATAGACTTTACAATAAAACTGCGAATTACACGGTGCACAAGGTTTGGTTACGTGCATAAGGAACAACCATATGCACGATGCAACAAACCTAAATACACCTACGATACATATGCGTCTTTTGGAATGGAAATAAAGTCGATTGGAACAAATATCATTAGTTTTGGCGACCTATCGCTCCCTTTCCCTTGTCTCCTTGCTACCCACGGCGGCGGCGCCGGCCAGTATCAAAGTCATCCATGTCCACCGAGATGGGCCGGACGGTTGAATGATGTTAGGATAACACAACGTCAGGCCAAATTAATAATTATGATGCATACTGAACATAACTTACCTCTTCGATCCGGAGTACGCCCGGGCGACGGGGAGTGGTAGTATGGCTCATGGTCTCATTTGCAGGATCCTTCCCCTTGTCCACTTGCTGCCCGCGGCGGCGGTGGCCAGTCTCCAAGTCATCCATGTCCTGCGAGACGGGCTGGACAGTTGAATGATGTTAGGATAACGCAACGTCGGGCCAAATCAATAATTCTGATGCATACTGAACATAACTTACCTCTTGGATCCGGAGTGCGCTCAGGCGACGGGGAGCAGTAGTACGGCCCACGGTCTGGCCCACAGTCTCACTTGCAGCAGCCTTCCCCTTGTCTGCCGCCCGCTTGGCCTTGTCGTACTCATCTGCTTTCTTGGACTCATCTGATGCCTTTTCAGTTGGGTCGGATCAGGTACGTAAGGTGTCCAGCGCTAGAAGGTCTCGGCTCGTCATGGAAAGTTCAATATGTACTTCTGCTGGATGAACACCCTATCATACATCTCCGGACCGTCGATCCATTGAAAGAAGTTGCATTGCATCTCTGGGTGCCATTATGTGCATGTGTAATCAGGGATTTGTTTATGATGTGAAAAATCTTTATGTGTGCAAGATACGCTTACGAGGTGGTGGCCACACGTGTAGTACGCCCGAGCGGACGTCGTCGGGTGTGTGGACTGGATGATCTTTGCCAGTTCTTCGCACACACATTGCGAGCGTGGGAACTTCGGTGGTACCAGCGCATCCTTCATAGACTTATCTAGGTAGGGTTCAGCCCTATCAGCTAGCCACTTGCGCTTCTGCAGTATCCTCTTGTACATGCTCACCGAGTCCTCCATTTCCTTCCTCTTAGTTGTGTGAACCAAGCTCTGGTGCAGTATTGGGTTTGGTGGTGTAGTGTTATCCCGTAGCTATATTCTCCCCCACTGCTCTTCTCCCTCCTTTTATATAGGGATTTTTTGGCATGAAAAAGGGGGGTGGCAGTGTGTTGTCATCCCGGTTTACAAAAGTGGTAGCGTGTGGCGTGACAGGGTACGGTCTTTTAGGCCTTAAAAGGTGTCGTGGCGGAGTATGGTCTTGTCGTTCTGAAAAGTTAGCATCATAGTGTGTTGTGATATCGATTCGTAAAAGGGGTAGTGTATGGCGTGACAGGGGGCAGTCTTTTCGGTCTGAAAAGGTGGCGTGATAGGGTGCAGTCTTTTAGGTCTAAAAAGGTTTCGTGGCGGAATGTGGTCTAGTGATTTTGAAAAGTTAGCGTTGCAGCATCGTAGTTTGTTGTCATATCGGTTTGAAAAGGTGGCGTGGCGGAGTAAAGGCTAGAAACAGGGTGGTGTGGGGGTGTCTCGACGCTAAGTCCCTCACATGATCGCAATGTGCACGCAAAAAAGAGATATCGAAACACTAAACAAGCATAAGTAGTACAGAAATCAATATTTACATGGCATGACTGATATTTACAAGAGCCAATATCTACTCGTGGCCCCTCTTGGGGTGTACCCCAAATGTCGCCCCTGGCCTCGGGTGCTGGTGCGAATACGTCAAAGGCTCACGCGGCCGAGGTACCCGATCGGCGTGAGTAGCCAGGGAGGTGTCGCGAGGGGGCCCTACGTCGGCTGGCTCGGTCCAGGCATGCTGTGTAGCTGTGAAGCCCCCACAGAGACCTGGCTACCAAGCTGGGTGAACTCATAGCCCCCGGAGTGTGACTCCTCATGCGACACCACTAGCTCGTCCCAAAGCGGCGCAAGACCTGTGAAACATTACGCTATGCATATAACCTTGTCGAAAAGCCTGAAATAATACGCTATGCATGCAAGCAAGATAGTCATACCTTGCCGCACGGCGCGAGAGGATGACTCCACGTATATCTGCCCCGTGTACGGGTGGAACTCAGGAACTATCATAGAAAATTGTCATTAGTAACTACTGGAGTTCGAAATAAAGAACCGGACGTGAGTATTTCATGCTGACCTGCAAACTGTGTCGGGGTACTCCTAGCACGGTGCCACGAGGACCCTTCGCCACGTTCGGGTGAGGAGTCCTAGGGCGTGATGCACCGTGGCTCACCCCCCATCAACGCACAGGTGGGTCCACCTGGTCCCTTGGCGTATGATATGTCGTGATCTTGATCCCCTGTCTCGACTTCTCAAGCAACTGTGCCATGGCCGCTCTAATGTCCCACGCTGTCATGCTGAAGCGCTCCCCGAGTGTCAACTGATGCATGGAGGCCGCCACTCGTGCACCTCTCGGTGCAAATCGACCTATACACATAATTAACAAATTAGAAGCTGATATCTTGCAAAGGAAATAAGAAGTATTGACCGTTCAATACGTACCACGCGATGGAATGCAGAGTCGAGCTAGGTGGGGTATGTGTCAGATGTCACAGCCTCATGTAGGTACGTGACACAAATGGTAAGACATAAGTAAAACATGAACTTACCCATAGACGTTCGGTGGCACCCGCTCCCCCCAGGGGATGGGACCTCCTGTCGCAGATTGAACTAGCGTATGACTAGCTGCACCTGGTACTCCTCCACGAAGACGTCGTGCACCATGGTCCTTCGCATGAATAGTACTCATGGTCTCGCATGCACAGGCTCAACAAGCCTCGGGGCGCGTGCACGTACACCCTTTCGGGAGTGTATGGTGTCCAGATGACACAGCCATCTGTCAACTGATCGAATATCACAACGTAGTCTGGGTAGGACACGTGCGTAGTGATCAGCGTGTAAGTGACCTGTGGAATAGAACAACCCAAACTTAGCACATGGGATTGAAATACATTATGAAAAATAATAAATGTTCAGGAAACTTACCCGTCGGCGACACCACACCGTACCCATGGTCGGCCGATCCACGTCGTCATCCTCGGCGTACATGTTGACTGTGTACGCTCGCAAGTCCAGCTGTGGTCGTCCGATCTAGAAATGCTCGAAGGGCCACAACTGAAGGAGCAACGGGCATCCTCCAAGGATGGAACTCTCTCATGTATGGTGGGACACGTCGCACAGGGCGCGGTAAGTTGTGCACAGCACCGCTGGGCCCCAGGCTTAGGGCTGGATCTCCTCCACCTGCCAGTCCGCCAGCTCTTGTGCATACCGGATCATGTTCTTGTCGATGCTGTCGTCGTGGGACTCCAGGAACATCACCCACCCGAACAGCCACATCAAGTAGGCCTCGAAGTGCCTCCTCACCGTGTGGTCGGGTGCGTCCTCCACCATACCCTTGGGTTGCAAGAAGTCAAATACACATCAGCAAGGTGCACAAATCAATTGATGCAAGAGGACAAGAGTTTCGAAGACTTATGTAGAAATGGCAGATCCACTTCAGCATCGGCCCGTGGGTACTGCTGAACTCCCTGTAGCCGCTATCCGGCGGCAGCACCCCCTGGAACCTCGCTAGGAACTCCGTACGCCATGTAGCCGAGATGCCGTCCGCCGCCATGGGAAAGCCAGCGCAGGGCAACCCAGTTAGGAATCTCACATCCTGCAGTGTCGATGCCATCTCCCTGCACGGAATGTGAAACGTGTGCGTCTCCAGCCTCCATCGATCAACCAGCACCGTCAGGAGACACCGGTCATATGGAAAACATCTGGACTTATGCCTACCACCTGCGCGGTTCTGGTCGTCCTCCCACGTCGTCTCAACCATCCTCGCCAGTGGAAGGAGGCCTGCTGCCTCAAACTACGTCGAAAAAATTGAAGGACAAACGTTAGTCCACACAAAGTAGTCATGATGCAAATGAGTACACGAAGGTCGCAAGTGCACGTACCTCAGAACTGCACGTATACTGCAACATAAATAATAGCTGCACAATTAACTAAACTATACACAACTCAAATGATGTACTACATAAAAAAGCTATTTTTTTCTAATCTATTGAATTCTATGTCGCTATTTTTATTTGCTAACCGACAAGGTTGCGAAATAATGTACGAAGTAGCAAAAACTTGTACTGGTCCTCCGCTACGAACTGGCAGGGCTTCGCTACGTCTTTTCTCTCCCTCTCCTCTCTCTTCTCCCTTCCTTCTTTTTTTCTGGAATTAAAATGACATTTTCCACCGATTTTAGGGGTTTAAATAGGTAGATCATGTTGTCAGTTGAATTGACGACAGGAAAACGCGGTTTGATATATATATGATTAATATATTATGTATATAAAAGAGATCATGACAAATACAATAGATGTTGTGATTGTTCACCACCTTTTTTTGCCACATTACCTTTTTTTAAAAAGAAATCTTGATCACGAAAGAAACTCATATTTCACATTCTGGATCTCGCACGCCAAGGATTCCTGCAAGCAGAGCTACACACCTCTTTTAACAAATGCACTGTCGTGACTGAGTTGGAGTTCAATACCAAAGCAGATTGCTCCACACCCGCTCATACTTTTGATCTTGGCAATTTCACTACCTATGTTTTCCATCTGATGCGAATGGAGTACCCACCTGTGCTTTAAGTTTAGCAATTTGCCACCTATGCTTTCCAAATCAAGAGCAAATCAATATCTGTTATTACCGTGAAAATTCTTCGTTTTCATGAAACATTGGAAATATAGTGTAAGATATGTGCCGGTATGAGCATTCCTACTTTTTTTTAATGCATCATTTTGTACTAGTCAAAATTTTAATTCCGTTCAACAAAATTTAATCAAGAAAACAACTCTTTTTTTTACCAATAAAACAACTGATTTATTGTCATTCACTTAATAATATAGTTAGTGAATAGTGTTAAATTTAAAAGTACGGTTGGCAAGTTGCCAAAATTAAAAGTACAGGTGGTATTTGAACCCACTCAAAAGTATAGGTGGTGAATTGGCAGAATTTAAAGTACCGGTGGGGATTTGCAATTTTAGAAATGTACAGGTTGCAACGATGCAATTTGCTCTTAATACTATTGTTCTCTGCCTAAGGCTTCAATGGATAATTTATTTATCTTTGGCAGAAATGGAGGCCAATGCTGGCACTGCTATGTATCCTCTGCACCGCTGCAAAACCATATACCTGGTACTACACTTCCACAATACTGGATGATAAACTCGTAATAAAGATAAAAAGAATGTTGAATATGATGTGTGCAGGTGAGGCATGCCCAGGGTATTCACATGTCACCTGCGTTGTTTGATGCACGCCTTACCCCTTTGGGCTGGAACCAAGTAAGGTTTCTTGTTTCTTTTTCGGAAATTGTTCCCCGTGCATTTCAATCACTGTTCTTAGGGCTATCAGTTCTAACAAAGGTGCACATTGTGGTCAGCTAAAGTTCTGCTTTTGTAAAAAATTTAAGTTCATCTACACCTCAGAACTTAGATCCAAAATGCCTCTGTTTTGTTACAATGAGCAATATAAATGTACTAAAAGATACAGGTGAAGCACAAATGCTCGCTAAGCACGGCTGAAATTCCCTTCTCTTTTCCATTGTTTTTGTATTTATTGTTGTCCAATCATGACATGACAAAATTACCTCAGGATTGGATGGTAGCCTACATTCTACTCTCATTTGGTGTGCTCATGCTGTCAAGCACGTCCATGATAAAATAGAATCAACCATTAAGATGGTTCAAATGGAAAATGCAAATGTAGCATCATGCCATGATGCTTTATTGACAAAAAAAATCGTTTTTTTGTAATAAAGTGTTGGATACTTGATTCACTCACCTCCCGTAGTAAACAAATCCTCGCTTATGATATTCAATCATGTATTTTCGTTATTACAACTACTTTTGGATTTTTACATTTTCAATCAAATGTAATTGCAGCAGTTAGCAGTGTTATTGCCATGTTCAATGTTTGTGTCTATGTAAAAATTGTCCATAATTGCCTTCACTGATTGTTCTTTGAACCCTCCATGGCTGAATTCTGGAGGGATTGCCTCTTATCTACCATGAATAATATTATGGTACTAATGGAAGGTGCAAAGTTCTTAATCTCCACAGCTATTTTAGATGCAAAACTTATGTTATTGTAAGTAATTCATAAGGTTCCTATCGTTAGCGTCAACTTCTGATAAAATATATCGGTCCTAACCCTAGTTGCATCAAAACATAATAACATCATCTTTTTTTGGATGACATTGAGCTGCCTTAGTGAATAACTTGTAAAATGACATCTCATTATTCCTTTATGGTTTTGAGCCTTTTTTTTCATGTTCAATTCGAAGTCTGTTGTCGGGACCCGAACATGCAAATTTGGACCCTCTGTGTATTCTTAACTAGTCTCATAATCAGTAGCTAGCTCACACGGTGACAACATCGATGAAAACCATATCCATACAACGAAATAGCTAAGAAATAAGCAAATTATTATTAAATAGAAGCAGCGGACCTTATGGTCAAAATTTACATATTTTGCCACATAGGGGTTAAAAGACAAACAGAACTATTGCAGCGGAAATAAGATAACTTGTGGTGGCCATCCGACATGCCTACAGGCAATGAGTGAGGAGCACATTCTAGTTCGCATAGTCTTCAAATTACTCCACCTTGTAGAACTCTAGATTCCTGGATTCTTCCTCAACAACTGATCAACAATGGCATAAAGCTGTGAGTAAATAAAGTACTCAACAAGGGAATAGTATGCAATTAATATTCATGCAAAACTTGAACAAGAAATAGCTGTATGGTTATTTTGCAGAAAGCAATGTTGACAGTAAATATAGTAAATAGGTTGAAAAGCATAATTGGAAAGATTATATAAATAAAGTAAACAAATGCTTTGAAACAACCAGTGAACTACCCGTTCACTTCCCATCCATTCCACCATCCAAATATTTTATGAAAACTCTATACCTCGCATGAAATCTCCAGGCATTGTCCATAACCAGGGACACGGCTGTTCGAATAGTTTTAACACTCTGCAGAGGTTGTACAGCTTGACCCACAAGAGATAATCAACTTATAATGTCGACCATGACACGATTCCGTAGGAGTGCGACTAAGTGATTATCACAAGGCTTTTATAAAGTTCTGTCTTAACCCAGTTCTGCCTGCTAAGGTTTCACCACCGAAGGGTTACATCCACCACAGTCGAGGCTCCCCTCTTGTGCCATGTGAATCTACCCGTAAACCCCAGAACCCACACCTGGGGGTGTGAAGGGGTAGAGGAGGTGCCTGAGCTTCCTTTATACAGACGGCAGGGGGTGGAGCGGTGCAGGCATGAGCGTGATTCACGGCGGCGTTCTCGGCCCGGTCATTGATGGCGGTGACGAAAATAACAGTCTTGATGGCACGTGATGATGGGGTGTTGAATGTGCGCAGAGATGGCAGACGTGATGGCGAGCGTTGATGACGGGCATGATGTGGGCGGCAGGAGCGACGCACGGTGCGACACAGGTGCTGCACGGCGTGGGTGCGGCGCAAGTGGGAGCACCGACGGTGGGGCACACTAGCGTGGTTAGGGACGAGGGGCGGGGCTGGCGCGGCATGGCCGGGAGCCGAGCGGCGCACAGTGCGTCGGCCTAGGCGGCGGCTCAGGATAAAGCAAGGAGCAGAGAAGCAAGGAAAACAGGCTGGGTGGAAGAAAGAAAGAAAGAAATAGAAAGGAAGGAAGGAAAAATAAGAAAAAGGGAAAAAGAAGTGGGTTGGAGAAAAATAATTTGGCTCGACCCGAAGATATTTCGCGAAAAAATTCAAATTATGAAATTTGAATTTGGATTTGGAAACGATAATTGAATTGAGAATTGGAATTTGGATTTGAATTACATAGTAGGATTAAATAATTGCAGAAACTCCAAAAGAAATCCAACACTTTTGAAATAATTAATTTAGATTAAATTTTACAACAAGAATTTTTTTTTGGGAAAACAAAATAAATAAATAAATCAAACTGAACTCCAAGAAATAACAAAGAACTTGGAAAACCAAAAAATCCAGAAAATCAAATAAACCAGTTTTGAATTTAATTGAAGTTTGGCGGGGGTTTTACAACAAGGAAGGAAAAGAGGAGGAAATTCATGGGGTTTTCGTGATTCTTCGTGTTCTTCAAGGGTAATGTGTTGGGTCATGGGGTAGGCTACGATAGCTACAAACAAAAATTCTACCACGCGAACCAGGATGCCAAGCAAGTAGATGATCACAGATCGTTACCAACAGACGCGCAGAGCAGCGGAAGAAGGGTTGGAGCAGCCTGGTCCAACGAAGAGCGCGTCGATGTAGTGGTCGTAGTCGATTGTCTCCTCCAACAACGTCTGCGGTTCCTTGTGAAGATCGCGGATCGTCCTCAAGCGCAAAAATCGTAGTAGCGCCTCTACGGTATCCACACGTCCAGGGAAGGAACAACCGAACGCCGGTGTGCCAGCACTAAGTCGCACGGTGGAGCTCTCAAGAAGATGGCGGCTAGGGTTTTGGTGGTGTTTCACGCTCCTGTCCCAATAGCCTCATGCACCTCCTTATATAGCGCTTGTGACGGATCCTATCCGAACACGTTTACGAATCGTAGTCGTACTGGTTTG
The DNA here is from genome assembly GCA_036346405.1 of Phyllostachys edulis. Taxonomy (NCBI): domain Eukaryota; kingdom Viridiplantae; phylum Streptophyta; class Magnoliopsida; order Poales; family Poaceae; genus Phyllostachys; species Phyllostachys edulis. Next base: position 36,522,589 of record CM070552.1, read on the forward strand.
TTCCAACCCGTTAAGTGTGTGACCCTGTAGGTTCATGTGTAGTTCGGTTGTGACTCGGAAACCGTTTCCGATCACGAGTCGTAGCGGCTCCTAGCAGAACATATCGATTCCCAAATACACACGAATTATATCGGACGAACCTTAATGCAATATGATCTACGACTAGGTCCTCATCACTTACGACTAGGTCCTATCTTTATACGACCAGTTCGTATTTGGTCACGACCAGCTCGTAATTGCTTACGACCAGGTTACGACCACTCTGTGACTACGTTCGACCGATCTCGACCAGCTTGTATCTCAGATACGACTAGTCTCAGAATCGTCGAACTAAGCGACCTACTGTGTATACTCCCTTTGCCTCACGATGTTTGGTCGAACTCCGGTGAGATGTTGTGTCATCCATGGACTGCTCAATACTTTCTCGATCGAGTGTCGATAACTTTACGTGGTCGAACACTTGACTACTAGTGGCATGGCCATGCACTTTCTTTATCCGATCACAACGAGGGCCCGAGACATCTCTCTGTTATGTTAGGAGGGCAAATCCCATATCCGACCAAATCACATTCCTCTCCATGTTTGAGCATACCCGAAAGCTACCTTTATAACTACCCGATTCACGGTGTAGCGTTTGGCAACCCCTAAGAGTGCTCTTACACATGTAGGAAACCATCTTGATCTCAGTGTCTAAGGATTATACATCATCATTGCTTGAGACCAACTAATGACACATAGATTCATAACAATCTCAATAGTGCCTCAAGGTGGGTCTTATCCAACATCATGTTCTCTAACATGTGTCCATATTATTGGTTTGATATCTCCATATCTATGACTCGTGAAACATAGCCATCAACCAATACATATGCTAGTCTATTCATATGTGTCCTCATATGTTTACGACCAGGGATCGTATAAGAATAATTATCGCAGGAATATAGAGTTTCACAACCAAGTCACATACTTGATAATAAATATTAACAATATTATTCTAGGAACAAGATAACACATTATCCAATGTCATGAACATAATGAAATATAATCATCTCTATGATTGCCTCTAGGGCATATTTCCAACATAATGCCTATTAATACCTAGGATTTGACATGGCTTAGTCATTGCTAAGGTTGTAGATCGTTTTGCTTAGGGCAAGATTGTTTTTTAGCATACCCTAGTTCGTTGATGTTAGATGCGAAACCTTGTGGGGGCGATTCAAGGTATTTAGGCTCAAATTCAGAGGTCATTCCAATTAGAGAAATGTGATATAATCTTGTTAGATTTCCAGGAAGGTTTGGATCAATAGAATCGGGGTAGTGAGTGAAAGGTTACGGCCTCAGGAAGGTTGCTGTCCAAAATTTGGACATAGCTGGCAAACGTTGTGAAGATGGGTCAGTTTCTTATAGTAAATAGCATAATTAAAATTTGGTGATAACTTGAATAAGTTAGGAAATGTTGTGTGGTTTCTAGAACTGGTATCATTCATTCTTTTTCAAGTTTTAGAATTAAAGATACGAAATTGTGAAACGGACTATCGCGACAGATTATGGGACGGTCTTCGGGAAAGGAAATGGGGAAGAAAACTATAGAATCAGAGGTTCATCATAACCAGGAAGTTGTACTCTTTTTTTGTGAGGGTTCCAAAAAGTCTTGGTTGGTTGAATTTGGAGTTTGGATGAATAAGTTAGAGAGTTTTTACTACTGAGATAGCGGGTAGTGCGTCCGGTGGTTTTGGGTTAATTGGGTCGATTTGGTGTAGACGTACGATGACAATAAGTGTAAAGTGTGGGTTCTGTGATGTTGTGATTTTGAGATTTGTCTTGCATTGTTTGTCCAGGGAGTGTGGCCTCTAGTGCATTGCTGCCGCCTCGCTATCCAGCTCTAAGGGGATAAAGAGGCAAGTGCATGGTAGACAGTGATCGATGGTGGATCGTGCATTGCTGCCGCCTCACTATCCAGCTCTAAGGGGATAAAGAGGCAAGTGCATGGTAGACAGTGATCTATGATGAATCGTTGTATTCTTTATCACTCATTAACGTTATATTGTTTTTACTTTCATCTTATTTTAATTGCAAACAATATGAGTGGTCATGATATTAATTGTACTGATGAATTTAAGAATGTTCGATGACTGTATTATTGATGAACTTATGTTAAATTGAGCGTTCATAAGCATTGCATGTAGAGAAGGTGATCATGGTGATCACATATCTACCTTGTTGGTAGAGACTCCACGGGAGTGGAGGAGGTCCCCGATCCTTTTGGAGGATGGGCTTGAGAGTGAACATTGTCGCGAGTGTTCACTTATGCTATATCGGTATACGCGAAAGAAGTTGCGTGTGAACATGTAGTGTAGGGATACCTTGCATTTAATGAAAATAAAATATGATGATTGAGTATGAGAATAAAGAAAAGAAAACAGTTGATGTTGATGATGATATTGTTTACAGTTAATTAATCATTGTTCACTATTTATTATTGTGCTTGCTGAGTCGTGGACTCACTCTTACTCTATTGTTTATTTTTAGGTGACTGTTGACGACGTTGCACATAGAAAGGGCTAGCGCACTTGGAACCACGTCATACATTCAAATACTTGAAACATTGGCCATGCGACACTTTGTTAGCATAATTATTTATAATTTGCACTTGATATTATTGCTTAGCCTTAGTTGATATGTTGGAGTTGATTATTGATTCAATAGACTTAATTCGATTGGTTTTATTTTGATCTTGGTTTATTACCATGCCATGCTTCCTAGGAAGTAATTATCTATGATTGCTATATCATTATGCTTGTGTTAATGTGACTCGTGGACGGGTTTTATCATTGATATGTTTGCTGTAATTTACTGATAATTGATGTTAAAATTGATAGTTAGTGTAGTTTAGTGGCATTCCGGGCTCCGTGTTGAACCGGGGTGTTACATATACATCTAGACATGACATTGTATTTAACACCTGTATAATGTATTTGTCGTTAAGAGTTATACATATTTCAATAAAACCAAAGAATTATAGGTTATAACAAACGGGACAATTAATTATGATAAGAAAACAATACTGCAATGCTTTTTTTTGCATGATTTTGAGCACTCTAGAAAGAAAATTTGGAGCTCTGTTAGATTATCATTCAACCCTCTTGTTGTGGGTAGCGTATCAGATGCACATGGACACATCTATGCACATATGGACATAGCCAATCCTATCCATCGATCACGAAACGAGCAACGCAAGCGAGCGAGTGCGACCGAGCGAGGTGATTTTGCGTTCTCGCCCCCGCGCGAGACCTTCTTTCTTCTTTCTTCAGCTGGCGAGCTCCCCTCATTCCCCAATCCCCACTCCGCTCACTCGTGCTTTCGCCGCCGCACTGGAGCGCGTCACCTGCGCTCCATCGTCCTTCTTTCTGGCCCGCCCCCCCTGACGTCCCCATCCTCGTCGCCGACTCTTCCGACCAGGCCTTCCTTAACGCGGTCGCAGCGCAGGTCGTGTGTCGTGCTGTCCTGCGCGGGGCCCTTCCGCCTCCACGTTAGGTAGGTGGCGGCGGCCTACGCCGCTGCGGGGGCCCACTGCCTCGACATCTCCAGCGAGCCCGAGTTCATGGAGCGTACCAGGGCTGCCCAAGCCCGATGTGATTAACATATTGACTTCTTGCGGTTTCTGAATTGGCTTACATGTTTTTATCCAGTTCTAGCTCAATTCTGTGGTAGCGATTGATGAGGGGATTAAGAGTACTCCATTATAACGACTTTTACATTCAATTAGAAGGATGATTTAATCTCTACTTCAACATGTCAACTTTCATGGTACATGCACATAATGTAAACTGTAATATTGATGGTTACTGGCTTTATTGGGCCATATCCCTAATCCATGTCTCTGTACCTGTTAGGCTATTATGAAATTTCCTTTTGCTGTTAGAGTTGTCCTAAACTGCTTATTCTCATATTTGCTTTATAGAGCCTCCAAGGTGGCTAAGCAGGATACTGCAGTCCTGATGGTTGCACTTTGCTTCATTAGGACTGCATTTTGCTTCTTCAAGTTTGTTTGGATGAAGTGCTGCTAAATGTGTTCTTAATGTTACAGGCAAAAATAAGGCTACTTTCACTACCAGAAACCACTTAGTTCCCGAGTGCTTATATGTTTCCCGAGTGTCTGGACGAAAACACTCGGGAAGATCCCGAGTGTTTCATAGGACACTCAGGATGAGACATGAACACTCGGTAGAATTAACTTTCCCGTGTGTTTCCCATAACACTCGGGAGATCAAAATATAATCCCAAGTGCACCGAATCGGAAACACTCGGGACCTTTTTTTCCGTCGCGCCCATTTTATTTCCCGTCGCACGCCCATTTATTTCTCGTCGCGCCCATTTATTTCGCTCCTAAACCCTACATCCCCACTCGATATCCCCAACCCCAATTCCGCAGCCGCCTCCCGTCCTCCTCCTCCTTCTCCCTCCTGCTCGGCTGCTCCCCCACCCCGCACCCCCGCACCCGGCGCTTCCCTCCTTCCACGCTTGCGCCGCCCTCCTCCTCCGTCCCTGCTACGGCGCCTCCTCCTCCTCCTCCCTCCCCCCGAGCGCCGCCCGCCTCCTCCCTCCTCTAGCACCACCGTCCTCCTCCTTCCTCCTCCCCGGATCCCTCCTCCGCCCGTCTCCCTCCTCCCCGGATCTGGAGCCTCCACCCGCACGTGACGCCGCCCTCCTCTGACCCCGACCGAATCTGGTGCCTTCGCCGCCTGGTGGGCTCTCCACGATCACGCCAATGCCGCCGCCAAGGCCGCTGCCGCGCACGCCTCCTCTCGCTCTTTGGCAAGTGATTCTCTCCCCGGCTCGGCCCCTCTCATGGTGCCGCCTCCATCAGCTACTCCCACCACCGGCTCGGCCCCTCTCATGGCGCTGCCTCCACCAGCTGCTCCCGCCACCGGCTCGGCCCCTCTCATGGCGCCACCTCCACCAGCTACTCCTGCCACCGGCTGCGAATAGCTAACTAGGGTTTGGGTTTTGCGCAGGGGGCGGCGGCGGCGGCGGTGGAGGCTATGGGGGGCAGGGGTACTCGGAGGAGCGGAGCAGCACGCGGTGGGTGGCAGACCACTATAGCGCGCGGTCGAACCAGACGCTCGAGGAGCGCGAGAACAGCCCCATCCTCCTCCTCAAGAAGCTCAACAACTAGGTACACCACTCAATTTGCCGCCCATCCATCCATACCCTAACATCCTTGATAAAATGAGACGTCTGCGGTGTTTGGTATAACCATCCTAATCTTTGAATCTCACTGTAGGCGATAAAGAGTGTTCTCATCCATTGTATGCGCGCCAAGGATTATGTTCTTGATCTTGCTTGTGGCAAGGTAAGCGTGTATTGTGAGTACTAATTAGGAAGAGCGGTGATTCTTGCAAAGACAAGAGTAGTATTATCCTATAATTGATCTGTTTCAGTAACACGAGGATGTGATTTAATAAAGTGGGATAAGACCAAGGCTGGCTATTATGTAGGGGTTGATATCGCCGAAGGCTCGGTTAGTTTTCCATCACACGAGACATCTACACTATATGCATACAAGTTAATGACATAACAGAATATGTGGTTAGTGAGTTTGATCGATATGCTTGGATCAGCTAAAGACATGAAAAAGCAGTGTTTGATAAGATGTTTGTGAGAATTATTATGCAGGATGAATCTGACCGTCTCAATTCATCTAACAGTACTTTGCAGGCCACTTTTAACTCATCTCTTTGCTGCATGTTGAAACGCACACAAAAAAAACTGATTGTACATGAATCATCTTAACTTTGTATATGAAGAGTGGAGACATGGATTGATTTTGTCTTCTGTAATTTATATATTACATATTTCGATTTTATTTCCTGGATAATCAAGATGGCCCCTTCTTACGAATATTATCTTCTTTTTTATTGTTTGTTCTGTAATTTATATATTACATATTTCTATTTTATTTCCTGGATAATCAAGATGGTCCCTTCTTACGAATATTACCTTATTTTTTATTGTTTGTTAGATTTGGGGGACAATAATAATGAGAAAGAAGTACAGTGGAAAAGATTACTTCTTTGCCGTCGTTGTGACTCTGGGTTGCTCATTGTTCATTCTATACCCGGTAATTCACCTGTCCAACTCACTCCCCTGTATTGTTGAGCATCACATGATCACATTCTGGATGAATGCCCATGGCTAGAAAATTGGAGAACATACATAAAACTCAATTACTACCAATACTGCATGCATTACAAATTATAACAGGTATAGGACACATGCTGGGATTGAAATGATAGCAGGGTGGTGATGGCGCTTTTAACATATGACCAGTATATTTGATGATGGCACTTGTAGATTATATAGCATGCTGAGCTGTTAACATTTCTTCTGAAGTGATTGTTTCCTTGTGGTCTTCATGGATGCAGGCATCAATTGATGTCAGTCCATTCAATAAAGGCAGAGAAAGCACTGTTTGGGGTGTTTCACTAATGCTTGGTTATCTTGGGTACAACTTCTGCCTGTCTGCTACTTTTTTCCACGCTAAAGAAAATAAGCAATAATGTTGGCATGATAGAGCTATACTTCATTCCTTACATAGATTCCAAATACATGTATTGCTATGAAGCATGGAAATCTGGTCTATTGGGAGGGTCGATGTCTAAATTCAAAAGTTTTCTACTGTATGATTCAATCTCTAGTAAAATACTAAAACATCAAACAGGGCAGTCCCTACTAGTGAGTTATACTACTGTATGGTTGTTATGGTATTAGTACAAGCGCACTATTGGTTTATAAAATTCAATGCAAATCAATATTTGTTACTTATTTAATATGAACCATGTTCTTTTTTTTTTCTCTCTAATATCAGCGTAGATTGAAGAATGCCATACTAAAAAAAATGTCCAGAACTTTTAAAGAAACAGTTTCTTTTAATTGGAATTATCTATTAAAACCTTTGCATAATTGTCGCTTTTTTCATCCTATGCAGGTATCATCAAGCTTACTTGGACCACTTGAACAATGAATGAAGGTTAGCGCCTTATAGCAGATATGTCCAGTGTTGGATGTGATGGTTCAACTTAATGCTCTCTTTTACCCATGGATTCTAGTTTATAACACCCTATGTACTAAACTAAGAGCTCCTGTTTTATGCTCTTTTGAACTGAAGAGATGAATGATTTGAATGTCTTGGATGCTACATGAACATAATATCTCAGTTTGAATTGACACACAGATTCCATGTACAAAATGTGGGTTGACATTGTAGATTTATACAGGTGTCTGGTTTTATTAATTACATTGTTGTGTAGTATGTGACTTATATTGCATCAGGGTGTTCACTGTATATTGCATGGAAATAATGATTTGAGAATCAACTGCCTATTGAACTATAGATCACATTTTATTTAATGTCATGCATGCTACTATCATTAAATGAAGTTTGTTGTCTACATTCTAGTTATTAAGAGTTCTTTATATATAGACCCATCTTGTATCATGATATGATGGAACAGGGGAGGTTGGAACCGATAGAGACTCGTGTTAAGAACAACAAGCATGGTTTTGGTTCCAAAGAACCAAAGATGCCAAAGCCAAAGGTCGAGGATGACGTTGAAAAAGATCCTAAAAAGCCCAAGGTGAGCAAAAGATGAGATTCTTAGTATGCGTTCATGATTATCTCATACAACATTAAATTGCTTGCTGTAGCATTCTTGTAATTTTAATTCTGAATATTGTACTATTGTAGTTCAGAAGTATGGTCAGTTTTGTAAAATCACCAGATATTGAATACAGATTATTTATGTAATGTAGTTAAGAAAGGTACCTTTGTTTATAGTTAGATAAAAAAATACTTCCTTACATTGAATGCTCATCAATTATTCTTTCTGCAGAATATTAGCCTGATTTAGTAGATTTAATTCTGAATATTGTACTGTTGTGCACTCTCAAAAAGAGGTGGTATATTTGTAATGGATGTATATGGTGGCACATCATCTAAACGCAAGCTTCGTCTCCAGAGGAGATTCCCCCGCTCCACTGTGAGTCTGAGTTACGGCATTGAATACTGAATAGTAGTTACAATGCATTGAGGCTTATCTTGTAAAGTAGTTAGAAACTTGGGAGACACAGAATGTCATAAGATTAGTATATTTTAGGATGAGGTTACATTCTTTCTGACAAAATGTTGCAGTATTTGTAGGAAAAATTTACAACATTTAATAAATCTAGCATTATAAAAAATAATAGAAACATGTGGTAGTAGTATTATGTGACACAACAAATGTTCAAGTGTATCATTTCACTATCTAAGCAATACAATTTTCTATTGACATACCAAACCATTTTTTGTAGCTACATATTTTATTTGACCTATTGTTATATCGTCATGTGGTTTGATGAAATTTAGCTTGGATATGCGGTAGTACATAAGCATTATAATATCTCCATTACATTTTGTGACTCAACATCCTTCACACTTGTATGTCAATGTTTCAGTATTGCCTTCTGTTCCTGTGTGTATTTTGCATATATTGTCACGATTCCTTCATCTAAAGATCATTTACTATTTTTTACAAAGCCTAAACATTATGTTGCTATGTTGTAAGCTAAACAATTTTTTTTCATCTTTTGTATGTACATATGAGGTGAGTAGATCAATGTCAGCAGAAGGGAAACACTATAAGCATATGTGTCTTTTGTTTTGGCATGAAATATTGCCCGGATATAGAGGTTAATGTTGCATTTGTAAATTATTTTATCTAATGCAGCATTTTTAAGTCAGGTTCCTTTTGTTCTCTGATTGTAACTATTTTTGGATTGATTTTATAGGACTTGAAACACACAAGGGAATAACAAATGACATATAGGATGACCAATAAGCTTCGGTGAGGCATTCTCCGTATGTATCTGAATTTTGCATCCACTTAAGGTGAACGGACTTCATGTTTTACTTTTCTTTTTTGCAATTTATATTTCTCTACATTCAAGCATCAAAGCTGAACTGAAAGCACATGTATGTTCTATAATAGCATATTTACCATTAAAAATGTTCAATTCAGTGGAAATTGTGGTCCTGCACCTTAAAGCCTGTTTAAAGTTTAAACACTTGGTACATTCTGTGCTACATTCTACACATACAAAGGTTTCCACATGTCTTGTTTAGAAGAATTGAAAAGATATCAGGCAAAGTGTTGAGATAACTTATGTGATTAAACATGGTATAGAGCTAAAAATGTATCAAGTTATATTGGATGCAATTGCACCGCCATGACTTCTTATTTTGCATGTACTTGCTTTTTGTAGAATATGCACGAAATCTTCGTCTTGCTAGGAATAGATGCAAGAGAAATGGAATCTCTGAGCTCTATGGCAGTGTGTTGCCCCTAAAGACAAACAAGATAACATTCAGTTTTGATGTAATGAACATTGTCGATATATAGAAATATTGCCCGTAGGTCCTTCAATATGCCTAGATATATTAGGTGTTGTTCATTTAGGTTGGAAGTGTGGTTTATACATAGAGCACTGAATTTTGATTACTGTCATTATTTGATTTTGTTATGACTGTCGCCTCCGGATTTACAAGGATACATCCAAAATTTGAGAATGTGTATCAAAACCTTTTTCTGTTCGAAATACATGGATTCTGTTGAAAATGGAATTTAATTACCTGGTAGCTATCCTTGTTCATTTATTGGCTTATTGCAGAGGATATTGTGAGCTTGGGAATTATGTCAATGTTGTTCAATCTATATATGTAATGATTTGTGGTATTTATCTTGCTGTGGAATTATGGTTTATTTGATTGCAAAATCGGTGCAAAACTAAATTGGATCATATATACCCTATGGAAAAGTATATTGTTTCCCGAGTGTTCAGGACGAAAACACTCGGGAAATATGGCCACGTGGCCATCCTTTCTTGACGCTATCATTCAAATTTCCCCGAGTGTTCAGGACTAAAACACTCGGGAACAATATACTTTTCCCGAGTGTCATTGGTCGATATACACTCGGGAAAGCATTCCGTTACGGTGGGAAAACCCGTCGTGTGAGCTAGTTTCCCGAGTGTTTTAGGTTTTCCGAGTGTAACCCAAAACACTCGGGAAATATCATTTTCCCGAGTGTAATATCTGGAACACTCGGGAAACCAATTTGATTCCCGACTAAACTATCCCGAGTGATTTTTCCCGACGGCCGGCCTTCGGGAACTAATTTCCCGAGTGTTTTCGGGACTTCCCTAGTGTTTCGGGCACTCGGGAAAGTGCTGGATTCTGGTAGTGTAATTTGTCCATGTATGCAATTAGAGCCATGCAAATTCTGTGTGAGCTACAACATTTTTTTACTTCTAGATGTGAGATGTAATTTATGTTTGCTTTTCTAGAATGGCCAAAATTCACCTTTCAGTTTCTATTTCCGTTTCTGCAGTACCAAATGGTGTACTAAATGTGTTTGTGAATCAACAATACGCATTTTGTTCATTAGCTCTTTTTAGAGAAATGTTGAGCAAGAAACTAGTATAGCTGAAGCATTAGCTCTACATTGCAGAGAATGGTAAGATTGGTGGCGAAGATATTACCATTGCAACCTTAAAAGAGATTTTGTGAAAGCAGTCGATGCTGTATCCACACAAGAAGACGATGCATAAAAATGCAACAAGGCATCCTTTTGTTTCGACAGATAATTCATGGTGAATAGGCTCACCACAAATTAGTAAACATGCTTGACTATACTAGTTTTGCACTCTAGACTAAGATCAAGGTCAAAACCAACTATCAGAAGTAGGAAAGATATTGCTTAGCAGTGATTTCAATCACCAAAAGAGGGGGTGGGCATCTATCACCGAGACACCACAAAAAAAGTTAAAACTTGTCAAAGGCTTCCAACAGTACCAGAAAGAAAACACCTCGCCTGATGACCAGAAGTGAATTTGGTACTCACTCTAATTTCCATAAATTTCATGGCCATAGGCATTCATTAACAGCAAAAAACCGCACTTCAATCTAATGCGAACACATGGTCTTCATCATGAAAGAAACATATCATAACATTATTTTAGCAATCGATTCATGGTTACATGATATTGCATTATTGCTGCAATCAACTTATTTTGAAACAAGCACAAGTCAACGTTTTTGTGACATTCAGGATCCTGACTCTTTTGGAGTTTTTGCAACAATGGAGATAGCATGAAGGACCGAGTTCAACTCATCGGCTTGAGACAATGTAAATTTCTCACAATTTATAGAATCACAATTTCACTCGGGAATACAACCACACAGTCAATTCACACACAATCTTACTTCCCTAATCAAATCAAAGATTCGGGCACGAAGGCGAAGTGGGCTCCTTCGACTTCGCGGATTCGAGCGCAGGCGACGCGGCGGGCCAGATCCGAGGGACAGCGCGATGGCGGCGCCGAATGGAGGACGGCCCGCCCCGTCGGGTAGGTGGGGTTCGTGGACCGTGGTCGACGGCGCTTGAACTCCGAGGTGATGGCTTCGAGCGCAGGCGACGTGGCGGACCAGATCCGAGGGAGAGTGCGATGGCGGCACCAAATGGAGGACGGCCCGCCCCGTCGGGTAGGTGGGGTTCGTGGTCGACGGCGCTTGAGCTCCGAGGTCGCGGCTTCGAGCGCAGGCGACACGACGGGCCAGATCCGGGGGAGAGAGCGAGGGTGGTGCCGAATGGAGGATGGTCTATGGCGCTCGGGCTCTGGGTCGCGGCTTCGAGCATAGGAGATGCAGCGCCAGATGGAGGAGGAGGCGAGGCGATGGGTATGGTGAAGACTTAGAAACAGTATTCAGCCGGATGGATGTGCACGGTAGAAGGCGACATTGGCTTGCTCGCCTGTGTCCAGTAACATAGACTTAGGAGGCATCGGGAAGACTATCAGGATGGGTCTCAAATGGCACAATTAGCAAGTTTAATTATAAGGTAATTATTTAGCATTTTGCAGGTTTCACTGATGGCTCTGAAACTTCATGGCAGCTCCTTCTTCAAACTCTGAAGTAGTGAAGTGAGAGAAACGGGACACCCATGCATCGCAGATTTCTTCCATCTCAGCCACTTAGTAAGTTGCCAAAAAGCAAAAACTCTTTAAATGTCCAAAAATCCCATTTGGCACACTTTGGATTAGCCCGGCCGGGTGCGAACTTTTTTTATTAAATAATCTTTTTTTTAACTTTTATTTTAAAGTTAATCTCCGGCTCACTTTATTTTTAAAAATAACCCCTTTGGTCACGCCATCACCCATGGCGTGACCAAACAACACCGCATGCTAGGGCAAACTCTTATCACGCCATAGGATAAGTCCGCAAAAAAACCTCTTTGGTCACGCCACTACCCATGACGTGACAAGAGTTTGTCCAGAAACGGGCTGACGTGACAGTGTTGTTTGGTCACGCTATGGGTGGTGGCGTGACCAAAGGGGTTATTTTTAAAAATAAAGTGCGCCGGAGGTTACTTTTAAAATAAAAGTTAAAAAAAAATTATTTAATAAAAAAAATTCGCCGGGTGCAGTGTGCTGTGTTTAAGAACCAAAACTGGAATGAAGTCCGCTTTATCTTATCAGTTTTTTTCTCTCCAATTGTTCGACAATCAAGTTAGATTTGTGCAAACTACAGCTGAACTAAGCTATCAACACTTTCAGCGGAAATTATTCAGCAGAGGCAGAGCTATAACATTAAGGAACATCAAACTTCACGAATTCAAGCACGATTATAAGCTGCCACATGTGCAACAGGCGTTCACTGAACCTGCTTGAGCTACCACTCGGAATTACGGAGCCATTTTCTGGGCTGGGCCTTCACCGGCCTGCTTCCTTTTGGGACACCGGAGCTACAGGCCCGACCCCAGCCTATTAGGATGGTCGGACCGGGCGTCAGTTTCCAACCAGACCTAGCTCTAAACGCGGGCTCAGGCTAGGCCACTGGGCCGAGATTTCTCAGGTCTAGTATAGACACAATGGAAAATTTTGAAGCACGAAAATTATGGCCGAAATGGATGCAGCACTATGCAGAAATTAATTGCCGCTCTATCGTAGACGAGATCAGCACTATACAGTAGCACATTTTTTCTCTTTTCACTTTTGCATTAATTCTTGGCTAGGCCCGCCTGTGTGTATATATGAAAGGTGCACTGGAGCTATCAAATAATGAAATAGCAGGTGAATGTGCAGGAGTAGTATTCTTTGTGCAAGATGAGGCTATCAACTATATAGCAGGTGAATGATTAGGCCTGACGATGCTTAATTTCTTTGTGGAGCCTACATCATAGGCTTGGGAGGTACTAGGAATATATCTATGTCAAATAGTGGTGTGGTTGCTAATTCAATCTGGCTATCATGCAGTAGAGCCTTGTCGCAAGTACAAGTGTACAACAGAGCTCTGTTGTTCCTTGTATCAACGCTAGGTCGAAAAGCAAGTATGGTGTTACAGCAAGCCGTATGCAACGTCTCGTGTCAGCATCATCTCACGCTGCTTCAATTGCCAACGTACATGTATGCAAGAACACAACTTGAAGAGACCAAGATCAACTCCGTTTGTTCAACCACATCCTTATAGCATAAGACACTCCAAACAAAACATGCTTATGTATTTGTTCAAAACTTCATATTACTGAATATTATTAAATAAGTTGATTTCTCGTTGAAGTATAAATGAATTGTATGTCTTTTCTCGACAGGTTAAGCTTTTGGGTAAACTAGTTGATGCATAAAACTCAATATGGTATCAGAGCCAAGATGTTTTGAGTTCAAGATCCGGTTGATACAATTAAAGAGAAAATAATTGTAGTCCACTTTTATTCCACGTCTTATGCCTGATAGAGCCTACACATGAGGGTGGCATTAAAGTATAAGCGAATTGTACATCTTTCTTCGTCAGCTTAACTTTTTGGACGAACTGGTTGATACATGGAACTCAATACATCCATTTGTCAGAGCATGTACTTGCTGGAACCCGCAACTGTGCACTGTGACATTGTACAACATGAGTTCAAGAGAGATGATTTTTAGTGCACAGTGATCGAGAGTAAAAAAAGGAAGGAAATACCGATGGGATATTAATTATTGCTCCCAAATGGTTTTTATTTCGGGTCTTTTTCCGCTACAAATTAAGTTAGGACGGCTCCCATACTTTTACATGTGTACTATACAATGTTTTATTGATCTTTACTCTTTGTGCAGCAACAGCAGCAGACTAGCCACATGCTCTCTCAAGTTTGAGTTATGAATAGTTGTTGCATGACTGCACGGAGCAATTATACCAGCATGTAGAACCTTAAAAGGCAGCCATGGAGAAGCAATCAAGAGGTGGATGGGGAAGAGTGGGTGTTCCTCTTAGTCCAAGTGAAGTATACTGTTTTTTTTAATGAAAACCGGTAGGAGGACTGCCCGTTATATTAAAAGAGAAGGGGCGGAGCGAAACCGCAAGGGAACAGAGTTTTAAGAAACAGGCCTAATTACAAGGAGTTGAAACGCTCCAAAGATTTAGCTCCCGCAAGGAACCAAACTCTTCCCTCCTCCTTAATCTTGGCTAGGAGAACAAGAGGCGTTGAAGCTCTGTTGTTGAAGATTCTTGCATTCCGTTCCTTCCAAAGCTCCCAAGATATTAAGATCGTGATCGTCGTCCTGGTCTGTCGAGAGGAGCCTGGCCCCTTTGCCACATTTGCCCACCAATCTAGGATGTTCGTGTGGCGGGGCCAGGTGGAAGGTTGGAGGCTTTCAATTCCTGTCCAGTCTACCATAAGCTTCCAAATGCGGGTAGAGAACCGGCACAGGGCAATGAGGTGCAGGATTGATTCCGGGGTGTGTCTGCAGAGGGGACAGAAGTGATGGTTTGGCCACCCCCTAACTGCGAGCTTGTCAGAGGTCCAAAGCTTGTTTTGAATTGCTAACCAAGCAAAGAGTTTCCCCTTTGGAGGGGCTTGGGATCGCTAGATTAAGGCTTTGTAGTTGGTCGCTATGGAACCCAAGAAATGTAAGGCGTAGGCGGATCTAGAAGAGTAGGTTCCATTCTGGCTAAGTTTCCAATAGATCTCATCGGGGGTGCCTTGAGTCAGCTGAATTTGGTTGATTTTGGTCCACAGTCGCACAAATTGATCGAAGTGTAGAGCGGAGAACCCTGCCATGAGATTGATATCCTGCACCCATCGCCCATTCTGTAAAGCCGAGAAAACAGTCTGATTTTTGCGAACTGACGCAGCGAAGATGCAAGGAGCTAAGTCTTTGGGGGCCTCTCCAAAGAGCCACGCCGAAAACCAGAATTTGGCTGTTTTCCCATCCCCGAGGGTTATCCTTGTTGCTGCAGCAAAAAGATTCCGGTCCGCGTCCTGGACAGGGATATCCATACCGACCCAGGGTTTAGAGGGATGCTTCCATTCCTGCCAGAGCCAACGCAGTCTAATAGCCGAGGAGAATTGTAGAAGGCTAATGATGCCTAGCCCGCCGAGCTGGGTTGGGCGACACACTCTATCCCAGTTGATTTTGCACTTGGCGCCCGAGAGATTATCAAAGCCGACCCAAAGGAAGCGCCGCCTAATTTTGTCGATGGAGGAGAGGATTGCTTTGGGGATTTTGAAGACCGTGAGGTAGTAGATTGGGATCGAGGTGAGGACCGATTTGACAAGGGTGGCCCACCCTGCTGGGGAATGGAAGCGCCCCTGCCATCCTGCGAGCCTGCCCGCCACCTTGTCAATAAGAGGTTGGAAGTCCACTCGACGAAGCCTTATGAAGGTGAGCGGAAGACCCAGGTACTTGATCGGGAAGGTTGAGCGGATTGCCCGGCAGTCCAGAAGGACCGAGGTAAGGTCTAAGTGGTCGCAGCTGATTGGAAGCACTGTGCTTTTCTGGAAATTGGTATGAAGGCATGTGGCCTGCCCGAAGTTGAGGATGATCTACGTGGTTATGTAAATCTCACTAGGGTTGGGATTGATGAAGATAGCCGCATCGTCCGCGTAGAAGGAGGTTCTGAGACTGGCTAGACGATCGCGCATGGGGGCGAGGAATCCCAAGTCCGTAGCCACCTGTAGGAGGCTCTGAATGGGATCAATGGCTAGGATGAAGAGGAAAGGAGAAAGAGGATCTCCTTGCCGAAGTCCCCGCCCATGAGTGATCGCAGTGCCAGGGATGCCGTTGAGAAGAACTTTCGAAGAGGCGGACCTTAAGAGGGCAGCCACCCAATTGGTCCATTTGAGGGGAAACCCTCTTTTGTTAAGCATATCCAAAAGGTAGTCCCAGCAAACCGAGTCAAAGGCCTTGGCAATGTCTAGCTTGAAGAAGAGCGAAGGGATTTTGGAGCGGTGAAGTCTTGAGATCAGGTTACGGACGTAGAGGAAGTTGTCATGGATGCTTCTAGTTTTGATGAAGGCGCTCTGAGCTCTCGAGACCAAGCTGTTGAGGTGCGGGGCCAGCCGCCGCGCCAGTGTTTTAGCAATCCACTTGCCGATCCCATGAATAAGGCTGATAGGTCTAAAGTCTTGTACTTTGCGGCAGACCTCCTTTTTGGGATCAAAGACAATATGAGTCAGATTAAGAAGGTGGAAATCTGACGTCTTGAGGAGTGAAAGTCAGGAAAATCGACATGATATCTGCTTTGATAGTAGGCCAAGATTTGTAGAAGGTAGTAGAAACCTTCCGCCCGGGCTTTGTCTCCCGTAGTTGGTCTAGGGCTAAGCGCGCCGATTAGTGAAGGCATCCCGCAGGAGTGCAAAGCTTGCGGTTGGGGGTGTAAGGTCTCCCAATTGAGGTCCGAGTCGCGCGGAGCCGGCCTCGCCAGCATTTCCTGGAAGTGTTCTTGTATGAGATCTTCTTTCTTGGAGTGCGAGATCGCCCAACCCAGACCGTTCTGGAGTCTTGGGATGAAGTTTTTCCTTTTACGGCCGTTAGCTTTGATATGGAAGAATTTTGTGTTTGCGTCGCTCTCTCTGAGATTGGTGATCCGAGAGCACTGGCGTTTCCTAGTTCGTTCGATCACAGCAAGCCCCAACACTCTGTTCTTGAGTTTGGCCCTCAGGGACGACTCTGAGGTTGATAGGAGCCTACACTCTTGGGCCTTGTCGAGCCGGAGAATAAGCTCTAAGGCTATATGAAGAAGGAGCTTAGGCCGAGGGAAGAGGGAAAAGCTCCATGATTTAAGAGCGGAAGCCGTGGACGTTAGCTTGTGGTGCAGCCTGTGCATAGGTTCAGTGTGCCTGCAAGGTGCTGACCAAGCCTTTTGAACCGTCTCAAAAAATCCTGGCATCTTGATCCAGAAGTTTTCGAAACGGAAAGTTTTGGGGCGAGCGGGTCCGGAGAAGTTGGAGAGGAGAAGGGGGCAATGGTCGGAAATCGAAGAAGACAACGCCTGAAGAAAGTGGTTATCGAAGAGGGTGTCCCAGCCTTCATTAGAGAAGATTCTATCCAGCCTGACCAGGGTGGGTCTTCGACGTTCATTGCTCCAAGTGAACTTCATGTTTTGGAGGTGAATTTCTTTTAGCTCGCAATCATTGAGAGTGTTGCGAAAATGCGCCATGCGGCGGGGGTTAAGGTTGGAGTTGTTTTTGTCTTGAGCCCGATAGATGAGGTTGAAATCGCCTAAAACCAGCCAGTTGGTGCCGGCGGGAGGTTTTAAGGAAACAATTTCTTGGAGGAAGGCCGCCTTGTTTCTGCTTTGGGATGGCCCATAGACTATGGTGAGGCGAAAAGACGAGTTGCACTCTTTTAGGATCACCGTCGCCGTCAGGCTGAAGACCGAGTGCAGAATGTCTTCAACCTCAATGAAGATGTTATTCCAAAGGAGGAGAATTCCTCCTCGCGTACCATCCGCCGGGTTATGGGCGAAGTTCCGAAGGTTGTAACCCCCAAGGGAGCATGCGAGGTTTTGGTCCATCGTAGCAAGCTTAGTTTCCTGAAGACACACGAGGTGACAGGTTGTGGAGAGAAGGGTCTCCTGGATGAGCGATTTTCTTGCCTGGTTGTTGAGGCCCCTCACGTTCCAACAAAGAATGTTAATGCTAGGTGTAGCCATGCGAGGGTGGAGCAGCCGTCGGGGGAGGGGCAACCAGGCCGGCTAGGGCAGCCTGGGTGGAGGGAGGGAAAGGAGACGCGGTCTTTATGGTTAGTGGGCCCAAGGGCGCTGCCGGCTGGAGGAAAGGCTTCGTGCTGAGGGTGCCGTGAGGCGTCGGCAATGAGTAGCTCGCGTCAAGGAATCAAGAAGTCTGCTTTGCCATAGACCATCGAATCGACTTAGGCTTGAGGCAATCGGGAGGAGGGGCAGTCTTAAAGGAAATGAAGCTGGCATGCAAGGGGTTTGAGCCTTTAGTGTATGGCGCAATCTTGTTCCTTTCCTCCACTCGCGATTCGCAGCTCTCCGGGAAGGTCTTGTCAAGGGTCCTGATGACTTCCTCCCTGTGAAGCGTGGCGTCGGCGCAGAGGAACCGGCCAACCACGGTGGGTGCCTCGGAGACACGGACGTGTGCGGCGGCGTTATCGCGGACGTCCACGAGAGACTGCACGGCGTTGGCGTGCGTCTTGGCCGGCCCACTGAGGGACTGGAGCATGTGCATCGCGTTCGCCGTTGGCGGCAGCGCCGGCCCCTGCGCTAGTGCCGCGAACACCCTCCTCGAGCGGTGGGTGGCACGCCTCTTCGGCCGTTGGGAGCCTCGATTGTCGCCGCGTTACGCCCGTCGGGCCGTGGAGCGACAGCTAAGAGGAGCGCACCAGCTGAGGCCTAGACTTTGTGGCGCTCCGATTGGGACCTCGGCTTGAACTAGGACGGACCAAGGGGTAGGCCCGAGACGTGGACCTCCAGAGATGGCTGGGGGAAATAGAGGGCGACTGCTGGTCCACCTTCGGTAAAAGAGCAGAGAACAGTGTGGTAGTCAGCAGCTGTTGTCCGTCAGAAAGCATCAGCCGTAGGTGAGCTGGTTGTGAAGAAAAACGCGGTAGCAGTCCAGGCATCACCCTTTTGCAAGGCGATAGCAGTTGACAACCAGGAAGCAGAGAGAAAAACTGCAGCAGTCCAAACATCAACAAATAAGTCCAAACATCAACAAATAAACAGCCTTCAACGGAAGACAAGCAGGGAGCGACAAGGGCTGCCTCAGGTGACAACACTTCCACATTTGACAAACAGGGGAGAAAGTAAATAGCGTTTGGAGTCCTAGCTTCAGCAAGAGACAGGCCTTCAACAGCTGACGGGCGAAGCGCCACAGTTGA
Organism: Phyllostachys edulis; assembly: GCA_036346405.1. NCBI lineage: Eukaryota > Viridiplantae > Streptophyta > Magnoliopsida > Poales > Poaceae > Phyllostachys > Phyllostachys edulis. Next base: position 36,541,786 of record CM070552.1, read on the forward strand.
CAGGCAGGGAGCAACAAAGAGCTAAGCAGCTGTTGACAAACAAAATACGACGTAGACATCAACAGATGACGAAGCTTCCACGGTTTGCAATAAGAAGGCAACCTACGAAACGGCAGCAAGTAAGGGGCAACTGAGTCCAATGAGCTCTTCATGATCCCGGGGGAGGACTTCAACACCAGCTTCTAGGCCGCCACCGCTTGGCCGCCCAGCGCCGCTGGGGGCAATGGAAGGCTGGGCCTCGGCCTCCTGACTGTCCGGAAGGAGATGGCCTCCCATCTCGACGAGCGCGCCGTCCGCGCGCTGAGTGAGCTGGCAGTCCACCTTGAAGAGCTACGCTAGAGCGGAGATTGTGTCTTCCGGTAGGGGGGCTTCGAAAGTAGGAAGGTAGTCTTTGAGCACTATCTCCGTGAGGGGGCGGTCCTTTGGGAGGATCCCCATCTTGTGAGCAAGGGCTTCCTGGGCTCGGAGCATCATTGAGCCCAGTCTTCTCTTGGCCGCCAGACGGATGCTGCGACAAAGGTTGACCCTTGCTGATGGCCGCTTGAGTTGGGGGGCGGAGTAGCAATGATCGAAGGAGGCGGGCTGGAGAACAGAGCCGCCTTGAGGGCTTGCCACTGTGCTGTCCCTTGAACTTCGGTCTGGGCTGCTTGGGCCGGCTGGTGAATGATGCTGAGGGCGGTCTTCTCCTAGCAAGCACGGGGATCCTCAGCAGGCTGGGACCGTGTCAAGGCTCCCTACTGTGGCGAGGCGCCCTGCTCTGGTGAAGGTGGGGACAGCGTTGGGTCGTGGTCACCCTGCTCCTGAGGTGGTGAAGGTGGAGCTGGCACCAAAGGAGTGGGCTCACCGGCCGGGGGCGGCCCTTTGAGCTCGCCTGGTGCCAGCGCCCCCCAACGGTTGGGCTGGTCCCCTTGCTGGCATCAATGGAGGAGGGGACCAGGGGGACCAGGGCCAGCGAAGACACCTGATCGGAATGGGGCTGCAGGGGGTGGAGGAAGAACCAGGCTCAAAAATCAAAAAGGGCACTAGGCGGAACACGGAGAGCCATGGACGACTTGTCTTGAGGACCCGCCCGTCAGATCCTTTGGAGAAGGAGAAGGCACCGGGACAGGGCCGCCCCAAGCAGGGTCAGCAGGCTTGGGCGAACCGAGGTCCTCTTCGGAGGCCGTCACGACAGGGCAGTCCACCCGGGTGGTTCTAGTGGGGGAGAAAGGACCCGGGTCCTAAGGCGTCGGCGCAGCTTGAAGGTAGATGGCCTTGGTGGAGGCGGACGAAGGCGTTGGGGCGGAGCCACGTTCCTGAGCTGGGTCAGCTGGGTCTTCTGCTGGAGACGAAGGGACAGCTAGGTGTCTCGCTGCTTGGAGAAAAGACGTCCAGCTAGCCTTGGGCCTCACAATAGCCGGGCTGGACGGAGCAAGGCCTAGGCCGAGCCGTGGCACGGGCCGCCTTGACGTATTCTTACGCTTATGAGCCGGTCCCCACACTGTGTCCTCCCGGGAGGCAGTGGAGGCCGGTTGTCGTCGAAGGTCTCCTGCAAGGCTTCTGCGCAGGATTTAGCGAGGATGCAAAAGGTCCTGCATCTTACTGCTCATCAAACCTTGACCTGCTCCGGAGGGAAGGTGGGAGGGCTGAGAGGAGGCTGGGAGGGGTCCCCAACCACCCCGGCCCTGCGACGTCCATCCTTGTTGCCACTGTGGTGGCGCCTCCGGGGGGGATCTTTCTCGGTCCCGGCCAGCGGGAGGGCGGAGGATGGCTGAGGAAACAGAGGGCCGATGACTCCGGCGACTGGAGTGGTCGTTGCGACCGTCGCCTCCATCGCTGTCGTCGTGGTCCTTGCGCCTCCAGAGGGAGGAGGAGGGATGATCGTCGCGGGCCGACCGGCGGGGTGGACGACGCTGGTCTTGGGGATTGCGACGATCGTCCCCTAAGGTTGCCCCCTTCTCCTCAACATGCTGCAGCTGGTGGGGAGGGGCATGACTCGGCCCTCCCTTGTATTCCGGAGAGCCATCCACCGCCCCCAGGTTCCAGGGGAGCCGGGTTGTGATGGGCTCATACGGGGCTACGTCGGCTGCTGAGAGGAAGTCGTCTAGGGGTGCAGCCATGTGGTCCTCGACATAGTCGAGGTGAAGGATCACCCGGTGGGAGAGCCCACGCCTCCATCTGTCCGGAAGGTGATAGTTCACGTCAGAACGGCCATGTTCCTCCCCTTCCTGCATGAAAGTGATCCAAGCTACCTTACCTTAGGGATGGAGCTCGGATTGGCAGTCTAGGCCCACAGGTTGAGGGTCCTCGTGTCCTCCCGACTCGCTGAGACGCCTTCGATGGAGTGCAGCAAGCACTTCCTACCCACTAGGCGCTCTGCGACTTCCGGCGTCCACGCGAACACCGGCAGACCCTCCAGGCAAAGCCGGACACGGAAGAACATTGTAGCTCTGAAGGCGTGGTTGACAGCCCTCCAAGGACGAATGTGAATCTCCAAGTCTTCGTGGTGGAACTTCTTCGCATCACGCACTCTGTCCCTGGAGTGTTTGGTGGTGAACTTAAGCAGAAAAGTCTCCGGATGGTGGAGGGAGGTGGAGACGTCTTCGTGGCAAAGACCAAACCGGCGGCGAACCGCTTCTGCCACCACTCGATCATCAGAGTTGGAGTCGCCCCGAAGAATCCAGGCTACCAGGGTAGTGTCTTCCCAGTCTTGGCAGGCGCGGGCGAGCTGGGGCTGAGTGTTGACGACGCAGTAGTCTTCATCTGGCCGGGTGTTAGGAGCTCCCAAGAACGTCATCCTGGAGGAGGGGGCTGAGCTCCGGGGGGTAGAGTGCCGAGTGGCCTGCGGGGAGGCACGACTCAGCGAGGTTGCCGGGCGCCGGGTGACTGAGCTCCAGGGGTCCTGCGGGGTGGCTTGACGCGGTGAAGAGGGCGGAAGTTGAAGGGGCTTAGGCCTGCGCCAGCACTCCCTAGCATAGTGCCCTGAATGGAAGCAGAGCAAGCAGCATAGAGGGTCGCGGCAGCTGGCGATTTGGTGATCTCTGGAGGCAGTGTAGCACCTCCTGCCGAGTTAATCACGGAAGGAGCTGAAGCAGGACTGCCACGGGTGATGGGCTTGCGTCTGTCAGCGCGCCACCACCGAGGCCGCCGTACCAGCTGCCATCCCTCTGCAGCGTCGGGCCGCGCGGTCTTGGGAGGAGGCGAGAGAGAACCATCGCTGTCTTGAGGATGCGCTACGACCTCGAGGTTGCTACGACGGGATGGGTCACGCCGAGCTAGGGTCGTAGCTTTAGGGAGGCATGAAGGCACCTGGGGGTGGAAGTCTTGAATGAGCGTCTGAGGATGGTTGGTCTGCCAGGCAGCAGTGATGAATGAGAGGAGATGAAGGAAGGAGGCTGCACAAGAGGGTATGGGCGGAGGAGAGGGGTTGGGCCTGCAATTGAAGGCGGGAGAGGGGGCCATGAGGGGATTCCCACTGGGAGGCACGACACAAGAGCAGGGCCAGCGACGACGGAGCCAGAGAAGAGGGGCGACGGGGCCCAAACCAGATCTGGATCTGGCCCGGGGCGCTTTGGGGGGGGGGAGGAGCGGCGCGAGCAGTGGAGGTGGGGAGGAGGGGAGGGGGCGGCCGAGGAGGAAGGGGGAGCCGGCCGACGGGCGGGGGGGGGGGGAAAGGGAAAGGGGAGGGAGGAAGGCCAAGGAGGCCATCGCGCGGGGGGGAGTGGCCTCCGGTTGCCGGAGTGGCACCGGTGGGGGAGCGAAGAGGGAGCCCTGGCCGCCTAAGGCGCCGCCAGAGCCAGGGGAGAAGCAAGAGCTTCAGAAATTGCTCGACTTGATCGAATTGTTTGTGAAGTATACTGTTGCTACTTACTAGCTTGAAGTGTACTGTTGCTACTAGCTAGTAGATACCAACTGATGGATGTATCTGGCAAAAAAAAATTGATGATGTTAGGGGTGGACTGTAGTCTTGGGAGGCATCGGGAATTTAGCTATGCCATGCATGTTTGCACAGAACAAGGGACTAAGAGTGAATTTTCACCTGCATCCATTCACGCGGTCGGCCGTTCTTTGATTCATCTAGAGGTACATTGAAACAAAAAAAAAGGCGCTGAAGCTTCCTATTTGGTGCACTAGGTGGCTGGCAGAAGGTGAAGCCAGGTGAGTCATGCTGTTTCTTGGTAAAAAACTTGCATGATTTCCTTCCTTATCTTAGTTTCAGACCTGGTTTTGAAAATAACTTGGTTTCATAGCGACGCAATTTGTTCTGTGAAAATAGAGTTGAGATAGAGAGGAGTTGGTAGATTGTGCAGCAATCAGATGTGCGCAGACCTTGCATTATATAGTAGTTGCCGGATACTCGTACTGAAACAACCTGAAGATTACAGAGAGATTACACCGGATAGAATCCGTAATTGTTACAACAACTAACTACTAGACAACGAAGTGTTGCAGATAAGTTCAGATACTTTAACATCATCCTTCAATCTTAACTTGGCCACACGTTAAGATTGTATCGAAGTATCACGAACGGCTTCTCTAACAATGCCTTTGTAAGCACATCTGCCAGTTGATCATGCGAAGATACTTTTTGAAGCACGAAAATTATGGCTGAAATTGATGCAGAACTATGCAGAAATTAATTGCCCCTCTATCGTAGACGAGATCAGATCATCAGACATACAGATACAGTAGCACATTTTTTTCTTTTCACTTTTGCATTAATTCTTGGCTAGGCCCGCCTCTGTGTATATATAGCTAGAGCTCATATAAAAGGTGCACTGGAGCTATCAAATATTGAAATATTCCTGGACTAATCGATCTCAACGGAAGGCATCAACGAAGTGTATGTGCGAGAGTAGTATTCTTTGTGCAAGATGTGGCTATCAACTATATATAGCAGGTGAATGATTAGGCCCGACGATGCTTAATTTCTTTGTGGAGCCTACATCATAGGCTTGGGAGGTATTAGGAATATATCTATGTCAAACAGTGGTGCAGTTGCTAATTCAATCTGGCTATGATGCCGTAGAGCTTTGTCGCAAACCAGTACAACAGAGCTCTGTTGTTCCTTGTATCAACGCTAGGTCGAAAAGCAAGTATGGTTTTCTTCTGAATTCCACACTAATGCAACTGCTTCGCGATCGACATGTCACGTGTTACAGCAAGCCGCATGCAACGCCTCGTTTCCACACTAATGCAACTGAGCAAACCGCGTGCAACGTCTCGTGTCAGCATCTCACGCTGCTTCATTTGCCAACGTACATGCATGCAAGAACACAACTTGAAGAGACCAAGATCAACTCCGTTTGTTCAGCCACATCCTTCTACCATAAGGCACTCCAAACAAAACATGCTTATGTATTTGTTCAAAACTTCATATTACTGAATATTATTGAATAAGTTAATTTCCCGTTGAAGTATGAGTGAATTGTACGTCTTTTCTCGTCGGCTTAAACTTTTGGGTAAACTGGTTGATACATGAAACTCAATATGCTATCTGAGCCAAGGTGTCTTGAGTTCAAGACCCGGTTGGTACAATTAAAGAGAAAATAGTTGTATCTCATTTCTATTTCACGTCATAGGCCTGATGGAGTCTAAACGTGAGGGGTAGCATTGAAGTATGCCAAATTATGTTAGGACGGCTCCCATACTTTCACATGTGTAGTATAGAATGTTTTATTGATCTTTACTCTTTGTGCAGCAACAGCAGCAGACTAGCCACATGCTCTCTCAAGTTTTGAGTTATGAGTAGTTGTTGCATGACTGCACGGAGTAATTATACCAGCATGTAGAACCTTAAAAGGCAGCCATGGAGAAGCAATCAAGAGGTGGGTGGGGAAGAGTGCGTGTTCCTCTTATTCCAAGTGAAGTATACTATTGCTACTTACTAGCTAGTAGATACCAACTGATGGATGTACCTGTGTAACATCCGTTTTCGGACGGATGAATAGTAATTAGATTTCCGTTTCGTTCTTCGCCGTAATTCAAGTATCAACTATTTCGAAAACTCCCGTTCTTTCTCGGTTTGTGTTTCAAATGCAATGTTCGTAGCATTTGAAATTCAAATTTCGCGGTTGGAGTTTTTCTCCTCCGTTTTGTCTCTTCAGGCCAAATTCGAGTTGGACTTCGCCTCTTTCCTTGGGCTCAGCTCGTGGTCTTGTTGGGCTCGGCCCGCCTCCCTTCGGCCCAAGTTAGCCCAGCCCACTCGGGCCTTTCTCTCCTTGGGCTCGGCCTGCCCCGGCCCGCTTCCCTTCCTCCCCTTTTGCCAGCCCAAGCTGCTCCTGGCTCCTCCCTTTCTCAGCCCGTGCAGCCAGCCTGTGGAGGTCACCTTCTTCTCCCCCCCCCCCCGTTCTTCTCTCCTGGTCAAACCAAGCTGCACCGCACTCCGCCTCCCTATTTGCTTACCGCTTCCTCGCCTACTCCTCTGCTTTGCTCCTCTGTCGCAGCGGTTGCCGCCCCCTCCTCGGCTCTACGCCTACTCCTGCAGCGATAGCAGTGCCCCCATGCTGCCTGCACCGAGCCACCCACTCCCTGCGCGCACCCACCCGCGTCCTCTGCGACGACCCGGAGCCCGTCCGTGCACCGTAGTGACGTCCCCGTCGTCCTCGTTCGCGGACCGAGCACGCGCCCTCGTCAGCGAGTCGTCAAAGTCGCGCCCTGGACATCACCAACTCCCGTCCTCGCCTTGGACCGAGCTGCAGGCCACAAGAATAAGACGCTGCGCCTCCCACATCCTTTGGACGCCCATGCCCTACTTGCCCTCGCCTTGTCTTCTCCACGTGTGCCCATGCCGCCTCGGGACAGCCCGCGTCCCGCTCGTCCTTGCTTTGACCCGAGCTCCATTCCGCTGGCCTCTCTCCCCTGTAAAGCCCCCCATTCCTCCCCCTGGAGCTCCCCCACGCTGCCCCCATTGGAGCTCGATAAGTCCACAAGCAAAACCATCCTGTGTCCGCTTCGGTCGCCACCACCCCCACCGGCATCTAGCCGCTCCGGCTACTCTCCGGTGCCGCCACCACCGTCACCGTGAGCCCCTCACCTCCAGGAGCATTTCCCCCAAGATCCCCTCGGCTATTGCCCCCTGTAGCCGCCGGATTTCGCCGTTCTTCTCCGTCTCCAGCCGCACCTTCAACTGCACCCGCTGCCACCTACAGCCCTCCCCAGGCCTCCCCGCCTAGCCCATGAGCTCTGCCTCGCCAAGCTCCACCTCGTGCTCACCTTCCCCGGCCCGATCTGCCACCGGAGCCACCCCGCCACCGTGGCGGGTGCCCGCCTCCGCCTTCGCCACCTCCCTTGCCGTCGTCCTCCTTCCGGCCCACCACCATACCACCTCCGCCTCCTCAGACTCCCCATTGGTGTCTCGCTTGCGGCGGCCGAGCCTGCTCCCACCGGCCAAGAACAGGCATCCATCATTAGGCTTTAATGACCTGGTTTAAAATCCTAATGGCAATCATTTGGCCTTTAATGGTGTCCTAACCCTCCACTCTGTCACTGCCAGGTGGGCCTCCCATGTGCAGTAAGCCAAACCAGCCCCCTCCCCTCACTGCCCAGTGGGCCCTCGCGCCCTGTTTTCGTAGACCCAAGCCGCCACTGTTCACACAGACCCAGTCCACACTGTTCCGTGGACCGAAGCCCCTCTCTCTCTCTTTTTCTTTTCCATTTAAGCTTCGTTAATTCATATCTCCTCCGTTATAACTCCAAAAATTATGAAATAAATTTCTAAAAATTCGTTAAATCAAGACCTTGCTAATGGCATAGGACTTGATTAATTTGGAGTTCATTTGTGTATTCTTGTGTATTTACTTGCTCTCTTTGCCGTTGTGCCTTTTTTCGGTAATTCGCCCGTTTAGGATTTGAAGACGCCAGAGATCCCCAAGTTGATCAAGACCAAGACTATCACGATCACCTTGCCTCTAACCAAGGCGAGTCAATACTTTGATCATGTTGCTCCCACATTTTATGCAAATTATGTTCTTTTAAAATTAGCAAATTGCATGCTTTAATTTTTAATCAAATGTATGTTAAAGCGTAAGGTAGTTAAATGCCCACTTGATGTTTAAATAATTATTATGCCATCCTTGATAACTTGAATCCATTAGCCTTTGTCACCTTAGTAATTATATGGTAATACTAGTTATAGGGTGTACTTGAGCGACATGCTAGCCTTGCTCAAGTACCGGGGTATTAAATACCCCAATCATCATGTCTTCAAATATAAAATGTTTTGGGTAGTCATTGGTGGTCCATTGACTAAGGTGAGAAAATAATTTGGTTTCCTTCTCAAAAACCCTAAAATGCTAGCTCTATCTAGGCGGATGGTGAGGCGGTGGGTGCTCCAGGAGCACGAGAATGATTGGGTTGTGGAATGAACCGCCCAGATAACCCTAAGGACTTAATCTGGTCACGACCTCCCGTGTTAAACAAGTACAACCACAAGTCTACAAAAATTTGCGACTTAGCTTAGTAGATTTATTGAACCTTGGATGCCATTTCGCTGGGCGGATAAAGGGGAGCCAAGCGGATTTATTCGGCTTGAATGGGACACCAAGGGGAGGGTGACGTTTGCTAGTCGCTGAGGTATAGCACCGCTATGCCAGTCGCTGAGGTAAACATCCCGCTCAACATTATGGGTGCAACCCCATATGTGCGAAATGACAAAAGGGGCGAGATAAGTCGAAACGTTATTGTGACAACCTCTCGACTACACGACTAAGGAATTGTGTAGGGCAACGAGTTAATTGTCTCTTGTGGGTAAAGTGTACTACCTCTGTAGAGTATTAAACTGTTTAAACAGCCGTGCCTACGGTCAAAGGCGGACATGGGAACTTAACTTGAGTTAGTTCTATTTCAAAACTTTGTGGGTGGTATAAAAATTGGCGGGCTCACCTAGCCCTGAATTTGGTTTTCCCTAGGTGGATGTACCCCAGTGCTGTTAATATGGTGGATGTAACCATAATCAAAATAAGCATGAAGGTGGAGGTAACCTCTGCTGTTATTAATCATTGCACAATACTCTCTTTATAAAAATTGCAATTTGTTAAAAATGCTAAGTCATAGGATTTGTAACTATAATATTGAAAAAAAAACTTACTTTAGCAAATAAAAGAATCCGAGCCATCCTTGTTAAGCCTTGCATATATATTTGCATTGTGTGTGTTGGCTCATGAGCACGGTAGTAGTACTCATTCTCGCTTCTCTCCCCCACCCTTCAGATAACGAAGATGAAGGAGACTACGCCTACTACGACGGACCAGAAGATGATGGACAAGGATACGACGAGGAGTAGAATAGTTACAGAGTTTAGATCTCGCCCGATCTAAGTAGACTCGTTGGTACTTTCGCATACAACCGATATTATCCAAATTTCTTGGTTAATATCTGTCAGTACCTGAGTCACCCGATCGCTTGCTTGTGTGAGATGAGCCCTACTTTCCCTTTTGCTTCTGCTGTAGATATAGTCGTCTTTTGTAATGTAATCTATTTGGCCTTGTGCGGCCCTTTTGTAAAACTCGACTCGACGTGGTCTATGTCACTCAGTTGGTTGTAATATTTTAATATTTTAGTTCACGCTTGTATGAATGATTCAGCAATGTGTACTATGAAGTGCTAGCTACTGATCTAGGGAATAGCACAGTGATTTCACAGGGGATTTGGATTCTCGAAATCCGGGTCCGACAGAGCTGGTATCAGAGCATACGACTGTAGAGTCTTAGTTAGATTGGTCGTTGCCTTAAGGACTTGTACCTTATTTTCAAAAATTAAGAAAAGCTTTGACAAAAACATAGCGTACTTTTTGCTTCTACTCATCACTCTTAGTTCTTCACTTACCTCGACTTCACTTAAGTTCTCACTCAGTTCCAACCCTTTTCTCGTGTTTCAAAATTGTAGATGGCTACCCCGTCGTCCGATGGCCCCTGGGACTTCTGCTCTCATGAAGTAGACGGAGATGAGTTCATGGACATTCTTCGCCAACTCATGGTGCACCTAGGTTACAGCCACCATCCTATCTTCAGAGGCCGAAAGACCCAGACCATGGATCAAGAATCGTGGACCATGGAAGTTTTCCTCTATGCCAGGGAGGGCAAGTTCAATGCTCACATCTTCCGACCCGCGTCATCCCAGAGCAGCTGTTCTGAGGCAGTCCAAGACGCAGCACGCTTCGCCTGCAACCGCCTGGTCCAGATGCACGAGGATTTCATGGTGGAGACGCCCTTCCACTACGTTCAGCCTCTCCAGGAGGGAGAATTCGAGCCCGAGATCTTCGTCGTCATATTAGTCTAGGTTAGCTAGTAGTGCTTGCTAGGCAGTCTTTTGGTTGCAAGCACTTTTGTTTCCTTCTATTGTAGACGATGTGTTTGTATCTTGTGTCATGACTTAGCTTAGCATATAAGCTTTGTTCGAGAGTCATGTAACACTTAACCCCCCTTACTATAATGCAGCCATTCTAGGCTTTGTATTGTATTTATTTGACCTTCTCGTTTGGTTTAAGTTCTTTTGTGTGTGCCTTAGAGGGCCTGTAAACCCTCATATAACTCCCCTCATTCTTAGCCGAGTTGCTTCCTCAAATGGCACCCAGGAGAGCCGCCGCCCCAAGCTGTGGTGCCTTTGCAGTAGGCCCAGGAAGAGGCTGTGGCTGTGGTCGTGGTCGTGGTCATGGTCGGGACCTATCTCCCCCACTGCCAGGGCACCCAACCATAGCCCAGCAGACTCAGATTCTCCAAGCTATGAGAGCCAGTCAGCAGGATGGAACAGTCAGTTGCAACTCCAAGTTGGAAATTAAATGTTTCCATTGCGGCAACCTAGGACACCATGTGAGCAAATGCCCCCAATGGAATCTTGAAAAACATTACTGCAGTATGACCTGCGGCTTAATGCATCGGCAACTACATTAGCCTTTCCGGGATGATAATGGACATCCAAATGGTAATCCTTTATTAACTCTAACCATCTTCTTTGTCGGAGGTTGAGATCAGATTGGGTGAAGATGTACTTGAGGCTCTTGTGGTCCGTGTAGATATTACAATGATTTCCAATCAAATAATGCTGCCAAATCTGACTGGAACCGAAGAATGTACTAGAAAAGCTAAGCTAACCTCGACAATGTGTCAATGTTTTCTCTCTACAGTGCTATTCTACCTATGTGTGCGACAGCATGATACACGGTGGCGAATTCCTAGTCAGTTAAAGAAAGTATGGAGTTTTGTATACTCCTCCCCAATCGGTTTGTACATACTGAATTAACCTGTTGAGCAGTCGTTCTGCATGAGCATGAAACCGAAGAAAAACACGAGGAACATCATATTTCCTTTTTAGAAGGTATACCCAAGTATATCGACTACAAGCATCAACGAAACTGACATAATATTGATAGATAAGAGTTTTGATGGGCGGCCCCCACACATCGGAGTGCACAAGCTCTAAAGGAACAGAATATTGACTAGATGAACTAGGAAAAAGTAGTTCATGGCTCTTGGCCATTTGACAAGCATCACAAACCGACGAGCTAGTTCTATTTGGAAGGAAAGACACTTTATTGGACTCCAAAACTTGATGAAGGATAGCAACCGAAGGGTGACCAAGCCGACCATGCCATTGCTCTACCGAGGGTTTAGTAGCATGCAAAGCCTTCTTGGACAGGGCGGCATGTTCGGGAACAATGGAATAGAGACCATTCTCACATCTACCTTGCAGAAGGAGACTCCTCGAAGCTTGATCCTCTACAAAGAAGTGATGAGGGTGAAACTCAAAGAATATATCATTATCCCTAGCTAAGCGATGAACAGAAAGAAGGTGTTTATCTACTTGCGGAACATGAAGGAGATTTTTAAGTTTCAAGGTTTTGAGAGGATTATGGATGTGAGATTGGCCAACATGGTAGATATGCATAGCTGCTCCATCGGCAGCATGGACCTTTGTCATATACATGTCATATACACCTCCTTGAAGAGCTTTGGGCTTGGTCGACATGGGCTATGGGCCTTAGAGGGACTGGACCGGCCTGATCATGCAGTACAAAAGGGGTGGCAGCAATAAGACAAGAGGGATCGATGAAATGAATTGAGTCCAACTTTCCCCACTAGTTCTTCTCTGTCCCCCCCCCTTGCTCTTGATGTTCTTCCTCCCTCTCCTTCCGATTCGACCACAAGCTGCGACTCAATCGCATCCGATCCTCTCCAGGCTGACAGCATCCCCAACAACGATGGGAATGGATGTCCAGTGATCATAGCATTTGCATTGGTTTCACCCAAGCCCAAGTTTTGTGCAGATAGATTCAATAAGCCAGGAGAGAATGGATTTCCCATGGCCGCCATTGCATTAGTGGAAGAAGCAATCTGAGCCTCCGGCAAGAATCCAGCTAGCTTGATGGTGATTGGGGCGACACTAGCACCAGTCGTGCCTAGGGCAGCACCAACAAGCGAAGAGGTGGTTGTGGCTGCACAAGTAGTTGTGGATGCCGTCGACGCAGCAACAAGGGTGGACTTAGTCGTCAGCTCATCAGTGTTTTGGATGGGACATGGTGACGTCGAGCACTTGGCAGGTGTCATCATGTTGCTGCTGGTGGGAACTATGAGTAGCTGGATGTCCATCCAGCAGCAACCATTGTAGATGCATCGGCTATGCATCGCTTCTTGAGCTTGAGCAGCTTCCTTGCATGATCGAAAGGTGATGAGAGCCGCAACCCGGTCTGTCCTCTCGTACACATACACCTTATTGTAACGACCCAACTCTAGGGCACCCGAGAGGTCCTCCAAGACCTCTGGAAAGTCCATCAGGACCTCCCAGGAGGTCCACAAAGGACCTCTCGGACAGTTCCCCAAGACCTCCCAGGAGGTCCAGCAGGACCTCCGGGATGTCCGGGAGAACATGGCCCGAGAGGGTCTTGAAGCCAAGGAGCGCCCACGGACCTGCCACGGCCACAACCAGAGGGAAAACGAGGAGGTCTGAGAGCTCCTCAAGATCACCCGCGATCCTCCAGAGGAGGTCGTGGAGGTCCGAGACTTCCTCAGAACTTCACTCGTTCACCCCATGGTGAGGACATGTAGGTCCGAGCTTGCTCCAGGGTTCCCTGTGAATCCCGAGCTAGTCCCAAGGATCATGGCTAGCTCTTCACAGAAATAATACAATGGTGGTGACATCCAGAACGTATCTTTATTTAAGCAAAATATCTACAAAGTTGTTTACAGAGTGGCCTTGGGCCAAGCACATATATACAAAAGAGCAAAAGAACAAAAGGTCACAGGGTCCATCAGCACACCACAGTGGTGGTGGAAGGCACAACCTATTCTTTGGTCTTCTTCACTGCCAATATCTTCTCCTGGCAAAGATTGTAATGAGCAAGAGTGAGCACAACAACCGTGCTCGCAAGTTACACCCGTGGATTAGCAAAATGACATGCATATATGGATAGTCAAAGGATGGCATAGTATGGTTAATTTGCACAAAGCCAATTTTCTTTCAACTACCATTACTAAGTTCCAAAGCAGGTCTTTAAATAGATGAAATTCATTTTTATCAAAGCAATTTTTCAATTGGATAACATTCATCAATGAGTTGGTGAAGGATACCCTCCTGACAATAGGCTCCCTGCCCAAACCCATGGGATAGCAATCCCAAAACAGATTTAAAAACATTTCTGGAAATCCCCAAAATCAACATCTAACTCTGAGTGGCCTTTGCCAGCACGTCCATGACCGTGGACACAGCTATTCGAATAGATTTAACTCTGCAGAGGTTGTACACTTTACCCACATGACATGATTTCTCTAGTTTATCCGGCATCCGTCAATGTCACCTCTCACTACCAAAGGTAAGAGGTCTAGAGCTCATGACAAGGCCTTTATAATGCATTGCTCCATCACAGCCTTTCCTTGCTAAGGTTTCACCCCCTATGGACAACAATCCAATGAAGCCCCTCTTGCACCAAAGGGGAACAGAGAGGGTCATAAAGACCATCACCCTACAAGACCTCCCACACCTCCAATGGAGCAAAGATATGGTGAAGTTTTGCAAATTACTCACCAGTCCCACGCCCCATTCTCGAGACATGTGGTTGCACGATTGTGGCATAGCCCATTATAGGCTTGGCATTGGTCGCTCAAAGACCGGTCCTCACATGACTAGGGCGACTTTCACAAACCCCTGGACCTCCACCTTTACCAGGATAGAGTCCGTGCACAAACATTGCACCAGCCAATCCAACCAATTCGCCCCAGTCCCAATCCATTTTCATTTTCCTTGCTTCCCCAGCAATATTTTCATCCTTCCATGACAACCCAATGTCATGGTAAAAATATTTTAAGCAATGTTTGGTCATGTTGGTAAAGATTTCCCCAAATCAATACTTTTGGGTCTAAGCTTAACTAAGCATAAGTTTTTCAAATGATCTTGGCTCACACTACTACATGACCCAAGTTTGATCTAAAGGTGACAATGAGTTCAGTTCAAAATCAACATGGGCCATACAAAGGAAGTAGGTATAACTATGAATTTAAACCAGGTATTGAAATACTTGGTAAAAATAAGCATGCATTAAACTTTGAAACTGAACATAATTAAATTGAATTATTGGGTGCAATATGATCAAGAGTGTAACTTGCCTTGCTCACTGTCCTGAGAATCTTCCTCTTACACTTTCACTCTCCTTGGAGTCTTCGCAATCTACACGGGTAAAGGAGCAAATTCAAGGAAAACTCAATTAAAGAACCAATTGAGAACAATAAGAAAACCAAAAGAATCCCAGAGGGAGTCCAAAACTTAATCAACAGAAGAGGTCTATATCTTTAGAACGGTTCTTTTGGAAGAGGTCCAAGCTTACCAGGAGGAGGTGGTCCTTAGCAAAAGATCCCAAAGGAGTGATTTCAGCAACACCACAGAGAGGCCCCGAGTTATGATTCTTGCGTAAAGCCCAGAGGTGAGGTCCTCACACAAAAGCCCTAGAAACCCAAAAGAAGTCCACCAGAGGAGGTCCTGAGATGGACATGACCAGCTCAGTACAGTGGCACGAACAAGAGTGGAGAAGATCACCAAGGGACTTACCAGGGGAAAGAAGAAACAATGGATGGAGGGGAGGTCGGGAGCAGCAAAGTTTTCCCTGGGAGCCACTGATCGAGAGTCAAGATAACAGAGGGTGGAGAAAGGGAGGAAGGTAATGTGGTAGAATTTCTTGGTCTAATTGTAATCAAAATGGTGAAGAAAACTAGAAATATACGTATCAAGGATAAGTATAGAAATGGGTCAAAGGTAGGTAGTGGCAGGGCAGGTGTCACTACCATTCTGGGCAAAAGGTACGAGGAAGGACAATGTATGTTGCTTTGGAAAGGAACAAAGAAAAATGTCAGAGTACAACTAAGTGACCAAATTCAGAGTAAACTACACGTATATGGATGCATTTAATGTGACAAGACATGCATTAAATGCTCAATATAATAACGTGACGGAGGAAATGAGAATGACTAAGTCTGGCAAGTGGGGCCAGTCAATTTAGAAACAGTCGGGTCAAAAGGGGAGGTCTTGCCCCGTAGAGGAGGGCTAAAGGCTAAGAGGTCCTGATATACACAAAGGAGGTCCGAACGTGGAGAGGTCCAAATACACATGGAGGAGGTCCACGTGACTAAGGTTCGGACAACCAGGACTTCATCAAAGGAGGTCCCGCGGCTCAAGGAGGTCTGAAGGCTGAGGAGGTCCAGCACCAAACGTAAAAGGCCACGGAGAGGTCTAGGACAGAGGTCGAAAAACTTCAAAGAGGTCCGTCGTTGAGATTAAAGACAAGTTGAGGTCCGGGCGGTTGGATCTCCTGGAGGGAGGTCCAAATGCGAGATCAAACGTAAAGGGGAGGTCCCCAAAGAGAAATAGCGCACGAGGAGGTCTCGGGCCTTTGGATTCAGAGTGAGGGAGGTCCAAACCGTTAGATTCAATGCAAGGAGAGGTCCAGCAGAGGAGTTCCGAGAAGGAGAGGATCCCACGGGAGATTCACAAAAGGTGGTCCAACGAGTTCGTGAGTCAAGGCAACTCAAAGGAGATTCCAACCTCTTGGGTGAGATCAAAACCGTGGTGGTTAGAATGAACCCTAAGGAGGTCCATTCGCCAAGAAGAAATGCCAAGGGGTTCAAATGAACTCGGAGAGTCGAAGGCACACATAAGAGGTCCACCGGAATGCATGGAGGTCCTAATGAAAAGAGGTGCAGGCCTAGAAAGGTGCCCATGCAACAAGAAGTCTAGACTTAAGAGAAGTCGAGCAGAAAAAAGAGGTCCGAACCCTTAGAGATTCGAACCAACAAAGAGGTCCAAGGGACCAAACTCAAGGGAAAGAGGCCTGGACATAAGGGTTTGTCCAGGTGAGAAAAGGTCCAAGCCTCAAGGGAGATCTAACCTCAAGTGTTGCTGGGGAGGTCTAGGCCACAGAGAAGGTCTAAACCTACTTAGCCCGGAAAAGATAAACTGAAGGGAGGATCTGCCAAGCATACTAGGAAGAGATACCAACAACTCAAACCTCTCCAACAGAACCAAACTTGAATTTTCATTAAAGTAAATAGTTTTAATTTATTTTACACATTTTTCAAAAAGAATTTAGAAAATCAGAATGTTACACTTATCCACAACTCCAAATGGATCAAACACACGATGAAGCAGTTCTTCAGTCAGTGGATATCGCACTTGGCTCACGATGACGCGAAGAACACCTATCCTGGTTTTCTCCTGGTGACTTGGCATTTCATCGAACACCTTCTGGGCACTTGCGATGCATGTCAAGTCTGAAGGCAAAACCTTGCCATTGGAGGCAGCTGAGGTAGTAGGGGTTGGGGAAGGCAATGGAGACCCCAAAGCCTGTTTCATGTCCAGCTTCATGGTGTCCTTCAACTCATGGAGCTTCTTCATCAACCTTGCTTCCATGGCTTCCCACTTCTCGATCTCTACTGGATCCATGGTGATTGACCAACTCGATGCAGTAGTCGATTGGATCAACCCGTTGCTTCCTGCACCTCCAAATCAATCGAACCTTGGTATGGAATCGCTTCCGTCCCTTGGATTTACCGATTGGAATCAGAATCGCTGAAGAACAAGGCTCTGATACCAAGTTGTTACATCCCAGTAGCCTGGAGAGGATCGGATGCGATTGAGTCGCGGCTTGTGGTCAAATCGGAAGGAGAGGGAGGAAGAATAG
The DNA here is from genome assembly GCA_036346405.1 of Phyllostachys edulis. NCBI lineage: Eukaryota > Viridiplantae > Streptophyta > Magnoliopsida > Poales > Poaceae > Phyllostachys > Phyllostachys edulis. The sequence goes on from CM070552.1 coordinate 36,558,923, forward strand.
CAAGAACAAGGGGGGAGAACAGAGAAGAACCAGTGGGGAAAGTTGGACTCAATTCATTTCATCGATCCCTCTTGTCTTATTGCTGCCACCCCTTTTGTACTGCATGATCAGGCTGGTCCAGTCCCTCTAAGGCCCATAGCCCATGTCGACCAAGCCCAAAGCTCTTCAAGGAGGTGTATATGACATGTATATGACAACCTTCTCCTTGCCATTGTAGCATTCACGCATGGTAAGACGATCAAGATCACTTGTAATGTGATCCGTAGCTCCAGTGTTGTTGTACCAATTGGTATCGACTCCATAGGACTGTGTAGTAGCCATTGCAGCAACATGCTTCTCGTTAACCTAGTACGAGTGGTTGAACCTATGATAGCACTTAAGTGCTACATGTACAGGCTTTCCACACACCTGGCAGATCGGTCGTGAGTTCTCTCCCCCTGAGTTATGTGCCTCAAAACCAGAGTTGTTGCCATTGTAGGAGCCCTTATTGTTGTAGCTGCCATGGTTCTTCCCACGGTTAGGAGGCTTGCCCCCCCCCCCCCACTATTCTTGGAGACTAAATTGGCCGAAACTCTGTTAATCTGCAGGTTAGGATTACGCTACTCTATCCACAAATCAAAGGCCAGCAAATGTGCATAGAGGTCGCTGAGGGTGACAACATCACTTCGCGTTGTGACCGAAGTGACCAAAGAATCATATTCCTCACCGAGACCACAAAGAAGATTGGAGATGACTTCTTCTCAGAGAGGTTGGCCGATGGATGCTAGGGTGTCGGCGAGACACTTCCCTTTGCTAAGTATTCTATCGCAGATAAGTCGTTCTTCTTCAGGTTCACTAGCTGCATGCAAACATTCATCGCCCTCGCCTTGGAGTGTGACGAGAACATCTGCTCAAGCGTTGTCCAGACCTCGACAGAGGTGCCAAGGAACAGAACTTGCAAAAGTACCTCCTCTAACATGGACGAGAGCAGGATGCTCAACACCTGTTGATCATGTTGTAGCCAGATGAGATACGCTGGATTTGGCTCCTATGATGTGTCTGAATCTGTTGTGCGCATGACAAGCTTCTCAAGGCATGGTTTGGAACCATCAACATACCCTAAGAGTTGTTGACCTCTCAGGTATGGCATGATTTGAGCCTTCCACAACAGATAATTGTCGCGGGTGAGTTTCAAGTTGACGAGATTGGTGAAGGACGGCGTAGGCAGCAAGCCAACAATCGAGGAGACCGAGCCGATAGCGGTGGAGCTCAGGATGCTCTCGGTGGACATGACGACGGCGTGGCTATGGATCAAATCGGCTCTGATACCATATGAATATAGAGTTGAGATAGAGAGGAGTTTGCATATTGAGCAGCAATCAGATGTGTGCAAACCTTGCATTATGTAGTAGTTGTTGGATACTCAACAGTATGGAAACAACCTGAAGATTACGAAGAGATTACACCAGATAGAATTTGTAATTGTTACTGTTAGAGATATATGTATAGTGTGTTATTCCCCATTGTTATGAGGGGTTATTTGCATATTCACCTTATGTACTTTGTGTATATATATTGGTCCATTGGCCTCATGATGAATATAAGCGCTATTCATAACATAGTATCAGAGCAAGATTAGGGTTAGGGTCTTACCGTTGCCGCCACTGGTTTTTCTGCCGGCCGCCGCCGCCGCTCTCCCTGTGTCCCGTCGCTTGTCGTCGTTGACGTCTTCTCCGCCGCTTGCCCTCATCGACCGAGAGCAAGCCCTAGCGGCGCGGACCGGGCCATCTCCTTCGCACCTCGCCGCCACCCGGGCCACCGCCACCACCCGGGCCGTCTCCTCCGCGCCTCGACGCCACCCAGGCCACCACTGCCACCCGGGCCGTCTCCTCCTCCGCCGCCGGTAGATTCGGCCGCCTCATCGACGCCATCCGGGTCGCCTCCTCCGCCATCGACTGATCCGGGATCCCCGCGCCGGATCCGATCTTTGCTCGGAACCGCTGCTACCCAGGCCATATCCTCCTCCGCTGCCGGTAGATCCGGCCGCCTCCTCGATGCCATCCGGGCCGTCTCCTCCGCCGTCGACTGATCTGGGCTCCCCGCACCGGATCCGATCTCTTCTCGCCGGATCCGGTCTCTGCTCGGCCACCACCGCTCGTCTCCAGATCCACCGCTGGCGCTCAGGGTCCGCGGCTTCCACGCCACCTCCACCTCGGCTTGAGTCGGCCGCCGCCGCTCGTCTCCAGATCCACCGTGGTCTCCGGGGTCTCCGCTCGGGCCTCCGTCGTCGCTCGGGGCTGCTCCACCTGACGCCGCCATCACTCGGGGGGCCGCTCCACCCGCCGCCATCACTGGGCTGCTTCACCTGTCGCCATCGCCTTTGCTCGGCGGCTTACCACTTCTGAGCCGCCCGCCACCGCCACTGCTCCGCCATTGCTCGGGCCATTGCCGCCACCGCCGCCGCCGCTCCGCCACCGCCTGCCGGGAACAGTGCGGCCGGCCGAGTGGGCCTCGGCTCTTTTTGAGCCGATTCAGTAAAAGATTAAAAAGATTAAAAAAAGATTAAAAAAAAAAAAACGTCGATCTAACCGCGCCATCCAAATACGCTGTTAGACTTCATTGCTTTAGGCATGCGTGCGTCGGTACCGCCACCGATGGCTTCCGTTCGCCTAAGTGGTGCTGATCTGCTACCACTCCCCTCCGTGCTCGTCACTTGTCCACTTGCTACACCGACTGCTCCATGCTTCAGCACACTGCCTCCTCCAACGGCTGCCACAGGTGGTGGTGGCCACCCTCCATCTGGCGGTGGCCGTCCTCACTGCTCCTACTACGAAAAGTTTGGCCACATTGAGTCCCAGTGTTATATGAAGCAGCGGCATCTTTCACGCTGTTCTTCTACTAGCACTAGCACTGGTACTTCTACATCGACGTCTGCATCAACTCCTTCAGCAATTTCTCTTACTGAGCAGGAGATAGCGAGACTTCGACGCCTGCTTGCCGCTTCAGGTTCTCCCTCGACAGGTTCTGTTGGTTCTGCTACTAACTCTTCGGGCACTGTGAAACCACCACCTCCACAGTCAGGCACCTCCCCGTGGATTCTTGATTCCGGAGCATCTTTTCACATGACTTCTAATTCTTCCACTCTGTCTTTCATTACACCTCTTGATTCTCCTATCAGTGTTCTTACTGCTGATGGTACCTCTCTTTCTGTCTCTGGTCGAGGACCTCTTAGCAACTCATCTTTTCATGTTCCTTCTATTGCTCATGTTCCTCACCTTACAATGCAGCTTCTTTCTGCTGGGCAGATTACTGACCTTGGTTGTCGGGTCATTCTCGACTCTGACTCTTGTTGTGTTCAGAACCGCAACACGAGAGCTCTGGTTGGTTCTGGTCCTCAGCGCCGTGACTCACAGCATCTCTGGGAGCTTGACTGGCTTCACCTTCCTTCCGCCGCCACTGCCGCCGCCAGCCTCTCCGCTTCGCCCTCCGTCTCACTGGCTCTTTCAAAGAAGGCATCATCGTCTTGGTCATCTGTGTGGATCTTGTCTCATTGTCTTTAGTTCGTCATGGCCTTAAGGGGTCTCTGCTCTCAGAGACGTGTCTTTAGATTGTCGTATGTAAGCTAGGTAAAATGATTCACTTCCTTATCCTCATAGTGAGTTAGTGTCTCAAATCTTTTTGATCTTGTTCATTCAGATGTTTGGGGTCCCATCCTTCGCTTTGAAAGGGGTCATCGATATTATATCATATTTATAGATGATTTCTCTCGCCACACTTGGATATATTTCATGTCTTCTCGTAGTGATGCCTTGTCTATCTATAAACAATTTGCCACTATGGTTCGCATTACGCTTCTCCACTCCTATTCGTGTTTTTCGTGGCCGATTCTCGCGGGCGAGTACCTCTCTCGTTACTGCGCAGCCTTCCTTGTTGAAAGCAGGCACTCTCGCTTCGCCTCTCTTGTCCTGGTGCTCATGCTCAGAATGGTGTCGCTGAGCGTAAGCATCGTCACCTCCTTGAGATAGCTCGTGCACTGATGATTGCCGCCTCTACTTCACCTCACTTTTAGGCCAAGGCTGTTTCCACTGCCACCTATCTCGTCAACATCCAGCCCTCTTCTGCTCTTCAGGGTGAGATCCCTGTTGAGCGTCTTGATGAATACAAGCGTTATTCATAACAGTTACAACAACTAACTACTAGATAACAAAGTGTTACAGATAAGTTCAGATACTTTAACATGTTCAACGCTTCATTTGTTTGCATTTTACAGGTTTCACTTTCACCACCTATCAGACATCTCTCATGTTGCGGTAGTGTTCACCCATTGTGAACATGAAAAGCTACTCTATCGAAGACCTTCACAATTTCAGTCACTGTTTAAATTATAAACCTCTTTAACATCTGGATTCTTAGTTTTTTTTAAAAAAAAATTTGACTACGTGAAAACTTATTTTTATTTCTTCATTAATTACAGGTAGATAGAGTGTAATCTGTAGGTTTTCACTTGCTCCTGTCTAGAGCGCTCAGGACAACTTTGTCCTAGCAAAAATAGTACCCAGTTATCTCCAACGTCCCTATGAAGTGTAAACCATCAAGTTGATATCCAATTTTTTAGGGTACAAACGGAATGTACACACACACCACACATATGCACACCACACGCGTGTGCACCGAGGACACACGCTGGAACTAAGCGGAGGCCTTGCCTTTGGTGTGGGCACGAACCTACCACTTAACGCACGCAGAGTTCGATCCCAGGGATCGAACCCAGGCCAGAGGGGCGACCACCGTTGCACCATTCCATTGAGCTAACGCCCAGATCTCAAGTTGATACCCATTTGGGTAGGCAGTCAGCAAGTATGAGTTCATTCTGTCCTGTATTAATTTCAGTTTTACCCTTTGTTGTGCCTTAATGAAGGCATTTTTGGCTCTTTTGTAGTCTAATTTGTGTTCACTTTTCATCAGTTGAATATTCGGTAGCATATGTGCACAAGATTGTATGTGCCATTAAGAATTTAATCATACATATTCAATAATGAATCAAAGAATTATAACATATGTAATTGCAAACTCTGATTAGAAAAATTGAATGCAAGGAATTACAATATGATTATGAGTACTTTCGAAAGAAAAGTCGGAGGATGGTAAGATCGTAGCGTTTTTGCCTCTTTCATAGTCTAATTTGTGTTCACTGTTCATCAGTTGAATACTCGGCAGCATATGTGCACAAGATTGTTTGTGCCATTAAGAATTTAATCATACATATTCAATAATGAATCAAAGAATTATAACATATGTAATTGCAAACTCTGATTAGAAAAATTGAATGCAAGGGATTACAATATGATTATGAGTACTTTCAAAAGAAAAGTCGGAGGATGGTAAGATCGTAGCGTTTTTGCCTCTTTCATAGTCTAATTTGTGTTCACTGTTCGTCAGTTGAATACTCGGCAGCATATGTGCACAAGATTGTTTGTGCCATTAAGAATTTAATTATACATATTCAATAATGAATCAAAGAATTATAGCATATGTAATTGAAACTCTGATTAGAAAAATTAGAAAGATTGATGCAAGGAATTACAATATGATTATGAGTACTTTCGAAAGAAAAGTCAGAGGATGCACATTTAAGATTAGACTTAAATGTAGCAGGTAGCAAAGTACTCCATCTGATTCCAAATATAAGTTGGTTTGGATATTGACACGGTCTTCAATGTGACATTTTGACCATCAATTTCTATGAAAATATGTTTTTCAAATAAAAGTAATTATACATTGTGAAATCATATATCATGACGGATCTACTAATACCAATTTCGTGTTGTCAATCTTGGAATTCTTTATATATTCATGGTCAAATCTAAAAATGTTTGATCGGTACAGATTCTAAAATGACTTACATTTGGAATCGGAGGTAGTAGGCTATAAAGTGATCAATACATCAAGAAGTGCACATGCAAGAGAAAGTAGTACTCTCAATAGGAACTGAGGTCAACCGGTAGCTTGGGAGTTGGAAAAAATCAGCCTAGAGGGTGTCCCCGGTAAAAGGCCATGACAACTTCTTTGCCAATAGTATAATATAGTCTTACAAGGCATTAATGGTGGCCAAATGGGCGGCACGGCCCAGCACAGCACGGGCGTGAGTCGGCCTGGCCCATCTTGGCACAGCCCATCCTGGCCCGCGAAACAGAAGGGATGTGCCGTGTTGGCCCATGTGCCAAGGAGGCGGCCTAGGCACAGCCCGACAGCCTTTCGTGCTGTGCCGTGCTGGTCTGAGCCCATTTGGACCGACAGGCCGGTTGTGGCCCACTTAGCTCGTTAGGCCCAAAAAATCCAAAAAAAATAGAAAAATGTGTAGAATTCAGATAGATATGAAAATTGTAAAAAATGAGACAAGCATATTGAAAATGTAATAAAGAGCTTTATTGATGTTCAAATGGCTGCCTCGTTAAAACCTTTGCCAAGTAAAAACTCAACATGAGAAAACCTTGGCAAAGGAAAAGGAGTACAACATATAGCTCTACATACATCCTTGTTCTACGTGTCGTTGTCTAGGTATAGATTTTCGAACACCTCTGACAACTCTGGATTTTTCACAGAGTATTGTGTTCGTGAATCAGCTTGTTCTCAGTCCTTCACAGTTAGAAGTATCTCCACCATCTCACTTGTGAGACATGTTCTTCTCTCCTCCAATATTCTTCCAAAAAGACTGAAAGTAGACTCAGAGAAAACCGTCGAGGCAGGAACAGTTAACACATCACGTGCAAGTATGAATAGCACGGGATACGCTAACTTATGGCCATGCCACCAGTGCAAAATTTTGAAGTTTTCTGAGTTGAAATCCACTATATTGTTGTCTAGATAGATGGATAGTTCCCCACTCCTTGAGTGAGAGGTTGGATAATTGACAGCAGACAAAGCAACAGTGGCCTCATAAAAAATTTCTAAAAACTGAAGTATCTTCTCAGCAACGAACCAATGTTGCTCAGTCAATAGTATACTATCGGTAGTACTCTGATAGTGTGTTTGAATAAAACAGAAAAAAAATGTTCTTATATGGTAAAAGACTCTTAAGCATCAGGTAAGTGGAGTTCCATCTTACCAGCATATCCATACCAAACTTTCTTAGACATACACCCATCGCCCTACAGAAGTTCTTATATGTTTCTATTCTTATGTTAGAATTATTCAAGTAAGATATCGTATCGCAAAAAGCTTTAATATACAGATTCAACCTCTTCAAATCACATTTGACTATAAGATTAATAATATGACAAATGCATCGCTTATGTAGCAAGAAGGAATCGACATATGTATTCAACACTGGAGTCAGAATATCAATGGCCTTAGAGTTCGAAGCGGCATTGTCTAAAGTAATTGAGAATATTTTGTTTGTAAGACCGAAGTCTTCCACGACTTTGATAATACAGTCTGCAATATTCTCACCCGTGTGTGTTACATCAATTAATTTAAAACCTATAATTCTTTTCTCCATTACCCAGTTGTCATTAACATAATGAGCAACTACACTAAGATAATCCTCCCTAGCCCGACCACTCCATATGTTCGAGGTCAGGGCCACCGAAAATGTGCATGTACTAAATAGTTCATTTATTTCATTACGACATTCATTGTTATATTTTACTAGATCCCTAGTTGTTATCTGTCTAGAAACGGTAGAAAATCTAAGATTATGCACAGTCCTAATGTAAGTTTGGAAAGCAGTAGACTCCCCAAACCCTAACGATAAATCCTTAGAAGCAATTAAACGATAGAGAGATTGATGGGCTACCTTAGGATCGTAGTCCTAGCTACGTACCATCGGGGTTGTACTACAGCTGCGTCTGCCTTATCATCAATCCTTGCTTGGCCTTACATCTTGTAGCTCTAAGAAAGTGCCACGTTCCACCTGTAGATCTTGCATTCAATTCATTGTGACAAATTTTGCAAATAGCATATGGTACCTCATTTTCCTGTGCGTCTAGCTTGGTTGTCCTATCGAAATTCTCTCACACTCTCGATGTAGATGGCCTCGACCTCTTTGCTCTGGTAGTCGCCGACAAAGATGCTGTCGTTGAGCTTGATGATAGAACTCTGCCTTGCCCTTTTGGTAACAACTGTGGTTGGTTTGAGGCAGCCATAGCCTCCATGGATGCAACTTCCCATGGTAAAAGTCTGTAATCACCAAGAGCAAAGCTATCGTAATTTTCCATAGTGAAAACTGCAAAATCTAAACTAATACTATTAGTAGTTTCATCTTAGCATAACAAATACTGGCAATAAAAGTATGCAAAAATAGTATTGTACCTCTTTTGCTGACATACTGCTGGAAATTGAATTTTCCAAAATTTGGCACAAATTTTTTGAATTTTGCTAAATTATCTCATAACGAATTTGAATTTGCACAACAGATTTTCAAAGAGAGATTGAGGAATGGATGGGTGCTAAATGATGGGGGTATGGTGGCTATTTATAGAAAAAAAATCGAGATTTTTTGAATTAATTGCGATTTTTAAAGCCCTAAACGGTAAAAAATGCCCCAGCAGGCAGATTCCCCCTGGGCCGTGCCATGACAGGAACAGCCCACCGTGTCGGTGCGGCCCACTTGGGCCTCCCCCTCCCCCCCCTGCCGCACGCCCCTTCACCTGCTGCCCTCCACACCACCCCACACCGGCGCCACCCCCTCCCAGCCTCCTCCCTCCACGCCGCCCCCCTACACCTACCCCCTCCTAGCCTCCTCCCCCTGCACCAACCGCATCCCCCCGTCCCCTCCTCCCTCTTCTTGATATGGGGTCGCTCGATCTTCTCGACGTAGGATTGAGATACTCACGTGGACTTGATGAATCGTAGTGATTCCCCGTTGCCAATGCAAGAGCTAGTACTCTTTAATTCGTCAAATCACATGTGCTGATTTCACCGACCACCAAAGTGAAATCTATCATTCTCCCAATTCCCAGCGGAAAGGTTGAACGATCTTGATTCAGCACTCCCAATTCCCCTCAAGTGTATTCGGCCAGCACTTGGAAGAACAAGAGCAATTGTGAAGCAATCTATTATCTCTAAAATATGTGGTCTACCCCAAAAGGGCACGAATACATGAGTATATATGACTCCTAGGGCCGGCCACAAGTCATCCAAACCAACTCCAACTTGTCCCTACATGTATTGGACTCAAACTCACACAAAAAGAAAACATAAATTTACAGCCGTCACATTGTTTTGGTCATAGAAGCGCAACCGTAAGGTTTCTGAAGCTGGGGTCTTACCCATTGAGTGGACCTTGGAATAATCTTTCCAACAAGTACAAGAGCACCTCAATCAGACTTCGTTTGTGAAAGTTATGGCCTTTTTATTACGAACCCTGTGGGCTGTCCCGAACTGAATCTGAATTGAATTCTGAGTTGATTCCGAGTTTGATTTCGGTTGGACTTGTGGGAGGTCCAAGTTGGGCTTGGAAATCTTATCTAAAACTTGGGCTATGGATTCTTGGGCTTCTCCCCTTTTCCCCTCCTAGCCGCATGGGCTTCTTCCCCCTTGGTTGGCCACATGGGCTTCTTCTCCCATGTTGGCCGCATGTGTTGCTCTCCCCCATGACTTTCTCCCTAGCCTCCCTCTTCTCCCTCTTGGGTTCAAAGTCTTCACCACATTCATACCTGAGAATGCACAAAGTGTTTATATAAGGTAGTAGCCAATTCTCATTAAAGATAAGGAAACTCATTAAGAAACAAAAGCACATATTGATTTAGAAGTTTAGCTCTTGCCCTAGTCATTGGACCTTTGGGAGCATTATGAACATCCTCATGCACACCTGGAGAGTTGGAAGATGTGATAGTAGTAGGGATGTGCTCATCACTTCTCCCTCTGCGTCGGCCGCGCCGCCTCCTCCCTCTTCCCCCTCCATTTCGGTCACGGCCTGATCCCCTCCTCCCTCTTCTCCCTCCGCACCGACCACCGTCCCGCCGCCTCCTCCCTCTTCTCCCTCCGCTCCGGCCACGACCTCGTCCCCTCCTCGGCTCCTCCCTCTTCTCTTCTTTCCCCTCACCGGTCCCCTCCTCCCTCTTCTCTTCTCCCCCCCCCCCTTGCACTGCCCGCACTGACCCCGATCGGCCTCCTCCTCCTTGGTGCCAGCGTCCTCCTCCTCGCGTTGATGCCATGCCGCCGCTCTCTGCCGCCTACCAGTCTACCCTCTGGGCTTCCTCTCCCCTCTCCGCATCGGGCCAGATGGGTCGTGTCGGGCTCATGCCGTGTCGGGGTGCCAGCCCAAGCACGGCTTGGGCCGTGTACAGTGTGGACCGTGCCGTGCCTGGGCCGGGCCAACAGTGTCATTCCTCGGGCCGGCTTGGCAGGCACGACCCATCTGACCACCTCTACGAGGCTTTAGGAATTTAACCATAACAGTGAAGTAGTTGGCTGGGACAAAGCCAGGGCAATGTTCTTTAATTTGGTACTGGAAATGCAATTAAAAGGTAATTCTTTTATAGGATTAGCTCATGATCTTTTTCTTTTCAGTGCCTTAGTACTCAAGGTATGTTTTCTATTGATGAAATTAATTTGTCCTTTAATGTGTCACAGGTTTCACTAATCGCATTGAAACTTCATAACGGCTGTTCCTTGATGCTAAAGTGTGAATAACGGAGAATGATGCATGGTAGACTTCAGCTATTTCAACCACTGCGCACAACCATCTTGATTTTCTTGTCCAATATAATTTACTAAAAAATCTTTCAACATGCAAATCAATTTGGTACAGTTTGATTATTCAGGGTGCAGTGCAATATTTTTATTAGAATGATATGCTTTGCCTCATCAGTTCACCAAGTGAGTGTTTACTCCATTTGCTCGATAATCGGGTTATTTTCGTGCAAAATTACAACTGAACTTACCTATTAACATTTCAACAGAGTTAGCATTAGGGAACTGAAACTTTATGAATTTAAGTCCATGCATAGTTTCGGGTGATCATAAGCTCCTGGCACATTTGCACATCTATAGTACTACTTGAGCTGCAGGCCTGCAATAGAAACAAAGGCTAGCTGTCTACACTGGAGTTACTGAACTTGTTTAAGCTGCCAGAGTAGTCTTAAAATGTTATATTGGTTGCAATTTAGACATTAAAGAAAAATTGTGGTAAGAATTGCATGATGAAGAAACTATGTCTGGATTGAATACAACATTGCAGAATAAATTTGGTGCGTCACTTTGAAATTCATATCTGTTCAATCAACATTGAATTCAGCTTTGCACATGGCAACAACTGAAGCTACAGCTGAAGTTATGGGCATTCATTCTCTCGTGGTTCCACGGCCAAAGAAGTATGCCTTACATATAGCCGGTAGCATAATAGAGGATGCCAAGACACAAAAGACTCGAGGCAGTATGTGTATGTGAAAGTAGGCCGTACTCACAATGCAACTGAAGGTACCATCTAGCTTAGGGAATCATCAGCCTAACGGTGGTGCGACCAGTAAGAGTGATGGTTTCTTCACCAGTACAACACCAGTGAAGTGTAGAACACCAGTGAAGAGTGGGACAGCTTCTTCGTCAGTAGTACAATGTGGGCTTAGGAGATATCAGGAATTCAACTACATCTACAAAGCACATCTCTTGCACCTTTTCACATCAGAGGTGATGAGGACATCACTTCTTCGGATACCCACAACAATCCTCCACTTGACATTCAAGGACCAATCACTAGAGCTCGCGCCCGACAATTGAATTTACAGGTGAGCTCGTTCCTAAGTACTTCCTTTTGTTCATTTGAGAATCGATTGCTACCTAATGATTTAATTATGATTAGGAATCATGGAGAGGACCTGGAAGTACTTGGAGAAGGGCTACGAGGCGCACAAGTCCAGCAAGGGCGGTCGAATCATGTTGGAGGCCCAACTCAAGCCGACTTCGAATCCAATTCGGAGTCCAGGACCAGGCCGCACTAAAACGGACGCCCAGATCGCATCCGGGCTCCGTTTTGGATGCTCCACATATGTATGGAAAGCTGAGAAGACGACCTTTCCAATGGCTCTGGTCCCATGTCAAAATTCCTTTTGAGTCAACGGGAATCATCGAAACAAGTGGGCTTTCAGAATCTGTCAGGGTGCTGCGCCACCGTCTTTTGGGCCATTCGGCTTTGTACCGTGTTGGAGCCCATTAGGGCGCGTCCACGGGTTTTGCACGCCCCTCAGTCCTTTATATCCAGCCGCCACCCCCACCATTAGGGTTGGGTTTTGCTTAGATTAATTCTGTCTTGAACAGTTTCGCCGTTCATCGGTTTGTGAGACCCCAACTTTTGAGTGCTAAAACAATACATCTGCAATTCCGTTGTGTTCTTCCTTGTTCTTGCTTGTGTTCTTGATTCGCAGGCGAGATTAGCCTTCTTGGCGAGGTCAACCGGGCTGCGCACGGTTGATAACCTGAGGAGACGTGGTGCTGCGATTGCGGGGTTCAGAACGTGTTGTTCGGAAGCCGAATCGATTTGTGTCGCGTCTCCACTAAATCGAACATATCCAGAACCTGTTGGAAGATCGGGACCCCGTTCCCATCAAGAGGCGTGTGCTCAAATTTAGCAGTAGAGATTCAACCAAGCAGTAAGTCTTTACTAGGGTTATCTTATGTTCTAGTTATCCTCCTGCCTTAGTAATCCAAATGTGTGCTTTCTGCTTACAGGTGAAACCTTGTCTGGTGTTTTAGGTTTCTGTGTTGTATTGTTCTCTGTAACTGTTATGCCAACATTTGGTGTCTTGATGCTCTTGTCAAACTCTTTAACATAGTGTCCTATCTATTTGGCATACACTTTGACTTTACTGGTGTGCAATGTTATATGTTTATAAGAAGCCAAAAAATGAAACATGTGATTTATCTCTTCAGTCGGCCAAGACCGTTTTATCTAATTACTCAACATTTGGGTTGTCTTTGTACGGATTACAACTGAGTTTACCTATGAACATGTCAACAGTCAATAGCAAGGATAGTCAGAATTTACAAATTCAAGAACAAACCGTGAAGAAATTATATAAGATCCAAGCACATTTACACATCTGTAGTGTATTAGTAGTCTAGTACTACATGTGCTGCGTTCTTCAATAGAACCAAGTGATGTATGCAATGGTGTTCACTGAACCTGTTTAAGATGCCACGGTAGAAAAAGGATGCGACTAGCGCTCGGACGTACGGTCCGAGTGCCAGCGCCGTACGCAATGCTGCGCCGTTCAATCTGGCACGTCCGATCTCATGCGTTAACAAACCTCCTCCCGACACGCTCCTGCAACATCACGCGCACCCCAACAGCAACAAAAATCCTCCATAACTCCGCCCAATCTCGCTCGTCACCCAAGCCTCCGACAAAGCGTGCAAGATTTACATCTAGAAGGTATAGTCCTAACATTTTAGATCACCTATTGAAACAATGAGAAGCCATTGCAACATTGAGATTTTTTTGAGAAAAAAATCACTCCAAGAATTTGTTACTGGAACATTCAGAAGATATCCCAACCAAGGATCCAAAACCCGTTTTCGGTGGAAATCCTGGTCGCCAGCCAAAAACGGTAACCGGCCAGTTACTGTATTTCCCGGAAAAAAATCCGGACAAAATTCGCTTGAATTTGCTTAAAAACCAGTTGAAATTCAAAAATTGGAATTCGAATTTACAAACGGCACTACTACGAAAAGGCTATCTTCGGCGCCTCATCACGACGGTTGACCAAAACCGTCGGTATTATTCAATCACGAGCGGTTTTGGTTTAGAGACCGCGTACTCTTCGGGTCGCGCTAAAAACCGCTCGCGTGAAGAGGCAATATCACGAGCGGTTCATTTTGAAAACCGTCAGTGAAGTATCACGAGCGGTTCAACACGAACCGTCTGTGATATTAATCGATATCACGAGCGGTTTTAAACACAACCGTCAGGAAGTATCACGAGCGGTTCTAAACAAGAACCGCTCGTGATATTAATTAGTATCACGAGCGGTTCTTAACAATAACCGCTCTGTGATAATATCGCTCTGACTCCACGGTCGCCGCCATCGCCCGGCTCCCGATCGTCTCTTCATCGCCGATCGTGCGTCTCGTTAAATCGCCAATCCGCCGGCTCCCGATCGTCTCTTCGCCTCACGCTCCAAATTTATTCCTTGTTTGATATAAAAGGATCATCCGCCATCCAAGATGATCATCCCCACATACTTATAAAATTAAAAAACAGAAATGGCTGCCTCTTCCACGTCAGCAGACCGATGGCCTTCTGGCCTCCTTTGTCGAAAGCACCTCTCGGTGTAGGTTGAACCGTGCTGCGGAAGAACACTGTTTGATCAACAGTGTCTTCACTCCTCTGCCGGCGGAGAATTTGCCGGAGCAGGTGACGGCCACCTTCCGCCGTCTTGACATCCTCCTCCGCCGTGTCTTCCGGGTGATCTCCCACTTTCGGTAGCGTTCTGGCGTCATCGGCGTAGTCCTCCAAAATGGCGTTGCCGTCTCCGGAGGCTTGCCGTCACTTGATATCAAATCGAGGCGGCGGCGGCCCGATCTGACCGGCCGATACCCTCAAGCAAGGGAAGAGAGCCTATGGGCTCAATTCTTCTTAGTTCAACGATCGAGGGTCTTCGAGACACTTGAACGAGCGCGTCGTGAGTGGGCGATTCGAGCTTCATTCACGATGATCGAGAATCGCCCAATGCCGACGCTGCGCCTATGAAGTATTGAAGGCGGAAATAGCGACCTACCTCCGCCACTAGAAAAACTTTGTTTTATTTATAGGTTTTACTTTTTAAATCTTTTTAGGTTTAACGCCACATTGTTTGGCCATATATATGAAAATTCCAAAATGAAAAAAAAAGTTTGGAGGTGAAGTTACTATATTTAATTATATGTTGAATTATTAGCTCTCTCTCTCTCTCTATATATATATATATATAGAGACGGTTTTGTGGAAAAACAAAATCTAGTTTGGAGGTGAAGTTACAATTAATATTAATTATATCGAACGCGCGTCAGCGGTAGGGTGGGCGCATTTCGAGCTTCGTTCACGATCGAGAACCGTCCGATGCCGACACCACCGCCTATGAAGTATTGCGAGATGGAGATAGCGACCTACCTTCGCCACTAGAAAAACCTTGTTTAATTATAGGTTTACCTTTTTAATATAAACATGTAATTTCTTCACATGTCATGTAAGTGTATATACTTGAGAAAAAACATTTCACAGACGGTTCCATAATGGAACCGTCGTGATATAGGACATATCACAGACGGCTCCATAATGGAACTGCTCAGGATATGTCCCATATCACGGACGGTGATATGTCCCATATCACGAGCGGTTCCATTATGGAACCGTCGTGATGATATCACCGACGGTTCCATAATAGAACCGTCTCGATAAGTCTTTATAAGTAGGAGCTAGCATAGCTTGCCGCTAGGGTTTGCGCTCTAACTCGTCACTCCCGGTGGCCTTACTCTCGTCCGTTCCTCCTCGTCATTTCGCCGCCATTCTTCCGTCGCCGACGATTGTGCATCTGGTGACCTTTGCAAAAGACACTCAGACGATAAGAGTGTCTTTTGCGGCGTCACCGTTAATGCCTAACTCTGTGACGCCCAAACTCTCGTCACTCCCCAGCTCCGGCCGCTAGGGTTTGCGCCCGCCCTAACTCCGTTCCCCTCCCCACCTCGACGCCGCCGCTCGACCTCGTCGCCGTCGCCGCCCGACCCTTTGCGCCCCGCTAGGGCCCTGGCCGGGCTTTGCTTTCCCCATCCTCCCTCTATTCTCCTCTAGATCTGTTAGCTTAATGTCTTTTGTTGAGTTTGATTTTTATGGCTTGAGCCTTAAGTTTGTCCTCGATGTTTGTGTGATTTATGCAAGGTAAAGGAAATGGATGAGGGTTGTCTTTGGTGGTGGGAATCGCCACCGTGGTTCTTGCGCTGCACTAAGGTCCTCTCTGTCTCTACCCTCCTTGCTCTGTGATGAAAATGGCTAGCTAGTGCTCTGCGATGGATCTTGAGGGCTACTCTTGGTGTGGTGGGTTTGGACACCCTTGGTCTTGTTCTCTTGTCGATGAACCGCTCAATGATGTTAATAGTCTTATGCTGAAATTGAATTGATAATTAGTTCATATTAATAGTCCCTTGCTCGTGATGTAATGATGTAAATAGTCCTATGCTGAAATTGAATTGATAATTAGTTCATATTAATAGTCCCTTGCTCGTGTGATGTAATGATGTAAATAGTCCTATGCTGAAATTGAATTGATAATTAGTTCATATTAATAGTCCTCTTGTTTGTGTGATGTAATGATGTCAATAGTCTTATGCTGAAATTGAATTGATAATTAGTTCATATTAATAGTCCCTTGCTCTGTGATGTAATGGTGTCAATAGTCTTATGCTGAAATTGAATTGATAATTAGTTCATATTAATAGTCCCTTGTTCATGCGGTCAAGTTCTCCTACCTCTTGCGTGCAGTCGTCCTACCATTCCATTCATAATCTCTTCTCTATAAAGTCTCCAGCGGTGGTGCTTGTGCCATTAAACCGGCATCATATATATATTATATATATATTATTAAGTGATCCTCGACCACTTTAGGAATTAGTCCACATGACATGAGAAGAATGAGGCGGTATCCACGGGCAATCTCATTGAGCCCTTGCAAGTATAAAGTATGGATGCAAAGAGGCGGTCGGACATCCAATTACGGATTGGGCGTCGCTATGTTGAAAAGTGGCGTTGATCTTAACTACTCTGTTGGGAAGTGGCATCATGTATTAGCAACCAACAATTCTTGAGCATGTAATTGTCTTTAAAGCCAACAAGAACACCAAGCAACAAGTTGAGAATTCTTTTGAAATATGAGAATGGTTGCTTGGTGTTCTTGTTGGGTTTAAAACGATTACATGCTCAAGAATGGTTAGTTGCTAATATATGATGCCACTTCCTACCGAGCAAAGATCAACGATATTTCGAACATAGCGACGTCCAATCCGTGCATGCATAATCAATCATATCATCCATATTTTTATATTTGCAGGCGGTTTTAGCCACAAACCGCTGCGTGATATATGATTATCACTGACGGTTTGTGGCTAAAACCGCTCGTGATATGTGATATATCGAGCGGTTTGTGGCTAAAACCGCTCGGTGATATGTGATTATCACTGCACGGTTTGTGGCTAAAACCGTGCGTGATATGTGATTATCACCGAGCGGTTTGTGGCTAAACCGTCAAACCGTGCGTGATATGATTATCACTGAGCGGTTTGTGGATGAAACCGTCGTGATATATGCTATCGCAGACGGTTTGAACCACAAACCGTGCAGGAAGTATACATCACGAGCGGTTCAAAACCGTGCGTGATGACCTCATGTCATCATCGACCCATAAACTCGAGCGGCTCACGAAACCGCCTCGTGATGACGTTTTGAACCGTCAGGAAAGCCTTTTACGTAGTAGTGTGGGAAAAACCGGCCGGTTTTTCCGTTCCCAGTCCCCACTGGTAAGACCGGTTACCGTGTCCGGTTTTTTTCCCCAACATTTCAAATCACCTATTGCAAAATGAGCAGCAACAATTGCATTGAGAAAATCCACCTCAAGAAGCAACATCCACAAGATATAGTACCAACATTTGAAATCACCTATTGCAACATTTTAAAATAATAGTTGCAACATCCGGACATAATTGTTGCAACATCAAGAAATTTGTAACATTTAAAATTAACTTATGAAACATTTTGATTTCATGTGTGCAACAATCAGCGACAATGGTTGCAACAAAAATCCTAAAACAAATGCATGCAACATTTAAATGGTAAAAGGCTGCAACAAATCAAAAACATCATTGCAACATCCTGAAATACCTATTGCAACAACATGAATGATCTAATGCAACATGCTGGGGCTTGTCTTTTCTTCTCCATCAGCCAAACCAACAGCACTTGTGGAGGTGACCGGCGGTGGTGGCGCTCGTCTGGCCTCGAGGGAGCTCGCGTAGGCCACAACCGTCAGCAGCTAAGCCAGGTTCCTCGCCCCCAGCTGCGTCGTCCTCTGCTCAACATCTGCCGCCCTAGCTTCTCCGGCCTTGCTCCCACCAAATCCGGCACTAGAGAGGGTGGCCCTCTCTAGGACAGGAAACAGGACACCAAAGGCAGCCCCTCATGCAAGTGTGAGTTATACAGTGGCTCGAGCATGTGAGAGAGAGAGAGAGAGAGAGAGAGAGAGAGAGAGAGAGAGAGAGAGAAAAGGCATGGAGAAATTCTAACTGGTGTCGAGGAGGATGGGCAGCAAACCAGCAATGGTGAAGAAATTCTGTGGGAGAGGATAAGAACGAGATGTGGGAGATTTATGTGATAGTTATTGGGACACATAGTCTACAGGTGGGACTTTGGAAGTGGTGAGGTGTCCGAGCCTTTTGGTCCGTATCGGACGTCAGCTCCATATTATTTCCCTAGAAAAAAAAATACTGATGAAACTATGGTCGACTTGAATGCAAAGACTGCATAATAAGTTCGAGATCCGACTTGCATTTAATTCATCAGTAGGAACTACTAATATTTGTTTAAGTGATATTGGATTTGACAATGTATATTGCTTAGCAAATCATATTCCATAAGAACTCAACTTTGCTGCAATTTTCTTCTCAATGCAAGTATCTCGAGTCTTGTTTGATTACCCCCTTTGGTCACAATTGAACTTTGTCGATTTATCATAACATGGTAGCATGGCAAGACGATTTTGGTCATATACTTGCCCAATTCAAAACTAGCGAGGAATGCAAGTAGACATAACTTTTTCTGCACTCTTTTTTAAATACTCCCATGTATTTTCCTTTTTTTCGCTTGTAGGCTGAATTTGTCTCCAAATTAACAGAAAATTTGATTTTTAGATGAAAATCTAAAAACATTAAGTTGTTATAAGTATATGAGCTTGGAACTCTATTGGACTTGGACGTTTTCGAGTCATGGTAAGAAATTCCACATGTGGAGAGCCTAATGCATATACAGTATACTTATTTGACTGGTTAACTACAACATAAAGTAACTAGGACATACTAGGTCATGCAGGTTTACTCGATTGATGGTGGGTGCCAGCCCCCTTCTCTCTACCCCTGCACAAGAGACACGATAATTTATTTACGAGGTTCAGTAAAGCCTACATCTCCGGGAGCCGAATTGCGGTGGCTCCATCCGTATAAGGAGTTTTTTTCTTACGATTAGAGTTATAAGAGGTCGGCGGTGTATATTTATACCCCCGGTTACATGATTGACTCAGACTCATAGTCCGTATGCAACACTTGCATAGGCCAAAATTTATGGAACTACCATAGAGTTTACCTCAAAATAAATCCTTCAGTACAAGCGTTTCTGTCAGAAGTTTACAGGGCTGCCGTGTCAACAAGCCAATCTCAGCTCTTAAAAAGCTTGAATGGGCATGGTAAAATTTAATACTGCAAAATATAGGATAAAAATGGGAGCTCAAGTGAGCTCAACCATGACCTGTAGAAAGATCGAATAAGCTAAAAAGCTCTACTTGACCTTGATAATGGTTCATGAATAAAAAAAGATGACAAGATCCAAACTTAATCAGGAGTGGTCTTGAATAATTTAGTCCGTGCCCAAATTGAGCTAAATTTGAACCAAACTCGAATAGCTCGTTGAGCCCAAGCTATTTAGTTTTGGCAGTCGTGGAAGTGTATGGGGTTGGTAAGTAAAGACAACTCTCTTATGACTGCACAAACAAAGAAGCCTATCCTTAGATGTAGCGAGTAGATCAACACATCAGGTGTGCATGTGAGAAACAGCAGTGCGCTCAGTGCTAGTGAAACTATGATAGCTTTGGAGCCACCGTGTAGCGGGGTAATATGGTAGCATAGGGTTGCGAGACATGGGGATTTTGATTTTGATTTTTTTTGAGAGGGAAGCCGAGAGTTTTCATTTAACATGGTTCTTGCCTTCCTAGCTTTGAACTGACGCAATTATATGGCTCCTTTTCTTTATGTGTCCGCATTTTACAGGTTTCAGTTCACTTCAAACTACAACGTCAAGCATTGAGTGAGAGACAAGAAATTTTTCGTTCATTTTAACTTAAGCTTCAAAATTAAAAGCGTATGCCGCTCCAAACATTTGCATCTCGATGTTCTTGTACAATTTCTCCTCCTGGAAATTGTACAGCTCGGTCGGTCTTTCATCTTTGATTCGCCCAAAATTGTTAACTGGAAGATCCACCAATGCTTGTTCCCCCTGGTTAGTGGTTAGTATGCAGTCCAAATTCCAAACTCATCTAAAGTGTTACTATATGAGATTAAAGTCCTGCACAAAACCATACATGGGCTACTCGAGGTCAGAGCGCCACAAATTGGTCGCCATGTTAACTACGCAGAATGGACTTAGCGGGGAGTGGTGTGGTATTTTTTAGGCACAACCTGCATTGACTTGATATGTTGCATCGGTTTGACAAGTGACTGTTTTCTCTATTACTCAATATTCCGGTTATCTTTATGCAAATTACAACTCAATTTATAGCCATTAACATGTCAACACCCACGCGTCTCACCAGTACAAGGACGTCCACGGACACGCCGTTGCCAGCTGACCAGCACGACGTGAGGTGGGGGATAGGGATAGGCATAGGGCGCGGCAAGCACAGTTAGTGCTCGCCAATACTTATGCCCGTCAGCTCAAAACTCCCTCACGAGCATGCCCGTAAAGGACGACAGGCAAAGAACCTTACGTCATGCCCATCGCCTACGGGCATGCCTGTGTGCCCACCACACTCTGAGAGGAGGAGAGGAGGGTGCGGACAAGCGAGTGGTGGCACGCCGCCGCGGAAGGACGGGGGCGATGAAAGGAACCAATCAGAAATGGGGAAGGACCGTATCAAGAAATCAGTAGAACACAAGAGGAGGAGGAAGAGAATACCAAATCAAGAAGGAACAAGCAGATGCAGATGAGCTATGAGTGGCAGCAACGGCGGCGGCGGCGGCGGTGGGAGCAAGATGATGTCGACGAAGCAGCTGCTGACCACCATCCTCATTATCTTCTCCTGGTTCTCCACGCTCTCCTTCATCAAGCTGCTGCTCCTCACCAACTCCTTTGTCGCCCCCGCTTCCTCCGCGCGCGCCCGCTGCTTGGCCTCTCCTTGCAGCTCCCCGTGCTCACCGTGGTCAACTCTGGCCAATAGCACCGATAGCACCGAGGACAGGGACAGCGCGCAAGCGGACGGGTGGCGGCGCAGCCGTTCGGGAGATGGCTGCGGATGGGGACGGTGAGCCTGAGGCGGCGGCGAACAAGGGCGGTGAGCCGAAGGCGATGGCGGGACGAGAGCTAGTGTGGTCATGCGGCGGTGCGTCCGTACGGGATAGTGGGAGTCGGGGAGATGAGATGGATTAGGGAATGGATTTGGGGATGGGTCGGGGTCTCGGGGATGCTAGTGAGTAGCGGCTATGGAGTGATGGAGAGATGAGATGGATGGGCCCACCTGTCAATGTGGATTGATGGGTAAATGGGCGCGATGGGCACGGGTAGAGCTCACCCATGCCCGCGTCCATTTACCCGATGGGAAGAGGATTGCCCCCATTTGTATGCCCATGGGCAAAGAAAGCCCCCCATGCCTGGCTCCATTAGGGTAATTGCTCGTGGACACGTGGGTAGTTGGGCACAATTGCCATCTCTAGGTGGGGATGAGAGTCGACGTGCAAGTGGCATATTGGCCAAGTTTTTTTTGGGCTAAGCTCACGTGCCTTTAACAGGGCTTTTTATTATAGGAATAAATTCATTTTACACCCCTGAACTTTGGCGAGAGTCCAAAAAACCCCCTGAACTACAAAACCGTTCTATTTACACCCTCGAACTGTCAATACCAGATCAAGTTACACCATACGCTGGTTTCATTGGTGGTTTTGGATGACGTGGCAGCCACATCACTGGTTTTGGATGACGTGGCGTCCACGTGTACCTATTTGGTTGATGTGGCGTCCACGTGTTCTCTCTCCACTCCTCCATTTCTTTCCCCAGCGCCTTCTCTCCCATCGCCAGCCCCCTTTCCATCCACTCCCAATCCGTCCAATCCCCCTTCGGCCTTTCTTTTCCCGGCTCGAGCCAGCCTCGGCGTCGTCTTCCCCCCTGGCCGCTTCCTCCTAGCGCCTTCCTTCTCCAAGCCCAGCGCCTCCTCCTTCCTTGCCTCTCCGGCGCAGGACGCCACCTCCCCTGTTGCCCGCCGCTTCGCCCTCACACTGATGCCCCACAGACTGCCGCTGCACAAGCCACCGCTCTTAATTAGTAAATAAGGTAGATAATGAGAGGATAATTCAACTAAAACTTGTGGGAATAATAGGGTAAGATGTGATACTAGTTGGCTAAGTATCTAGTACCTCTTTTGCTGGTTTTACCTTGCTTTGTAGGAGTGTTAGAGCTAGAATTGTGTTCTGAAATTTTGCCTTCTCAACCGATTACTCATTCATTCAATACGGGTTAGTTGTGTTGGGAAGTTGAGCTTTAGTCTTGTGGTTTCTTGCTATTTCTTGAGCCTTTTTGCAAGCTTTTAGAGTTCTTTTCTTTGCTGTCTTGTTGGCTTTCGATTAGGGTGATGTTCCATTCCCCTAGTTGTTGGCTTTTCTTTTGCTTTCTTTAGCTTCTAGTTTTCGGGTTTTGTTGCTAACCCATCTCTTCGGAACAGGATGGCTGGAAGGACTTGAAGCGGTCAAGGCCACTCAGCTGGTCCGAATGAGGAGCTCCCGCCTCCTCCGACCATGGCCGAGGTTCTCGCTCAGATCGAGCGAAACCGAATGGATCAGACAAGGATCTTGGAGGCTATTGCGCGCAATACATCCGCTCTTTATGTTGCCTCCGAATCAGGGGGAGGAGGTGAACATCAGCCGCAAGGGGGACTCTTGGAGTTCCTTCTTTTCACCACCACTTTCTCCGTGTCGAGGACCCATCGACGCCTTGACGGTCGGTACATTTGGTTGAGCGGAAGCTCAACGTTGCTCAGTGTCAGGATCAGGATAAAGCACTCTTTGCCTCCCATCAACTGGAAGGTGCAGCCTTTCGTGGTGGGAGAGTTTCTTGGCGATGCAGCCCGAGGGCCACGTCGTCTCTTGGGAGGAGTTCCGTACTGCCTTCCGTTGGGCTCACATCCCCGCCGGCTTGATGAAGCATAAGAAGAAGGAGTTTCTCTTGCTCAAACAAGGGCACAGGTCAGTGGCGGAGTATTTGTACGAGTTTAACCATTTGGATCGTTATGCTCTAGGAGAGGTGGCCACTGATGAGGCCAAGCAGGAGAAGTTCATGGATTGTTTGTCCGAGGAGCTGCAGGACAAGCTATCTATCGTTGACTTCCCCGACTTTCAGACCTTGGTCGACAAGGCCATTGTCGCGGAGCACCAGGGGAGAGCGATGGGAGAGTCCCGCAAGTGCAAGTGGGAGTCCCGAAAGTCGTCGAAGGCCAGCTCCCGTCCCCGCTTCGGGCAAGCCCAGGTGCCCCATCCTCAGGCTTCAGCACCTGCACCTCGTCCTTCGCAGGTCGTGTTTCGACCACGTGCACCTGCAAGTCAGCAAGGTGGCCTCCGCAATCCGGCTGCCGAGGTCACTTGTTTCTCTTGCGGCGTCAATGGTCACTATACGAATAGTTGCCCTAAGAAGACCGGAGCGGCCCCTCGTCCTAATGGAGGATGCAGGCAAGGAAGTGGACATTCTCAGGATCAGAAGGTTGTCCCTGCTACCCAAGGCGTGAGAAGTGGCCGCGTCAACCACATCTCCGTTGAGGGAGCACAGGAGGAACCTGACGTCGTGTTGGGTACGCTTCTTATTAACTCTCATCCTGCTACTGTTTTGTTCGATTTAGGAGCTTCTCATTCTTTTGTATCTAAGTCTTTTGCTGCTATTAGTGAGCTTCTTTTTGCTCCTCCGTTGGTCCCATTGCTCATTCGCTCTCCCGGTTCAGAGTTGAGAGCTGAAACTGAGTGTCGGGATGTTTCTGTTGAGATCGAGGGAGTAGGATTTTTGGCAAATCTTATCCTCCTCAATTCAGTGAGTTTGGATGTGATTCCTGGTATGGATTGGTTGTCCCAACATTCGGGACAAATCGATTGTGCCAAGAAGTTCGTCTACCTCACAAGTTCCTCCGGTAAGCAGGTTCGCTTTTCGCCGAAGCTACAAGGACCACATCTCTTCGCGCTTGATGCGAAGCCAGCTCTGGATATTCATGAAGTCCCAACGGTTTGTGACTTCGATGATGTCTTTCCTGAAGATCTTCCTGGGATGCCACCAGTTCGAGACCTCGAGTTCGTCATCGAGTTGGCGCCCGGTACCGCCCCGATTTCAAAGGGGCCCTACCGGATGCCACCGAATGAGTTGGTGGAGTTGAAGAAGCAACTTGGTGAGCTTCAAGAGAAGGGTTTCATCTGTCCTAGCTCATCTCCTTGGGGCTGTCCAGCAATCTTTGTAAAGAAGAAGGATAATACTTTATGCGTAAAGGTCGATTCGTCCGCTTAATGAATGTAATGTGAAGGACAAGTATCTGTTGCCCCGCATCGACGATCTCTTCGATCAGTTGACCGGAGCTCGAGTCTTCTCCAAGATTGACTTGAGAGTGGGATATCACCAAGTCAGGATCCGACCTGAAGATATTCCTAAGACGGCTTTCTCTACTCGTTATGGTTTGTACGAGTACACCGTCATGTCTTTCGGCTTGACAAATGCTCCTGCCCTGTTCATGAATCTCATGAATTCGGTGTTCATAGAGTATTTGGATAAGTTTTTGGTGGTCTTCATCGATGATATTCTTATCTACTCCAAGAATGATGAAGAACACGCTGCGCATCTGAGGCTTTTGTTGGGAAAGCTGCGTGAGCACCAGCTGTATGCGAAGTTCAGCAAGTGGGAGTTCTGGTTGAAGGAAGTGGCATTCTTGGGCCATGTTCTTTCAGCAGGAGGCATAGCTGTGGATCCTAGTAAGGTCAGTGATGTGCTCTCTTGGGGTCAGCCCAAGTTGGTAACCGAAGTTCGGAGTTTTCTCGGTTTAGCGGGATACTATAGTCGCTTTATCAAGAACTTCTCCAAGATCGCGAAGCCGATGACTGAGTTGCTCAAGAAGGACAAGAAGTTCTTATGGTCCGCTGCTTGCAAGGAAAGTTTTCAAGAACTCAAGAGGCGTTTGACCACAACTCCCGTTCTCGTTCTTCCTGATGTTCATCAAAGCTTCGACATCTTTTACGATGCTTCGCGTCGAGGACTCGGTTGTGTCCTTATGCAAGAAGGCAAGGTAGTGGCCTATGCATCAAGGTAATTGAGACCTCATGAACTCAACTATCCTACCCATGACTTGGAACTAGCTGCAGTGGTTCATGCACTTAAGATTTGGCGACATTACCTAATCGGTAATCATTGTGAAGTGTATTCGGATCACAAAAGCTTGACATATTTGTTCACCCAACCCGATCTGAACCTTAGGCAAAGAAGGTGGTTGGAATTGATCAAAGACGGTATCCACTATCATCCGGGTAAGGCTAATGTCGTTGCCGATGCGCTTAGTCGAAAGGTGCATTGCAATACCTTGTTGCTCAAGGAGGAGCAGCCCGCCCTTCTTGAAGAATTTCAGCGTCTCAACTTGGGATTAGTTGAGCATGGGTCCCTTGCTGCCCTGGTTGTGCAACCAACCTTGGTGGATCAAATCAAGGCTGCTCAGCAATCAGACGCTGGAGTGAACCAAATCAAGGAGAATGTCAAGAACGGAACAACCAAGTGCTTCTCAGAAGATGATCTTGGTGTTGTGAGGTTCGGACAACGCCTTATGGTTCCAAAGGACATCGAATTGCGGAATTTGATCCTCCGCGAAGCCCATGATTCTCCTTTATCCATTCATCCTAGGGCCACGAATGTATCAAGATCTCCGGTAGAGATTTTGGTGGACCCGAATGAAGAGGGAGATCGCGAAGTTCGTTACCGAGTGCGACGTGTGCCGTCGTGTCAAGGCTGAACATCAGCGTCTAGCAGGCCTGCTTCAGCCTTTGCCAGTGCCTGAGTAGAAGTGGGATTCGATCGGGATGGATTTTATCACCGGTCTACCCAGGTCACCGAAGAAAAATGATGCCGTTTGGGTTGTCATCGATCGATTTCGTGTAGGTCTTTTGGCAGATCTCTACATAGCCCGCATCGTGAGTTTGCATGGTGTACCAAAGACGATTGTGTCAGATCGTGGTTCTCTGTTCACCTCTCGCTTTTGGCATAGTTTGCAAGGGGCTATGGGAACTCGCCTTTCTTTCAGCTCAGCTTATCATCCTCCAACTGATGGCCAGACCGAAAGGGTCAATCAAGTTTTGGAAGATATGCTCCGTGCTTGTGTTCTTTCCTATGGAAAGCATTGGGAGAAATGCTTTCCATTCGCGAAGCCAGACTACAACACTTTCAAGCCGCCCTCGGCATGGCACCTTTCGAGGCCTTATACGGGAGGAAGTGCAGAACCCCGTTGAATTGGTCTGAGACCGGCGAAAGGCTTTTCTTTGGTCCAGACTCGATCAATGAGGCCGAGAGCCAGGTTCAGCTTATTCGTGATCGTTTGCGCACGGCTCAGTCAAGGCAAAAGAGCTATGCGGATCGTCGTCGTCGTGAGTTGAGTTTTGAGCCCAATGACTTTGTTTATCTCAAAGTCTCTCCTTTGAAGGGCCATCAACGTTTCGGCGTCAAGAGCAAGTTAGCTCCTCGATATGTTGGTCTTTACCGCATTATCGAGAAGAAAGGGGTTGTTGCCTATAAGTTGGGTTTGCCTGCTGCACTTGAGGGGGTACATGATGTGTTCCATGTGTCCCAGTTGAAGAAGTGCCTCCGCGTTCCGACCGAGGAAGCTCTGTTGGAACATCTCGATGTTCAAGAAGATTTGACCTATCGCGAGCACCCTGTTCGCATCCTTGAAGAGGCTGAACGAAGAACAAGGAATCGTGCCATCAAATTCCTTAAAGTTCAGTGGTCAAATCATTCTAAGGATGAAGCTACTTAGGAACTGGAAGATCGTCTGCGTGCGGACTACCCATCTTTCTTTTCCGAGTGAGCCAAATCTCTGGACGAGATTCTTGTAGGGGGGGATTTTGTAACATCCCAAATCTAGGTTTGTGTTTCAAATGTAAGAAAATGAGAAGAAATTAAAACTTTTCTTGCATCTGGTTATTTTTGAATTTTTCTGTAATTCTTTTAAAGGAATTATGGAATTCAAAAACCAAAATCTCCAATTGACTAAAGTCACGACCCTTTTTAAACTTTTAAGAAAAGTTTGTAGTCAACCTATGGAAATATTTTTCCTTGGTTGTAGGGCTACTCTGTGACACCTCTGAAAAATTTCATAATTTTTAGAAATTATTGGATAATTTTTAAGAGGTAGTCAAACTAGTTTGACTCTTGGTCAAACCCTAGAACAAACCTTGCAGAATTTATGGAGAAAAATGTTGTGCATAAAAACCTCTGAAAATTTTATGTAAGGTTTAACCTAGAGTGAGGAACCTCCAGTCAAAATTTCAGAATTTTTGGAGTTAGTTTGCTACCTCTAATAATTCTTCCAAGTTTCAGCTTGTAATTCAAACCCTAAGTCAAACTCCTATTTGGGCTGAGGTTAGACTCGAGCCTAAACCCCCTTCTTGGTCCAGCCCAACCACCTAACTGCACCAAGCCAGTCCAAAGTGGTGCTTGCCTGTGGGCCGTTGGATCTCCATCTAACGGTCAGCAAGCTTTGACTCGGGTCAAATGGGTTTGGCTCAACCCATTTTTGCTTTGGCTCATTGACAAGTGGGCCCGCACCTGTTCTCCTTCTTCCTCTGGCTCGAGTGCATTGTCCAGAGAGCCATGGCCAGCGCATGGCGTGGGCGACGTAGTGCATTGTCCACTCCAGAGTGTCTTACAACGGCTCTTTGCTGCTGCTAATTAATGCTTGCCAATGCTTTAGCCCCCAAAGTCGCCCTCCTCTGCAGCTCCCATCCCCTCCGTGTCCTTGGCAAAGCTGTGAACCAAGCCATGGGCTAAGCTCACCATGGAGCTTAACCCTAGCTCAACTCGTGCCCCTCTGGCTATAAAAAGCCCTTGAGCTCCTCCTTTGCTTTCTTTAAACACCCCTCTTGCTTAACCTAGCTTCCTTTGTGCTTGGTTGAGCTCAATTCACAAAATCCCCAAAACCACCATTGTCGGCCGACAAGCAAGCTTTGTCGGCACAGCGCTCCAGTGGTTCTTCTTCAAATCTTTTCGCGTCCTTTTGAGCCTCTTATCATCTTAAGCAAATCCCCTAACTTAATTTTGTTTGACATTCACAGAGATTGTCAAATTTGGGGTTTGTTCAAATTCGGCCGAAGTTTAACCTTTTCTTCCTCAAGTCTGGTAAGTGGCTCCTTTCTTCAATTCTTTGCTCATGGACCTTCCTTGAGCATTAATGGAGCTAACCCGATGACCCGGTGCTGTTATTTTGCTCAGGTCGTCACCTCCACTTCATCTTCTTCAAGGCCGGCAAGCTTCTTAGTTGCTGGAGCTTCTCCGGCCGCCTCCTTGCCTCTCCTGTGCTAAGGTAGCTCCCTAATAGTCCCTAGATGCTTGGCACCCGCTTCTCAGAACCGCTGCGGAGCTCCTTTGCGTTTTTCATTTTCGGCTGTGCGTTGCCGCACTGCCTCTCTCTGGCTAGCCGCCGTTGTGGTCCTCCTCCGTGGTCGCCACCGCCACCAGCGTGTGCGCGTGGCTATTGCGGTCTCGTTTTGGCCCTTGGTCGGTGCCAACGTGGTCCACGTCGCCGGCGGTGAGCCTTGGAAGCCCCTCGGGTGTTGTCGGACGAGGATGGCACTGTGCCGTTGTCGTTTAGACACAGATCCTCTCGTTAATTGCTAATCACCGTTTAACTGTTGTTAATCAATGCTTAGTAGTTAATGGTTGGCTTTAAATGTGTCTCTGAGTCTCTATCGGGTGGGCCCGAGCCTCTCGCACACTGTGTGTTGCTTTCAAGCAAAGATCCGGTCATTAATGTGCTTAATCATTGCTTAATCAATGAGTTAAACACTTAATGGCTATCCTAACCCGTGCTTCGCTGTCGCTGACAGTGGGCCCGCGAGTCTTTAAAGAGCCTGTGCGCTTTAAAGCCCTGTGCGTGTCTTACTGCCACTGACATGCAGGTCCCGCGAGTTTAAGCACACACTGTGTGCTTGCGCCACGCTAGCCCAGCTCTGGACCATTGGATTTAGATCAACGGCCCAGATCTGAGTGAACGTTCGGACCATCTCCATCAGCGCGATCGTTGTGAACTGTTCTTTTTTAGATCTGCGGCTCAGATTGAAGTGAACGTTCGGACCGTCCAAACCTCACTTCAATCTCAGCCCTTCTTTCTTAAATCAACGGCCCACGTTCGTTTGAACGTTCAGACTGTCCGAAGGTTCGATCAACGAGGACCGTTGGATCTAGATCCAACGGTTTCGTTTAGATTTTGTCTTGGCCAAGACGTGTCTTTTGATTCGCGTGGGCCATCCAATTTCAAATCAAAGGCCCACGTTTTGCTGTGTGTTTCCTTTGAGTTTATTTATTTCAAAAGCCTGGTAAGCTTTATTTCTAAACTGAAAATTGTAATAAACTTTAAAATTGCATAACTAATTCATTTTAAATCCTTTTCGGTTGATTCAAATTTTGTTAGCTCTGATTTTAACTAAACTTTAATCTAAAAATGGTTGGAAGCTTAGTTTTTCTCCAGAAAAATTTGTTAATGGATTTAATTTCGGTTTAGCTGTATTTATGCTTTAAAAATTCATTTAACTTGAAAAATGCATAAGTAATTCTCTGTAACTCCTTTTTGAGTGAAACCAAGTTTGTTGGTTTCCTATGTTAATGTACTTAATTGTAGAATAGGTTTTAGGCATGTTGTTATCTTTTAAGTTTATGTGGTTGCAATTGTATTATGCACTTTTTCATGACTTTGAAAAAAATCATAGAAAATGCATCCTAACTCCAAATGAGGTGAATAAAATTGTGTTGTTCATCTTATGAGGTGCTCTATTTACCATAAAAATTTCAGCTGCAACACCTCTCTGGAAATTTGTGCCAAAAATTTAATTTCGGAAGAATAGTACCCGAGATAAATTTTTAGCCTTTTTCCAGCAGACCAAACTTGTTTTGGCCATAACTTTAGCATCAAGTATCCAAATCAATTGATTCTTGTTGCTAAATTCCTTAAAAATCATGCTCTACCTGTTGTGTAAATTTCATGGATTTTGGTTGACTTTGGTTTTTAAGTCTTTTCGGTGTTCTTCGTTCTTATCGGTTCTTTTCGTTCTTTTCGATTAGGTGCCGACAAGTTCGTTGATTGCAAAAGTGTTCCTCTGTAGCAAACTGAGCATATCCAACAAGGCAAGTAGTTTGATCATAATAATCCTATTACTTTTAAAGTCTAATACTTTGTTTACAAATTGTATGTATGCATGCTTTTGTGTCAAAGTTAATTTTACCGATTAGAGGTAGCTAATCCTATTGCATGGTTGCCCTTAAATTGTTCATCCCCTGCCACTAAACTTAAGTTATTAATCTCGCCGGTGAATTAGAGCCCGGTGGTTGAATTATGCTCTTTTATTGTCTTTACGGTGTCATGCTTAGAAATGCTTAGCTACCGGTAGAATTGGGCGGTCATCGACTTAGTCGATAACTTTGATCACACAAAATTATTATTATCATTATGCTCAGCACTTTGTGCTTTGTTACTTTGTAAAGTCAAAAACTGAAACTGAAAATGAAATGTTTGAGACTTGGGCACAATGGTTGATGGTGTGATCTTATGGTGTGACTGGAATGGTGCCCGGGTCAACAAGGACCGAGTTACTTGTGTCACTAAGCCAAGCGATTATTGCGTGCTAACCACACGAGGGGGATATGGGACCTCTCTTGACTTAGTACTTTGGCTTGTGTTAGCTCCGAGTCGCAGGAGGTTGTGTGTATGGGTGGTGTTGAAAAAGAAACTTATGGTTATGTGTTGGGTGAGCGGGAGTGGAATCCTGTTTAGGTTCTCCACACCGAAGGGCATTGTAGTTGTCCGGGAGCTTTACCCTATAGTGGTAGTTGACTTTCGGCTTTACAATGACTCTGTCTCAACGTATGGGTTTCTATCCATACGGGTGACTCGTAGTTAATGCACAATATTGGAAATGTCTCGTAGGACTTAGCTGTGCCGGCAAACCTTCGGAAGTGTGCTTAATCATGTGGCAAAAAGGCGGTCTGACGTGTGGGTACATTGGTACACCCCTGCAGGGTTCAAACTATTCGAATAGCCTCGTCCTAGGTTATGGACATGCTTGGTAAGGTCGTGCAAGAACTAGACTATAACCTTTAATTAAAACTTGATGTGGGTGGTATGAATGGGGAATTCATGCTATTATTGTGGTGGCTATTGGGTTAGCCACTTCCAGGATGTCTATTTATTATTGTTACTTGTTATATCGCTGTTTTTATCCAATAAAAACAGATTGCAAAGATTACTTTAAATATATTACATTATTGCAAATGAAAACTTGTTTTATGCTGAAAATGAGTCTAGAACCTCCTCCACTTAAATAAGCTTGCATGTAGCTATATATAGGCTGTTACACTACACGTAAGTCTTGCGAGTACATTTTTGTACTCATTTGCTTTGCTTAATTAAATGTTGCAGAGGAGGAAGCTGATCCCCAAGGGATCCACTTTTGTGAGCTGTGCGACGGGTTTGACGACTAGGTTGGTGGCCCGGTTGGTTGCCTTGTGGGTTAAAGGTACACTAATTGGCTCTTGTTTATTACCATTTTATGGCTTTTGCTTCCGTTGTTTATTTAGTATTTAACTGTCATTTGGCTGTCGGCCCCTTTTGTAATAACTCTATTATGTATGTCTTTTGTTTTGCTTAGTTGTGCTTCGGTTCTTTATGTTGTATGGAATTGATGCATGATTTTGTAAAGGGGTATGTGTACTGCAAATCTTGGGAAGTACATGTATCTCGAGGCACATGATATTTTATTTGCGATGCTAGGACCAAGTGGATGGTTAAACATTACAAGCCGAATTTCCTGGTCCTCACAACTACTTGCTGCAGGCCTGCAATAGAAACAAAGGCTAGCTGTCTACACTGGAGTTCACTGAACTTGTTTAAGCTGCCAGAGTAGTCTTAAAATGTTGTATTGGTTGCAATTTATACATTGAAGAAAAATTGTGGTAAGAATTGCATGATGAAGAAACTATGTCTGGATTGAATACAACATTGCAGAACAAATTTGGTGCGTCACTTTGAAATTCATATCTGTTCAATCAACATTGAATTCAGCTTTGCACATGGCAACAACTGAAGCTACAGCTGAAGTTATGGGCATTCATTCTCTCGTGGTTCCACGGCCAAAGAAGTATGCCTTACATATAGCTGGTAGCATAATAGAGGATGCCAAGACACAAAAGACTCGAGGCAGTATGTGTATGTGAAAGTAAGCCGTACTCACAATGCAACTGAAGGTACCATCTAGCTTAGGGAATCATCAGCCTAACGGTGGTGCGACCAGTAAGAGTGATGGTTTCTTCACCAGTAGAACACCAGTGAAGTGTAGAATACCAGTGAAGAGTGGGACAGCTTCTTCGTCAGTAGTACAATGTGGGCTTAGGAGATATCAGGAATTCAACTACATCTACAAAGCACATCTCTTGCACCTTTTCACATCAGAGGCGTGTGCTCAAATTTAGCAGTAGAGATTCAACCAAGCAGTAAGTCTTTACTAGGGTTATCTTATGTTCTAGTTATCCTCCTGCCTTAGTAATCCAAATGTGTGCTTTCTGCTTACAGGTGAAACCTTGTCTGGTGTTTTAGGTTTCTGTGTTGTATTGTTCTCTGTAACTGTTATGCCAACATTTGGTGTCTTGATGCTCTTGTCAAACTCTTTAACATAGTGTCCTATCTATTTGGCATACACTTTGACTTTACTGGTGTGCAATGTTATATGTTTATAAGAAGCCAAAAAATGAAACATGTGATTTATCTCTTCAGTCGGCCAAGACCGTTTTATCTAATTACTCAACATTTGGGTTGTCTTTGTACGGATTACAACTGAGTTTACCTATGAACATGTCAACAGTCAATAGCAAGGATAGTCAGAATTTACAAATTCAAGAACAAACCGTGAAGAAATTATATAAGATCCAAGCACATTTACACATCTGTAGTGTATTAGTAGTCTAGTACTACATGTGCTGCGTTCTTCAATAGAACCAAGTGATGTATGCAATGGTGTTCACTGAACCTGTTTAAGATGTCACGGTAGAAAAAGGACGCGACTAGCACTCAGACGTACGATCCTAACGCCAGCGCCGTACGCAATGCTGCACTGTCCGATCTCACGCGTTAACAAACCTCCTCCCGACACGCTCTTGCAACATCACGCGCACCCCGACATTAACAAAAATCCCCCATAACTCCGCCCGATCTCGCTCGTCACCCAAGCTTCCGACAAAGCGTGCAAGATTTACATCTAGAAGGTATAGTCCTAACATTTCAAATCACATATTGAAACAATGAGAAGCTACTGCAACATTGAGATTTTTTTGAGAAAAAAATCACTCCAAGAATTTGTTACTGGAACATTCAGAAGATATCCCAACCAAGGATCCAAAACCCGTTTCCGATGGAAATCCCGGTCGCCAGCCGAAAATGGTAACCAGCCGGTTACTAGATTTCCCGAAAAAATCCAGACAAAATTAGCTTGAATTTGCTTAAAACTCAGCCGAAATTCGAAAATTAAAATTTGAATTTGCTAAACTAGGAGAAACCGGCCTGTTTTTCCATTTCTGATCCCCACCGGTAAGACCGGTTTTTTCCGAGAAACTGGCCAGTTTTTCCCCCCAACATTTCAAATCACCTATTGCAAAATGAGCAGCAACAATTGCATTGAGAAAATCCACCTCAAGAAGCAATATCCAAAAGATATAGTACCAACATTTGAAATCACCTATTGCAACATTTTAAAATAATAATTGCAACATCTGGAAATAATTGTTGCAACATCAAGAAATTTGCAACATTTAAAACTAACTTATGAAATATTTTGATTTCATGTGTGCAACAATTAGCGACAATGGTTGTAACAAAAATCCTAAAACAAATGCATGCAACATTTAAATGGTAAAAGGTTGCAACAAATCAAAAACACCATTGCAACATCTTGACATACCTATTGTAACAACATGAATGATCTAATGCAACATGTCGGGGCTTTTCTTTTCTTCTCCATCAGTCAAACCAACAGCACTTGTGGAGGCGACCGGCGGTGGTGGCGCTCGTCTGGCCTAGAGGGAGCTCACGTAGGCCGCAACCGTCAGCAGCTAAGCCAGGTTCCTCGCCCCTAGCCACGTCGTCCTCTGCTCAACATTAGCCGCCCAGCTTCTCCGGCCTTGGTCCCACCAAATCCGGCACTAGGGAGGGTGGCCCTCTCTAGGACGGGAAACAGGACACCAAAAGCAGCCCCTCATGCAAGTGTGAGTTATACAGTGGCTCGAGCATGAGAGAGAGAGAAGAGAGGCATGGAGAAATTCTAACCGGTGTTGAGGAGGATGGGCAGCAAACCAGCAATGGTGAAGAAATTATGTGGGAGAGGATAAGAACGAGATGTGGGAGATTTATGTGGTAGTTATTGGGACACATGGGCTACAGGTGGGACTTTGGAGGTGGTGAGGCGTCCGAGCCTTTTGGT
This sequence comes from Phyllostachys edulis, assembly GCA_036346405.1. Lineage (NCBI taxonomy): Eukaryota > Viridiplantae > Streptophyta > Magnoliopsida > Poales > Poaceae > Phyllostachys > Phyllostachys edulis. The sequence goes on from CM070552.1 coordinate 36,593,576, forward strand.
CCATATCGGATGTCAGCTCCATATTATTTCCCTAGAAAAAAAAGAATACAGTAAGAAACTATGGCTGACTTGAATGCAGCACTCTGCATAATAAGTTCTGAGATCTGACTTGCATTTAATTCATCAGTAGGAACTCCTAATATTTGTTTAAGTGATATTGGATTTGACATTGTATATTGCTTGCTTGCTGTTGGAACCGGCGACGGCCCTTAGCACGCAAGAACAATCACAGCAAACACACAAGAGTAGTGGCAGAGTCAGGATATAGGCATAAGGGGGGCCGAGCGGACAAGCAAGCACTAAAAAATCTGTTCAAATCATATTCCATAAGAACTCAACTTTGCTGCAATTTTCTTCTCAATGCAAGTATCTCGAGTCTTGTTTGATCACCCCCTTTGGTTACAATTGAACTTTGTCGATGGTAGCATGGCAAGACGATTTTGGTCATATGACATACTAGGTCATGCAGGTTTACTCGATTGATGGTGGGTGCCAGCCCCCTTCTCTCTCCCCCTGCACAAGAGACATGAGGATTTATTTACGAGGTTCAGCAAAGTCTATGTCCCTGAGAGCCGAATCACGGTGGCTCCATCCGTATAAAGAGTTTCTTTTTCTCACAATTGGAGTTACAAGAGGTCAGCGGTGTATATTTATACCCCCGGTTACATGATTGACTCAGACTTATAGTCCGTACACAACACTTGCATAGGCCAAAATTTATGGAACTACCATAGAGTTTACCTCAAAATAAATTCTTCAGTACAAGCGTTTCTGTCAGAAGTTTACAGGGCTGCCGTGTCAACATGCCAATCTCAGCTCTTAAAAAGCTTGAATGGGCATGGTAAAATTTAATACTGCAAAATATAGGATAAAAATGGGAGCTCAAGTGAGCTCAACCTTGACCTGTAGAAAGATCGAATAAGCTAAAAAGCTCTACTTGACCTTGATAATGGTTCATGAATAAAAAAAGATGACAAGATCCAAACTTAATCAGGAGTGGTCTTGAATTTAGTCCGTGCCCAAATTGAGCTAAATTTGAACCAAACTCGAATAGCTCGTTGAGCCCAAGCTATTTAGTTTTGGCAGTCGTGGAAGTGTTTGGGGTTGGTAAGTAAAGACAACTCTCTTATGACTGCACAAACAAAGAAGCCTATCCTTAGATGTAGCGAGTAGATCAACACATCAGGTGTGCATGTGAGAAACAGCAGTGCGCTCAGTGCTAGTGAAACTATGATAGCTTTGGAGCCACCGTGTAGCGGGGTAATATGGTAGCATAGGGTTGCGAGACATGGGGATTTTGATTTTGATTTTTTTTTGAGAGGGAAGCCGAGAGTTTTCATTTAACATGGTTCTTGCCTTCCTAGCTTTGAACTGACGCAATTATATGGCTCCTTTTCTTTATGTGTCCGCATTTTACAGGTTTCAGTTCACTTCAAACTACAACGTCAAGCATTGAGTGAGAGACAAGAAATTTTTCGTTCATTTTAACTTAAGCTTCAAAATTAAAAGCGTATGCCGCTCCAAACATTTGCATCTCGATGTTCTTGTACAATTTCTCCTCCTGGAAATTGTACAGCTCGGTCGGTCTTTCATCTTTGATTCGCCCAAAATTGTTAACTGGAAGATCCACCAATGCTTGTTCCCCCTGGTTAGTGGTTAGTATGCAGTCCAAATTCCAAACTCATCTAAAGTGTTACTATATGAGATTAAAGTCCTGCACAAAACCATACATGGGCTACTCGAGGTCAGAGCGCCACAAATTGGTCGCCATGTTAACTACGCAGAATGGACTTAGCGGGGAGTGGTGTGGTATTTTTTAGGCACAACCTGCATTGACTTGATATGTTGCATCGGTTTGAAAAGTGACTGTTTTCTCTATTACTCAATATTCCGGTTATCTTTATGCAAATTACAACTCAATTTATAGCCATTAACATGTCAACACCCACGCGTCTCACCAGTACAAGGACGTCCACGGACACGCCGTTGCCAGCTGACCAGCACGACGTGAGGTGGGGGATAGGGATAGGCATAGGGCGCGGCAAGCACAGTTAGTGCTCGCCAATACTTATGCCCGTCAGCTCAAAACTCCCTCACGAGCATGCCCGTAAAGGACGACAGGCAAAGAACCTTACGTCATGCCCATCGCCTACGGGCATGCCTGTGTGCCCACCACACTACAGAGGAGGAGAGGAGGGTGCGGACAAACGAGTGGTGGCACGGCCGCGCGGAAGGACGGGGGCGATGAAAGGAACCAATCAGTAATGGGGAAGGACCGTATCAAGAAATCAGTAGAACACAAGAGGAGGAGGAAGAGAATACCAAATCAAGAAGGAACAAGCAAATGCAGATGAGCTGTGAGCGGCAGCAGCGGCGGCGGCGGTGGGAGCAAGATGATGTCGACGAAGCAGCCGTTGACCACCATCCTCATCATCTTCTCCTGGTTCTCCACACTCTCCTTCATCAAGCTGCTGCTCCTCACCAACTCCTCTGTCGCCCCCGCTTCCTCCGCGCGCGCCCGCTGCTTGGCCTCTCCTTGCAGCTCCCCGTGCTCGTCGTGGTCAACTCTAGCCAGGGAGCCACCGCCGCCTTCGTCATCGATAGCACCGAGGATGAGGACAGCAAGCAAGCGACAGGTGTGGCGCTGCCGCAGGGAGTCGGAGATGGCCGCGGATGGGGACGGTGAGCCTGAGGCGGCGGCGGACAGGGGCGGTGAGCCGAAGGCGATGGCGGGACGAGAGCTAGTGTGGTCGTGCGGCGGTGCGGCCGTATGGGATAGCGGGAGTCGAGGAGATGAGATGGATTAGGGATTGGATTTTGGGTTGGGTCGGGGTATCGGGGATGCTAGCGAGTAGTGGCTATGGAGTGATGGAGAGATGAGATGGATGGGCCCACCTATCAACGTGGATTGACGGGTAAATGGGCACGATGGGCACGATGGGCACGGGTAGAGCTCACCCATGCCCGCGTCCATTTACCCGATGGGAAGAGGATTGCCCCCATTTTTATGCCTATGGGCAAAGAAAGCCCCCCATGCCCGGCTCCATTAGGGTAATTGCTCGTGGACACGTGGGTAATTTGGCACAATTGCCATCTCTAGGTGGGGATGAGAGTCGGCGTGCAAGTGGCATATTGGCCGAGTTTTCTTTGGGGTAAGCTCATGTGCCTTTAACAGGGCTTTTTATTATAGGAATAAGTTCATTTTACACCCCTGAACTTTGGCGAGAGTTCAAAAAACACCATGAACTATAAAACCGTTCAGTTTACACCCTCGAACTGTCAATACCAGATCAAGTTACACCATGCGCTGGTTTCATTGGTGGTTTTGGATGACATGGCAGCCACATCACTGGTTTTGGATGACGTGGCGTCCACGTGTACCTATTTGGTTGATGTGGCGTCCACGTGTCCTCTCTCCACTCCTCCATTTCTTTCCCCGGCGCCTTCTCTCCCGTCGCCGGCCCCCTTTCCATCCACTCCCAATCCGTCCAATCCCCCCTTCGGCCTTTCTTTTCCAGGTCCAAGCCAGCCCCGGCGTCGTCTTCCCCCCTGGCCGCTTCCTCCTGGCGCCTTCCTTCTCCAAGCCGAGTGCCTCCTCCTCCCTTGCCTCTCCGACGCAGGACGCCACCTCCCCCTGTTGTCGCGCCGCCGCCTTCGCCACTGGACGCCCCCTCATCGCACGCTGCCACAAGATGCCACCGCTCTACCCCGTCCTCTCAACCAAGCCACGCCCGTGATGCACGCACGCCCAGCCAAGCAAGCATCGCCACCCTCGCGTTCTCGTGACGCCGCCAAAGATGCCATCCTCTCGACGCCTGGTTGCGCCAACAACCCGTCGCCCGTTACCTCCTCCAAGCAATCGCGACGCCACCTCCTCGGGTCCACACGCCTCCAACACCTTGGAGCCCGAGTAAGCCCACCAAGCAAAACCGTCGCCGTTTCGTTTCGGCCGCCGCCGCCTCCACCGTCGTCCCGCTGCTCCGGCCACCCTCCGGCGCCACCAACCCCGTCACCGTGAGCCCCCGGCCATCAGGAGCGTTTCCTCTCAAACTCCCTCGAGGATCCACCGCCACAGCCGCCGCATTTGGGCTTCTTCACCGCCTTTGGCCGCCGCCTTCCCCAGCATCCGCCGCCACCTACGTTCCCTCTCCGGCCTCCCCGTCGAGCCCAATGGCTCCGCCTCAATGAGGGCCGCCCCGTGCTCACCCTCCCTGGCCCAAGCTGCCACCGGACCCTCCCCGCCACCATCATCGAGCCGTCACCGCCGCTTTACACCACCCGCTGCCGGCGACACCCATCCACCCGGCGTCGCCACCACACGGCTCGCCACCTCGCCAGACTCCCGTTCCGTGCTTAGCCACCGCCAAGCCTTCTAGCCCACCAATGACGAACCGAGTCAAGACGCACCGCCAGCCGCGCTTCGTGCGTGGCATGTTCGGACCGTCTGGAGCCCCCATCATTAGGCATTAAATGACGAAGTTTAAAACCCTAATGAATCATTAGCCTTAATGATGTCCAAATCATTCCCCCCCCCTTTGCTCTCATCGACCCGTGGGCCCTATGCACAGTGAACTACCCGATCCTCCCCTTGCTCTCACTGCCTAGTGGGCCCCGCGGCGCCACTGCTCCCATCCAAAACCAGTGACGTGGCTTCCACGTCATCCAAAACCACCAATGAAACCAACGTAGGGTGTAACTTGATCTGGTATTGACAGTTTGAGGGTGTAAACTGAACGAATTTGTAGTTCAGGGTGTTTTTTGGACTCTCGCCAAAGTTCAGGAATGTAAAATGGACTTATTCCTTTATTATATGCAACAATGCTACAAAGTCTTAAGTTATACATATTTGGCAAATGCAATGAAGAAAGATAGATACAGTCTGCTTGTGCCTTGATCTTAATCTGGTCTGTTGCTTCAAGATTGAAAATGAGCACTCCCAAGCCAACATTGCAATCCTCTGTCCATGCCGCATCAATGAAACACCTGTGCTTTTGATGAAAATTGATCTTGTTTGTTGAAGTAGTGCAATGTGATGTTGGTAAAGAGCTCACATCTTGACAGGACAATCTGTTATGAAAAGTTTGAATATTCTCACTTTGTTGGGCTATGTCATTCTGAGTGCTACTCTGGTTGACCTGACCAGCTGATTCTACTGTGGCAGCTTAAACAGATACAGTGAGTACCATCTCAGGTGGTTCCAATGACAGCAAGAATTATATGAAGAAACCATGGCCGAGTCGCATTCAGTTTTACTATGCAGAGATTTTCATTAACTTCTTGTTGATGATCGAGGCACGCGATCCCCATCGAGCTTATCTGAGAAAATAATATGATAGCGCAATCTAAACGAAGACCATTTATTATCATGGACACAATGAATATATAAGAATACAATAGAAATGTTATAGAATAGATTGAATGATGTAGCGTTATAAAGATGTTTTGAACATATATTACAGAATAAGTGAGATACCACTCTTATTGCTATTGAAAGGGTGGCAATACCACTAAAGACGCCTATTATCTTCACAAGTGTTCCTCTGTTGAGTCTTGAATCGTCACGTCTCTTAACCAATTGGCGTAAATTACCAGATGCACTAATAACTGCTCTCACGTGAGTCATGTGGGAAGCTGTCATGTCTCTCGACCAGTTTGCAGGTCAAGGAAGGCCCAAAACTGTATAGCTGGCTGTGTAGTACCTGTGACTGGTCATCTCATCACTCAAACGGGTCTAGGATCAGTTTGCACATAGTGACGGGGATTAAACATCCTTTAAACACTGATCGTAGCTTTATAACTATTATAAAGTAGGTCTCTAATATGTAAGTTTGCTTTGACAGAGACTAACTTTGACCGAAAATATTGGCCTGATCAAGAATCCTCATCAGCTAAACACCGAGGCTTAAGAAAATAGAAAAAATATTTACTTAAAGTTTTTTCTTGCCTTAAAACGTGCTTCAACAAGATTTGATCAGGCATAATCATTCCAGACATTTAATAAAAATATGGTACAAAGAAAAAAGATTCTTGTTTTCTTAAAAACCGTATCCGTATATTGTGGTAAGTGGGCAAACAGTTTGTGATAAAAAGTGATAAAAATACTTCTTTTTTACCTCCACCTTTACTTCGCTCTCATTGCAATATCCGTCTTCAAGCCTCCCGCCGGGAGCAAGATTTAAGAACTAGAGAACGAAAGCATTAGTTAATTTTAAGCTAATGATATTTCCCTTTCCATGTTAATGTTGGATTTGTTTGCCCTCTTTTATACGTAGAATTAAAAAAAAAAGGTACATTAACTAGATATCATATGTATGTAGAAATATCTTATCTATATGTTGGAGTATAGGAAATGCTGGTGCTGCTAGCAGACCTCCCTCTGCATGATTTAACGGCATACTAGCAAATATCAAAGTTCCTAGTGGGCATACCATGTACCACATTCCACAACACACACATATACTGCAGGTGATATGTGTGCGTGTGGCCAAGTTGTACCACATTCCTCTAGGCCTCGCAAATCGTGGTAATACAGGCAAAATTAATTGGGGCTGAGCTACGAACATAAGGTGACAAGTAGGCTCCATTATGAAGAACAAGGTCATCAACAGTGGGGTTGTATTCCACGGAAACAACTTCCACCTTCATAGTCATACTTCAAACAAGGCTATGAACTTGTCAGCTGAAACTAAGCACAGTATCATTCGCTTCTGTGTAACTCTGGCAGGGAGAACCACGGTATCAACAAGCAACCAGTAGAGAAAAGGCAAGATCACTAACCAGAAATCACTTGCCGATGCAAAATCAATACTGAGCGAACGCTCCTTCGCAGCCAAAAGGCACCCTAGCCGTTTGGTACCATGCTATCATACGATAAATAGTTCCCTTAAGAGTTGAAGTAGAAAAGGGGAGGTGAAAGTACAAGAGGGCATCAGTGCTCCAGGTGGAAAACGCATTCAGTTAAGCGCTGCAGTTTGCTTGCGTCGAGCTTCTGGTTGGTCTGAACCTTTGGTTTTCTGACAGTAAGCATCTTGGCTGCCGCGTCCAAAATCCAACCATTTTGCGCAGCATCTGCGTTGCGGGACAAGGCAACTACTGTCATCAACTTCTAAATCAGAAAAATGACAAGCAAAAGATCAACTGCAATAGCATAGGTAAAATTTACAGAACTAACAGCACTTCAATTACAGAGGCCATTTCCCCCCAATAAAGTTCAACCAGCTTCTACAGTTATGTCCATAAAAAAGGTTTCCCAATCGCTATGTGATATTGACCAAGAAAAAGCAAGTGTGCAACAAGCTAATTGAATAACTCTCATTGAACTGAAGCAAAGTTTATCTCCATAACCATCAGAGATTTTGGTAATTAGAAGTGAAAGAAAGGATGCACCAGATAGATCAAGTAAGATGCAAAAATATAATTAGTCGGCTGCATCCAACATTCCCACTAACTTCATGCTCCCTAAAGGTCAACGGCAAATCAATATAGACTTCAAACTACGCAGGTTGATATGAATATACCTCATTGCAACCAATAAAAACAAACAAGCCAGTGCTATATTTGTATAAAAATCATAACAAGTTTGAAAATGTCTACACTATTATTTTTGTATCAAGTACAGATGTGTAGCACAGAATTGAGTCTCAAACACAACAAAATTATCAGTATTTTATACGGGGCAAGCTCAAAAGGATACCAATTACAATGTTCAATATAAAGGCGAAATGTGGACAGCATTTGATGACCTGAGATGGAATTTATTATCATACAAAGGAAACATTTCTACTTTGTGATAAAATCCATTTAGAATAACTGAATAACTAAAATGCATCAGCACATCCAAAAGAACAAAAATAACTAGAGCATAACAAGTGATAGAGAACTAGATGAATGTGCCAAGCAGGTAAGTTTAGAGCTACTGTCAGAAACCAACAAGTAAAGCATTTCCATAAGGACCATAACAAATGCAATTAAACAGTTATTCATATAAAAAGGCATGCATATTATACAATTGATGGATAGGAGCAGCAAGCGTAGTCAATGTTGTCTATCATAAAGTTACAGATCTCAGAAGGATAGGACATGAAAAAAACCGGATCTAAAACAATGCCAACAGCAAATATTTGTGACCGAAGAAGAAAATATGCACTCTTCAAATATACATGAAATGTAGATATTCCCACAATGCATTTAGCGATTTACCTTCTCAACTTGGGGAAAGCACATGTCAAATGTGACAATCTAATCTAAGATGAAGAAATGCACTGCAAAGTTGAAAAGTGTAATGTATATCCAGATGTCCAACATTAAGATAACTTCTATGTTACATGCTTAAAACAAAACAAGCAATTGAACATGCAAGAATGCTCAAATTGAGGTAAAAATACTTGATTCTCTAATTAGGTGGATTCACAAACTTACTATTAGTAGCATCATCCTCATTCATCCCCATGAAGTGAGACACATCTGCAACACTGATTGTGGAATACGCAGAAGTCAACAGCTGGAATATCCTCTTGCTGTAGCTTTCTGCATCATTACAAACCAAGATTGGATATCAACATTAACCAATTATGTAGTTTAAAAAAGAAGAAGAAGAAGAAGAAGAGCAAGCCGTTCAACTATTTCCAAATATTACAAGTATATGACAGAGCCACTTAATCAAGCAAGCATATGGGAAACATTCGCCAGATAAATCCTATTTTTTCCCAGCACATATCACAGTTAGGACTTCATTAGAATTTAACCTCTTGAATTCTGCCATAATTCTGCGTCAGTATCATATTAAGAGTTGCTAATGACATTTTAATAGCTGCAGGTCCCAAAAATGTAATTGTGATGCTATTATATTTATCAGCTTCTCTCAATCAACTGATAACACAATATGTAGCTTATTTTGAAAGAGCATGTGTCACAGTGCATCACCTATGCATCTGTTGCATCATCTTGTCAATTAGAAGCAAATAGGTCTAGAGCTGCAGTTTTTGGAACCAAAGAAGCAATCTGTTATCTAAACACTACTAAAATCACCAGTCGCTACAATGGAAATAATATAAACCAAGTAGACAAGGCCATCTTTGGAAGCAATTATTCTTAGATGCAATAGACTTCTTCAACAACCAGACTATCATAGCGCAAAACTCTACTACCAAATGTCCATTGCCATATTCAATGAGGATCGCAATGCAGCCCAATTACACAGATAAATCTTCCCAACGAATACTCCATACGGACCACCTACTTATCTGCCTCTCCCCACCCATACCACAAAGCAAAACTACCACAGCTCTGTCGAAGCAAGCAATCAAACTACACTAGTTTGCACAACAAGCGCAGGAAAATCCTATTCCGTCCTAAACAGTAAACACACCAGCAATACCTAGGAAGGCGGCCATGAAGTCAGCGATTTCAGGGCCCCACTCGAACCCCTGCACGGCTGTGTAGACCCCAGCGTAGTCGCGGTTCCAGAGGCACTGGCCGATCCTCCAGACGGCGGCGAGCTCCGGCCGCGCGTCCTTCACCTCCTGCGGCACCGACTTCCAAAGAAACCTCGCGCTGTTTCTGCTCACGCACCCAGGCCACACAGCATTATCACAAAAACCCTAGCAGCCCCAAACCGAAAGGGGGGGTGGCGGGCACAGATTACACACAGGTCGTTGAGGAAGAGGTGGGCGAGGAGGTGGACAGCGTAGGGCCAGTCGTCGGTGGCGGCGCCCAGGGACGCGGCCTGCATGTCGATTCGTGAAGCGCGTGAGGGGGTGGTCAGGGAGAGGGAGACGCCTCATCACTAACCCTTATGCGGGGCTAGGATGGGAGAGAGATGAGGGAGGGGCGGGTTGGTACCTGGAGGAGGAGGTCGTCGCAGAGGGGGGCGAGGGCGAAGTAGGACTTGGCGGAGAGGGCGTCGTGGACGGCGGAGAGATCCATCGGAGGAGGAGGAGACCGCCGGCGGTGGGGGAGGGGAGGAAGAGGGTTTTGGCCTGCGGGATTGTGGGATTCGAGTAAATTTGGAGCAGTTTTTGCGTCTTACTGCTACTTTTTTTTTTTGGAGAGAACTCGGAACGAAAAGAAGACAGTACCCGAGTTTTTTTTTTCTGTTTTGGCGTATTTCCGTTTCGTATTTAAAAGAGTGACCCTCTCGAAATTTTTTTGACCGTGCGGTAGGACCTCCCCGCCCGCCATGTGCCCTGCCACCGTACGGTGGTCCGTTGCCGTGCGGCAGCCGTGCGGTGGCCCCCCTCCGCCGCCACGTGTCCCAGTGATTAGGGTTTAAGCTGATTAGAGTTTCAGTGGTGTTCATAGGATTTTTAAAATATAGCAAACAAGTTTAAAAAATTACGAAATTTTATGTGAATACTCCTAATACGGTGTACTTGCTTGTGTAATTTTTTCCTAATTTTAATTGTTCTGATTTTTTCTCGCAATTTCATTTAAGTGTGTTGTTTGTAGGAATTTGTAAATATAGAAAATGAGCTCGGTATTTGTGGCGCCGCCAAGACGGCCACCCCCATGGTGCCCACCTCCGTAGCCATGCGCCTCTCCTCCCCTCACGCCTGCCCTCCTCCCCCCCACGCACTGTTTTGGTTCTACGGAGAAGCAAACAAACGCGTGGTGGCCACCTTTTGCACCACCCATCCTCCCTCCTCCGTACATCTGTCGTCTCGTCCAGAATTACCGGGGCCAACGCTTCCAGAATTCCCGGCACCAACGTCGCAGCTCCTCCTTCACTCGGCTTTAAATACCGAACTCTCGTAGTCGCTCTTCACTCATCTCAATTATGTTTCGATTCTCGTTCTGGCGCTCGTCACTGAGAACTTAGAGAACGTAACATAATTAATTTTTTTGGGAGATTAAGTATTTGCTTGCTTCTCGTCACTCGGTCTTTTTTTTATTACTTTCCGCCAAATGGGCAGGTAATTTATCGGATGTTTTTGTTGTTATTACCGTAGTCATAGTTAATCAGTCATAGTCAGCTAGTCGTAATTAGTTAGTTTAGTGGTAATTAATTAGTCGTAATTAGTTAGTTTAGTGGTAATTAATTAGTTTACTGGTAATTAATTAGTCATAATTAGTTTAGTAGTCATCATTAAGACATATTAAATTAGTGAAAATAAAGTACTAGTAATTTAATTAGTGGTAATTAATCAATCGTAATTGGTTAGTTTAGAGGTAATTAATCGGTCCTAATTAGTAAGTTTATTGTTAATTAATTAGTCATAATTACTTAGTTTGTTGGTAATAAATTAGTTTAGTGGTAATTAATTAGTCCTAATTAGTTAAGTGGTTATCAATCCGACATATTAAATTAGTGGAAATGAATTACTCGTAATTTATTTAGTGGTAATTAATCAGTCGTAATTAGTTAAGTAGCAATTAGTTAGGCATAACTCATTCAGTGCAAATTAGTTAGTCGTAAGTAATTAAGTGGCAATGAACATGTGGTTTAATAGTGGTGAGCACGGTAGTAATGAATTACCAACATTTTTTTGAAATTTTTTGGTAATTAATTAATTATTCGTATTTAATTACACATATGTCATCCATCACTTGCATACAATTTGTCGTATTTAATTACACATATGTACCACAGATGAGGTTGTTGTAACTTTAGGTAATTTTGAACATGCAAGACTTATTCGTGTTTTATGGCGATGTGTCGGACCTGGATTCCGAGAATCCAAATCCTCTGTGAAAACGCTGTGCTATTCCCTGGATCAGTAGATAGCACTCACAGATACATCACTGAATCAAATTATACATTACGTAGATAAAATCATACCATTCATTAATTAACACATCAGAGCTTTACATAGACCGCATCAGGTCGGGTTTTACAAAAGGGGCCGAACAAGCCAAGGATTACATTACAAAAGAGGAAGCGACAACGGAAGCAAAAATGGGGTAGAGCACATCTCTCCACAAGCAAGCGACTGGGGAAACCCGTGTGCGTCTGATATTACCCAAAGCCTCAAATAATATAGGATGCACACAAACACCAACGGAGTCAACTAGACTGGGGCGAGACTAGAACAACTAAAGTCTAAACTACGCTTCATTAACTCCTAGACCTCCGGCTTCTGGATCCTTGTAGAAAGCGTAGTCTTCAGGGATTCCTGCTTCTGAGGGTTTTGGGGGGAAAGAACAAGAATGAGCACAATTTCCGTGCTCGCGAGCCAACACACAATGCAATAATATACATGCAAGGCTTAACAAGGATGGCTCAAGTTCTTTTATTTGCTAAAGCAATGTTTTGAACTATCATAATTACAAATTCCTATCACCTAGCATTTTAACAAATTGCATTTTATTAAAGAGAGTAATTGTGCAATATTTATTTTAGTAGAGGTTCCCTCCGGCGGAAACTCCACCTTACGCATTTTTTTTATTGGAGCTGCCTCTAATTACCACCATCGCTGAGCTCGACGACTCAGGTAAAATCCAACACAGGGCAAGGTGAGCCCTTGCACTATTTTCCATACCACCCACAAAGTTTAAAATAGAACTAACTCAAGTTAAGATTCCCATGTCCACCTTTGACTATAGGCACGGCTGTTTAAACAGTTTAGACTCTGCAGAGGTTGTACACTGTACCCACAAGAGATAGTCATACTCGTTACCCCACATGATTCCGTAGTGATGTAGTTGAGCAACCGTCACAGTAACCTTTCAAACTACCTTGCCCTTTCCGTTATCTCACCCATATGGGGTTGCGCGGGATCGTTGTACTCACAGCGTTGGGTGTAGTTTTGGACTACCCACAACTACTGGCAACTTTACCCATTCAAGCTGGATGTACCCAAGCTTGCGCGTTTCCATTTCTCCACCGTGTGAGACACATTCAGGGTTTAATAATTTTACTAAGCCAAGTTGCACTTTGCAGACTTGTGGTTGTACTTGTTTAACACGGGAGGTCGTGACAAGATTAAGTCCTTAGGGTCATCTGGGCGGTTCATTCCACATACCATGTGCTTCGTTAGCACCCACCGTCTCACCATCCACCCAGATAGTATTAGCAACTATTGGGGTTCTGATGAGTAAAACCAAATTAATCTATTCCTTTTAGTCAATGGACCACCAATGACTACTCAAATCATTTCATGTTTGAAGAATGATTGTTTGGGGTATTTTAATACCCCGGTACTTAAGCAAGACTAGCATGTCGCTTAAGTACAACCTATAGCTAGTATTACCATATATTTACTAAGGTGACAGGGAATAATGGATTCAATATCAATGGATGGCATATTAATTAATTAATCAAACAAATGGGTGTTTAACTACCTTAAGCTTTAACATACATTTGATTAAATAATTAAAGCATGCAATTTTGGTTAATTTAAATGAATATTATTTGCATAAAATGTAGGATCAAAATGATCAAAGCATTGACTCGCCTTGGTTAAAATCAAGGGGATCTTGATAGTCTTGGGCTTGCTCAACTTGAGGATCTTCGGCGTCTTCAAATCCTAATCGGGCGAAAATACCGGAAAAGACACAACGGTAAATAGAGCAAATAAATACACAAGAATACACAAATGAACTCCAAATTGAACAAGACCTATGCCATTAGCAAGATCTTGAATTTACAAAATTTTAAAAACTAATTTCACTTGAATCGGAGTTACGACGAGGGAGAACGGAGCTTCCAAAGATTGGAATGGAATTAAAAAGGAAGAGATATAGGAAATGGTCCATAGCACAATGCTTGAACTGGGTCCATGCGCACAGGGGGGCGCCAGTCCACGGGTATAGGAAAAAGGGGGGCCCACTTGCAGCTGGAGAGAGGGGGGCTCAAGTCAATGACCGGTGGGGCCCTTGGCCATTTCTTTCCCCTTCCCACTCGGTTCATAGAGAGAGGGCGCAGGGGTCGGCTTTGGGGCGGCACAGAGCAGCGGCGGCGCCACTGGGAGGAGGCAGTAGGCGGCCGGTGAGCGGGAGGGACAGGGTCGTCGGAGGGCGGTGGATCCACTGTAGGTGGCGGCGGTTCCGAAGAAGGGCGGAAGCGGCGGCGGCGGCTCCACGAGCTTGTGCGGCGCCGGAGTTGGGGTGGCGGAGCGGCGAAGTTCTGCTACAGCATGGGTAGCGCGGGAGCTCGGGGAAGCCGGCGGCGGGGTTAAGTCGGCCTGGGAGTGACTCAGGCGGTCCGGTGGCGGCGACCCGGGACGGAGGAAGAGGGGCGGCGGCGACAGCTCGATTTGGCGACGAGGAAGGAGCAGGGAGGAGGGGATGGGATCCTTGGGCCATGAGGCTCGCGGTGACGCGGTCGCCGAAGGCGGAGGCTCACCGGAGCGTCCAAAAGGCGGTAAGGCGCGGCGGCCAGAGGAGGGAGCACGGCGGTGCTCTGCTTGTGGCTTACCCTAGAGCTCGGGGGCGACGTGAAGGGGAGCAAAGTGCACAGGGGGATTTATAGGCCAACGAGGGCGAAGAGAGCCGTTGGAGGCGTGCAGATCCGAGGAGAGGTGGCGTGCGTGGGCACTCGCGGGGTGGCAGATCGCAGGCACGCGCATGCATGAGGCACAGCGCGGGGACGGGAGTTGGGCGATGGCGTGTGTGGGCGAGGCGGCACAGGGGCGCAGAGAGCCGTTGAGGGCAGGCTGTCCCGAGGAGGGGCGTCTTGCCCTTGCGAAAACAGGCGGCGGGTTGGTGGCGCAGCCAGGGCGTGTTAGAGGAAGCCAAGGAGGCGTGCGAGGTGCGGGCGGCGTCGCAGCGACTCTGGGCTAGCAGGGCGTGCCAAGCGGTGTGCGTGTAGGGAGGGCACGGGTACGGCGCCGAAGGGACGGGGCGACGGGGTGGCATGTAGTGGCGGCTATGCAGCGAGGGCAGGCGAGGCACAGGGCCAGGAGCGGCGCATCACAGGGGAGGTGGCGTGTGGAGCTGGTGCAGAGGCGAGGCGCAGACTGGTGTTGCAACAAGACAAAAAGGCGCAAGCAGCCGGAGGAGGAAGACGCCAGGGGGATGGCGCCAGAGAGAAATGACGCTGGGGCTGGGCGGCTCGGGCCAAAGAAAGGCCGGGAGGGGAAAAGAAAAAGGGGGCCAAGAGCTGGGCCAACAGGACAGGGGAAAATGGGCCAAGCCCAAAAAGAGGAAATGGGCTGAGCCCGAAAGAAGAAGGGTGTGAGAACCCGCGTAATTAAGTTAAACTAAACAACAGTAATCTGTAATTAATGTTAATTAAAAATCCATCAAGCAATGATCAACGCATAATTAACACGCTTGATTTTATAAATTTTTGCTATCAACAATTCAAAACAACAAAGAATATACAAAAAGTTTCAACCTCCAAGATTTTATAACAGTCCGTTTGCAAAGCAGAATTAAAATATTACAAACCAAGTTCTCATTACAAAATTTATTTTACAACCCAATAAGGGATACATGATTAATCTTACAAAACAATTACAATGTTAATTACAAAAGAAAATTAAATTACAATTCATGCTGTTGCATTCATCTCATCAAATCCTTTCTTGCAATCTCATTCCGTCATCCTTCGCCTCTCCGTCCCATGCAACCAAAAAGCTTAGAAAACAGTTAGCCAAACAAAAAGAAGGCAGTAATAGCTAGTTAGAAGGGAGAGAGGTTGCCGTCAGAATTTCCCGAAGTACAATAGGATTCCCATATCAACCTAGGTCAACCGGTCCCTCGAATCACCAAGGTACCCTGACCAACCTGAGTTAGTCGGCTCCTTTAGTAATCAAGGTATCCAGATCAACCAGAGTCAATAGGCACCATTTACTTCTAGGGGTCTCCTCATCCAGCATCAGTAGAATCCAACACCCACCTTTTTCATTACCGCAATCGCAGTATAATCCCACAAGGCACATCCCATTAAATCTTACCCTCAGCTGGAGCATCATAGGGTTCCACAAGCCCACATTTCACATTCCATTAAACCCAACCCACAGCCAAAGCATCATCGGGCATCCGAATCCCACAACCACGGTATATCATTCTGATCAACCGGAAAGCCACAGTGGTAGCCGCATTGCCCAATCCATCAATATTTAGCTCATATGCATCGCAATGGAGAGCAGCCAAGAATAGAAGGTAATAGGAATAGGGTTGCCGTAAACACCAAGTTACCACATACAAAGCCACTGCCAGGCAAAGGCCATAGCCCTCCACCACCAAAACAAAAGCAAGAGTAGCCTTATAATAGTTCACAGAGCCGAATGCTACCAACATCCATCCTCACCCCTGCCCTCTCCCAAGCCAAGCATGCATTACAAAGGAGTAGGATGTTCAAATAGGGCACATAGAGTGCAGCAGTGGATAAGAGCATAGTAATAGGATTAGGTAAATAGGAAATGGTAAAAAAAGAAATGCACAAGGCCGAGGATAAGGGCAAAGTAAAATGAACAAAGACAATGGTAACTAGGGCAAGGTATAAGCAATAGATAAGCCACCCCTCCGTGCAAGGGATAACTCATCACCACAGAAAGGATAAGCCACCAAGACAGCACAAGATAACCCAGTAGAGTGGCACCCCCCATAAAACCATTCTTCACAAGCCCTCCCTTATCACAAAGCCAAAGCCGCACCTCCTCTCACATGCTCATTCAACACCAAAGAAGGCAGGCAAACCATCGTCTCTTCTCAAGCAAAGCAAGAACACAAGCCAAGAGCAAGCAAAGGCAAGCAGGCATCAAGGCAAGAGGGAGAAGAGCGAGACCATGGAGCAGTGACCATCAAGATCGCCAGCATCAAGCCAACCAGGAGTAGAAGCAAGCTCAAAGTCCACCCCATCACAACCTGCAAGCCAACCACTGCAAGGAAGAAGAGGGAGCACCAAAGACAAGGTCGACATCACTACCCTCTTCCCTACCCCTAATCCCAACATTAGGTAACCCACAAAGAAGACCTCAAGAGGAATCCACCCACATACACATCATTCACATACCACTGTGTCTCAAGGATAAGATCTCGTAGCTCTTAGTCATCATATATGCATCACAGAGCAAGGGGAGGAGTGAGTTAGAAAGGAATGGGGAAGTGTATACCTCAGTGCAATCTGGCAACATAGGCAGTAGTCCATCTCCAGTAACCACCTCTACCTCCAGTCAATCACCTTGGCATTCATGCATAAAAATCAGCTAATATCAGGATCCAACCACAATGCTAAAATCAATTTAGTAAAGAGCAAAGAGAGATTAGAGAGGGATTAGGTGGCGGCCGGAGGCCAAGCCGCACACGGGCGCTATCGGCAGCGGGGCCGAGCCAGAGAAGAGGGGGTCGGAGGAGGAAGTGAACCTGAGAGAGATGCCGAGGCGGCGCTAGCCCCAGGCCGCGCCGGAGGCCGGAGGCGACGACAGGCAGAGGGGAACCGAGGCGGCGAGGCGGTGTCGCAGTGATGGTAGGGGCGCACAGACGGCCGGCGCAGCACTAAGCCGAGAGGTGGCACCAGCAGAGGAGGCGACACCGGCGGCCGCACGAGCGGCGGCGATGGTCGGAGAGGAGAGCTCGACCAGCGCAGCGAGGAGCGGGCGGCACCGGCGCAAGGGAATCGGGCGAGGCGACGGAGAGCAGTGGACGCAGACCGGTGGTAGCGGCCAAGAAGCGCGCAAGTGAGCAGCAAATAGGAGCCAAACGCTGCATCGGGCGGAGGTGGCTTAAAAGGCGGGCGACGGAGGTCAGCAATTTGGGCGGCGGCAAGCTTGGAGGAGCCATGACGATCAGTGGAGAGGAGATTTGGGGAGAGGGAAGTGAGGATTGGGGAGATGAGTGGCCTGGGGGTGTGAGTGGCAGCCAAATGGATGGGGGAGAGAGAGAGAGAGAGAGAGAGAGAGAGAGA
The DNA here is from genome assembly GCA_036346405.1 of Phyllostachys edulis. NCBI lineage: Eukaryota > Viridiplantae > Streptophyta > Magnoliopsida > Poales > Poaceae > Phyllostachys > Phyllostachys edulis. The sequence continues at coordinate 36,611,364 of CM070552.1, forward strand.
GTGTGTGAGAGAGGTAGAAATTAGGGTTTGGGTGGGATTAGGTTAGGAAATTAGGTTTAGGAAGTTTGGTGTAGGAAAAGTTTAAGAAGATTGTAGGAATTCTAGTAAATTGTGGTAATTAAGGTTTGTAACAACAGAAACAAGAAATAAAATTAATAGTGGTTAGCATTTCGTAATTATGTGATTGAATGAATCTATTTAGGTTGCATCCGGCTAACCATTCTTATAAATCTGTCGATTGAGTATTTGTTAAATTAAAATAAACTACCATTAGTTCTGTTAGTAGAAAGTAAAAATGCGTGTGTAGCAAACCTGTTCATCTTTGACAATTAGTCAGGTGAGTTGAAATGTTTTAATCATGCTAAATTAATTAACATGAAGCGGTCTCGAGTAATTGTAGAAATTGAATAGTAGCCTGTTGGTGTAAGTAAAATAAATAATTAGAAGTTTTGCCGACTAAAATTTAATAGACCTAATGAAAGGTACCTGTGAGTAGTATTTCTGTTCTCGTTAGTTTAAAAACAAACTTAGGCATTTTGCAACCCTAGAGCAAATAATTAGTAGAACGACCGTAGTGGGGAGTGCTAACCTCACGAGAGTTTCGAAAGTGTTATCAAATTAAAATCCGCTAACAAAAAGAATCATCTAACGAGGATGCACTACACCTAGTCGCACATATTACTGCTAAGTATTTAATTATGTATTTATTATTTCGCACCGTCGTATAAATTGTAGCGGGTGAACCAACATGAATAGCTAATATCGATTTCGTCGACGACGATCTTTCCTACAGTTCCGTAGGCAAGCTACTCCCTTGTTCATAAACATAGCTATTTTAAATATCAACTGTATATTGCTCTATCATATATGTATTGCACCAAAACTATTTTCTCAAAACTAAATTGGATTTGAATGAAATTGGGAAGATAAGAAATGAAATGAAAGAAAAGAAGGAATGAGACTAAATAGGTTGGTAAAGGGGGGCCCGAGCTGGGGAAACACGATAATGATGCTGAGGTAAGAGGTGGGACCCCTTTACATATGGTTATAATAAAAGGACCAACAAACTCTTACTCGGTCAGAGGCCGTAAATTTAGTGCCAACCATTTTCCCGTTTCGACAGGCAGAAAGTGTTACCTGTTACGTAATTATACTCTCCACATCGGGTAAGTAAGTACGGGGAGGATCCCGGAACATGGGGACCCAGGCGATATACTATCAAGATAAAGGAGTGTTGGGACCGGAGGGCCGGCCAACCAACATTACTGGAACTAGGTGGATGACGAGGTTAGCACCGTGACTAAATCAACACCGACGAAAAAGTAATGGGTGGAGACTTAATCACGTAACTAGAAAACGTTCTGTATTCTAAACTCGAACCCGCATCTAAGGAAATGCTGGGGACCTGGCTAATTTAGGGTTCAGAATTACTATGGGTAAAGTGGTACAAGCTCACAAGATGTTATAACAAATCATGAATTCATGTCAGTCTCCTGGATTGGAGTCTACGGGAACCGCCAGGGGTCTATCTTCTCTCCGGGTAATCAAGTAGTCTCTTCAGAAGTAAAATTGCAACCGAAGTTTTGAAAACTACTTCCAGAATAAAAGAAGAAGTAGGAATTTTGATAAGGACGAATGGTAGATTCATCAATTGCATTTTTAGCTATTAATGCTTGCTGAGTACACTATAGTACTCACTCTTGCTATCTCTCCCTTTGCTTAGGTCCTTGTCCGGCCGGGATCTATCCCGAGTGGGATGAGGGGTTTGCAGGTACCAAGAAGGCCGTAGGTGATGAGGGTGTTGATTACTAGGATCAGGGCGAGATGGGCACTACCCTCGACTCGTGGTACAGGCAGACTTTCAGAGGAACCTAGCGGTGAATAGCGGGAAGTGTTTTCCCCTTTGTAATTAAATAATTGTATTTAGAACCCTAGTCTTGTGTGGCTACTATTGTAATAAAGAGTAGTTTCTATTTTATTGTTCTGCTACGTTATCTCTGATAAATGGCTTACTATTCATTGGAGTAGTGTTCTACTGTGCAAACGAATATTAATCCGTATGCCTAAGTGTGATTACCCCCTAGGGTAATGACACGGGGCGTCACAAAGGGGGCCCAACTCAAAATTTGAATTTGCCCAACTCAAAATTTGAATTTCAAACATTAAGGACATTAAATTTGAAACACAAACCGAAGAGAAGAAGAAAGGAAGTTTTTGCAATTAACTTGCTAATTTGAATTACGATGAAGAACGAAAACCGAAACGGTAAATACTATTCTGGTGTTTGGTTTATTCTGGTGTTTTCTGAAGTTCTCGGGTGTCTTGAGAATCCCTTTCCCTTTAGACCTCTCCCTCTCTCTCGGGTTAGACCACCTCTTGGTCACGACCTCCTTGTTGGTCGCGCCTTTCCTTTGGTCAGGACCTCTCCAGACTTCCCTTGACCTCTCTTCTGTTTGGACTTTCCTTTAGTCCAGACCTCCCTTCCTTGGATCTCCCCCTGGTGTCCCTTGTCTGGACTTTCCCTTAGTCTAGACCTTCTTCTTGGTTTAGACCTCCTTGTTGGCCTAAATCTCCTTTCCGTTTGAACCTTCTCTTTGGTTCAGACTTTCCTTCCCTTTGGACCTCCCCTCATGTCTTTCCTTTGGACCTCCCCTGATGTCCAGGTCTCCTTTCCCTATTCGTGCTGTGTCCTCCTAGGCTCAGCAGACCTCCCTCTAGTCAGACCTCCTCTTAACCTCTCTGAACCTCCCCTGGTGCCCTTTTGCTTGGACTTTCCTTTAGTCCAGACCTCCTTCAAACCTCTTTGTTGGTTTGAATATCTTCAGACCGCTTTGTTGGTTTGAATCTCTTTTTGGGGTTTAGACTTCCTTTTGATCTAAACCACGTTCTCTATTTAGACCTCTTTGTGGTCTAGACCTCCTCCGTTTGAATCCCCCCCTTGGTTTTGACATCCCCTTTGGGTCACAATCACCCCCGAGGTGTTCCAAGCTCGAGTTTGTGTTTCAAACATCCTTGACTTTCAAATCCAGCACTCGGGTTGGATTCCTCCCATTGAGACCTCCTCTGTGTTGGTCTTAACCGTCGAGATCTCCTTTGGCTTCATCTTGGCCGTTGAGACCTCTTCTGTGTTGGTCTTAACCATCGAGATCTCCTTTGGCTTTATCCTGACCGTCAGGACCTCCCTTGGTTTTGATCTGACCGTCAGGACCACCCCTCGTTTGATCTTGACCGTTCAAGACCTCCCCTTTGGATTTCCTCCGTTGGATCTCCTTTTGGGGTTCGGACCTCCTTTTCCCTTCGCACGATCCGAACCAGCCTCGCGCCCTTCCCACTTGTGGACCGTCCGATCCTTTTTAGATGGCCCGATCGAGGTGTAGCATTCAGCTAGTCCGAACGTTCCACTTCCTTGTGGACCGCCCGATTCAAATCGGACAGCCCTGCTCGCCGTGTTTTACCTTGTTTCCTTAGGACCTCCTCGTCCTCAGGATCTTTTAGTCTTTTTACAAAGACCACCCTTTTCGGGTCATGACGTCCCTCGTGGTCTTTTTGCAAAGACGACCCTCTTGGTCTTTTGCAAATACCACCTCGGTTGGTCCTTTTGCAAAGACCACCCTTTTGGGTAGCGACCTCCTCTTCGGTCTTTTTTGTAAAGAGCACCCTCTTAGTCAAAACCACCTCTGCGGGTCAGGAACTCCCGCTGGAGCTTTGACTGGTCTCATTTGTCAGTCACGCTCATTTTCTTTATCCTCCGCCCGAGTCTCAGTACCGTGGGGAAGAAAAGTCTTCAAGCATTTAATGCTGCATTAAAAGCTATCATTTCCACCATACCCTGTCTTTTCTCTTTTTGTCACCGCTTAACCCTTTCTCTTTTTGTCACCGCTTAACCCGCTCCTTTTCATTCCTTTACCTGCTCCCGTCGTGAGTATTAATTGCGCTGTCTCCCACTCTCTAAGCCTCCCCGTACTTATATAAAGCACCAGAGAGGCCTCCTGCTTCCTTTTATTTCCCAGAACCTTGTACCTCCCTCGGTTGAGCCTTTTTCTTCTTCTTCAATAGGAGCTCCGAGTAAATCAAGTTCCTATCTTCGCCCTGAGACCGTGTCTTTCTTTTGGCTTTGATTTGGTTCTTTCGTAGGGGTTTCGTGGGTTCGTTTTATTTACTTGGTTCTTGTTCGCGTGTGTAGGATCCGGTTGTTCTGAAGATTTCCTGGACCCAGCTTTCTCAAGTAGAAGACACTCAGCTCTTCAGTGAAGGCAAGTCATAGACCTTGATCATATTGGACCCATTTTGCAAAAAAGTACCTTGTTTTGTTATCAACTTGCATGGCTAGTTTATAAAAATGGTTTCGGGAGTATTTACAACACCACTTGCCAGTATGACTCCTTGGAATGTTTGAATGCAACATGTTGACATGTACCCTTGGATCTCCGTAGGGTGGGTGATCTTAGTTGGTTATGTCTTTGTATACCAACATAGGTGCGCTTTATTGCTTAACCATGCCTTGGTAGACGTTCAGTCTCGCAAATCTCATGACTCAAAGAATGTTGAACTTGACTAATGAATTATGGAACGGTGGCAATGCCACTATTGTTAAAATTTGTGTGCCAAGACCTGAGTGGTCATTTGGTCGTGTTGAACCAAAAATGATTTATGCTCGGACAAGTTGGCAAGGTGCGAGTAGTGGGTGCTCCATGAGTTGTTGCTATGGAGTCACTTGGGTGCTTCATGAGTTGTTGCTATGGAGTCACCTGGGTGCCCCAGAGTTGGTGCTACGGGGTCACATTGGGTTGAGGATAGCCTTGCTTGAGCAGCCAACTAAGGACTTAACTTGTACGACATCGATCTAGGTCATTTTCGTGCAACCACAAGTCCAGGATGGGGTGGTCCTGGCCAACTAATTAGTGAGGTCCTGATGCGGTTCTGTCGTGGTTGTCTAATGGCACAAGAGGGGACCCGTTAAAGCAAATCCTCAGCGGATAGAACCAAGTATGGACTGACCTTTGTAAAGGCATTGTCACGAGCTCTAGACTGCTTACCAAAGAAAGTGAGCAGGGGCATCGACGGGTGCCCAACCAACTAGAGGATTTCGTGTCTTGTGGGTAAAGTGCATAACGTCTGCAGAGTGTAAAATCTATTCGAATAGCCGCTTCCTCGGTGATGGACATACTCGGTTCTTTCACGCAAGGGGTAGAGCTTTCTAAAAAGTTGGGTTTGGTTCCGAGTGGGTTGGCTCATGATTGGGTGGTCGTGTGATGTTTCCAAAGAACTTGTTTACTTATGTATTATCTTTTCAACTTAAGGTTTGCAATCTACTTATTGTATTTCTATTAAATGCTGCTTTATGCAAACTAACCATACAGCTATTCCTTGGCAAGCCTTGCATAAATGTAATTGCATTCATTTTCCCTATGGCTTGCTGAGTACATTCAAAGTACTCATGGCTTTTGCCCTCTGGTTAATCAGCAGCCGAAGACCTCCCAGGGTGCTCCGAGCACTATGTGGAGGAGTTTGTTGAAGACCTCGTGGACTAGGGGACGTCCTCCACTCGATAGCCTGTGGCTCGTCGAATGGCGCCGCACTGTATTTTGTTCTCCGCTGTAGGTGTTCTTTTTCTATTTGCCCTGTGTGGCACCTCCTGTAATCAAGCTTGACCATAAGGCCTTTTGTCTATAAATATTAATTTGTTTGCTTCATCTTATGTTTGTTGTATGGATGTGATGACACCGATGTTGAGTCTGTGCGAGCTAGCGATCTGATCTTGGGACTAGCTCATTGTGCACAGAGACTGAGACCTCCGGGTGGTCTTGGAGGACCTCCGGGTGGATCTTTGAGTCCTCTTGGGTGGTCCTGGAGGCTCTCCGGGAGGTTCTGGGGGACCTCTTAGGAGGTCTTGGAGGACCTTCCCAGACCTCCGGGTGGTTCGGTTGGACCTCCTGGGAGGTCTTGGGAAACCCTCCGGGTCCTCTCGGGTTAGGTCCTTACACACCAGGCCAGTGGTCCAACCGAGGGAATTGTGTCATCGAAGGTGCCTTACGTGGCATCGAGACTTGATGATATCGTAGTGCGTTCGCTCGTACTGCCTCAAGAAGAAGGCTCCCACTGGGGGTTTGATGCTGACATCCTCGTATTTGGGCAACGCTTCCCTAGCAAGGTGTCCGTGCAACAAGCTTGTCGGACCCGGGAGCGAAGGATCCCGGATCCTCTATGTATTCCACTCTAGTCCCATGATCAGTAGCTAGAGTACATAGTTTAAACAAAAGGTGATAACATAACCATAATACACAATAATCATAAAAGTGCGAGTTTATTATAAAAGGAGCATAAGTCCAAAAGTAAAATACAACGGAAGCAAAAGTAGTAAGGAAGACCACTTGATTTGTCACAGGCAATTGTCTAGGGGCGTAACCTAGTCATCCACGTTCTCATTCTCCTCAGAGTAGTCATCTCCTGATCAACAATTTATTCAGTAAGGTGAGTACAAATGAATGTACTCCGCAAATTACACCCAATAACAGATGATAATGCACGAGGGTATAACAAAGGATGGCTTATAGGGTTAATTTTGCATAAAGCGATGTTTTCTTTTAAATACTTGTACTAAGTTCCAAAGCAGTTATTCTATAGCTAAAATTCATTTTCTAAAATTCTCAGTTTTGTAGTCAGATAACATTCACACAAGGATGGTGAAGGATACCCTCCTATCACATGGCTATCTACCCAATATCCCATTTGGATAAGTCATTTGATGATGTCTTTTGAAAACAAAAATCAAAATCTAACTTTGAGTTGCTTTGCTAGCTTGTCCTTGACCGTGGATACAACTATTCGAATAGTTTTACACTCTACAGAGGTTGTACAGCTTTACCCACAAGAGATAATTGACTTATAATGTCCGTCTGACACACTGCCGAAGGTGTGCAACTAAGTCATTATCACAAGGCCTTTACAATGCATCATCCCACTGTAGTCCCGCCTCGCTAAGGTTTCGTCTCCTTTGGATTGAACCATCCGTCGGATCAAGCCCCCTCTTGCGCCATGTGGGAATGTATAACAGTAGGTCATAAAAGACACCTACGCAACCAGATGGCACAACCACGGTGAAATAATACAAATTATTTAGCTAAGTCCCGCCCACTCAGGACATATGGTAGTACGATGGGGCGTAGTAAGATGCGGCTCGAAGACCGGTCCTTAACTGACTTGGGCAACTTTCCAACAAAACCCATGGGCCTCAACCATACCCGATTGAGCCCGTGCATAAACCTGCACCCACCAAACATCCATTTCGCCCAAGTACAAACCAATTTTCATTTTGTTTTGCTTTTCAAAAAACATTTGCAAAAGTCCTATGGTAAAATAATATCGTAGGCTCAACTAAATCATATTTCAACATTTGGCTAAAATTTCCCTAAATTTAATATTTTTGGTCTCAGCATGACTAAGCATACAGTTTTTCAACATGTTCTAGCTCATACTATTGTATCAACCAAATTTTCATCTAAGGTGTCAAGGTAGGTTTATTTCAATGTCAATATTGGCAGTAGAAAGGATTTAGGCACAACTATAATTTAAAAACAGGTATTTAAATTACATTGAATAGAAATATGCATGCAATAATAATCTAAAATAGAATTTAAATAATTTGAAATACTGGCATCAAATATGATCAAGGGATGTAACTTGCCTTGCTCGTATGCTTGAGCATCTAATTCTTCAAAAAGATCGGTTTCCCCAGAGTCGTCGAAATCTACACGCGAAACGAAGCCAAATTCAAATAATATTCAAATAGATTCAAATGAACTCCAAAATGAAACATTATAGTATAGATAGGTAGATTTTGATTTTAGAAGAATTTACAAATTTGAATCACTGAAATCGAAGCTCGTATGAAGGAGAACGGGCTCTCGGAAGTTGAAAATCACATGAAATGATAAAAAAGGGAAATTTCGGATTTTTCAGATTTATTTTTCTGAAGAAAATCCTTTTACTACGTCATGCTGACATCAGCGAACAAATTCATTTCGGCTGGAATTATTTATCAATTGAAAAAGTGGATGGAGCCACTGACATGTGGGCCCCAGCCGTTGGTGATACGGCCCACCGAATAGTGCTTATGGACCGGAGTCCATACGAACAGTGCTCGGTCCATACGATGGGATCACTGTGTAGGTTAAAGGCCTTGGCCCACGCGGTAGTGACTCATCTGATTTAAATGAACTTCATTCATTTGCGCGGGCCCGCAAGTCAGTGTAACCAAGGCTATAATTAACTCAGGTTTTACCTATTGATTACTGTTCCGACATTGATTTGGTTAATTAAGTGCATGCTACAATGATTGTCCCGTTCCGACCACGTAGAGGAGCTCCCAGCCGCTGGGTTCTCCGGGCAATCGCCGGCGAATGGAGCCGTGGCAACGTGGCCAGGTGATCAAAATGGATTCCTTGAGCCCTCGCGCATCCGACGATGTGGGCGGTGATGGCTGAAGTGGCCGGTAGCGGCGGCCCGGTGAGGTTGGGTGGCAGAGAGGGTCGGCCGAGATGCCAATTTGAAAACTAGCGATGCTCATGACCAAATCTCGCGCGCATGAGCTGCTAGAGAGTGCTAGGAACATACCAGTACAAGAGATGGCTACTGAGGTTGCCCCAAGAGCTCTAGCGGCGCTAACCGACGGCGGCGAGGATGAGGCTCATGTGGGGAGCAGTCTGGAGAGGAAGAAGGGCTCGAGTGACACGTGGGGATGCTTGTGGATCTCCACGCGATGCTCCTGATGTCAAGGATTGAACCAGCTTCATCGGAGCCAGCACAGCGGCGAAGGTAGTCGTTTTGGCCGGAGCCGAGGGAGATGAGTGATTCGGCGAGCTCCTAAGCAAGAAGGGCAAAATTAACTTAGGGGATTTTCTCCTTGAGGTCTAAGACACAAGCTGACGTGGGTAAGAGAGAGGGGAGAGCATTGGTTCACGGGCGGCGTCACGATGGTGCCTCGGCCGGCAGAAAGAGCTGGAGTTTCTTTGGTGGTTTCAATGGAGGATGGTGAGAGTGAGAGAGGGGAAGGGCTTGGGGTGGTAAAGAGAGGGCAGAGGGAGCCCCCTAGTCGGCTACTTATAGGTAGGAGGTGGAGAAACGTGAGTGAGCTCCGTCATGGGCGAAGCGGCGCAAGCGGTCGAGCACTGCACGTCTGCAGACGGCAAAGTGAATGGGTTCTCGGTGTGCGCCAGGGACGAAGGCGGTCGGTGACGCGTGCAAGTGGGAGGGCGAGGTGGCAAGCGGAGAAGGAGTGAGGTGGCGCTACGGCCAAAGGCGTGGCGAGCGCAAGAGTGCAGGCAGTGTACTCACGAGGAAGAAGAGTAGGGTAGAAGTGGCCCCACCTGGCGGTGAGTGGAGGAAGGAAAAGGGCGCGGGAGGATGGGCCGCACAATGGAGTTGGGCCACGGGTGCAAGAATAGTAGATGGGCCGAGAAGATTCGACCCGATTAGGTTTTCGAATTTTCTTTTGGATTATTGATTTCAGAATTTGAAATAATTTTTTTAGGACTTTAGAAAATAGCTAATGGGGTCCAAAAATAATGGGAAAATTCACCTAAATTCCGTGAGATATCCTAGACCTAAATAAAATATTTCCAACTCAAGATTGGTATTTAATTTTTCAAGATGATTTCTTTTGGCTTAAACATAAATAGGAAAAATGTTTTTTTAATTCTAGAAAATTCAGAAAACTCAAGGAAAATAATTAAATTTTATTTTTAACTAAAATTGAAAATTTGGGGTGTTACAAAGCTATAGCATGGTACGCCTTGTCCATCAGCCGTGTGTACCAAGTGCACCGGTCCAACCCAGGAAAGTACGTAGTGAAGTGCGTAGTGGAAGGCTACGATGGCAAGATCAGCGCTCAACGAGCGAAGATCTTTGGCTCGGTCTTCGTGGTCAAGGCGCTGATCGACCACACTTGCGAGCTTAGTGAGCCCCTACGGCAGCATCGGAACGTGACTTCCGCATATGTGGCAAACCTCATCAGGCACCTAGTTGCGGTGGACGTGCCTGTCTCCCCCAAGATGCTGATGTCAGAAGTTGCCAATATGGTTGGTTATCCAGTCAGCTACAGCAAGTTCCGATGAGCCAAGTAAAAGGTCATCGAGTCCATGTACAGGACATACGAAGAGGCGTACAACCTTGTGCCGAGATTGCTTCACCAGATTATCGAATTAAACCAGGGCACGTATATAAACAAGCTTGAGAGTGAAGATGCTGACGGAGGGTCCAACTGCTTCATATTGGAATGGATGTTCTGGGCTTTCGCCTAGGCTGTTCGAGGTTTCCAGTTCTGTCGTCTTGTGCTCACAATGGATGGCACTTTCCTCACGGGGAGGTACAAGGGCACCATTCTCACCGCGGTGGCGGCCGACGTGAATGACCAGCTTCTCCCGGTGGCATTTGCCATTGTGGAGAGCGAGAACATATCCAGTTGGTTGTGGTTCCTGTCGAATGTGAAGACGGTGGTGGTGGGAGACCGACGCAATATATGTCTTATCACAGACCGCAATGCTAAGTTGTTGGCAGCCATCAACACCATGCAGCATGGGACAGCACCCCCTCACCAGTGGAATGATGTGCAATCTAGGCGGTGCATGAGGCATCTTGCATCTAACTTGTTCACACGGTTCCGCGATCAGGAGGTTATGAAGACGTTCAAAGCATTGTATATGCAGAACCAGAGGCGGTAGTTTGAGTCTATCTGGAGAGACCTCGAACACCAGACTACGAGGCATACAAAGGAGTCCACTCTGGAGGGAGAGCAACCCAACAGCGCCATAAGTTTCTCGGAGTAGATTCATCGCCACACTCCTGAATCGGCGAAATGGTCCCTTCTCTATGACATGGACGGTGCGAGGTACGGGATTATGACGACCAACATATCTGAGGTGTATAATAGCGTCCTAAAAGGTGTGCGGTGCCTCCCTATCACCGCGATCGTTGAGGAGATATGGACTCGCACTGTTGGTTAGTTCGTCAATAAAGCCATCGCAGCCAAGCGCCAGATGGAAGAAGGCAAGCAATGGTCTGAGAACATACAGAAGCAAATGGACCAGAAGATGGAGAATGCCCAAATGCACGACATCAGGGTGATCGACGACCTTAGGAGGAAATACGAGATTACGCTTCGGCAGAAATATGTCAACAGTCATGCTAGGGAGAAAAGGAAATAGGCATGCACCCTAGGTGATGTGGCGACATGCACCTGTAATAAGCCGAAACTCCTGCACAAGCCATGCTCGCACGTGTACAAGGTGTGTGCGCAAATGAGGCAGATGTCTACGCCGTACATCTCCGAGTACTATGACATGCAGCACCTATTCAGTACATGGAGTGTAGAGTTTCACTCATACGACTTAGACATAAACCACAAGGATCTTTGGCCGGACAGGATGCAATGGGGCCTGAACAAGGCCTTCAAGACAACAGGGAAGGGACGACGGTAGACGCGGCACTTCCAGAACTATATGGATGCCAGCCAACGTACCAGTATTAGCCGCACAAACAAGTGCAGGATATGTAAGACCCATGGACACTCACTGAAGGATTGCCCCAACAGACCCAGCTCGTCTAGTCGTTATTCAGTGTTGTAATGTAATGTTTTCTCCACCTTGTTTTGTTATGTACAGCGAAACTTCTATGATAGCATAATTTACATCCTTGTTACATTTTTCACTGTACAGTGCACTTACATCACGGAATCGCATGACATGGACGACTTTGACTTACGACACCGACGTGGGGAGTCCCGCGACAAGGGGAAGGGCAAGGCTCTTCCGACTCAATGGAATTGTAAGACATGGACAACTTCGAATTACATCATGGAATCGCAGGACATGCACGACTTCGGCTTCAACTTACGACATCATGGAAGGGGCAGGACATAGATAGGATATTCTTTGTTAATTTATCGGTTCAATGTTGATGATATTCTTTAGTATCCATATTGAACCACAGGCTAAATAAGCTTGTACATGATCAACTGAGGAAAATGCGTGACATGCAGATCATATAACAACAATTTCGCTCAGTTGGTTCATGTACAAGCTTGTCTAGCCTGTGGTTCAATGTGGATGATATTCTTTAATACTGTATTGTATTACAGGCTAGATAAGATTGTATATGAACCAACTAAGGGAAATGCATGGTGTGCAGATCATATAACGATGTACCGTAGCCTTCGAAACGCACATGAGTCGGAGGCTATGATACATCGTTATATGATCTGCATGCCACGTATTTTTCTTAGTTGGTTCATGTACAATTTTGTCTAGCCTGTGGTATAATATAGCGTTAAGGAATATCATCCATATTAAACTGATAAATTAACAAAGAGTGTCCTATTTAATCGGGGGTACATGTGATAATACCCTCTCCTCCTTCATCCCGATTTCAATGCTTGTAAAGCTTCAAATGTCGTCAATTTTATGTATGAAAACCTACATTACAACTCCATTGCAAAGTAGCTTAGTAGGGTTCATAGAGCTTAATGAAAATAATGTTTACTTAATTGAAACTCTTAAATTGGAAAAAAAAATCCTAAGAGAGACAGCATCAGGCCACTTTTGCACATCGATATGACAACGCACTACGACGCTGCGACACTTACTTTTCAGAGTGACAAGAACACACTCGCCATGCGACCTTTTCAGGCCAAGAAAACCGCACCCTGTCACACCACACGCTGCCAGTTTTGCAGATCGATAAAATAACACACTGCGATGCTAACTTTTCAGAACTACAAGACCACACATTTCAGAGGGAAATGCTAACTCTAACTCCCCAGCTTTTCAGGACGATGTGACCCGATGAGGCAGCTTTGTGCAGCAACGTGACCCAACGAGTTTGCTTCCCACAAAGACGTGACGCAACGTTGCCACACGATTCTTCCTCGGGGCTGCTACCTCGCGGACGCAAATTTTCTTTAACCCAATTACAATTCAGCCGCGTACGCAGGGCCGGCTCGACATATAAGTACTACCCCTCCCACGACGGATTCTTCTGCATCAAGACTTCAACACAATCTCACTCAGATGGATAACCGATGGGACGAGACCTGCGAACTCGCAAGGGCTGCTGCGGCTCAGGACGAACAAGCGGAGCGTGACAGGAGGGCACCTCCCCACAATGACGCCCCCCCGTAGCAGCAACCCCTACCAGAACATTCCCACCGAGCATTCGCCGCAAGACCCGCCCGAGGGGGAGACGCTGTCCCCCTGTTGGTGCAGGGACACATGCAAGTTCTTCAAGTCCAAGCAGCGACTCAGCCTGGGCATGCGTTACTGGGGTTGCGCCAACTACTCCTCGAACTATCCCGACCGCTGTTGGGACTTGGGCTGCTATCGGCAGCTGGTAAGGACCAGTTACAGTATGTTCTCCTACCATTTCTCTTTCAAAGTACGCACTAAAAACCTCTCCCATCTACCTGTAGTCCCCGGATCTTCTATGTGGCTACCGCATGTGGATCGACCAAGGGATCCACCCACAGGACCAATAGCGTCTTGACTGCGAGGAGTGGGATGCCAAGAGGGACCGTGAGAAGAGGGGTGAGGAGCACCGCAACGAAGAGCACAACGAGAGTATTCGGCGGGAGACACAAGCTCATCTCAAGGCGTGCAGACGCAGGGAGTGCGAGGCTCGCGAGAGGGAGTGCGAAAAAAGAGGAAAATTGCGACCGAGGCCAAGGCGGCTGGCGAAGAGTACAACACTGAGCTCGCAAGGAAAGATAAATGACCCCGGTCTACGTAGTAGGTCGGGCCATTCCGTAGTAGTCCCCCATCCTACCCGCCATGTTATTCTTATCTCTTGAAAGCATGTATACTTACATGATCTGGATATGAGGATGACTAAAGCAATTAGCCAAACCATCATGCCATATGACCAAGTGTAACGTGCTTCTGTCTGCGGACTCTAATGTAGTTCTGGTTCCGCGCCTCACACTTTACCTTTGATCGATTAGTAGTCAACTAACCTTTGGGTTTCTCGAGACCTAGTACATGTCACCGTCAAAATCACTATTGGCCATCTCATCGGCCAAAAATCATTTTCCAGAAGTAGGGAAAAATATAGCATATTTGGAATATCCCACAACCTCCTCTAGACCGCTAATATACCTTACTATCAAGACATGTATATCACCAAAATGTTCATAATCTGCTTGTGTTTGTGTACAAATTCACCACAGAGAAGCAATGTGATCAACAACCTTGATGTTAATGTCCTTTTGGGTTGATTGCTGTCAAGACATGTATATCACCTAATGTTCACATAAGAGTACAAGTTCTAAAGCACAAAGAAGCAAATATATATGGAGCGTGGTACTGTGCAGTGCATGAAGAGTATCAAACCACAAATTTTTAATCTAACGTTTTAGGGTATCTTCATAATCACAACGAGCGTTCTCAATCCCTTCAATTGCATTCTGTACAAGCTCCATAAAGTACTCTGCTTTAACTCCACCATAGTGAAGTAATGTGATCAAGAACCTTGATGTTAATGTCCCTTTGGGTTGATTGCTGAGAAAAAAATGCAATGATTTATTTCTTGTGAACCAAAAGAAAATTAATACAAGTGTTTATTACCTAGAGTAGTCATGTGGTAGTAAACTTCTCACAATCCAAGTCACATGAAATCATGAAACCCTAATTTTCAAAACCTAAATTCCATATTTTCAAGGCGTAAAACCATAATTTCCGAATATGAGTACTTTGTGTGCGAATTCTTGAAACCCTAATTTCCGAAACCTAACGTCCAAATTTTCGTGACCTAAATCCTTAATTTTTTAGACAATTCCAGAACACATATAAAATTATCCAAACATTACACAATCAAGTCCACTATGTAAGGAGCCTTAAAAAAATTATAATTTTTGAGCTCATTTTCTATATTTACAAATTCCGACAAACAGCACACTTAAATGAAATTGCACGAAAAAATCTGAACAAGTAAAATTATGGAAAAATTACACAAACAAGTACACCGTATTAGGAGCATTCACATAAAATTTTGTAATTTTTTGAACTCATTTTCTACATTTTAAAAATCCTGCAAACACCGTCAAAACCCTAATCGCCGAAACCCTAATCTGCTTAAACCCTAATCGCCGAGACACGTGGCGGCGGAGAAGGGCCACCGCACGATGATCGTGCGGTGGCGAGGCACGTGGCGGGCAGGGAGACCCTATCGCACAGTGGTCGTGCGGCAGGGGGCCATTTTTGCAAAAAAAAAAATCGAGGAGGTCACTCTTGTAAATACAGGACGAAAAGGCGCCAAAACAGCCAAAAATTTGACAAAACACTCGTATGTAAATACCAAATTTAACAAAGTTAACACGAATTACGAACAATACGATGAGCCGGGGACTCACAAACCAGTCAGGTACGGTCAACACTCAACAAAGGCACTCAAGCGGTCAAATGAGCGAGTGTAAAGAATTGCAAAGATAGCACTAGCACTAGAAGGAATTCCTTAAGGGATGGCCTTGGCTGAGGCTCCTCCCTCAGGGCTGTTGGATGCAGGGGGTTGATGTGTGGAGGCGAGGAGGCGCGCCAAGGGTCAGGCATCACTGCGGCAGTCAACACCCAGCAACAAGCCAGCACGTAGTTTGGGCTCGTCAACGTTTTCCCGCGAACGCTATTATTAATCTGTTTTCTTTTTTGCTATTATTACTATGTAGGAAATTGAAATTTTGAGTTGAAAGTTCTAGAGTTCGTGTCAAGTTAAAAGTTATTTTTTTTAGTTGAAAGTTTAAGTGTGAACATTGTAACATCCCTATTTTCGGGTTTTTTGAAAATTTTGAAAGCTTTAAAAATTAACCATTTGGTTTTATTAATTTGCCAAAGCTTAAATTGTAATTTAGAATTTTAAAAGCTGTTTAAATTGAATTAATTAAAACTTGAACAAATTAAAGTTGGTTTAAGTTGAGTTTTGTAGGATTTTAAGTTGGTTTTTCCTTTTGCCTTATGTTAAAAATAATTAATTGCAAAAACTAAAAGCAATAGTTAAGCTGAAAATATTTTTACTAAGTCCTAAATAATTCAAGGGATTTCTATGAATTTTTCTAGAATTTTTGGACAGCTTAAGCTATTTTCTAAAAATGCTTTTGCTTTTCTGGTATTTATTAAAATCAGAAATCCTTGGAAAATCCCTCCTTTGGCTTTGGGCCGAATCTCTCCCGACCTGCCTATTTCTCCTCATGGCCCGCTTGGCACGCCCATCCCGCCCCCACCCTTGATCGGACACCGTCCGATCGAAATCGGACGGTCCGCGTTCGCCCGCGCCTTCCCCGTTCATCCCTCTCGCTCTCTCTGACCAACGGGGCCCGCTTGTTAGCCTCTGTCGCCCCGGGTCGTCCCCTACCTCTGCCCGCGCACAGGCTGGTCCGCTGAGCCACGAATCCCACCCGAGCCGTGCTGCCTCCTCGCCCCCTAGTCCCCTTGGTCCCTTGACGTCAAGCCACCTGTTCCGCCTCCGCCGCGCCCTTACGCCCCCTTGCCCCCTTCTCCGCGAATCCGCGCTTCTCGCCGCCGCCATTAAAGCCGGCACGGCGAGCTCTCCTTTCCTCCTCCGTCCCCGTCGCTTATAAAAGCAAGCACCAGACCGCCTCCTCCTCTCTCTCTTCCCTCTCCTCCTCTCTCCCCGCTCTCTTTCGCCGCACTGGGTTTTCCTTGCCGCCGCGTGAAGCTTCGCCAGATCCGCCGCTGCCGAGCCTCCCCGCCGCCGCCGCTGACCCGCCCCAGCATTGCAAAGCCGAGGCACACTCGTCGGCGACCTGTCGCCGAGCCCCACCAGAACCTCCTGCCGCCGCCGAGCCGCCCGCCGCCGCTTTCACCGCCGACCTCCCGTGCCGCCGCGTCCTCGCCGCCACGCCGCATCAACATCCCCGTGAGCTCCTCTTCACGCTGGTGTTCTCGCCGTCGCCGCCAGTGCAGCCGTTCACGGGCGACCATTGGGCCGAGCGCCGCTGGTCCCCGTGGCTGCCACTGTGGCGCCACCTCGGCGCAGCGTGGCGCGCGTCACCCTCTCACCGGCGTGTTAGCCCGGTCGGCCTTGAGTGGAATTTCTCTGATTTTCTTTAGAAAATTAATTCGGGGAAAATCAGGAAAATCTCCATTTCGTCATTTTATGTGTTTTTCCAACTTCTTTTGGCCATAACTTCCTCATTCGAACTCCGATTCGAGTGATTCAATTAGGTTGTCCCATCTTTCTCCCTTTTCTTACTCGCCTTTGTGCTTTTCCCTCTTTCCTATTGTGCTTTCTTCCTCTCATCTATTAAACCTGAGGAGATCTCATGAGATGGTTCGAACCATAACTCGGCAAGTCAGGATGAACAAGTGGACCCCGTTATGCCACCAACCCCAGCCGCAACAACAGATCAGGGTTTGGGACAGTTCATGGTAGCACAGGCGCAGTTGATGAATGCAATGATGCAGAACATGGACCAGATGATGACTCAACAGAATCGATAGGCTGCTGTCTTTGCCGCCGTCTTGAACTGTAACAACCAAGCAGCTGCCATACCACCTCCGCCCCCACCAGCGTTCCCTTAGTCAAAGCTGGCATAATTTATGAGGACACATCCATCTACCTTCTCTAGCTCCTCCGAGCCTTTGGATGCAGATGACCGGTCATGCTCTCTTGAAAAAAGCTTGCCATTACTCGGTGTGATGACCGTGAGAAAGTTCTGTATGCCACACACCAGCTGGAAGGCACCGCTGCAGAATGGTGGGAGAACTACTGTGCCGCCCATGAAAACCACCAGAACATCACTTGGACTGAATTCTCAGAAGCCTTCCGCCTCTCTCATATTCCCGACGGAAAGGTAGAAATGAAGAAAATGAGTTTCGTGGAGTCAAACAAGGAACTCATCGATGAGTGAATACCTCAACAAGTTCACTCAACTCTCGTTATGCCCAAGAGGATGTTGCCACCGATGATGCTAGTCGAAGCGTTTCAGCGAGGACTCAACCCTAGCTTGAAGGTTCGTGTCGCTGGCAACGACTATGCCAATTTCAAAGAACTGTAAACAAGGCCATGCTCATAGAAGAGTCACGTCGTGAACTGGCGGAATCTCATAAAAGGAAGTCGATGCAGCATAATGCTCATCAAAGCCACCCACAGAGAGCCAGAATGAATGTGCAGACCCCTGGCCGCTTCGTCCCTCCTGTCACCTTCAGAACCCTTGCAACGGCACCTTGCCCGGCTACCCCAGGATTCCGCAGCTTCAACAACAACACCAACAACCAGTAGCCAAGAAACAACAATCTCGCTTCAGAATCACCGATTCAATCACAACAATCGACATTATACCAAAGAATCGCCCGCAAAAGCAAGGACCATCACCAGTCAGATTCAACTTGGGAGCTACCCCGACCAGAACTCCCATGCCAGGAGCCGGACGTGGAGTACCTCAGACTCCAACTGCACCAGCCAAGACCCCTCAGACTTTCGGGAGAGGCCGTGTGAACCATGTCATGGTGGAGGAAGCCCAGATAGCCCCGGACGTCGTGCTGGGTAAGTTCCTAGTAAATTCAGCACCAGATACAGTTTTGTTTGATTCTGGAGCTACCCATTCCTTTGTTTCTCGGAGTTTTGCTGCAAAGCATTAGCTAAAGGTTCTGACTCTTAAAAATGCTATGTTGATTCGTTCACCTGGTTCGGAGTTGAGTACGAACCAAGGCTGCCCTAAGGTTAAAGTAACCATAGAAGGGGTAGAATTTCTAGCCAACCTCATAATCATCAATGCCAAATCCCTAGATGTGATTTTGGGCATGGATTGGCTTGCTGATCACCAAGCAATTTTAAGTTGTGGTGGTAGAAGCATCACTCTGATCAGCCCAGATGGAACCAAAGTAAAGTTTGAAGCCTCTATGGAAAAGTATGATGGAGCCTTAGTCTCCAGTGTTAGTGCTTTATCTGTGGAAGATGTGCCAGTAGTCAGAGAATTTCCAGATGTCTTTCCTGATGATCTACCTGGAATGCCACCGGACAGGGACCTAGAGTTTGTCGTTAACCTGGTTCCAGGAACCGCACCCATTTCCAAGAGACCCTACCATTTGCCGGTTGACGACTTAGTCGAGCTAAAGAAGCAAATCGAAGAAATGCAAGATAAAGAATTGTCCAACCAAGTTCTTCGCCTTGGGGAGCCCCAGTGATCTTTGTCCCTAAGAAGGATGGTACCCAGCGGATGTGTGTGGATTACCACTCTCTCAATGAAGTCACTATCAAGAACAAGTACCCGCTGCCCAGGATCAATGATTTGTTTGACCAGTTAAAAGGAGCCGGAGTGTTCTCTAAGATAGATTTAAGGTCAGGTTACCACCAGTTGAAGATTCGCCAAGAAGATATACCAAGACAAATTTTCAACCCGATATGGATCAGATGAGTATACGGTCATGTCTTTTGATTAACCAATGCCCCGGCATACTTTATGAACTTGATGAATAAAGTATTCATGGAGTATCTGGATAAGTTTGTCATTGTCTTTATTGATGATATCCTAGTTTACTCTAAGAGTGAAGAAGAGCATGAAGAGCACCTTCGCTTGGTTCTGAATAAGCTTAGAGATCACCAACTCTATGCTAAATTCAACAAGTGTGAGTTTTGGATGAAGGAAGTTACCTTTTTGGGACACGTCATGTCTGCAGAAGGAGTCGCCGTCAACCCTAGCAAAGTCAAGGATGTGCTCAACTAGGAGTCACCCAAGTCAGTACCTCAGATCCGAAGTTTCCTTGGAATGACAGGTTACTACCGCCGATTTATAGAAGGATTCTCAAGAATAGAAAAACCCCTTACCCAATTGCTGAAAAAGGAAAAGAAATTTACTTGGACGCCAGAGTGTGAGCAAAGTTTTCAAGAATTAAAGAAGCGTTTGACCACCGCCCCAGTGCTGATTCTGCCTGATGTTCGGAAGGATTTTGAGATTTTCTGTGATGCCTCTCGTCAAGGTCTCGGTTGTGTTTTGATGCAAGAAAGGAAAGTGGTAGCATATGCTTCACGCCAATTGAAGCCTCATGAAGTCAATTACCCCACTCATGACTTAGAATTGACTGCCGTAGTGCATGCTTTGAAGATTTGGCGCCATTACCTCATCGGTAATCACTGTGAAGTTTACACGGATCATAAGAGCTTAAAATACATCTTTACCCAAGCGGATCTGAACATGAGACAAAGAAGACGGTTGGAATTGATCAAGGATTACAACATGGGAATTTATTATCACCCAGGCAAAGCAAATGTTATAGCAGATGCTTTAAGTAGAAAGACCTACTGCAATACTCTGATGATCAAGGAAAGTCAGCCAGCACTGTATGAAGAATTTCAAAAGCTCAAGCTTGAGTTAGTGGAAGAAGGTTACTTAGCTGCCCTGGAGGTACAACCGACTCTTCAAGATCAGATCAAGAGAGCTCAAGAAGAAGATACAGATATCAAGGAGATCAAGAGAAACATGAAGCAGGGTAAATCCTTAAGATTTTCAGAAGATGAGCAAGGTGTCCTATGGTTCGGTAAGCGTATTTGTGTACCGGATCAGAAGGAGCTGAAACAGTTAATACTCAAGGAAGCTTATGAAACCTTGTACTCCATTCACCCTGGAAGCACTAAGATGTATCAAGATCTCAAGAAATTTTATTGGTGGCCTAGCATGAAGCATGAAATTGCTGAGTATACTGCTCAATGCGATGTTTGCCAGCGAGTTAAAGCTGAGCATCAGAGACCTGCTGGACTTTTGCAACCTTTGAGCATACCTGAATGGAAATGGGAAGAAATTGGTATAGATTTTATCACCAGTCTGCCAAGAACTAAAGCTGGATATGATTCTATCTGGGTAATTGTAGATCGCCTAACAAAAGTTGCTCACTTCCTCCCAGTCAAGACTACTTACTCAGAAGACGACTAGCGTAATTGTATATGGCAAAGATAGTATGTCAAAGATGGAGTACCAAAGAAGATCGTGTCGATCGAGGAACCCGACCACCTCAAGATTCTCGCGAAGCTACCTGCTTTTGGGCACTAATTTGAATTTCAAGATAGCTTACCACCCTCGCATGTATGGTCGACCGAAAGAGTAAATCAAATCTTAGAAGATATGTTGAGAGCCTACGCTCTAGAGAACTGCACCACCGGGACCAAATGCTACCTTATGCAGAGTTTTCTTACAACAATACCATCAATCAAGTCTGCAGATGTCCCCGCTTGAGGCCCTTTACTAAGAAAGTGCGAAACACCTTTGTATTGGACTGAGTCAAGCGAAGGGCAAGTGCTTGGACCAGACATCCTAAAGGAAGCCGAAGATCAAGTTAAGTCAATCAGAGAAAAGCTGAGAACAGCCTGCACTGCATGTAAAAGTTATGCCGATAACCGCTGCCGAGATTTAGCTTCAGACTGGAGATCATGTGTACTTGAAGGTCTCACCTCTCAAAGGGATGCGTCGCTTCAGAGTCAGTGGAAAGCTCGCACCAAGATACATTGGACATTTTCCAGTTCTAGTCAGAAGAGGAGAAGTTGCTTACAAGTTAGAGCTCCCACCTCAGTTGTCAGATGTGCATGATGTCTTTCATGTGTCTCAATTGAAGAAGTGCCTGCGAGTGCCAGAAGAGCAGATGTCGTTAGAAGCAGTTGACTTGCAAGAAGATCTAACCTACAAGGAGCAGCCCATCTATTGGACTGAAAAGGCGACTAGAGGGGGGTGAATAGGAGCACGCTCACTTTTTCACAAAGTATGAATTCAACAGCAATTCACTCCAATAGCTATGGAAGCTATGAAGATCAAAGTACAAGTGCAGCGGATAACTTGTATTGAATTCAATCAAAACCCCAAAGCAAAAACACCCAAAACAACAGAACTCAAAATTCTCTTGGCGGTCTCGATCAAGGCAAGATAGCGATCGACCATTGGGCGGTCTGATCAAGGCGGCTAAGGTCTCTCGACCGCCTCGATGATGAATAAAGACACACCTGAAAAAAAAATTAAAACCGAATTCAAATCGATCTAACTTTTGATCTATGTGGCCAAACTCCACGAAACTTGACACACACCTTCTCAAAGATATTGTGAACCTATTCCAATCAAGGATCGCAGAAATCCAAGCCAAGGTTCCTATCTATTGCAGTTTGAGCAAGGTTAGGTCAAAAACTGAGTAAGAATCAAAAGATGATCTAGAGACTTGCTCGTGGGTAGTTGATGATCAAGATGATCCTAGAAGGATTCCCATAGGACACAGCAAGTTAGATCAAGCCAAGAACCCAAGCAAAAACTCGAGAATCAAAGAGAGGCACCAAATCACCAAATAGAGAGAAAAAGAGAGAATAGATTCATCTTGAGAGAAATCTCTTTGGATTGATTTGATGGGTATTGGTTTACAGCCACTCCACCAATGGAGGACAAAGACTCAATACATGAGCACGAAATCCAATCCAACTCTCTAGAACCCTAACCTCCACTAATCCTCTCCCTAAGCAAATAGGGTTTCAAAAACAATGAAAGGGTTGAGGGGGTGTAGCTACCTCCCTCCTCTATTTATAGTGGAGGCTTAGACCTTCTAGAAGATTGAACCCTAATGGGCTCCCGTTAAGACCCACACACAAACGGGTCACATACGCACGCGTTTTAAAGCGCCGTCTTCATCTCTTGACCTAATCCACTTCACCTTGTGCCATCTTGCGCCGTGATTTGGCAAAAGGTCACCAAGGCGGTATTTGGTAAAATTACCAAAATACCCCTCCTCGATCTTTTTGCAAAGACCGAGTCCAAACTGCGTGAAACACATCCATGCTTCACCACGTGTAGGTTGATCCTGCGGCTCTCTCCATGTCGGCAAGTCTCTCCCATCCGGCTCCCACCGAAACCACCATGGCACTTGCACCGACCCCCACGCCGCTTGATCCAACCCGTCGCATCGAACTGCCCGTTCGGTCATCCTTGTCCATTCTGTGCCATGCTTGAACCCGTTGACCTCACCCGGTATCCCCGATCGTTTTGGACCTCAGCTCTCCAAGCCTAGTCCCGATCATCCTCGCCGTTGACCGTCGTTGACCTCCAAGCAACCTACACAAACATAGACCAAGAAATCGTTTCCGGGAACAAGTTCTTCACAACTTGACCCACGTTAGTCAAAACATGCATCATGCAACACATATGCCATGAAACCCATGAACTTGACCTAACTTCCAAACATCGCCGCCACGAAGCGACGACGAGACAAGTGAAAACCGGTCGACCGCCACCGTGGTCGGCTCGATCGTCCCTCGGCTGGTCTCGACCACCACTGGGTTGGCCTCGACCGCCACCGAGACTTAGCCAAATTTCCATCCTGGAAAACCGAAACCTACTGAATTTTCAAACCAATAGAACTTTTACCTAGAAGCTCCAAAAATTATGAGACCAAGTGCAGAAGAACCCTCTCACTTGCCTACACCCTCTATTTTTGGCCCAGCTCCAAAATCCAAAAACATTGCAATGGCCGGTCTGACCGCTCGGGCAAAGCCGGTCAGACCGCTCCACTGGCCGGTCCGACTGCCACTCTGGCCGGTCTGACCGCCAGCGACCATTTCAGAAAAACCACACAGGCTTGGCCGGTCTGACCGCCACAATGGCCGGTCAGACCGCCAGAGGCCTGACAGACCTGGAACTTTGCCGAAGACACGTGATTCGACAAACCGTCAACGACATTGCCAATTGTAACATCATCCTAAGATCTCAGGCATATCCCCATGATATCCACAATCTCCCCCTTGATGAACACATTGGCAATTTTCCACAAATGTAATTTTAGAGGTTTGAAAAGTAAAAACACGTCGTTTTCGTTCAAAGGCACAACTTGGTCCAAATGCAAGAAAAAGCAAAGGAAATGACCAAGCTGGCTTCAGAATAGTATCAGCAAGTGAGATGCGGCAAAAGAAAGTACGAAAGCTTCAAATTCCAGAAAGGAGTCAAAATCTCACTTAAGGTCCATATGAAAGAACAATTGTTCACTATGACCTTTGATCATTGTGAGGATCAAGAATTGCAATTCAAGTTCAGAAATGACAATAAAACCATAAGAATGCAAATAAGAAACTCCCCCTCACTATGATCCTCAAAATTTTTGAAAAACGCAAAATCTCCTATTTTCTCAAAAACTTCTTCCCTTTGAACATTTTTACATCTTCTCCCCCTTTGAACATTTTTACATCTTCTCCCCCTTTGACAATGGAGTCATCAAGGAATCACGCCTTCCTCTCGTCCAGAGATAACAAATACAGAATGAGGAAAAAGCATAAGAAGGAGCATGCATAAAATGCAATGGAGTGGCTTCATTTTTTTGTATTTTTCAATTGTTGAGTACAAAAAGCTTTGGAGATTACCCAAAAGAACAAGCTAGCATTTCTAAAGTTGCACAAACAACATATCAAGCCTAACAGCGCTAGCAAGATCATGATAAGACATATATAACAAAGCTAAGCAAGAAGGCTCAATATAAAGCAATGAATTTTAGCATTTTAAGCAAAGCTTCAAATCTAGCAAGTTCATCAACAGGGATCCTAAAATGATACTAGCCATGTCAAAATGTCAACGTGAGATCCAAAAGCTAACGATGACCACATTAAGAGACAAATAGGTCCTGAATTGAATCATTTTGCTCAATTTTCTCAAATGCCCATTTTTCAACTGTTTTTCATTTGCAATGAATATTGAAGTTCACTAATGATCTAACTTAGTGACAAGATCCTGGACTAGGAGCCATCCACAAACTCATCCTAAGCGTCGACCAAAAGTTGATTAAAGGTATATCTTAGTGAAGAAGATCCTGGACTAGGAGCCATCTACAAACTCTTCCTAAGCTTCTACCAGGGCGACAAATCTTGAGGTTCATGTCAGATGTGACAAGCAGTCCCCATGAGATCGTCTGGATCATCAAACTATCTCCAAGTTCATGTCTTTGACATGCAGTCTCGTAAGAGTAGTTTGGCACAATTTAAGCATAAGACAATCTTGGAAGTTGATTTTTCATTTTTCACAAGAGCAGTTTTAGATTCTCAAGAACACAAGAAGCTCAAGTAATGATCAAAACTAGATTCAAGAGCTAACAAATCAATTTTGACAGGGCCAATGTCATAAAAGGAGCACTAATTGCGCAACTGGCTAAACAATTCACAAATTGCTAATTTCTTAGTTCAAATTGTTTTTCAAGTTCTAGCTCATACAACAAAGACTTAACTACACATGTGAAAGCATGATAATTCTAGCAAGTCAAAGAACTAGATATGGCATTGAGCAAGAATTGAAACACTAAAGCTCCAAAGGGTAATAAGCAAAGCTTCATCAATTTTAAAAGATAAGCGAAAAGCTTATATTACAATGCATCTTTTTGGATTTTTCATATGAATGCAATATGATACAATGAGATGCAAGAAAAGCTCAAAAATCCTAAAAGATCAAAAAGATCAACAAGTTCAAGAAGAAAATCAAGAAAAGATCAAATGAACAAGGAAAGATCAGAAAAGATCCAACTCCCCCTCAAACCAACCCATAGGGATAAATTACCCCTAACTCACTCCTCAAAGTGGCAAACCTTGTTAGGTCTAAAGCTTTGGTGAGGATATCGGCTAACTGAGCCTCGGACTCCACAAAATGCAGCACAATATCACCCTTCTCAACGTGATCTCTAAGGAATGATAACGAATGTCTATGTGTTTGGTCCTTGAATGTTGCATTGGGTTTTTAGCAATGCTAATAGCAGAAGTGTTGTCACAGAAAAGAGGAACACTACCAAAGGTTAACCCAAAATCCTTAAGAGTAGAGATCATCCACAAAATCTGACTACAGCAACTAGTAGCAGCTACATATTCAGCTTCAACAGTGGATTGTGTAACAGAAGACTGCTTCCTAGAAGACCAAGAGACAAGAGAAGTGCCTAAGAAATGACATGTGCCAGAAGTGTTCTTCCTATCTAGCCTACAGCCCGCAAAATCAGAATCTGAAAACCCCCGGATGGACATCGAAGATGAACAAGAATACCAAATGCCATACTGAAGGGTAGAGTGTAAATACCTGAAAATGCGCTTAACGGCTTGGCGATGTGAAGTCCTCGGTGACGCCTAAAACCTCGCGTAGAGAGGCACCATCAAAGTGGATGTCCGGTCTTAAGGCCGTCAAATACAGAAGGGAGCCGATCATGCTGCGGTACTCACGTTGATCCACGGCTTCTCCTTCCTCATCTGGATCTAGAGCAGTCGAAGTCGCCATGGGAGTGGCGATCGGCTTGCAATCACCCATCTCAAAACGCTTGAGTAAATCCTTGGTGTACTTTGTTTGATGGATGAAGATCCCTTCCTTGCATTGCTTGATTTGTAACCCCAGAAAGTAATTCAGTTCTCCCATCATGCTCATCTCAAATTCCCTGGACATGGTCTCAGAAAAACTGAAAACAAGAGCATTAGAGGAACCACCAAAGATAATATCATCTACATAAATCTGAACAAGCAGGAAGTCATTGCCATGCCTAAGAATGAAAAGAGTCTTATCTACTTTTCCCATTTCAAAATCATTCTTAAGCAAGAAGGTCTTAAGTCTATCATACCAGGCTCTAGGGGCTTGCTTAAGACCATACAAGGCTTTGGATAACTTGTAAACATGATCAGGATGCTTGGGATTCTCAAAGCCAGGGGGTTGTCTAACATAAACTTCCTCCTCTATAAAACCATTCAAAAAGGCACTCTTGACATCCATTTGATACAATCGAAAGCCTTTAGAAGCAGCAAATCCAAGCAGAATCTGAATGGCTTCTAATCTAGTAACAGGAGCGAAGGTTTCATCAAAATCTAACCCCTCAACCTGGCTAAAACCCTGAGCTACCAACCTAGCCTTGTTTCTAACCACAGAACCATCCTCATTTTGTTTATTTTTGAACACCCAACGGGTTCCTATAACATTATGTCCAATAGGAGATTCTATAAGGTTTCAAACTTTATTTCTTTCAAAATTCTCTAACTCCTCATGCATGGCATTGACCTAACTAGCATCAGATAAAGCATGTGATATATCTTTGGGTTCAAAAGAAGCTACAAATGCAGAGTGAGAGAAAAGACTCGGATCATGATACCTGGAGCGAGTGACTCGCTCATGGAGATTACCAATCATTTGATCCGGAGGGTGTTGCTTCTGAATGTGCAAAGGAGCGCCTGGGGGAGATAGCGTCTCCTCGACCTCCGCAGTAATCGCTAACAGCGAAGATGCAAAGCAGAGCCTCAATTGGAGGTGAACCAATGTCATGGGTTCAGAGCTTGGGCAGCTTGGACAGAACATCGAGAATGGTGGAGAAACAAAGGTCAAGTTCATCCTCATCTTCTTCAACAAAAATGCTCTCTCACACTGTAAGTCACCTAAAACATCGGATCTAGCTCTGTGGCTAGTCTCATCAAAAGTGACATTGCATGTCTCTGGACAATGTTAGTTTCAACATTAAAACCCGAAAACCCTCGAATGAGCAGGATAACCCGTAAATAAACCATCACAAGTCCTTGATTCAAATTTATCTAGGTTTCTGTCTTAAGAATAAAACACTTCGATCCAAAGACTCGAAAGTGAGAGATGAGAGGGTTTTCGCCAAAACGAAGCTCATATGAAGTCTTGCCCAAAGACGGTCTCAAAAAGACACGGTTTGAAATATGGTAAGCTGTAGCAATAGTTTCGGCCCAAAACCTCCTCGGTGTGCTATACTCATCCAGCATCGTTCTAGCCATCTCGACTAGAGTCCTGTTCTTCCTTTCCACAACACCATTTTGTTGAGGGACGTGTGGAGAAGACAACTGATGCTCAATACCGCTCGGACAAAAGAGGCAAAAAGCATTCTTGAACTCCGTGCCATTGTCATCATGGATCGCTCGCAAGGCACCAGGAAGTTCAGAAGCCAAACGAAGAACAAGATCATGATAATGATCAAAAGCCTCATCCTTCGAAGCAAGAAAGAACACCTAAGAGTATCTCGAAAAATCATCGACTATAACAAGAATGTACCATTTACCACCGACTGACCGAACCCTAGCAGGAACAACAGTATCCATATGAAGTAGCTGTCCCGGTCCGTCAGTCATGACCATAGTCAATGACGGGTGTGAAGCGGCAACTTGCTTGCCATGCCTACAGGGCGCACATACAGCATCCTTGACAGCTTTGAGTTTAGGCAAACCTCTAATGAGATCAAGGCCGCTAACTCGTGTCAGATGATCAAAACCAATGTGCCCCAAACGTCGGTGCCAAAGTCAGATATCAGAAGAAAAAGCAATCAAACATTTAAGAGATCTGGCAAGAGATTCAGAAAAGTCAGCTCCAAAAATTCTACCAACTCTAGAAATCCCAAAAACGAGCTCACCAAAAGAATCAAGCACACGACAGGCATTCTTCTTAAACCGAGTCTCATAGCCATCATTGAGAAGTCAGGAGATGTAAAGGAGATTGTACCTTAGCTTAGACACAAAGCATAACGCCCTTGAGAATGAACTTGTCGCTCACCCCGATCACCCAGTTCCTTCAATGCGCCCTTGTGTATCATCTCCAAAGGTGATGAAGTCATCACTGTTGACCGTGTGAAAGAGGTGAACCATCTTGAGTCTCCGGTCATGTGGCGTGAACACCCTGAGTCGATTTAACCATGTGTTCTTCCCCTTCCGCGCAACCCTAAAAATCAAGGAACAAAAGAGCGATGTGTCTCAACATCAAGTTAGTTAAAAGCGACTTGGGAACCCAAGATCGAGACACTCGTCTCATGAAAGTAGTATGCAAAGCAGATGTGCTATCCTTGACTTTATTAGCAGTTCTATTATGAGCAATGGTAACAAGAACATGAGATGCATCCTGTCTAGGAACATGGTGATGAGCATGTGCAGCAAATCCTAGACCTGGGTTCTTCTTTTGTACGTGACCATATCTCATAAAAGCTCTAGGTTGATTAGATGACATTCTAGCAATATTTTTCTTAGCGTTCTTCAACCTCGCCATGAGAACTCAACCAAATGTCCACTCTTCTTGCAATAGGTGCAATGGTATTTTATACCACCGGGAGAAGCACCTTTTGCCTTAAAAGAAGGTTGGACAAACCTAGATTTAAAGATAGTTTTTGCGAGTTGGGTTTTGAATTCAACTAAGCCTTTTTCCAAGACCTGAATGACATTAGGCTTGGACATGTCCAGTGCAGAGTTGTATCCTAAACCTTGCTTCTTAAAAGGAGTTTTAGATTTATTTAGAATCATGTTTAACTGTTTTTCACCATTAGAGAATCTTTCTAAAGTATCCTTGAGATATGCATTCTCTTTTTCAATATTAGCACATGATTCACAAGTCTTGCCCTTAATGGCTCTAGCATGTTTCTCCTTAAGATGAGCAACTTCAAGCTTATAGGCGGCACAAGAGGCACAAGGTGTAGACTCAATTGTGTCCTTAAGCTTGGCATATTTAGCTCTAACTGCTTCTAGAATATCCTTAACTTCATGTTCGCGTTCTAAGCAGAAAGAGCAAAAGCTAGATTTCACATTGCCAGAGGCATCCAACTTGCTAGACTCTAAGCATTTTTCACATAGAGCAGATTTAACATTAATTAGCTCAGTTCTAGCATTTTCAACTTGATGCAAAGCAACATCATGAGCAGATTGTAGTTTAGACAGTTCGGAGTGCAAAGCATGGCAGGATGAACATTCATCAACATCTAGACTCTTAGCATTCACAAGCTCTAATGTCAAATTCTCGACTTGTGACTCTAGATCCTTGTTCCTAGCCATGGTGAACTCTAAAGCCTTATCTTGACTAAGCAATTGCTCATACATGTTATCGCATCTAGCAGAAAGAACATCATAGGAGAGAGGTACCTCGTCGTCGTCATCGGCGTCGACGGAGTCGGCCATGAAGCACATGCCGGTGAAATCTTTGGCCTTCCCCTTCTTGTCTTGAGGAATCTCCTCCTCCTTGTCCTCCTCGCTCCCGGAGTCCACATCGCTCATGGATTGATCTCCAAAAGCGGCAAGGACTCATTGGCGACCTTCATGAGCTTGGCGAAGATCATACTTGGGCTTGCCCCTTTAGGCTTCTTCCAGCAAAGCTTCTCATCCTTGCGGTTGCTCTTACCTTTCAAATTGGGGCGGTTGGCGGATGTGATATAGCTCTCCACACTCATAGCATGTCACAGGCCACCTCTCTTTACATTTACGACATTGTTATATGCACGCAGACTTTCTTGGCTAAAAGAGCTAAATCAGCCTCAAGAAGACTCTCAAACTCTTCTTCTTGAATAGCAGATAAACACGCAAGAGAAAAACCAGAAGAAGACTCAGAAGAACCATCAGGAGTCCCTTTGAGAGGATCAGCCACCAAAGCCATGTTATCCTTCTTAGGATTACCGCCTCTCTTGATCTCATGAGTTTTTAGCTTGCTATAATCAGAAAAGATCCAACTCCCCCTCAAACCAACCCATAGGGATAAATTACCCCTAACTCACTCCTCAAAGTGGCAAACCTTGTTAGGTCTAAAGCTTTGGTGAGGATATCGGCTAACTGAGCCTCGGACTCCACAAAATGCAGCACAATATCACCCTTCTCAACGTGATCTCTAAGGAATGATAACGAATGTCTATGTGTTTGGTCCTTGAATGTTGCATTGGGTTTTTAGCAATGCTAATAGCAGAAGTGTTGTCACGTAAAAGAGGAACACTACCAAAGGTTAACCCAAAATCCTTAAGAGTAGAGATCATCCACAAAATCTGACTACAGCAACTAGTAGCAGCTACATATTCAGCTTCAACAGTGGATTGTGTAACAGAAGACTGCTTCCTAGAAGACCAAGAGACAAGAGAAGTGCCTAAGAAATGACATGTGCCAGAAGTGTTCTTCCTATCTAGCCTACAGCCCGCAAAATCAGAATCTGAAAACCCCCGGATGGACATCGAAGATGAACAAGAATACCAAATGCCATACTGAAGGGTAGAGTGTAAATACCTGAAAATGCGCTTAACGGCTTGGCGATGTGAAGTCCTCGGTGACGCCTAAAACCTCGCGTAGAGGCAGACCGCGAAGTGGATGTCCGGTCTTAAGGCCGTCAAATACAGAAGGGAGCCGATCATGCTGCGGTACTCACGTTGATCCACGGCTTCTCCTTCCTCATCTGGATCTAGAGCAGTCGAAGTCGCCATGGGAGTGGCGATCGGCTTGCAATCACCCATCTCAAAACGCTTGAGTAAATCCTTGGTGTACTTTGTTTGATGGATGAAGATCCCTTCCTTGCATTGCTTGATTTGTAACCCCAGAAAGTAATTCAGTTCTCCCATCATGCTCATCTCAAATTCCCTGGACATGGTCTCAGAAAAACTGAAAACAAGAGCATTAGAGGAACCACCAAAGATAATATCATCTACATAAATCTGAACAAGCAGGAAGTCATTGCCATGCCTAAGAATGAAAAGAGTCTTATCTACTTTTCCCATTTCAAAATCATTCTTAAGCAAGAAGGTCTTAAGTCTATCATACCGTGCTCTAGGGCTTGCTTAAGACCATACAAGGCTTTGGATAACTTGTAAACATGATCGATGCTTGGGATTCTCAAAGCCGGGGTTGTCTAACATAAACTTCCTCCTCTATAAAACCATTCAAAAGGCACTCTTGACATCCATTTGATACAATCGAAAGCCTTTAGAAGCAAAAATCCAAGCGTAATCAATGGCTTCTAATCTAGTAACAGAGCGAAGGTTTCATCAAAATCTAACCCCTCAACTCGCTAAAACCCCGAGCTACCAACCTAGCCTTGTTTCTAACCACGTAACCATCCTCATTTTGTTTATTTTTGAACACCCAACGGGTTCCTATAACATTATGTCCAATAGGAGATTCTATAAGGTTTCAAACTTTATTTCTTTCAAAATTCTCTAACTCCTCATGCATGGCATTGACCTAACTAGCATCGATAAAGCATGTGATATATCTTTGGGTTCAAAAGAAGCTACAAATGCAGAGTGAGAGAAAAGACTTGGATCATGATACAGGCGAGTGACTCGCTCATGGAGATTACCAATCATTTGATCCGGAGGGTGTTGCTTCGAATGTGCAAAGGAGCGCTGGGGAGATAGCGTCTCCTCGACCTCCGCAGTAATCGCTAACCATTTAAGATGCAAAGGAGCCTCAATTGGAGGTGAACCACTGTCATGGGTTCAGAGCTTGGCGGCTTGGACAGAACATCGAAGGTGGAGAAACAAAGGTCAAGTTCATCCTCATCTTCTTCAACAAAAATGCTCTCTGTCACCGTAAGTCACCTAAAACATCGGATCTAGCTCGGGGCTAGTCTCATCAAAAGTGACATTGCATGTCTCTGGACAATGTTAGTTTCAACATTAAAACCGAAAACCCTCGAATGAGCGGGATAACCCGTAAATAAACCATCACAAGTCCTTGATTCAAATTTATCTAGGTTTCTGTCTTAAGAATAAAACACTTGATCCAAAGACTCGAAAGTGAGAGATGAGGGTTTTCGCCAAAACGAAGCTCATATGAAGTCTTGCCCAAAGACGGTCTCAAAAAGACACGGTTTGAAATATGGTAAGTCAGTAGCAATAGTTTCGCCCAAAACCTCCTCGGTGTGCTATACTCATCCAAAGATCGTTCTAGCCATCTCGACTAGAGTCTGTTCTTCCTTTCCACAACACCATTTTGTTGAGGGACGTGTGGAGAAGACAATCGATGCTCAATACCGCTCGGCAGACAAAAGAGGCAAAGAAGCATTCTTGAACTCCGTGCCATTGTCATCATGCGGATCGCTCGCAAGGCACCGTGAAGTTCGAAGCCAAACGAAGAACAAGATCATGATAATGATCAAAAGCCTCATCCTTCAAGCAAGAAAGAACACCTAAGAGTATCTCAAAAATCATCGACTATAACAAGAATGTACCATTTACCACCGATCGATCAACCCTAGCAGAACAACAAGATCCATATGAAGTAGTCGTCCGTCGTCGGTCACCATGACCATAGTCAATGACGGTGTGAAGCGGCAACTTGCTTGCCATGCCTCTGTATGCGCATACAAACATCCTTGACAGCTTTGAGTTTAGGCAAACCTCTAATGAGATCAAGGCCGCTAACTCGTGTCAGATGATCAAAACCAATGTGCCCCAAACGTCGGTGCCAAAGTCAGATATCAGAAGAAAAAGCAATCAAACATTTAAGAGATCTGGCAAGAGATTCAGAAAAGTCAGCTCCAAAAATTCTACCAACTCTAGAAATCCCAAAAACGAGCTCACCAAAAGAATCAAGCACACGACAGGCATTCTTCTTAAACCGAGTCTCATAGCCATCATTGAGAAGCTGTGAGACAGAAAGGAGATTGTACCTTAGCTTAGACACAAGCGCAACGTCCTTGAGAATGAACTTGTCGTTCACCCTGATCACTCCAGTTCCTTCAATGCGCCCTTGTGTATCATCTCCAAAGGTGATGAAGTCATCACTGGTTGACCGTGTGAAAGAGGTGAACCATCTTGAGTCTCCGGTCATGTGGCGTGAACACCCGGAGTCGACGAACCATGTGTTCTTCCCCCTTCCGCGGCAACCCTAAAAATCAAGGAACAAAAGAGCGATGTGTCTCAATACTGGGGTTAGTTAAAAGCGACTTGGGAACCCAGTACTGAGACACTCGTCTGCGAGTAGTATGCAAAGCAGATGTGCTATCCTTGACTTTATTAGCAGTTCTATTATGAGCAATGGTAACAAGAACATGAGATGCATCCTGTCTAGGAACATGGTGATGAGCATGTGCAGCAAATCCTAGACCTGGGTTCTTCTTTTGTACGTGACCATGTCTCATAAAAGCTCTAGGTTGATTAGATGACATTCTAGCAATATTTTTCTTAGCGTTCTTCAACCTACGCCAACAGAACTCAACCAAATGTCCACTCTTCTTGCAATAGGTGCAATGGTATTTTATACCACTGGGAGAAGCACCTTTTGCCTTAAAAGAAGGTTGGACAAACCCTGCAGATTTAAAGATAGTTTTTGCAGGTTGGGTTTTGAATTCAACTAAGCCTTTTTCCAAGACCTGAATGACATTAGGCTTGGACATGTCCAGTGCAGAGTTGTATCCTAAACCTTGCTTCTTAAAAGGAGTTTTAGATTTATTTAGAATCATGTTTAACTGTTTTTCACCATTAGAGAATCTTTCTAAAGTATCCTTGAGATATGCATTCTCTTTTTCAATATTAGCACATGATTCACAAGTCTTGCCCTTAATGGCTCTA
The DNA here is from genome assembly GCA_036346405.1 of Phyllostachys edulis. Taxonomy (NCBI): domain Eukaryota; kingdom Viridiplantae; phylum Streptophyta; class Magnoliopsida; order Poales; family Poaceae; genus Phyllostachys; species Phyllostachys edulis. Next base: position 36,645,632 of record CM070552.1, read on the forward strand.
GCATGTTTCTCCTTAAGATGAGCAACTTCAAGCTTATAGGCGCACAAGAGGCACAAGGTGTAGACTCAATTGTGTCCTTAAGCTTGGCATATTTAGCTCTAATCGCTTCTAGAATATCCTTAACTTCATGTTCGCGTTCTAAGCAGAAAGAGCAAAAGCTAGATTTCACATTGCCAGAGGCATCCAACTTGCTAGACTCTAAGCATTTTTCACATAGAGCAGATTTAACATTAATTAGCTCGGTTCTAGCATTTTCAACTTGATGCAAAGCAACATCATGAGCAGATTGTAGTTTAGAGTTGAGTGCAAAGCATGGCAGATGAACATTCATCAACATCTAGACTCTTAGCATTCACAAGCTCTAATGTCAAATTCTCGACTTGTGACTCTAGATCCTTGTTCCTAGCCATGGTGAACTCTAAAGCCTTATCTTGACTAAGCAATTGCTCATACATGTTATCGCATCTAGCGTAAAGAACATCATAGGAGAGAGGTACCTCGTCGTCATCATCGGCGATCGTAGTCGGCCATGAAGCACATGCCTATGAAATCTTTGGCCTTCCCTTCTTGTCTTGAGGAATCTCCTCCTCCTTGTCCTCCTCGCCCCGGAGTCCACATCGCTCATGGATTGATCTCCAAAAGCGGCAAGGACTCGTTGGAAAGACCTTCATGAGCTTGGCAAGATCATACTTGGGCTTGCCCCTTTAGGCTTCTTCCAGCGGGCTTCTCATCCTTGCGGTTGTTCTTACCTTTCACTTGGGGCGGTTGGCTTGATGTGATATAGCTCTCCACACTCATAGCATGTCACAGGCCACCTCTCTTTCTGTTTCGACATTGTTATATGCACGCAGTGACTTTCTTGGCTAAAAGAGCTAAATCAGCCTCAAGAAGACTCTCAAACTCTTCTTCTTGAATAGCGATAAACACGCAAGAGAAAACCGTAAGAAGACTCGGAAGAACCATCGAGTCCCTTTGAGAGGATCACCACCAAAGCCATGTTATCCTTCTTAGGATTACCGCCTCTTGATCTCATGAGTTTTTAGCTTGCTATAAAGCAGCTCCAAAGTGAGATTAGAGAGTTCGACGTTCTCCTCTATGGCAGTTGCCTTTATTTCCCACTCCTTGGTGTTGATTGCAGCCAAGAGGTGGGTGGCATTCTCAGATTAAGAGAACTCAACGTCAACAGCTCTTATCTGATTGATCACCTTGTTAAAACGAGTAAAGACGTCATCGATGCTCTCACCAGGACGCATCTCGAATTTGTTGTACTCTCGCTTGTAGACATTTTGACGCACTTGCTTGATCTGGGACGATCCCTCATGGTAAGTTTCGAGGGTGTACCAAATCTCATGTGCGATCGCAAGGTTGCAAATCCTATCGTACTCTTGCCTACCAAGTCCAGCATATAGAAGATTCTTTGCCTTGTTGTTGTTAGCCAAGAGGGTTGCTGAAGCCGGCGTAGCAACTTCGGGCAAAACGAGCGGGGCTCGAACAACCTCCCATATAGCTTGTCCTTCGCTCTCAAGGAAGACTCGCATGCGATTCTTTCAATAGGCATAGTCGAGCCCATCGAAGACATGCGGCTTGGTCGAGGACTTATCCATCGTTAAGTTCGGTGACCGGTTAAGATCAAGATTGAACTAACCGGGCTCTGATACCACTTGTTGGACCGAAAAGGCGACTAGAGGGCGGGGTGAATAGGAGCATGCTCACTTTTTCACAAAGTATGAATTCAACACCAATTCACTCCAATAGCTATGGAAGCTATGAAGATCAAAGTACAAGTGCAGCGGATAACTTATATTGAATTCAATCAAAACCCCAAAGCAAAAACACCAAAAACAACAGAACTCAAAATTCTCTTGGAGGTCTGACCGGTGGCAAGATAGGTCGACCGCCTCGATGATGAACAAAGACACATCAAAAACAAATTAAAACCGAAATTCAAATCGATCTAACTTTTGATCTATGTGGCCAAACTCCACGAAACTTGACACACACCTTCTCAAAAATATTGTGAACCTATTCCAATCAAGGATCGCAGAAATCCAAGCCAAGGTTCCCATCTATTGCAGTTTGAGCAAGGTTAGGTCAAAAACCGAGTAAGAATCAAAATATGATCTAGAGACTTGCTCGTGGGTAGTTGATGATCAAGATGATCCTAGAAGGATTCCCACAAGACACACCAAGTTAGATCAAGCCAAGAACCCAAGCAAAAACTCGAGAATCAAAGAGAGGCACCAAATCACCAAATAGAGAGAAAAAGAGAGAATAGATTCATCTTGAGATAAATCTCTTTGGATTGATTTGATGGGTATTGGTTTACAGCCACTCCACCAATGGAGGACAAAGACTCAATACATGAGCACGAAATCCAATCCAACTCTTTAGAACCCTAACCTCCACTAATCCTCTCCCTAAGCAAATAGGGTTTCAAAAACAATGAAAGGGTTGAGGGGGTGCAGCCACCTCCCTCCTCTATTTATAGTGGAGGCTTAGACCTTCTAGAAGATTGAACCCTAATGGGCTCCCGTTAAGGCCCACACACAAACGGGTCACATACGCACGCGTTTTAAAGCGCCGTCTTCATCACTTGACCTAATCCACTTCACCTTGTGCCATCTTGTGCCGTGATTTGGCAAAAGGTCACCAAGGCGGTATTTGGTAAAATTACCAAAATACCCCTCCTCGATCTTTTTGCAAAGACCGAGTCCAAACTGCGTGAAACACATCCACGCTTCACCACGTGTAGGTTGATCCTGCGGCTCTCTCCATGTCGGCAAGTCTCTCCCATCCGGCTCCCACCGAAACTACCATGGCACTTGCACCGACCCCCACGCCGCTTGATCCAACCCGTCGCACAGAACTGCCCGTTCGGTCATCCTTGTCCATTCTGTGCCATGCTTGAACCCGTTGACCTCACGGTATCCTCGATCGTTCGGACCTCGGCTCTCCAAGCCTAGTCCCGATCATCCTCGCTGCTTGACCGTCGTTGACCTCCAAGCAACCTGCACAAACATAGACCAAGAAATCGCTTTAGGAACAAGTTCTTCACAACTTGACCCACGTTAGTCAAAACATGCATCATGCAACACATATGCCATGAAACCCATGAACTTGACCTAACTTCCAAACATCGCCGCCACGGCGACGACGAGACAGTGAAAAATCATGACCGCCACCATGGCCGGTCTAACCGCCACTGCTGGTTTGTCGACCGCCACCGACTTAGCCAAATTTCCATCCCGAAAACCAAACCTATTGAATTTTCAAACCAATAGAACTTTTACCGAAGCTCCAAAATTATGAGACCAAGTGCGATGAACCTCTCATTTGCCTACACCTCTATTTTTGGCCCACTCCAAAATCCAAAAACATTGCAATGGTCGGTCGACCGCCAGCAAAGCCGGCCGATCGCCGCATCCAGCTGGCCGACCGCCACTCGGCGGCTCGACCGCCAAATGACCATTTCGGAAAAACCACACTGGCATGGCCGGTCAGATAGCCAAAGACCTGACAGACCTGGAACTTTGCCGAAAACACGTGATTCGACAAACCGTCAACGACATTGCCAATTGTAACATCATCCTAAGATCTCAGGCATATCCCCATGATATCCACACCATCAAAATCTTGGAAGTGTCTGAGTGTGTGACAAGAAGCAAGATCCTCCATTTCTGCAAAGTTCAGTGGAGCAATCACACTGAAGAAGAAGCCACTTGGGAGCGTGAAGAGGATCTGAAGGCCGAGTTCCCGCACCTATTCTCTAGTCAGCCTGAATCTCGGGGTCGAGATTCCCTTTAAGGGGTATAGGTTTGTAACATCCCTATTTTCTGGGTTTTTTGAAAATTTTGAAAGCTTTAAAAATTAACCATTTGGTTTTATTAATTTGCCAAAGCATAAATTGTAATTTAGAATTTTAAAAGCTGTTTAAATTTAATTAATTAAAACTTGAACTAATTAAAGTTGGTTTAAGTTGAGTTTTGTTGGATTTTAAGTTGGTTTTTCCTGTTGCCTTATGTTAAAATAATTAATTGCAAAAACTAACAGCAATAGTTAAGCTAAAAATATTTTTACTAAGTCCTAAATAATTCAAGTGATTTCTGTGAATTGTCCTAGAATTTTTGGACAGCTTAAGCTATTTTCTAAAAATGCTTTTGCTTTTCTAGTATTTATTAAAATCAGAAATCCTTGGAAAATCCCTCCTTTGGCTTTGGGCCGAATCTCTCCGACCTGTTCTGTTTCTCCTCATGGGCCACGCCCATCCCATCCCCTGATCGATTAACCGTCCGAGCGAAATCGGACGGACCGCATTCGCCCGCGCCTTCCCCGTTTTTCCCTCTCGCTCTCTCTGACCAGCGGGGCCCGCTTGTCAGCCTCCGCCTGGGTCGTCCCCCACCTCCCGCCGGCCGCTGGTCCCTCGCCACAATCTCGCCAGCCCAGGGCCCTCGCTACCCCTAGTCCCCTTGTCCCCCAGATGGTCACGCCTGTTCCGCCTCCGCCGCGCGTGCGCCTTTTGGCCCCTTCTCCGCGAATCCGCTTCTTCGCCGCCATTTAAAGCCAGCACGGCGAGCTCTCCTCTCCTCCTCCGGTCCCCATCGCTTATAAAAGCGAGCACCAGACCGCCTCCTCCTCTCTTTCTCTCTCTCTCCTTCTCTCTCCCGCTCTCTTTCGGTGCATAATTCGGTTTTCCTCGCCACCGTGAAGTTTTGCCGCACCGCCGCCGCCGCCGAGCCTCCCCGCCCGCCGACCCGCCCAGCATCGCCAGCCGAGGTGCACCTCTTCGACCTCCCCATCGCCGAGTCCCACCGAACCCCGCTGCCGTCGAGCCGAGCCGCCGCCCGCTTTTGCCTTCGCCGCCGACCTCCCGAGCCCAGCGTCCTCGCCGCCGTGCATCAAGATCCCGTGAGCTCCTCTTCACGCTGGTGCTCTCGCCATCGGCCGCCGTGCTTCGCTCACGGCCACCATTGGCCGCCGCGCGCACGCCGAGTCCCCTGTGGCGCCACCTCGGTAGCGCGTCACCCCACATTGGCGTGTCACCACCAAGAGCTGAGTGGAATTTCTCTGATTTTCTTTAGAAAATTAATTCGGGGAAAATCAGGAAAATCTCTATTTCATCATTTTATGTGTTTTTCCAACTTCTTTTGGCCATAACTTCCTCATTCGAACTCCGATTCGAGTGATTCAAATTTCTAAATTCCTTGTCTTCCTATTAGTATTTATTTGGTATTTATTTGGATTTCATTTGGAGTTGTTTTATTTATTTAGCGTTGTTCGCACGTGTAGATTCCGGCGTTTCGGAAGATTTCGCAGACCCGACGACCGAAGCACCTCTACTCTTCGACGAAGGCAAGTCGTAGACCTTTGATCATGTTGAACCCATCTTTATAAAAGTATATTGTTTGATGTAAACATGCATTGCTAATTTTATAATAAATGGTTTCGGGAGTAGTTAATTACCTGATTGCCATTATACCCCCTTGATAAATTGAGATTGACATGTATCCTTGAATGACATAATCCTTGGACACCCTAGGATGGTTAATATTAGTTGGACATTATTGAAATACCAACATGGGTATCGTGTTTGCTTAGCCATGCTTTAGTAGACGTCACTCTCGCCTTGAATCATTCAATATTAGTTTACCCCAACAAGACCAAAGACGTGGCTTGTGTAGTAGCGGCCAGTGTTGCTGATTAAAATGAAGTGTGGTCCTGTGTGAGACCACGACATTTGTTGTCACCTTACTAAAATTTGTGGTGCCAGGACTAGGGTGGTTCTCTGGCTGGGTTGAACCTAACAAGGTTGAATTTGACTAAAGGAATTATGGAACCGTGGCGGAGCCACTTTTGTTAAAAGATGTTGTGCCATGACTAGGGTGGTCATTTGGCTGGGTTGAACGAAAATGATTTATGCTTGAACGAGTGGATGGTGGTAAAAGGTGGGTGCCATAACGCACACTTGGAATGTGGAAACGTCTCGTCTGAGCAACCAACTAAGGACTTAACCTTGAACCATTGATCTGGGTCGCAACCGTACAACCACATGTCTAGATTGGGATAGACCTGGCTGACTAATTAGCAATGTCTTGGTTTGGTTCTGTTTTGGTTGGGAACGGCGCAAGAGGGGGCCAGATAGAGGCGAAACTTTAGCGAACAGAACTGAGTTAAAATAGAACTTTGTAAAAGCCTTGTCACGTGCTCTAGACTACTTACCTAAGGTAGTGAGCGGTGGTATAGATATATGCCAAACAAACTAGAGAATTCGTGTCTTGTGGGTCAAGCTGTACAACCTCTGCAGAGTGTAAAACTATTCGAATAGTCGTGTCCCCGGTTATGGACATGCTTTATGATTTCACGCAAGGGGTAGAGCTTTTATCGAAAATGTTGGAATGGATTGGTCGAATCTTGTAGATGGTTGATGGTTGGAAAGTGAACAGGGTGTTCACTAGTTGTTTCAAAGAAAATTGTTTACTTATGTATTAACTCTTTTAAATTGTGCTTTGCAATCTACTTACTGTATTTAAATGTCAAATTTTGCTTTCTGTAAAATAGCTATAAAGCTATCCTTGTCAAACCTTGCATGAATATTACTTGCATACATTTCTTCATGACTTCTCGAGTACATTCAAAGTACTCACGGCTTTGCGCCCTAGTTAATCACCACCGAAGAAGAACACGAAGCAACGAGTTCTACGAGGAAGACTTCTTTGAAGACTATCTTGAATTAGGTCGCGTCCTTCACTCGATTGCGGTGGACATATTGGGTGACCTCCACTAGATGTTTTGTTCTCCGCAAAGTTTACTCTGCTTTCTAGCCTCGCGTAGCAACCGTTGTAAGACTTACCATAAGGTCTCTTTTGCCTAATATTATTAATTTGTCTGCTTCGTCTTTTGTTTGGTTGTGTGGTTATGATTACACCAATGTTACAACTGTGTGAGCTAGCTACTGATCATGAGATTAGTTCAGAATGCATAGAGGGTCCTGAGGTTGCATATCCGGAGTCCCGACAAACATTCGAACTGCTAAATTTAAATTTGAGAATTTGTCTAAGTGAAGAATCAGGTACCTTCAGCTTAGCGCAAGAATTCTACAATTTGGTACCGTTGACCACATTTAGCATGAATTTAGTTTACTGCCGAAAAAATTTATGACTCTTTTGCCGAATTTTTTGGCACATCAGTTAGATTTATTTTGATACGAGCAAACAGCCTATGGTGGCGCAGTTTGCCATTCCACGGGCAACGCGCGCTCTGCCGCACTCAGCCAATTGGAACCTTACAAGCGGAGGATAACATTCTCCCAGCTCTCACAATTCACAAATTTCACAACACGAAATTCAAACCAGCCAAAAAACATGAAAAACACATGACATCCAATATTCTAAGTAAAAACGAGATGTTGAACTAGAGAACTGAATGTAAGAAGCACAGAACAATGACATCACATTCAATTCCAAAGCTAGTTCAACAACAATGTTTGCACATTCACGAAAACGGTGTGCGATTTTCCAACCTCATAAAAAGAATCTTCTGAGCTAGATTAGATGATAACACATTAAGCATACAACAATGCACAATTGGAAAGATGCCAGGTCTGAAAGAAGCAAATGGAAGAGCAACCTAACTACAAAATCATAACTAGCCTCATCCCCACACTGGAGTCACTATGTCAACTGTGAACATAAACCTAAGCAGATAAAGTTACAACGGAAGACAACAATAATCTAGTGAAGATGAGAGTCATCGCAATTCATAGTTGTTGAGCCCGGCAATCTACTCTTGAGGAGGTCCACGGCCGCGTCCACGCCCACGCCCTCGGCCTCGACCCCTGCCCCTTCCTCTTCCACCTTCTTCAGTTGACAAAAGATTTAGTATTAGTTATGCAGGGAAAACAATTATGAAGATATTCCCATTTTGAATAACTAAAAAAAGAACAGCATAGCTACAGTTCGAACAAACCATCTTGAGAGAGAAGCAGAGCAATGAATAGAATAAAGGAAAAAAGAATACAAAGCAGAATAATGGCTGTAGTTGTACATTGAAAGGAAAAAATATTATTAATCGGGGTTGCCACCAGAATCAAATCACTGATTGTGCACACCTGATATACAGTTAGCCTTAAGAGCATATCATCATAGACCATGCAAATTCAATTGTTTCTTGAGCTATCGTTTTCAGTCATCACAAGAGCAATAAGCAAAAAACGTCCAAAAAAAGAATTATCGTCCTGGACTAACAATAGAGAACATTTTAAAATGCCAAAGTCCAATCAAAACGGAACTAACCATGTGCTTGCACAGGAGGTGCATTAGGCTCCACATCATCATATCCACCAGCATCTTCCATTGCATAACCATCACCTCCATAACCCCCACTACCATAACCCCGTCCAGACCCAAAGGATCCACGCCTACCCCTTCCTCTCCCTCTGCCACGATATCCCCGTGGGCCCTCCAGTTCTTCATTCTCATCTTCATAATCTATACCGCCATTGCTGAACCCTACATCACAATGATCCAAATGCAGAAAAATCAGCAATCATCACCAAAACCAACCATAATTTGCAGAGACATCAACTTTACAATCATCAAGTGTAAACAGACAGATATTTACCTCTTCCCCTGCCCCTTCCGCGGCGACCACGTCCTCTTCCACGACCACTTGGTAAGGCCTCTGCATCCTGATCGAAGTCAGTTGGTGGCCTGACCTGATCAGCTGGTATCGGTGGCTGGTAACTAGAAAATACAAAGCCGTGTCACATATGTTTCATGAAGAGAAAAATACAGCATGAGAACCTGTACAAAAGAAATAAGACCGTGCTAAGGCGTAAGTGACCCTATTAACAGAGAATAGGCAACAGATCACTACTCCTGCAAACCAGGAGCTTTACCAAAGTAGACAAAAGTATATAAAACATTGAATTCTTATAAGTAGGCATGCGCTTGTCAATTGAGAAAACCTAACAAAAACTGAGACAAAAGTATGTGATACATTGAATCCTAGCAGAAATAATCTATTCTGTTATATATAAAAAAGAGCTATTTATGGTAAGAATTCTGTCTAACCACTAATAGAAGATAAATTGAACAACAGACACGAAATCACCTGCAACTCCAACTCTCCAACAAATTTTGAACAGACATTGAAAAAGGAAAAAAGGAGGAATTCTACTAACCCAGGAGACGACGTATCCAGCTCCTTCTTTGACAATGTAATGGTAATCAAGGAAACATGGCGAGTAGTCTCAAGACTGTCATAAAGACAAAAAGGAATCGTGTCAAAAACACATCATCCCTTCCAAAATAGAAATAATTAAGGAAAAAATTATGTGTTTCTTACGTGTTAAGGCCTTCTTCTAATGGCTCCCAAGTGTCAGTTATGTTGATTGATTCAATAGAGGTATTCTGATGGAGACCAGCAATCCTTCTCTGCTCAGGGGTAGCACAAATAAACCAACGAATTAATATAACTGCAAGGTGTTTCAATACCAACAGGTTGCATTATGAGATTGAAGTTTTACCTTAAGAAGCTCCACAATGACAACAGTCTTGTTTATCGCCCTTCCCATAGCTTTGATAACAATTTCGTCCGTCGCATTGTCCTGTAATGGACGAGGAACGAGAAACCGGAAACGGTTACTAATTAATCCAGGACAAACAGCATTAGATGTTCTAGGTACTTGGTAACATGTGGATATTCCCCAGATAGCCGTTCTAAAATTTAAAAGACCGATAAGCCTAAACCCAAGGGCAAGAAGGGGCGCACCGCGCACAAACCCTACAGCAAGGCACCCTCATTACTTTTATGTCCTATTGGCCATCTTATATCTCCACATCCATATGAAGCACTAATAAATAATAACTAGTACGGCATAATCTCATTACTCAATACTACCTGTAACCCACTAAACAACTCGAACTAAAGTAGCATAGCTAAAAATTGCATATGAAACACAAACCCCATGTATCCACCAATGAGCGCCTGCCTAAAACAACCTAAATATAGCAAGGGAAATACTAGTCAACCAACGCCTAGAGTTAGATAGCAGCAGCATCTAAGCGCAGCATACAACCGCAATGGAGCCGTAGAACACCAAAAAAAACCGCAATTCGGAGCCCTAGCCGCACGAGCAACATCGAGGCACCCCCTGATTCGGCCCTCGCGGTGTGTACACTGCAAGCGTACCAAACCCACACTAAACCCTAGCCTAAATCGCCAAAAGACAATCGATTTTTCCCCTCCCTAGAACCGAAGGCGAGCATACGAGGCTCGCGCGGCGGACCTGGAGCAGGGCGAGGGCGTAGGTGATGTAGTTGCGGGTGCGGCCCTGCGCGGTGATGCGGATCTCGTTGGCGCCGATGGGCGCCTCCTCCCGCGGCTTCTCCACCCTCTGGTACCGATCCATGGCGGCGGCTCCTCTCGGCGCAAACTCTAATCCTCCCCTGCTCGAACCTCTCGCCTCGATTGATGACGCTTGTGGCTGCGGTTCGCGGCGTTGGAATCGTGGTGGTCTCGAGGAGGCCGTCGGGGTGGGTGATATAAGGGGAGGGGAAAATTGCAATTATAGGACAGCAAACAATGCGCTTCGCAATTATAGTGACTCCAAACATCGACTTCGTTAAAATAATCCTCAAACGTTGGCTTCTTTTTTCATGACATTTGGTGTATTAAGTCTCTTTTCTCATCTAAATACATGTATTTATTACCCAAAGTGACCCTTTTGCCCTTCCTTGCAACAGAGGTAAGGAGCATAAGTTTCTAACGAAAATTCAAAGTGATGAGCCATCGTTTCATCTGCCCGACGTTCCTCCTGCCCGACGCCCTAAGCTGCGATGCGCCGACGAGGTGCGTGATCCGGTCGTGATCACTTTGCCGACGAGTGCTCCTCCTCAACTCCTCGACAAACTATGTCCTCCAAGACGCCGAGCCAAGTAGCGTAGCTGCTCCTCCAACAAGCCGAGGCGACGAGCTCCTTCCGAGTTCAGCAGCTCGAGCTCGCCCTCGAGGCCGCTCCTTCCTCGATGCCGGTGACCCACTCGCTCCAAAATTTACGAGATCAATTGGATCAAGATTTACGAGATCGATGATGGTTGTAGTTCTTGTCTAGTGATGTGCGAGGATCGGTAGAATTCCTATATATCCAATGGTTGATGCAAATTAAGTAAAGTGGACAAATTCACATCCGATTTTGTATTGTTTGAGGTTATCTGAGCCATGTAAATAGGAACTTTTCGTGTCATGGTACCGGAGGTACTAAGATTATAATGAATAGTTGGCATCTGCCTCGCTTCGCCTGTAATTAGAAGTTCGGTAGTAGCAGCCTATTTGAATTTGAACTTTGAGCGCTTTGTGATGCATTGGCACTTTTAGGAAGGGCAAAGATGATTCAACCAACGAAATGAGTAACATAGAGGTTTAACGGTAAAAGTTTTACTTATATAGATGTTTACCTTGATTCGATGTTCGTGTGTCTTTTTGCTAATCTAGGGTTGACCTCTCGGTGTTAAGAGATAGGGTTGTTGGGTTAAATGTGAAAAGAAGTCGCTTGAAGTGGAGATGTAGCTAGTCCGGTGCAAATTAAGTAGAAATACAATATTCACAAGATAGTGCAAGCGATTTCTTCTTTAGAAAGTAACTTGCCTTTCTATGTGCGATTCTTTTCTTCCACAGCATTTCTTTGAGGGCTCGGCAGCACGCGATGATGGCTGATTTCACGGCAGATGGAGGCCCTCCCGACGCCATGTCCATCTTTGTCAGCCCTAGCTGAACGTTGTCGCTCCTCTTCCTCTTCCTAAAGAGAGTACAACCTTCTGTTCTTGAAGTGCAAAGGTATTGGCCTTAATGATTTACATTTTTACCACGATAGTAGTAGACAGAGTAAAATTGATTTCACTTGTTTAGTTCCCAAGTAGATCATGTGGAAAATATGGAAAGAGTTGATTGGGATAACATACGAGAGTGGAGACACATGATGACGAAGGTCGATTGCACTAATGAGTGAGAATCATTTGTGAGCTTTTAGGCTTGCAGAGGAGGAGACAACAAATATACCGCATTGGGGCTTTGATTGCGAATGGATGAACAGGGCATGATAATGAGCTTGGGCAAGATAATGATGGTGCCGCCATTCCTACTAGTGATGCCATACCGGTGAGATGGTCATTTCATATGATAAGAACAACCCATCAATGGATATTGGTACAATGTACCCAACAATGGAGGAGTTCAAGATGGCGGTCTGACAATTTGCCATCAATAAGGAGTTTGATTTAGGAACAGAGAAGTCATGTAAGACGAGATATAGGGCTTATTGCAAGTCCGGTGATGAAGATTGCCCTTGCCCTTGGAGGATAAATGGCACCAAACATAAAGGCCAAAGCAATCGTGGAGGTGAATAAATTTATTTTTTCTTTCATTAATTTTACTTTTTATGTAAATTAATATGAATCTCATTGATTTTTTGTTTTGCAGTAACCGTCTTAGTCGATAACCATACATGTGGGTCTAGCATGAGGCGATAACTACAACTCCAAATCAAGTGGGTAGCTAGCAAGGTCAGTGAGTATCCTTAGAGATGATCCAAATATTGGTGCTAAGAAATTGCAAAAGAAGTTGCAGACAGATCACAAGTGTCAAATTGCATATGACACTGTATGGCGGGGTAAAGAAAGAGCTCTTGCTGAGGTTTATGGCAAATGGGAAGAGAGTTTTGAGTTGTTGTTTAGGTGGAAGGCCGAGGTAATGAAGCGGTGCCCCGGGAGTGTCGTTGAGATTGAGGTACTTGAGGTGGATGGTCAAGTATATTTCCACCGCTTTTTCAGGCTATTAAACCATGCATTGATGGTTTCTTGGAAGGTTGTAGGCCTCATTTGAGCATAGATGCTACAGCACTTAATGGAAGGTGGAATGGTCACTTGGCCGCAGCTATAGCAGTTGATGGTCACAATTGGATGTACCCACTCGCTTATGGCTTCATAGATTCTGAAACAACAGACAACTGGACTTGGTTCATGGAACAATTAAAGAAGGCAATAGGTGATCCTCCACTCCTTGCTGTTTGTTCTGATGCTTGCAAGGGCTTGGAGAATGCAGTGAAGAATGTATTTCCAAATGCAGAGCAAAGAGAATGCTTTTATCATCTTGTCAAAAATTTTCAGAAGAGATATAGAGGGTTTGGCCAGATATATCCTGCGGCAAGGGCTTACAGAGAAGACATATTCTATGACAATATAGTGAAAATGGTAAGTGAATCAGCAGAAGCAGTAAAATGGTTACATACCAATCATAAGCTATTATGGTATAGGTGTGCTTTCAATCCAGAAATTAAGTGTGACTACATAACTAGTAATATTGCTGAATCATTTAATAACTGGATTAGAGACCATAAAGACTTACCTCATGACCTTTTGCCGATAAGATTAGAGAAATGATCATGGTGCTTTGGAACAAGAGAAGAAATATTGCATACAAAGCTACTGAAGGCGTGATACTTCCAAATATTATGCATCACCAAGGCAAATACTAGAGGTTTGGGACACTTGAAAATTGTACCATGTTCTAATTGGAGTGCAGAGGTGTGGGACCATAGCAGCAGAGTTGAGAGGCATATTGTCAAGTTACACCAAAGGACCTGTACTTGTCTCGAATGGCGACACTGCGGTAAGCCTTGTCAACATGTATTGGTTTATGTAACCCGCCAACAGGAGTTGACCTTGAACAGTTTGTGCATGACTATTACTCGGTGAATAGATTCGTGGTCGCTTATGGTAGAGAGATTGAGCCGATGATGTGAGAAAAAACACAATGGCCACAAGTTGACCTACCATTTTTAGTTGGTGCACCTCTTGCTAAATTACTGTTGGAAGACGAAGGAAACTAAGAAGGAAGGGATGGATGGAAGGTGGCCACAAGAAGAAAGGTTCCAAAGATAGTGAATGTACCAACGAGGGTGAAGGTCGAATGGATGTGACAACGACATCGCTTCCAACAAATGGAAAGGGAAAGAAGATGATCGAGAGGACATATGACTTGCAAAAATGAGAGAAAAGGTCACGAGCAAGCTAGTGCCAAGTGCCCACTCAATGGGACAAAAAAAAAGAGGTAAGTACTTGATTTTCTTTATCAAGAAACTTGAATGAAAATTTCAATATTAATTTATTTGTTTACTTGTAGGAAGCGAGGCAACCTAGGAAGAATGCTACAAAAGTCAAGCTACTTGCCAGAACCTAGCACCCACTGAGGCCGACTAGAGAAGAAATCCTACGGATAGTCCAGAAGGGTCACTAGAAGGTAAGGAATATTAACACATTTACTCAGACACTAATTCTTTCCATACATCTAATTGTCGATCGTATTTATATGCAAGATGCTTGCGATGTTATTAGGAGAGGCACATCTTCACAAACCGACACCACTAGTCCCGTGAGGATGCCTACATGGCTGACACCAAAAAGATGACTCAAAGAGAAAGCTACACATTGATGAATTATTTTAGTTGTCATGAGATGTAAACTCATGCTTTATTTCATATGACTTGGATCTCGTTTGGAACTAAATTATGGTTTGTGCGATGAAGTTCTAATTTACAAGAATGGTCCGTGCTAATAAGGTGCCGTTTATGCTACAAATGCCCGGTTTTCACCATAATGCGCTCATGCTAAAATAGAAACTTTCTCGTGCGATAAGTTTCAAGTTCTCTATTGGAAGGCGAAGATTTTTCGTGAATCTGATTTTAAGTCGATCTTAGTCCTACGTCTTTGCTAGTGCTTTGGTAATGTAAATAGTCCCATGTAACTATGCGCTTTGTCGTGTTTAGATTGTTCAATTGCGTGTCAAGAGAACCGATGTGATTACATCCTCCAAGAAGTTAATCTTGTAGAATATAAGCACGAGTTGTTCAACCACAATTTTCGTTAGAAACTTATGCTCCTTACCTCTGTTGCAAGGAAGGGCAAAAGGGTCACTTTGGGTAATAAATACATGTATTTAGATGAGAAAAGAGACTTAATACACCAAATGTCATGAAAACAAGAAGCCAACGTTTCAAGGGTTATTTTAACGAAGTCGATGTTTAGAGTCCTATAATTGCGAAGCGCATTGTTTGCTGTCCTATAATTGCAATTTTTCCTAAGGGGAGGAGGAAGGAAGCGGAGACGGATAGGGTTGACTCGTTGGGTTGGGTCGGACGAGGCGGGAGGCCGAGTCCGACAGGGACCCGGTTGGGGGGTTTGGGCCTGGCACGTTTGGTCCGCGACTTCGGCGTGCTGCGTTGGGTGGGGCGGTCGGCTTGGCTTGTTGGTTTGGGAATCTGGTCCGCGTTAGGGTGGAAGCGAATCTCGAGCTGATCAGGGTCGTTGGTTCTGCGTCGTAGTGGTCATAGGAAGCTGGGACTCTGCTTAGCATGAAGAGTTTAGGGTATGTATAATGGTACAGACAATTGCTATCTATAGTAATTTTTTATTTTATCTGTAAACAACACTAAAGACAGCTTGTATAATGGTACAGACAATTACTGTCTTTTTAATTGTCTTTACATAACACACAATCTTTTAATATTTTTCTTGTTTCTGGTGCTATAGTCGGCTACAGAATTATAGCATCATCTTTCTCTCTCTTCATACTCTTTCATCTACGTCAGCAAAAATCCTACGTGACAGTGACTATAGACGGCTGACATAAGCCTATTGTACATGCTCTTAGTGGACTCAGGGCATTTTTAACAGTGTCACTTTCGTTGTCTTTAAGATTTCACGTAGGTTGATGATATAGAGGAGAGAGAATGAGGTTGTCTTCTCACGAAGCGACGGGTGCATCATGCGAAACAAGGCACCAGTGACGATGTTTTTTTTGTGGTTGGAGCATAGTCGTCGTTTACTCACGCATTTTGTGTTCTCATGGCGGATCCAGCGCGCGGATGCGGGACGAAGGAAAAAATTTCGCTCACACGAAGTTATTTTGTCTGTGCGCACAAAGCTTTTTTTCCCTGTGAAGCTTTTTTTTTGCGCACATAGTACTCGACGATAGCGGTGCACATCCTACTCGGCCACTCCATCTCCTCGGCGCAAAAAAAAAATCCCCATTTCTGAAATCCCCTCTATTCCCACTTCCTCTTTCCTCTATCCCTGGTTCCTCTTTCTCAATTGTAACATCCCAAGTTATGTTACCAAAATAAGATTAATAAAATTATTATTTTATTGGATTTTCTGAGATTTAAAAAAGTTTTATTGCTTTTCCTGAATTTCCTACATTTTAAAAGGCAAAAATAAAATTCATTGAGTTTTCTCGAGTTTTATTCGATTTAAAGTTAAAAAGGAAAACTTAATTAATTTCTAGAATTTTCTCGATTTTAAAAGGCTTTCCTATTTTCTTGAAATTAAAAACAATTTATTTGTAAAATTAAAAGCTAGCTTTAAGTTGAAAATAAGTTTATTAAATTCAAAATAATTTAAGGAATTTCTATGAATTTTTCTAGAATATTTTGACTCTATTTGATATTTTCTAAAAGCCAAATTAATTAATCTCAATTTCTAAAATTGATAAAGTCTTCAAAATCCAGAAAAAAATCTTTTGGGCCGAAACCCATTTTCTTTCCCAGACCGTTTCTTTTTCCCTAGTCCAATTCCCTTTCTCCCCAGCTGGGCCAGCCTACCCTGCCCTTCCTCTCTCCTCCCTCTCTTCTTTCTCACCGTCAGCGCAGGCCCACCCGTTAGGCCATCTTCTTCCCCATTTCTTCTTCTCCAGCGCTCCAACCCGGTCGCCATTGACCACGTGCCAAGAGCTCCGCACCGGCCACGTTTCTTTCCCTCTTTTCTCGCGAAAATGTGTGCATCAACCTCCTCAACGGCCGTCGCACCCATTTTCGCCCTTATCCCCTTTTCTTCACGCTCGGTTTCGCCGGAACACCCAATGGCCGTCGCGTTGATCTCCTCCCTTCGGTGCCCTTTGCCCCTATCAAGGAGAGCCCCGGGAGCCCCTTCTACTCCTCACCCCACCCTCGATTCTCCCATCCTCTCTCACTTTCTCCCCTCCGCAATCATAGCTTTTCTCGATGCCGGCCGAACACCTTTCTCTATCGATTACGCCGTCGTCGAAGGAGCCCCACCCACTTCGTCACCTCCAACGGCTTTGCCTCGCGACGTTCTACGCCGTGCTCCCTCCCTCCTCACCGGAGCATCGCCAGAGTGACCTCACCGCCTTCAACCCGAACACGCCGCCACCAAACTCCTCACCGCCGCCCACCCGTCCACGTCCCACCACCATGAAGGTGAGCTCTAGACTCCCTGCATCTCCCTCTATCTCCCACACCCCTCACCGACCGCTGTTGTGCCGTCGTTCGCCGGAGCCATTGGCTCCCGAGCCGCCATAGCCGCCATGCTGACGTGGCATCGCCACGTCACGCCACCTCACCGCTTTTGCCGACAGAGTCACCTCGTCATCATCCATGTATGTGCCCCATGTGGCATTTCCCTTTTTCTTCATAAAATTAATTCGATAGAAATTCTTAATTCCCTTGCTGACATCATCATGAAGTAATAATTGTTTTTTCTTGAAAAACAATTCCACAAATTCTGATATTCCTATGTTCATCATTTCATGTGATTTTCAATCTTTCGAGAGCCCATTCTCTTTCGTTCGAGCTTCAATTCAAGTTATTCAAATTTCTAAATTCATCTTTTTGTAGTGCTGTAGTAAAAGGCACAATAAGGTCACAGTAAATCATTTTTTGTAGTGTTACAGCAAAAACACAAGGAGAATGTAGTAAAAAACACAATGAGGCCGTAATAAATCTTTTGCAGTGTTGCAGTAAAAGACACAACAAAGTCATGAGAAATCTTTTATAGTCTTTGTAGTAAAGGGGGCAATGGAAGGGGTGGGGTGGTGGATCGAGGATGCACACTGTTTACTTCGGCTTGCTGTAATGGCTTAGATGATGCAGTAATTGATGGGCTTATGTACAGTAAATCCGAACTTTCAGTGCAGTAATTTATTTTTTTACAATGTTAAAACATATTCATCATGTATCTCTTTTTGTTAAGCACATTTTTTCTAGCAAAACGTTTCAAACGGATTGTAAATAGGATAAATGATTTAGGAGATATTCTCGTTCAAAGATTGTAATTAACCCACGATTCTTTCTCCACCCGCCCCTCTGCGCTCTGTGTGGCAGTAAATATCTTGTAGTGATGTAGTAAAAGGCACAACGAGATTGCGTTGGGTTCGCGCAATTTTACTTTCAGTTATGTGGGACATGTGGTTTTACGATCGGTTCGGGACTACGTAGAATTTATATATATATATATATATATATATATATATATATATATATATATATATATATATATATATATATATATATGTGTGTGTGTGTGTGTGTGTGTATATATATATATATATATATATATATATATATATATATATATATATATATGTATGTATATGTATATATATATATATATATATATATATATATATATATATATATATATATATATATATATATATATATATGTATATGTATATATATGGATGTATATGTATATATATGTATGTATGTATGTGTATATATATATATAGATCTATGTATGTACGTATGTATATATGTATGTACGTATGTGTGTGTGTGTGTGTGTATATATATATATATATATATATATATATATATATATATATATATATATATATATATATATATATATATATATATATATACGTCTGCTTGACTCTTGGGAGTATGTACTCCCATTTCTAATATATCACTTAAACGCATATATTATACTTCTTTATCATTTTCAGTATACTTAAATACCAATTATAAGATACTCCAATGCGACTTGATTGAAAAAATTTCATTGGAGCCCTCTATTTTTTGCTATATACCCTTTTTCATATATAAAAGAAGTATATACACAAATTTTGCTATAAAAAGTGGAATTTAATGAAATGTTTCATGGAACTCACTTTAGGGTATCTTATAATCATTATTGGAGTATGCTCAAATAGATAAAGAGGTATCATCGTACGATTTACGTGGTATATGAGAGGTGGGAGTACGTACACCCAGGAGTACCATACCATTTTCATACACACACACACACATACTCCAATGTATATACACAAATTTGTCTATAAAAAGTGGACTTTCATGAAATTTTTCATGGAACACACTTTAGAGTATCTTATAATTATTTTTGGAGTATACTCAAATTGATAAAGAGGTGTCATCATACGATTTAAGTGGTGTATGAAAAGTGAGAGTACTCCAAAGAAAAGAAAAAAAATCGTGTCCAGTGACAGCAAGTGCGGCATGCACGTTTCGCAAACTAAATTTTGATCCTGGTTAAATCATGGTCACCTGTCAGGACACAAAAAATGCAATTATGGACACTCTGTGTATAATGCACTAGTCCAGGATCACGCTAGTGCACACAGTGTCAACATAGATGAATATCGATCCACACAAGACGATTAATAGCATAAACGGGTAATTTGATTAACAAATAAGGGTTTTGACCTTATGGTCGAGTTTACACATATTAAGACACGCAGGGCTAACAGAGAATTAAATAGCAGTGGAACAGAAACTTCAGCGGAATCCCATCAATTCGCCATAGGCAACCGACTGGGATCAAGACCCTACGATCAAGCACCTTCAACGAACTCCTCCTCAAAAGCTGACGATGACTCCTCCTCTTCTGTTGATTTGATTTAGCAAGCATGAGTACACAACCGTACTCGCAAGTCATACCACAGAAATGCAATTATACATGATGGCTTATTCCAAAGGAATAGCTTCTGTGGTTCTTTTGCAGAAATGCAACATTTGCGGTTTGAATATGAATAATAGATTGAAAGCATAAAGCAAAACAAATAACAGTAATAGTTTAACAGTTTGATTTCACAAGCACACATAGCCTAAATAAGTTATTCACATAGCCATATGACATAGATCGCATAGCTCCCTTCCCAATCATTTTATGAAAATCTACCCCTCATGTGAAATTCCGGAGCATGTCCATGACCACAGACATGGCTATTCGAATAGATTGATTTAACACTCTGCAGAGTTTGTACACTTTACCCACAAGATACAACTAGTGTTGCAAG
Source organism: Phyllostachys edulis (assembly GCA_036346405.1). Lineage (NCBI taxonomy): Eukaryota > Viridiplantae > Streptophyta > Magnoliopsida > Poales > Poaceae > Phyllostachys > Phyllostachys edulis. The sequence continues at coordinate 36,665,738 of CM070552.1, forward strand.
CACTAATCATAACAAAACATTTCAGAAACTTCATCTCGAGCATTGATACTCCCAGTGTGCTTACAAACCATCATACCAAACTATACACAGTGGATGGTATGACACACACTGTTGGACAGGGACACGGCGAACCGCCCCGCGATGTAACTACTTGGCAGCACACCTCCACCCAATCAACACAGTCTAACCTACTACCTAAGTAGCAATGTCAAGAATCCCTAACTTACTAAGTTGGGCCCGTCCCATCAGGCATGTAGTTGTATAGTAAGGCTTAGTTCAATGGCGCACAAAGTTAAGTCCTTAATTGACTAAGGCAAGACTTCCAATTCACTACACATCCCTATGCACATAGTTTAATAATCCCATGCACACAAATCCACCAAAAATAGCACACAGTACCACTTGCCTCCGTCTAAATCCTTTCCCACCCTGTTGGTTAAGTGCAACACATGCCATCAACGAGTAATAGCACATAGTACACACAGATTCATCACTTAGTTCCATAATCACTTAGTCAAGTTTATATTAGCAACTTACATGAAATGATGACTCATGGCATGGCTAAGTAGACTAATCGTATCTAACCAACCCACATTGGTGCTATGATAATACCAACCAAATAAACCAATCTAGGGTGACAAAAGATTATGACATAACAAATAGACAAGGTGGATATAACAAATTGGATTAATAACTAAACCCAAAAGTATTTAAATAAATACTTAAAGTAGATGCAATAATTTGAATCAATATAACTTTTGAAAACTGGGTTCAATATGATTAAATGTATAACTTGCCTTGAAATAGTTCTAGGTACTGATCTTGCTCTTGAGATTCTCCTTCTTCTTCAAATTTTCTCGAAGTATCAACGTCTACTCGCAAACGAGGCAAACAAACAAAATAAATAAATAACAGAGGCAAAACAAACTCCAAAAATTAAATAAAAATCCCAAATAAATAGATCTTGAATTTAGATGAATTTAGAAATTTGAATGGGCTCAATCGGAGTTCGGATGCAAAAGATATGAGCTTTGGAAGTTTGAATCTAAAAGAAACCCTAATATTTGGATTATTCCGAATTTCTGAATTATTTCTCTAAAAAAAATCGGATTATTGCGCAACGATGATGTCAGCAATGGATTTTCGGAATAAGAAAAAGAAAAAGAAAATACTGACGTGTGGGACCCACACGTCAACCTCACGGTTCACGGTGGACTCGGTTCACCGAACCGATCTGGATCTGGTTTGAGCTGGGCTGGCACACGCGTGCTGAGGTGGCGCCACGCGGCTGCCACGCACGCGTTGAGGTCGAGCTGGCGCTGATGCGGCGTGCGCCGGCTGACGGCGACGTATACAAGACCGTCCCAAGGACTTGGCGAACAGCACGAATTCGACGGCAAGAGAGGTACCGAGGGGTAGAGGAGGACACGGGGATCACGTTGGGGTGCTTACGGGTCCTCGAGGATGGGTGTAGCGGCCGGTGGCGAGGTCGAGGTAGAGCTTGAAGCTCGGGCTTGGCGGCGACGGCGCTAGAGGGGTTCTCCGGCGAAGGCGATGGCGAATTCGAGGTGCGAGCGTCGCGACGATCCTGATGGTGGCCTCCAACGGCGACGAGGACCACTGAAACAGCGACGGAGGCGACGAGGTCTCATGGCCGGCGCTGAAGACGATGACGGCGGCTAGGGCTCTAGTCGACGAATCAAGGGCGGCGGCTAGGGTTGCGAAGGCAGCGCTTCACGGGGTGCGAGGAACGAAGGGCCTTGGGGCCTTAAATAGCCCTGGGAGGTGCGGAGTCCACCTCCGAGACGGCGGCGGCAGCGAAGGAAAGAGGGAGAAGGAGTCCCGGACGGAGATGACAAACAGCGGCGACGGCCCCACCGGTCAGCGACACACCTGACACGGGCCTCATCGGTCAATGGAACGCAAGACGCTGCCCACATGTCGGCCGAATCGGTTACGTCTGACGGCCAAGCAAGCAATAATGATTTGCTCACAAGAAAGATGGGTCATGCAAGGGCCTTTATACGGAAGGAGAATTGGGCCAAAGTGATTCGGCCCAATTTCTACTTTGGGATTTTAATTAGCTTTTCTAATTTAGAAAGTACCAGAAATTCCAAATGCTAATAGAAAATAGCAAATGAACTTGAAAAAATTCTAGAAAATTCTAGAAAATATATCCAAGCATATAGAACCCAAATAAAATAGTTTTGACCATTGTTGATGTTGACTTTAATCATATTAAATTGTTTTGATGCACAAGGTTCAATATTAAGCTTTTAAATTAAAATCAAATAAATCCAAATGGTGAATTTCCTACTTACTAATTATTTAAAGAATTTTTAAAACCCAAAAAATTGGGATGTTACATCACCGAAACGTATGACACATGCTATCCGCTTTTTTTTGGGGGGCAAAATTTAAACCTTTTGACGTCCTTTTCGAAAGGCTTATAGATCAATGTCTAGTGTCGGGCTGTGTCTCGGCATTCGTGTCGCGTTGCATCAAAGAATGAGAAATGCATCGTGAAATCCGACGTGCTTATTGAACATGTTAAACCTCTGACGCATATGCATATTCCAGCTGAGGCATATGTGCGTAAATTCGAATTATTTGATGTTAGAATCTACCAGCATTTTTGTTGTTTGATGGGTCATGTATGTTGCGGGGCCACCACATCGTTCACCAGCTTCCATCTGATGCACGTGGCTCGTACCAGGCGCTCCGATCCTCGTGGCTCCTCATCCTCAGCTCGTTCCTCATGGCGGCACTCTTGCCGCAACCCACCGCCTGACACCCGCGTGCCACTCACCACAGCCGCTGTCGCCGCTCCCAGCGCCGACGCTGCCCTCCGGTCTGCCATCACGCTGCTCCTTCACGCCGCGGCTACACGGCGCCGCCCGCCGCCTACTCAACTCGCGCCGTCCACTACACTACTATAGCAAAGTTCAGATTCGATTTCCCTCTGCACCTGCTAATAGTGAATGCAGTTCAAGATTTTATAATCTCTAAGGTGCTTATGCGTATTCAGTAGTTTCAGAGTTCAGATCTTAGTATGGCAAAGTTCAAATCCATAGTTCTTGAGAGATTTCAGATCATATGAATCCCACTTGGATATAATGCAGAATTTATGCAATGCCTTGGTTTTTAAAAAACAAGTTCAGAGCAAATCCCCAAGGATTTTGATCACTTAACATACGCAAGGAAGTCCATGTATTACAACTTTGTTTAAGTAGGAGGGCCTTAGAAGCATGATCTTTAGTGAAAGCTAGAAGTCCATGTATGACTTGCAGTGCTATGGATCTTTAGTATCAAAAGTAACTTAGTTGTCCTGCAGTGCTATGGAATTATGGTGGAATGCATCTGTGTAGCAAGTAGGGGAGAAGAAGCAAGTAATCAGCAAAGAACATTTACGGATTTACCTATGAATTCGCTGACATCCTTCTTTGCTCTGGCTCTGTGTGTCGAATCTTTCTTTTTCTCAATTTCCCCCTTTCAGTGGTTCTTTTTCTCCTTTTTCTTTAGTTTTATGCGTGTATTTCTGTGTTTGGTCTTTTGTTGGGGATGAGTAAGAGCATACTGTCAGGTGTGGTCAGATATGCAGTTTTTCTTCTTTTTTTTTTGAGAGGAGACTAGCCGAGTGCCCGTGCACTGCAACGGATTTTAAATAAAACATAATATAAGTTATAAACTTAGAAGACCAATATATATAAGGTAATTATCCCTACATATGAAAGTTTTATACGTAATTTGCATCTAATCAACAAGCCACATAGAATATTATCACAAATCATAAACACAGATAATCTAATTATCCACAGAAGATTATATATGTGTGTATATATTTATCCACAAAAAATCTCACCAACTTAAGAAGATGTAGATTACAGATCCACTACCACTACCACCGAGTACATTTTTATAATAGTAAAGATATTACGCAGTTTGTTTGCTCGTTGAGACGAGGTTTTGGGCTTATTGTTGTTTTTTTTCTCAGCCATGTATAAGCTAGCGGGCTAGTATCTCATTCTCAAGGGGCTGGCTGTGGCTATCACTCAGCAGGCCCTTAACAGGTTGACACGTCAAAATTAGGAATGGAAACGGATCGAATACGAATCTATATTTTTAAAACAAATTTGAATATTTTTGAATACGAATACGAATCGAATGTCGTAACGAATACGAATTCGAATCGAATATGTACTCAATTCGATCGAATGCGAATATCCTACAACTTTTACGACAAATCTTAGTAGAGCCCTCCAATATCAAGATGCTAAGCTCCAGGAGTTCTTTGATCAGATGCCATCTGATCATAGGATTTTACGTATGTAATCCACAGTAATGCTGCTAGCTAGTATTAGGTTAAATTCCTACTGAATTACTTGCTCTATCTGTAGGTGCTAATTAGGCTAGATAGGCTAGCTACCTAGCTCTAAACACTGCAATGCAACGACTCAGGGCTTGTTTGGTTGGTGACCTGGATCTCATGCTTGGAAAAAAGTGGTGCCTGGAGGTAGCCTGGAAAGTAGATGATTTTTGTCTGGCCAGGTAAATCTAAAGATGAGTTGTTTGGTTGGAAACATGTGCCTGGAATTGATGAATGAAAAATAGACCGTTGGATCAAAACAATGAACAGTGAATTAGAGTTGCCTGGCTACCAGGCGTTGTTTTTTAACGCCTGGCTTCATCGCTCGCCTGGCCTGGACAGCTGCGTAGGATTCGAAGCAAACATATCGCTAGCAGCCAACAGGTTCTTTCCCCGGCCAGGCACAAAGCAACAGGTAACAAACCAAACGAGCCCTCAATCGACGGCGCCAGGACATTGATGTTGACCTGCCTTGCTTGGGTAGCTTTGCTTTTCTTTTCTTTCTGTGATCGATGCAGCAACCGAGCTAGCTACCGCTTCTCTGCGTCTTGGCGACGTATGCCACCGGAGCAGAGGACCACGGCCGATCACAAGACTCGATCGATTCTGCGACTCCACCATCTCGACCTCGATGGGGGCGAAGCTGCGATGACATTGCCGCCACCACCACCAGCAGCAGCCCACTGGTCCATACCGTGCACTACTCCTGTGTCTGTATGACCCTCCCCCTCTTTAGGCTTGGCGAATACGGATACTATCCGAATCCGTATTTGTATTCGGCGTAATTTTTCATACTATATCCGGATTTGTATCCGGGGAAAAAAAACCCGGATAGTATCCGGATCCGGATTCGTTTTCTATTCGAATACGAATTATCCTTTACCATTTACATTTTCTCGAATACGAACACCAGATAAAACGGATCATCCTCTACCATTTTCCATCCCTAGTCAAAATTGTGGGCCCAATAAGCAACAAATGATCTCAGCCCATCTGAAAACAGTTCATCACAACACGACAACTTAGGGTGTGTTTGGATGGGTGAACGAAGTTGAATGGAATGGGATGGTACATGATGGATGTGATGAAGTTGAATGAGATGATACAAGTAGGGTGTTCCGTTAGTTAGATGTGATGATACAAGATTTTGTTTGGTTGGTTGGATAGGATGGTCCTGGATGGTTCAAGTTGTTATTTGGTTTGATGGATAAAGTTGGCTATGGTAACCCTCTCACTAGAGGTGGTGAGTTCACCTTCAAGAATTGTTAGAATGAGATTTTTGCACTGTTTTTCCTACCATCACAAAGCCCTCACAATCGAGTCTAAAAAACAGCACAACATCAATGTTACAACTCTTCTCTCGAATAGCTATGTTAAACAGTTCGCCTTGGCATGTTCTCTCACGGCAGGGCCATAGGTACTTGTCAGTGCTTGGTTCCACCTTCCGCGCACATCTCAGGAGCCATGTTATCAACCCTTTGTGTGATCACACAGTAGACTATTTGTTGTTCCAAATCCAGATTTCTGGCAAACAAAGCAAGTAGGCGAAAATGAAGGATGCTAGCCTCTATTTCCAACCAGACAACAACTAGGTTAGCTCACTCTTGCTCAGTGTCCTTTGCTTAGCATTTTCTTCCCATCTTGACCTTTGACTCGGCATTTTCTTCCTCCATCTTGTCTTTTGGCTCAGCCTTTTCTTCCTCCATCTGATATTATTTGAGATAGTGTAATCGAACATAAAATAAATTGTAGTAATATAAGTTTTGATACAAAATCGAGAAGAACTTTTCAAATTTGAATACATAATGATAATATGAAGCACAACTTGACAGTTTGTTTTTCCTTTTTTGGAGAATTAACTAATGTAATCAATTCTTATTGGGCACAATGGGACGTCGGAACAATCGTATGTGATCCTTACTGCAACCCTAGTAAGTCAAATTGAAGTAATTCGCAATAGTAAATGAAACACCATAATTATTGATAACAAGACCCGAGAACTTGGTGTAATAGGACAGTAGAACAAGGTGTCGTGACCACCATGACAATACAGACTACACTAGATACCGATCAGCAGGGGAAGGTGGAGTAGTAGGCTGTTATGGGCCGAGTGACTGAGGAATTGTATTGGGCTGATTTGGGAACAGTGACTTTACATATTGTCGTTTATTCTACAGCTTTCGGCTGGGGTATGTAAACCGAACACAGCTTTGCCGTTAGGGACATTGATGAAAAAACATATTATTCCTCAACTATCTGCTTATCCTTCTCTATTCTTCTCCTTCTCCTCAATCTATCACAGAAATCACGGATAGTGTCTTGATTCTTCCAATTCATCGAGGGGATCGTGACATATTTGGTATCAGAGCTCCGATTCTGAGCAGCCGTGGCAAAGAGGAAGGAAAAGCAGCCCACACTGACCGTGAGAATGGAGGCGGCGGAAGGACGGGTCTCCTCTCTGGATGACAACGTCAAGATGATCCTGGCGATGGTGACCGGCATCGATCGAACGGATGAAACAAGCCGAGGTGTGGAGACCGACCGTCGACTACAACTTGACAGGATTGAGACAAGTCACAGAAGACCTCAAGATACAGGTGACTTGTCTGGAAGGGCTGCCGCCGAGTTTTCCCCAAGCGGTGACACCCAGGGCTGAAGGAATCCGGGAAGACAACTATCACCAGAATGAAGTTAATGGGGGTTTCACAGTGTTGGGACAAGCCTATGTTAAGGGTGAGCTTTCTTTTCACCAACACCATAATGCTTACGAGTCTGGGGGAAATGTGGGTAAAGGATTTGGTGGTACGCCAAGGAATCAGGGTTATCAACAGAGGGAGTTTCAGATGCCTAAAACTGAATTTCCCAAGTTTGATGGTGAGCATCTTAAGCTGTGGAAGAGCAAGTGTAAAAAATACTTCTAGATGTTTCGTGTTCTAGTCCAGTTTTGGGCTCAATTTGCTACATTGCATTTCCATGGCAATGCAGCGATGTGGTTACAGACCTTTGAAGCACAACATGCAGTGGATGATTGGGTGGAGCTATGCATTGCCATAGATACTAAGTTTGGAAGAGATTTGTTAGACCATACAACCTTGTCACGGTTTTTGCTGATGAATAATTGATTTTTGGTTGCTTGGAATTTGCGGTTGTGGAAGTTTCGGCTGTTCCTTTTGGGTGGTTGGTTTAATGTCTTCCAAGACCTCCCCCGAGGTCTTTACGACCACCCTAGAGCTTTTCCACGACCATCACAGGAGGTTTTCGAGGTCTTCCTCGGGTGGACTCGCGTGGACTCATCCGGGCCATTCAGGACCTCCCCCAGCATAAATCTGGTCCATCCAGGACCTCCTCCTAGAGAACCAACGCGCATCAATCGTGTCCGTCCAGGACCTCTCCAAGAGAACTAATGCGCATCCATCACAACCGTCCAGAAAAACTAATGCGCATCAATCGCGTAAGTCCAGGACCTCTCCAGGAGAACTAACGCGCATCAATCGCGTCTGTCCAGGACCTCTCTAGGAGAACCAACGCGCATCAATCGTGTCTGTCCAGGACCACTCAAGAAGAACCAATGCGCATCAATCTGGACCGTCCAGGACCTCCCTAGGATCAATCTGATCCATTCAGGTCTTTTCCTAAGGAGCGCCAACACATGTCAATCGCGACCGCCCAGGACCTCCCCAAGATCAATCGCGTCCATCCAGGACTTTCCTCAGAAGAACTAATGCGCTCTAATCGCGGCCTTCAAGGACATCCCTAGTATCAATCTTGTCCACTCAGGACCTCCTCAGGAGAATCAACATAGATCTATATAGACCATTCAGGATCTCCTCAAGAGCACCAACGTGGCTCAATCTGGACCACTCAAGACCTCCCCCTGGAGCTATCTGGATCGTCTAGGACCTCCCCCTGGTGAGGAGGTATTTCGAGTACTGTAGCTCCGAGTACTATAGCAAGGAGGTCTTCTAGTTACTGTTCATCATGGGCACTGTAGCGAGGAGGTCTCTAGAGCTACTGTAGCAAGGAGGTGGTCTTTGCAAAAGGATGTCCCTGGAGATTTACAAAGACGACCCTGGAGATTTACAAAGACGTCCCTAGATATTTTCAAAGACGACCTAAGAGGTCTTTAAGGAGGTCTTCTAGGACCTCTCAAGAGGTTTTTCAGGAGGTCTTTCAGGACATCCTAGGACGTCTTCGCAGGACCTCCCAGGAGGTCTTTCAGGATGTTTTCCAGGACCACTCACGAGGTCTTTCAGGACCTCTCAGGAGGTCTTTTACGAGGTCTTGCAGGACCTTCCGGAGGTCTTCTCAGGACCACCCGGAGGTCTCCACAAGACCACCCTATTCATTCCAAATATTGTTTGCTTCAAGTGCTACGGTGCTGGTGAGTGGTTGTAGACTTGGTGGAAGTGGTCGTAGATGTCGTGGACGTCTTGGAGGTGGTCGTAGACCTACTGGAAGTGATCGCGGATTATTGTTGAGGTGGTCGTAGACTTCAAGGTTAATCTGGTTAGTGTTTATTGATGGTTGAAAGTGTGTTATGCGTGTGTGAACTAATATTGGTCAAGTTGGAGAACTTGTGCTGGGATATGTTCTTTGGTCTTTACATGTGCGGGTTGAGCGTGAAGTGAACCATGGTCGATGACAAGGAGGACCGGGACTAGGATGGGGAAATCTGAGGTCTAGGAGGTTGAGGATGTCACGAGGTGGTCGGGCTTGCACTAGAGCACGTGGAGATCAAAGGTGGTTGCTTATGCACGGAGAAGTTTCGGGAGGTGGAGTCCTGAAGGCTTATGACGTGTGATGAGATATGGAAAGCATTCAAATATCTGGAAGGTTTAGAGATATTGGAAAACCTGTGTTTGGAAGGGTTTCGGGTCCCTTGATTCTCGGAAGAGATATGATTTTGTGTCTGTGTCGTTTAGGACACGGATTGGTCTCTACCTATAAAAGAAGGCAGAGGGGAAGTGTTTTCCTGTGGCTTTTACGGGGGCTTTTGTTACGTAGCTTTTGAGGTAGAGCTATAGAGGTCTTTCGGTTGAAAGCTTTGAGGGGTGCTTGTTGAGCACTTTGTAGACACAGAACACTATTGAGAAATAAGAGATCAGATCTATTCGACATCGTCTCAAGCTTGTTTGTGTTCAACTGTGCATAAGAGGTCTTCTCAGAAGAGATCCTTGAGAAGGTTCTGAAGAGGTCCTCGGAGAGGTCTTCGAAGAGGTCTTCAAGGAAGTACTGAAGAGGTCCTCGAAGAGGTTCTCGAGAAGGTCGTGAGAAGGCCAGCGCACGGGAGAAAGGTTTAAGTAGTGAGCAAGAAATCGGTACAATCATTCACCCCCCTCTGATTGTGCCATACGATCCTACAAGATTTATATCATAATTACATGAGAGTCTTCTTGAATATGAAACACTCTGGAGGAGTGCAAGAGTACTATGAGCAATTTCAAAATGTTGTTCATAGAGTGCTGGCTCATAACAGAAATTATGATGATGTGTTTTTTGTTAGCAAATTTGTTGAAGGTTTAAAGAGCGAAATTTGGATAGCCATTGTTCTACATAAACCTCGCAATGTGGATGCGGCACTGTCACTGGCCCTTATACAGGAAGAAGAACTAGCTGGATATGAGAATCTTAGGACATTACGCAGGGCTCAAGGTTTGTGCATGAAATGTGGAGAGAAATGGAGACATGGGCACAAATGTCCACGGCAAGTTCCAGTGCACGTTCTTGAGGAACTTATGGAAGTCCTACAGTTGGAAAAAAGATGACACTGAACTAAGTGATGGCGATAGTAAGAACACTGAGGAAGAAGTGTTGCTGAGTATATCTCAAAGTGCTGCGGTGGGAGTTCAAGGAAAAAGGACCATTCGATTACAAGGATGCATTGGTGATCAAGAAGTGCTGGTATTAATTGACTCCGGCAGTTCAGGGAACTTCATCAGTGAAACATTGGTGCAAAAGTTGCGCATTACCTCACAACCAGCAGAGCTAATTCAAGTGTCTCTGGCAGATGGGGGAAGGATGTGTAGTAATCAACAGATTCAGAGACTGATGTGGACTCAAGGGTATACTTTTTCCACTAATGTTCGATTGCTGCAGCTTGGTTACTATGACATGATTTTGGGTATGGAGTGGATGGAAGAACAAGGTCCTATGTGGATTCATTGGAGTCAGAAGAAGTTGAGCTTTGTGCATGAAGGCAGGCAAGTCACACTCAATGGTGTAAAGGATGTCACCAATAAATGTCCTCAGATTACTGCCAGCAAGCTTCAAGGGTTAGTCCGAAATGGAGGGCTAGCTCAATTGGTTCAGTTAATGTCAGTAAGCCCAACAGAGCCGAAGCCGGCTTAAAGCTCTACAAACATAGACGTAGTACTATGTATATCTTATCTACTATGGCTGCTTTACTTCGCCAAACATCATCGTGTAGTCCTCTTTAGAGCATGTACAATGAGGGAACGTCAGCTGTCTGTAAGCTTTGATATGTAAGGCATAAGATGATGTGGAGGGGAGAGAGAGAGAGTGCATAGAGAATTAGGTCGTCTTTTATGCAGTAGTCGATTATAACATGAGAAACAAGACATATTGTATATGAAGGAGCTGTTTATAGAAACATATAAAGAGACAATTCATTGTAGAAACTGTCTTTAGTGCTGTCTATAGATGACATAGAGGGATACTATAGACAACAGTTATCTATACTATTGTGCATGCCCTTAAACAAAGGACAAAGAACTGATCTCCACTCTTTACTGTCCGGACGATTGGTTTTCGACTTTAACACAAACCATAAGGAAAATATTAAGAACCTTCTTCTTTGGACGATAACCCTGTATCTTTAGAAAAAAGCAAAGCAAGCACGACGATTACATCCTTGGGAAAAGAGAGGAGGCGCGTGAAGCAAAGCATACGCGGAGACAAGAAGCAAGGAATCACGCATGCTTTAGAGAAAGGGAGATGCCGAATTGCCGAGGCAAACCAGCAACTTCTGCACCCTCGCGGTTTCTGCTATGATTTGGGGCCGTACTACTGGTAGCAAAGTTCTTATCTGGAGTTCTTGGAAATTTTCGGATCAAGCTCTGCTTCTCAAGCTGCTCGTATTTGGAGTGCCTTGTTCCTCATCAGCCGGCGCCGACTTGGCAACTCGGTACGTACTTGTGTAGTGCTAGCAACAATGCAGCAAAAAAATTGTAGCAGTACTGATTATGACAATGGGGAATAACAAACGTCGTAACAGTGTAACATGTCGTTGTTATTGTGTAGGCAGCCATGTAGGTGGTGGCGGGAGATCTTCGACTGATGGGTTAGATCGATTAATTCATCATGAGGACCCAGGTACTAGTACTACTCTTCTCTGCAATTTACGTTCACCAAGTAGTAGTACATCAACATCTTTTTTGAATTAAAGTAGTACATCAATATCACTCGTTCATGCATGATTATGAGGGTGTGAAATGGTCTTTAGCTAGCATGTGAAAACACGCATGAGCATGACGTCTGATGTTGTTTTCAGTTCCATTCAACTGGCAATTAGTCCATTACCATCTGATTCTTCGTAATCACAATTGTAGAGTGAAAATGAGGGATATAGTTAATCTCACTAAAACCGTGGGGTGATCCCAAGATAAACAGGACAGATGACAGGCAACCATCTAATCTTTTTTTTATTATAAAAAAACACATCTAATTAATTTCTGCAGCTACGATTAAATTCATGTGACCATAAGCAGTAATACTTTTGATTCATATGAGTTTTCAAACATCAGTACACTAGCTAGTTGTTCATAGATGCACCAGTATTTGTAGATTCATACACTTGATCAACATTACTATCTATCTATCTATCTATATCTATACTGATTGGAGGCTCTCCTATAAGCCCTCACATTAATCATAGGAGATAAAAAGCTAGAAATTACCACATTAATTGGAGAAAAGGAAAAAAAACCTAGAAATTCCGACATTAATCGTAAAAAGCAGAAAATCAGGGTAGTTCAAGCTTCCTTACCGAGTTCATCTACGTTAGAGATTTATAAGTATTAAAAAACGTGTTCGACATGGAAACTAGAAAAAAAAATCACACGCATGCACAAAGCATTATCCCATTACAACTCTAGAGTCCGTATGCGACTTCTTAACTTGGCTCTCTCCATGCTGTACTGCACTAGGAAAATAATACATTGTCACCCATCTATCACACACATGTTTCTATCTCCTTTCCCAATATATTTTTTAGTCAAAAAATATTATTTAAAATAGGTATTATCATGCTAATTAAATCTATATCTCTATATTGGAGGCTCTCCTAGAAGCCCTTACATTAATCCTAGAAGATAAAAAGCTAGAAATTACCACATTAATCGGAGAAAAGGAAAAAAAACCCTAGAAATTCCCACATTAATCATAAAAAGCAGAAAATCAGGGTAGTTCAAGCTTCCTTATCGAGTTCATCTACGTTAGAGATTTATAAGTATTAAAAAACGTGTTCGACATGGAAACTGAAAAAAAATCACACGCATGCACAAAGCTTGATCCAATTACAACTCTAGAGTCCGGATGCAACTTCTTAACTTGGCTCTCTCCATGCTGTACTGCACTAGGAAAATAATACATTGGGACCCATCTATCACACACACGTTTCTATCTCCTTTCCCAATATAAGTTTTAGTCAAAAAAATATTATTTAAGATAGGTATTATCATGCTAATTAAATCTATATCTCTATACTAATTTGAGGCTCCTCTAGGAGTTTCCACGTTAATCCTAGGTGGAAAATATCTCTATACTAATTAGAGGCTCATCGAGGAACTCCCACCTTAATCCTAGGTAGAAAAAAAAACTAGAAATTCTTATATTAATCTGAGAAAAAATAGCTAGAAATTCTCACATTAATTGAAGAAAAAAAATCCCATCCGTGCATCTTGTGGTGTAAGGATCTGTTCTACCTATATACGAGTCTCATACAATTATACGTTATATTCTTCCACGATCAAATTGTACAAAGCAGTTAACTTAGAAACATTCAAACCAATATACTAATTTGAGGCTCCTCTAGGAGTTTCCACGTTAATCCTAGGTCGAAAATATCTCTATACTAATTAGAGGCTCATTGAGGAACTCCCACCTTAATCCTAGGTAGAAAAAAACTAGACATTCTCATATTAATATGAGAAAAAAAAACAGCTAGATCTCACATTAATTGAAGAAAAAAAATCCCATCCATGCATCTTGTGGCGTAAGGCTATGTTCTACCTATATACGAGTCTCATACAATTATATGTTATATTGTTCCACGATCAAATTGTACAAAGCAGTTAACTTAGAAACATTCAAACCAAAATAAATGTTGCATATGCATGTGTCCGAATAGGAGGCATGAAGCCAAATTGCTTCCGTCCATGGATATACATGAAAATGTTTTCCTTTTTTAATGAATATATTTCCTTTTTTTTCTTCTCTATCATAACTTCTCCTACCAATATATATAGTTGCTCACACGAGACAAAAACAATCTATTTTTATCTAAATCTATATTAATGGCGGCTCTATTAGAAGCTCTTACAATAGTTCTATGAGAAAAATGTCAAAAATATAGCTTTCAACTTCTCTTTCTTGTTCGATTCATGTAGCTTGAAATTTTATATTCAGGATAAAAAAAATACTAAAATATAGACTATAGTAATGTTAAAAAAATATTTCTACAAAATATCTATTGTACTTTTGAAATAAAAATGAAGAGTGCACTAGTAAGAATAAATTGACTACTTATATTATCATTCAAACGCGTTTTGAAACTCCAGTGCGATGATTTAGGTGTTCTGGAAGAGTGCATCACGCGTTTTGAAACTGTAGCACGTCCTAGTTTGGCCCAATAAGGTCTGATGGTGCATCACACGTTTTGAAACTAACCCTATGCCGGTGCTAACATCATTGCAACAGGGCATCTACCGTGGCACTGTTGATGATGCTGTAGAGTGGATACTTAGATATTTTGTTGACAACCTGAGGGACACAAGAGTCATCTACTATGATGGTTGGCGTGGTGGATTCGGGGCATCTACCGTTCTTAGAGCTGCGGCAGATGCTGTAACATCAAGGAGAACCCCTCCAGAATTACACCTTGACAAAGTAATTCATATAGATTGCTCCGCATGGAAAAGTAGAAGGGCAACGCAGAGGGCAATTGCAGTGGAATTAAAGCTTGATCATTCAGTAATGGTAGCTTTTGATAAAGAGGATGAGGAGGATGATTTCAACGGTGTGGATGAAGGCTCTAGAGGTGAGATATTCGGTGTCGCACAAATGATTGATGGGGCCCTTAGAGATATCAGATTCATGATGGTTTTTCATAATGGAAGTGGTGACGACATTGATCTAAGTAGCTTTGGTGGTCCTACATATAATATGACATTGTTTCGTGCCAACCTAATGTTGTGGACCTTCCGGAGGAGGTTTCGAGCAAGGGAACTCTACTCTGAGATGCAAAACAAAGTGAAGAGCGCTCATCTTTTTGCTTATGAACCAGGGTTTTATATAACAAGAGAAGGAATTTTCTTCCCAGTACTGCATAGAGAGGCCACTGCCATAGCTGCTAATTATCCATGCATGCGGGAGACCAACCCAGAAAGGATTGTGCGTTGCTGCTTGTATGAATTATTTCTACACCTTAGTTTCCCCAAAATCATGAAATATGACTGGCCAGCCCGTGCTTCTAGCTACTGGATGTGTGATGGCATCATACAAGGTGATCGGGCATGGGAGATTAGCAATGCACTCCGTGAAGAAATAAAATGGGAGCTGCATCCTGATTTACTTTACGAGGTGCACGAAAGGTTCGTACATGAGTTTTGGTCGGAAAATAATTCTAGCCATTTTCTGACATTCAAAGACAAGCATGATGGTGGACAACAGCCGTACCCTTGGATTGCAATAACCTCAAGGAATAATCTGCAAACAGAGGATATGCTGCAAGCTACAAATGCGAAGGTGTCGTCTTGTTTCCTGGCATCTGGAAGTCCCGATCATGTCCCATTAGTATTAGCTGATGGCTTGTTTAACCAATGTACCAACCTCCGTGTGCTACATTTGTCATGTCAGGCCTTCACTTTGCATCACCACCATTCACTCTTGCCACAACCTAAGATTCCTTGGATCGACCATCGCAAAGACAAGATAGTCGGTGAAGGAGAGGATCAAAGGAAGTGGGAGTTTCTCCGTAGCTTATGGGCATTGGACCTATCTCACACAGATTGGTACCAGGTATTATCCAAAGAGGATCTTTTGATTAACCTTATGGAGCTAAATGTAGAAGGAGTCGAGTTCTCTCCCACTAGCCTTGTATGGGGCCAGATGCACAACCTACACAAGGTCCGAATAATCAAACCGATGTATCTAGTACCCGAGACATCAACGAACGTGGACAACTCATATATGGACAATACAAAGATGGAACTTCTTGATTTGCCTGGCAATAGAATCATGAAGCTTCCTCCCTCGCTCAAGTTCTTCAGCTTCGACGGCTATGGACCATCCGACAGGACACAAGCAACCAAAAATTCATGTCCTGCTACCGCAGTTATGAAGGATGCCAAAACCTGCATGATCTCTCTAGAAGGTTGCACACAGTTGGGGAATCTGTTCTTGCGTGGACTACCCAACCTCGTGGAGCTGGACCTCTCAGGAACTGCAATCAAGACACTTGACTTTGAAAGTATGGTGGTGGAAGTCCCAGGGCTCAAGCGACTATTCCTGCTGGGCTGTGAGCGCCTTCGTGCCATAAAATGGGACCAGAGTGGTTCCAATATACGGCCCAAACTAGAGTTGTTGTGCATAGACACCCGAGCTGGAATTGAATGTCCTCGGCCATCCTTTGACCTGAATAAATCCTTCCGGTTGCAGGTGCATGCTACTATTGCGGATGCAAGGCTTGCTCGATCCTTGTGGTTTCCAATATGGTATGATAGAAATGAGGACAGGCTTGTGGATGTTTATTTCAATATCCGCATCACCTCTTCACCTGTGTATAGTAGTGGGGTTGTTCAACTTGAATCAACCAGCGAGAAGATTGGCATCGGTGATCATCAAGTGAGCCTGCAACAGCTTGTTCCGGCTAATCGATATGGTGATGTCATTAGCATGGTTGGCGATGCTCCAATGCATGCTTTCCCGCAGCCTCCGTCTACAAAGTTGGATCACCATATCGAGATTGCTGAAGGGAGGTGCAGCGTGGAGAGTGAACTGGTCGCAGATTCTCCCCATCGTAGTTTAGCTCATCTGGTGAAATGGTGTGCCGAGTCCCTGCATGTGCACGATGTCTCCATCAATGCTAGTATGCCTTTAGGATATTGGGCCTACCTCAGGCAGTGCCGTGTGGAGAGCTGCCCCACGTTGGAGACTGTCTTCCCTCCAGGCGCGTTCGGCTTCAAGAAACTGCAGACCATCTGGGCGTCGGATCTCCTGATGGCCCACTGCATTTGGAACAAAGGTTCCCGTGACCACCGCAACTCCTTCAGAAACCTACAAAGACCTACACTGCGCTCCCGCACCAGCTCCAACAGGTTCTCGTGGGTCTCCTCCTTCCCCAGCTTGAAGACCCTCCACATCATCCACTGCGGCGATCTTAGGCACGTCTTCGTACTGGACGGAAAGTACCCAGAGGAAATAGCCGCCCACGGTGTAGCATTCCCGGTCGACCACCGCCCACCGCACGACCTCCGATCTTCAGCGCAGATATGCGAGGTCAAGATGGTGGCGCCCGCGCTCGAGACCATAAGGATCAGGGGATGCTGGGGCATGCGGCGGCTGTCGGCCATGGCGGCCCGCGGTGAAGGCGAGAAGAAGCTGACCGTTGAGATCGAAAAAGACGTGTGGGATACGCTGGAGTGGGATGGGGTGGAGGCAGGCCACCACTCCTCACTCTTCGAGACGCGCCACTCGCGCTACTACAAGAAGAAATTGCCCAGGGTCTCCGTCTCTCTCTCTCTCTCTCTCTCTCTCTCTGTACATCAATGAATCCATCTACTTGTGTTGATTCATCTAGATTGCTCACTCTGTTGCTCTGTCTCACAATGCCTAGGTGAACTCTGAACTGCACATAGAGTGGTTTGTTCTACGATGATTGCTCCTGCTGCTGCAAGCGTTTGTTTGTTTATGTGCTTGCTTGCGTGACATCGATCGATTGCCTTCTCACTGCTTGTTGAGTTGTTGGAATATAAGGTACGGGCTTATGGTGGCTCTTACCTTCGTGGCCGAGTTGGCTACGTGTTTGAAACAATAAGCAGACTAGTTTGTGTCTGTCTGCACTCTGCACCGGCTTGACCAGGCCGATTTGTGTCAGTGTGGCTTGCGATTTTTATGAATCTGAAACTAAGCTGCAGTCGGGTGTGCACGTGTGTGGCTCGATGTCTGCTTGTTATGTGTTTGAAATAATTGAGCAGCAACTATGTGTGCCTGCGTGCATCTACATGGCTGCGCGAGTGTGACTCAAAGAGTGTGTTTGCTATGTATCTGAACCAAGAGGCAGCTGGTTGTGTGCTTGCATGCATCAACCCTGCTGCCCGTGTGTTTGTTATGCTTCTGAAATAAGCAGCAGCTATACTTCCCAAGTTTGTGTGTGTGACTTAATACTTGCATGAATGCGTCAATTAGGATGAGATGTTTGTATGCATGCATCTATTTCCACTTGGGAAATAGAGGTGGTACGTAGGTAATAATAATATTTTTTATTGCCAAAGAACTGGTAGGAACTCGTAGAATCCTACCTTAGTTCAAATGGATATAACTTCATTTCTTAATTGGCATGGTGAGCTTCCACTGCAATGCCATAATCAATCTACAAAATTTAGACCTTTAAAACACTAATATTTGAATACTAAAAATATATATATTTGAAATATGAATTTGGAGTTTGTATATACATTGACAGAAAAGGCTGGTTTAAATTTAAAATTTTGATTTTTGAACTTTTATATTATCTATAAAAGCGGTTTAAAAATTCTTGTTGTTAGATGCTGCTTGACTATGAATTCGAGCTTCACGTCTTGCTTTCTTGCACTTGAATTCCTCTGTTTTCAATATCGTTATCAGTGATTGAACCACCTTGGCGCATGAGGACTTTGCATCTTCGTGGAGTCCGGTGGTGTATTGCCTCAATTCTATTTCCGTGCTCTCTTTGCTTAAACGCCAATTGACAAGGATTAGAATCTCTATGTATTACTTTAATACATAACTAGTATGGTGCCCGTGCGTTGCAACGGAACCTCAAAAGAGTGATACAAACATTAGAGAGCAGCACCATTTGCTCATGCATAGATCTATGCATACTAACATTGTGGAAAAAGTCACATGCGGAATGAAAGGCACTACTTTTTTTTTTTTTGATTTGTATAGAAAACAGAAGGATTCAAGAGCCAATTCAGTGTATAAATTACCCTAGGAACATAGACATGTTGATGAGGCTAGCATCTGCTTAGAACTGGGGACCCACAAGAGGGACGACAAAACCAGCCGGTAAGGCCTCTCTAGACTCTGCAGATGGCACACCAGAAGAAACCAGTTCTCGCAACCATGAAGTGTGCCTTTGTCGCTTCTCCAAAAATATTTCCCTCACACTAACATGAAAGCAGCAGTCCAGAACAATAAAAATAGGGCTTCAAGTGTAATACTTTGCCAATAAAGGATGACTGAAAACAAACCACATAATTTATCAGCACCTAAATATATGTAATAGCAATCGGTTGCTTGCATAAAAATAAGAATTATTATTGGTCAATGGCAACGAATTGTCTCAAACAGTACAGGACACAACAAGAAAGATCAAGGCATGCATGTCGACCACTTTTGGCATAAGAAATCAAGAGCATAACAGTAAACTGAAGCCCAAAGATAAGCAAACGACCAAAAAAAACATTAGCCATGTTTGTGACATGCAACTATTGAAAGTAAACTCACCATAAAACGAAGGAAATGTTTGGGACTTTGGGCACTAATAGCTACGTTGTTTTAGACTCACTGGATTTCTAAATGAGAACTGCATAAGTTTCACTTTAGACTCACTAGATTTCTGAATGAGAACTGCATAAGTTTCACTGACAAAACCAAAGATACAGCAAAGCGGGACAACAGTTTCTTATAAAACATTAAATAGAGAAAGTAAAACAACTTTACCATAAAGTCAACCATCTCTGCTTGCAGGACATCTTCCAGCTCCATAATGTTTCTTCTTAACTCAAGGATCTTGATGTTGCCATTGAAAGAACCTGTAATTGGCCTTCTTTCTGAAATTTGGTGTAGTGCATTCAGCATTTCAGTGAACAGAAGTTCAGCTGAGTCAACCACCTGAATCATTGACTATTAGCATCAGCCAGAAAATATCACATAAGTAAACTCATAACACTAAACATACTACCTCATGTGCTTCTTGCTCTACCCATTCTTGATGCTAGGATGTGAAATCAAGTTTTGGTGGTGGCAAATACACAGAGTGAACCTTGATTGATGCATATCGGAAACAAGCAACCATTTCATCAAAATGGAAATACAAACATGTAAGGCACGGTCTTTACCAATTTGATAAAATAGAAAAGAGATGAGGATAAAACACTTTAAGTGGAGCTTTTCTTTTTGTACAGAGCTAAGCGGGACAACTGTTTCTTAATAAAACATTAAATAGAGAAAGTAAAACAACTTTACCATAAAGTCAGCCTTCTCTGCTTGCAGGATATCTTCCAGCTCCATAATGTAGGATCCTGGCCATGTTCATCAAGGCATCATCCAAGCAAATGTATACCTTTTATAAGAAGTGGATTTATCCTTTTTTATGCATAAAAACATCATATCATGAATCAACAGACAAACGTAATCTGGCATAACCCACAGATAAAAACAAAGTATGTGATCCCTAACATGTTCACCAAGGGATCATCCAAGCAAATGTATACCTGCCTCTGTATTGGAGCTTCAACAGTCAGAGAGTCATATATTTCCATAAGTTGTATTTTTCATGAGATGTAAATTTTGTTTGAAGCCTACAAACTGAAATGAAGTTGGAAAACAATGGAAGAATTGAAAGGGCATGCCAAGGAGGGTAAATCAATTATTTAAATCCAAAGCCAATTCGACATGAGTAGTAAGGTGCAAAAATGGAAATACAGGCTGGATCTGAATGGTTGGTAACTTCTGTGTGATCAATATAAGAGGACAATGAACGCTATAAGTTCATAGAGATTTTTGTTTCGGACTGTAACAGTAGAGAGAAGCACCATTTGCTCATGCATAAATCTATGCATACAAACATTGTGGAAAAAGTCACATGTGGAATGAAAGGCACTACTATTTTTTTTATTTTGATTTGTATAGAAAACAGAAGGATTCGAGAGCCAATTCAGTGTATAAATTACCCTAGGAACATAGACATGTTGATGAGGCTAGCATCTGCTTAGAACTGTGGGGACCCACAGGAGGGACGACAAAACCAGCCGGCATGGCCCCTCGAGACTATGTAGATGGCACACCAGAAGAAACCAGTTCTCACAAGCATGAAGTGTGCCTCTGTCGCTTCTCCAAAAATATTTCCCTCACACTAACATGAAAGCAGCAGTCCAGAACAATAAAAAACAGGGCTTCAAGTGTAATACCTTGCCATAAAGGATGACTGAAAACAAACCACATAATTTATTAGCACCTAAAGATATGTAATAGCAATCGGTTGCTTGCATAAAAATAAGAATTATTATTGGTCAATGGCAACAAATTGTCTCAAACAGTACAGGACACAACAAGAAAGATCAAGGCATGCATGTCGACCACGTTTGGCATAAGAAATCAAGAGCATAACAGTAAACCGAAGTCCGAAGATGAGCAAACGACCAAAAAAAAACATTAGCCCTGTTTGCGACATGCAACTATCAAAAGTAAACTCACCATAAAACGAAGGAAATGTTTGGGACTTTGGGCACTAATAGCTACGTTGTTTTAGACTCACTGGATTTCTGAATGAGAACAACATAAGCTTCACGGACAAAACCAAAGACGCAGCAAAGGATCCCCATTTACATATATTTCAGCGCTACTCCTGATAGATAAATCCTGCAATGAAACAAACCACATAATTTATCAACACCTAAATATATGTAATAGCAATCGGTTGCTTGCATAAAAATAAGAATCATTATTGGTCAATGGCAACGAATTGTCTCAAACAGTACAGGACACAACAAGAAAGATCAAAGCATGCATGTCGACCACTTTTGGCATAAGAAATCAAGAACATAATAGTAAACCAAAGTCTGAAGATGAGCAAACGACCAAAAAAAACATTAGCCCTGTTTGCGACATGCGACTATCGAAAGTAAGCTCACCATTAAACAAAGGAAATGTTTGGGACTTTTTTTTACTAATAGCTAGGTTGTTTTGGACTCATTGGATTTCTGAATGAGAACTACATAAGTTTTACTGACAAAACAAAAGACGCAGCAAAGGATGCCTGTTTACATATATTTCAGCGCTACTCCTAATAGATAAAACCTGCAATGAAGGTCCACAGAGAAGCATTAGATTATTAGAAACCTCAAGTTGCAAGATGAATAAATGTTATAAATTATGATTGATTTGAACCTATACAAGGCAGAATTAAAGGGCTCGTCCTGTAGAATCAAGAAAGTTCAGTAGAGAGGAGGCAAAGATAATAAGTATTCATCCAAAATTCTAAGTTGAAAGCTCGATCATCCAAAATCTGAAGTAACAGTCTATAGGCATCAATGTCTAGATTCTAGAATCCATGATATCCATTGAACTGCAAGAAATGCAGTTACATATCAATCCCTGCAAGTCTGTATCGCTGCATGGGCGTCTTCATTATTGACTTACAGATCAAGAATCCATTGATCTCGTGTGGCCGTTGGATAGAAAAAAAGGAGCATAATAGAAAACCGAAGTCCGAAGATGAGCAAACAACCAAAAAAAAAACATTAGCCATGTTCGCGACATGCAACTATCGAAAGTAAACTCACCATCAAGTATGAAGATATGAGAACGAGAACTTTTCTATAAAGATATTTTCCCCTCCAGTGTAAAATTAATATATCTCGATCTAATTTGCCCAATCAAGCCACCATTTCTCCAGTTTCCCTACAAATATAAAGCAGTACCCTACGTAAAAGTACTAAACTCCATGTTACTACTATGTTCATTTCACCGGCCATACCTAACAAAGAACTTCTACTAACACAGGACAACTGGTACGAAATCGCACAGAAGAGCCACGGATAAGCAATTCCAGAGCAAGCTCGTCGGCCACAACCACCCAAGCACAAACTTGCAAAGTCCTAATCTGCACAAATAGCAGCCATTGCCTTATTGCCGTATCAAGAAGCCACCTTAATTCATGCCAGATCATTCCAGCGCTTGCCATTCCCCAGTTAACCGGGCGTAGGGGATCATAAATTCAGAATCATACAAGAGGCGAAAGAGGAGACCAAACCATCGATTGCAATTTATATAAGGGTTTGATAGATCGTTGGTGCAAGAAGGAAACATTGGAGAAGAATCGACGAATCGAGGAGGGAGGGGGACCTCACAGAGAGAAGGGCACATTCTGCTGCTGCTACACTGCTCTCTCTCCCTGTCTCCTCCTCCACTACGCATTCTGGATTGAGCCGGCAGTGGCGGCGGTGGCAAGGGCAGCGCGAGCGAAGGGGAGGAGGTGGGCGGCGCAAGCGAGGCGACAGTCGGAGGTTTCTGCGAGGGGAACGAGGGAGCTCAGAAAATGCGAGGAGAAAACCGATTTTACTCGAGCGTGGGTTGGAGGGGAGGCCGAGCGATTCGAGGAACTCGATTCGTAGGAGCAGCTTGTCCTCTACGGAAAAGGAGAGCAGGTCGGCACGGCGGGGCAGGTCGGGGACGCCGAGGGCCCGGAGGAAGTAGAGCGTCGGCTGGAGCCGGGCCGCCACGCGGGACACGACCAGGTGCGGGCGCCGCCGCAGCACTCGCAGGAGGTCCCCCGCGGTGTCGTGCCATCAATCCGCGGGAGCAGCTTGTCCTCCACGGAGAAGGAGAGCAGGTCGGCGCGGCGGGGCAGGTCGGGGACGTCGAGCGCCCGGAGGAAGTAGAGCGTCGGCTGGAGACCGGCCGCCACAGGGGACAGAGCAGGCGTGGGCGCCACCGCGGCACTCGTGGGAGGTCCTCCGCGGGCACCCCGGCCTCCTCCGTGAGGAACCGCAACACGGCACGAGGCGGAGGAGAGGACGACGACGATCACCTTCTCGGCGAGTCGGTGGTTGATGCAAGCGGTTGAATCCCCTGAGGAATTTGACCCGCCCCGCGTTCTCCGTTGTGCCGTCGTCGAGGAAGAGGGAGGCGATGGTGGGGCCGAGGCGCCCGATGAGGTCGTGGAAGAGAGGCGGCATCGGCGGCGGAGATTCAGAAGGGCTGGACATGGAGAGATTAGAATCAATCCTTTCGGATTAGAATAGATTTTAGTTTAAATTCTGACTTATTGAGTTGGATCGCAGTGTATCCAAACAAGTCTGAAGTGGGGGGAGTGGAAGCCAGAGTGGTAGGTGCAGATAGCGACAGAGGAGGTAGCAGGCGTCCATCGCACGTAGGGGGAGAGTGGGGTGTGGGAGCATGGTCGGGCAGTTTGGATGTGGAGGAGTGGAGAATGCAGACTGGAGAGGAGGTTTCTAGGACGGTAGGAGTGGTGAACAGTGCATGTAGGAGATCCAACGGCTCGTGTCGCACGAAGAAGTGTGGATTCAACGGCTCACGTTACACGAAGGAGGACGGACGATCACCAACTCGTATTTTTAAGTAGTAGAGATAAAAAAACCATATGTCTTCATGGTCATAACCCCTAAGGCTAACAACCCCCGTGGTCGTAAGGATTCTAGAGGTTACATAATAAGTATCCTGGTCGGATAAAGTCATGTACCCAATCCCCGACTAGATAACTGCTCGAAGATGCGGTGAACTGGCATTCGGATCTAACTCCAAGTATATTTCTTACCGTATAATAAATGGAACGTATGTCATACTTATTCCATACCATGCGGCGTTTCATGGTCCTATGACACTGACAATAACCACCCTACGGATTGAGTGTCTCACGGACACACAACCGCTGAACGGTTGGCACTTTATCAACCGCTGCATCGCTCCAACCAGTCGTGGCATTTCCAACAGGCGTCTCTTCAAGGAAACAACTGCCACCTCTTCGACGGTTATTTAAAGATGGAGCATGGATCAGACTGCATCGGATAGAAGCACTGCAATCGGCATTAGATTTATGTTTCAAGTCTGATTCCACAAGATAGCAAGCATTACGCTCAGTGTAATTAGGATTAGTCCACTGCCTGGTCGAGGGCACCCCTGTAATAGCCAGTTCATAGCAATAAAAGAGTGGTTTTATTCTCTCCCAATAACTCTTGGCCATTTTCCTCTATTTATTTCATAAGATCGACGACTCGATCGTCGACAGCTGGTGCCGTTCGTGGAGAAGAAGGCGTTGAGTTCTTGAAGATTACTTCGCTCAAGCATTCCTCATCTAGTTCCTTTGCTCCATCACCGCTCATGCGAACATGGCAGGGAGTTGGGATGAGGAAAACTGGTTCGACCTGGCGGACTACTACAACCTCGACATCGACGTATGCATCCGCACCATGGAAGAAAACGGGATGTCATCATCCTCCTCTTCCGCCGGCTCGTCAATCGCGGAGATTGACGAAATCGACCGGATGGATGAGGATACACCGCCACCAACAATGGCGCCTTCAGAGGAATCGCTCGTTCCGATCAGTTCAGAATGCCCGAATACCTCTGCAAGCCTGGTCAATCCGACCGACAGAGGCGGCAATGGGAGCCCAGCGCTGCAATCAGAGGGTCCATGTACTCTTGATATTGTCATGGGCGACCAGTATTCGCTAACGGCTCCAACGTATTCGGGGGCCAAGCGATATCTGGTAAGGGTATCGATGAAGTTATCACCAATCGTAGGCCAAATAGGCATGGTGAAACTCAGCATACGATCGGCAGTCCGCCAGATCAGGCTAAGTCCACCACAAAGCCTACCAGAGACAGTAATCTCCGATCGCTCCCCATCATGGAGACTCCTTGCGGAAGCACTGGAAAACTCTCCTTTAGCTACGATGGGAGTTCCTCGGAAGATAACTGTTAGCGTCATGAAGTTAACACAATCAGAGATACCAATCCGGATGCCATACACGTTCATTCGTGGGTTAACTCGCCACCACCTGCCGGTGGAGATGGTACGGGCGCTCAAGCACCAATTACCGGAGGCAACCGAGCTGATGGACGTGCATCAGTTAATTTACCTATTCCTACCCCATCGCGAGTAAGGAATCAGGCAGGGCCAACCGAAAGGTCGAGGGAAAACTTGATTCATCGAACGCCCACTACAAGCGGAAATCTGCCACAACCTTCGATAACGATACAAAACCTGCAACGAGTCTAGGATATCTTAAATAATCCAGACCCTGCTTTAGCAGAAACTCTAGGTTATGTTCAGCTTGTAGATCAGGTGTCGGAGATCCTCCAACAAACCATACAGCGTACAGAAATGTACCGAAAGCAAAGAAGCCGTTAGCGAATACTGGTCGCCCATGACAATATCAGGAGTACATGGACATGCGTGTAGCTATGTGTGCCTGCGTGCATCTAAATGGCTGCGCGAGTGTGACTTAGAGTTAAGAGTGTGTTTGCTATGTATCTGAACCAAGAGGCAGCAGGTTGTGTGCTTGCATGCATCGACCCTACTGCCTGTGTGTTTGTTATGCTTCTGAAATAAGCAGCAGCTATACTTGTGTGCCGCCAGCTGTTGCATTTACCTGTCCGCGTGTGAATCATTGAGCTACTTGTGAAGTTTGTGTGTGCGACTTAATACTTGCATGAATGCGTCAATTAGGATGAGATGTTTGCATGCATTATCGTGGCCCTAACTAAAACAGGCCGCACATGTGTCATCCATGCCATCGGCGGCAGCCTACGCTTGACCTCCCCGGAGGGGGGCCACAACATAACCCATGGCGCCGATGGCGTCAAGGAACATTGTGCCCGGTCACCTCCCGTGTTGCTACGCTATGTAATAACCCACATGGCTCCCGGCAATTGATATCTCGGCTCTCGCATCGATGAAGAACATAGCGAAATGTGATATCTAGTGTGAATTACAGAATCCTGCGAACCACTGAGACTTTGAACGCAAGTTGCGCCCAAGACCTTCAGCTCGAGGGCACACCTGCCTGGGCGTCACACCAAAAGACACTCCCCACCTCCCTGGGCAGGGCGGAGGATGCGGCATTTGGCCCCCTATGCCGCAGGGAGCGGTGGGCTGAAGTTTGGGCTGCCGGCGCAGCATGCCGAGCACAACACAAGGTGGCCGATCTCGCACCCTCTTACGTGTAGTGCCCCTGCGTGTAGCCGACGCAGCAGCCCAAGGACCCATCGACCGAAGGGCACGTCGCTCGGACCGTGACCCTAGGTCAGGCGGGACTACCCGCTAAGTTTAAGCATATAAATAAGCAGAGGAGAAGAAACTTACGAGGATTCACCTAGTAATGAAGAGCGAACCGGGAGCAGCCCAGTTTGAGAATCGGGCGATCGTTCTGTCCAAATTTGTAGTCTGGAGAGGCGTCCTCAGTGACAGACTAGGCCCAAGTCCCCTAGAAATGGGCGCTTGGGAGAGAGTGCTGAACCCTGGACTTTGAATACCCGAAGCTCTCGTGTGTGTACCATACTAGTCCCATGATCAGTGACTTGTACAGACATCCACAACATTGATATTCACATCCATACACAATATACATACATCATGAAATAAATAGGACACTGAGTTTAAGCGATTACAATAAGTTACATTACAAAAGGCCGATCGGCCAAATTAAACTGCAAGTATCAAATGTAAGAATAGCAGAAGCATAGCAATAAAACCAAGACTACCCCAGTTCAGCCGTGTGGTTATACGCTTACGTTTAGGTCGGATACACCGATGTTCTTTAGAAAAAAAGCAAAGCAAGCACGGTGATTTCTTCCTTGGGAAAAGAGAGAAAGGAGGCAAAGCATACACGGAGACAAGAAGCAAGGAATCACGCATGCTTTAGAGAAAGGGAGATGCCGAATTGCCGAGGCAAACCAGCAACTTGTGCACCTCGCGGTTTCTGCTCTGATTTGGGGTCGTACTACTGTTAGCAAAGTTCTTATTTGGAGTTCTTGGAAATTTTCGGATCAAGCTCTGCTTCTCAAGCTGCTCGTATTTGTAGTGCTAGCAACAATGCAGCAAAAAAATTGTAGCAATGGGGGAGAAGAAACGTCGTAACAATGTAACATGTCCTTGTTATTGCGTAGGCAGCCATGTAGGTGGCGGGAGATGTTCGGCTGATGGGTTAGATCGATTAATTTGTTGGTGCTTTTCTTTCTTGGTCTTCGTCATGAGGATCAGGGTACTGCTACTACTCTTCTCTGCATTTTACGTTCACCAAGTAGTAGTACATCAACATCTTTTTTGAATTAAAGTAGTACATCAACATCACTCGTTCATGCATGATTACGAGGGTGTGAAATGGTCTTTAGCTAGCATGTGAAAACACGCATGAGCATGACGTCTGATGTTGTTTTCAGTTCCGTTCAACTGGCAATTGCGTATAGAAAAGAAACCGAGGATGTGATTTTTACCTCTAGTCAAGCAAACCCAAGTATTTCATACGTATTGACAGAGCCTTTATGTAGCAACCATTATGCAACCAACTAACCTTGCAAGCTCAAAATGTGAATGGACCTTCTGATCCTACCTCCAAACCTGATCCACTAATTTGGTTGGAAGAATTTGATTAGTTAGTGCATTACCATCTGATTCTTCGTAATCACCATTGTAGAGTGAAAATGAGGGATATAGTTAATCTCACTAAAACCGTGGGGTGATCCCAAGATAAACAGGACAGATGACAGGCAACCATCTAATCTTTTTTTTAATAAAAAAAACACATCTAATTAATTTCTGCAGCTACGATTAAATTCATGTGACCATAAGCAGTAATACTTTTGATTCATAGGAGTTTTCAAACATCAGTACACTAGCTAGTTGTTCATAGATGCACCAGTATTTGTAGATTCATACATTTGATCAACATTACTATCTATCTATCTATCTATCTATCTATCTATCTATCTATCTATCTATCTATCTATCTATCTATCTATCTGTATCTATACTAATTGGAGGCTCTCCTAGAAGCCCTTACATTAATCCTAGAAGATAAAAAGCTAGAAATTACCACATTAATCGGAGAAAAGGAAAAAAAAACCTAGAAATTCCCACATTAATCGTAAAAAATAGAAAAGTAGGGTAGTTCAAGCTTCCTTACCGAGTTCATCTACGTTAGAGATTTATAAGTATTAAAAAACGTGTTTGACATGGAAACAGGAAAAAAAATCACACGCGTGCACAAAGCATGATCCAATTACAACTCTAGAGTCCGGATGTGACTTCTTAACTTGGCTTTCTCCATGCTGTACTGCACTAGGAAAATAATACATTGGCACCCATCTGTCACACACACGTTTCTATCTCCTTTCCCAATATAATTTTTAGTCAAAAAATATTATTTAAAATAGGTATTATCATGCTAATTAAATCTATATCTCTATATTGGAGGCTCTCCTAGAAGCCCTTACATTAATCCTAGAAGATAAAAAGCTAGAAATTACCATGTTAATCGGAGAAAAGGAAAAAAAAACCTAGAAATTCCCACGTTAATCGGAGAAAAGGAAAAAATCAGGGTAGTTCAAGCTTCCTTACCAAGTTCATCTACATTAGAGATTTATAAGTATTAAAAAACGTGTTCGACATGGAAACTGAAAAAAAAAATCACACACATGCACAAAGCATGATCCAATTTCAACTCTAGAGTCCGGTTGCGACTTCTTAACTTGGCTCTCTCCATGTTGTACTGCACTAGGAAAATAATACATTGGCACCCATCTGTCACACACACGTTTCTATCTCCTTTCCCAATATAATTTTTAGTCAAAAAATATTATTTAAAATAGGTATTATCATGCTAATTAAATCTATATCTCTATACTAATTTGAGGCTCCTCTAGGAGTTTCCACGTTAATCCTAGATGGAAAATATCTCTATACTAATTAGAGGCTCATCGAGGAACTCCCACCTTAATCCTAGGTAGAAAAAAAATAGAAATTCTCATATTAATCTAAGAAAAAAATAGCTAGAAATTCTCACATTAATTGAAGAAAATAAATCCCATCCATGCATCTCGTGGCGTAAGGCTCTGTTCTACCTATATACGAGTCTCATACAATTATATGTTATATTCTTCCACGATCAAATTTTACAAAGCAGTTAACTTAGAAACATTCAAACCAATATACTAATTTGAGGCTCCTCTAGGAGTTTCCACGTTAATCCTAGGTAAAAAATATCTCTATACTAATTAGAGGCTCATCGAGGAACTCCCACCTTAATCCTAGGTAGAAGAAAAACTAGACATTCTCATATTAATATGAGAAAAAAATAGCTAGAAATTCTCACATTAATTGAAGAAAAATAATCCCATCCATGCATCTTGTGGCGTAAGGCTCTGTTCTACCTATATACGAGTCTCATACAATTATATGTTATATTGTTCCACGGTCAAATTTGTCGGACCTAGATTCCGAGAATCCAAATCCTCTGTGAAAACACTGTGCTATTCCCTAGATCAGTAGATAGCACTCACAGGCACATTGTTGAATCAATCATACATGGCATGAATGAAACCATACCATTCATTAATTAACACATCAAAGTTTACATAGACCGCATTGGGTCAGGTTTTACAATAAGGGCCGAACAGGCCAAAGATTACATTACAAAAGTAGCGAAAGCGACAACGGAAGCAAAAGGAGTGAGAGCACATCTCTCCACAGGCAAGCGACTAAGGAAACCCGTGTGCGTCCGATATTACCCAAAGATTCAGGTAATATAGGATGCACGTAAGCACCGACAGAGTCAACTAGACTGGGGTGAGACTAGAACAGCTAAAGACTAAACTACGCTTCATCATCTCTTGGGCCTCCAACTTCTGGATCCTAGTAGTACGCGTAGTTTTCAGGATTTCCTGCTTCTAAGGGTTTTGGGGAAAAGAGCGAGAATGAACACAACTTCCATGCTCGCGAGCCAATACACACAATGCAATAATATACATGCAAGGCTTAACAAGGATGGCTCAGGTTCTTTTATTTGCTAAAGCAACATTTTCAATATTCATATTTACAAATTCCTATCACTTAGCATTTTTAAAAAATTGCATTTTATTAAAGAGAGTAATTGTGAAATAATTATAATAGCAAAAGCTACCTCCACCTTATGCTTATTTTGATTAGAGCTACCTCCTTTTATTAACATCACTGAGTTTGGAAACTCAGGGAAAATCCAATCTCAGGGCTAGGTGAGCCCATCTCATTTTCATTCCACCCACAAAGGTTTTTGAAATAGAACTAACTCAAGTAAAGTTCCCATGTCCGCCTTTGACCATAGGCGCGGCTGTTTAAATAGTTTAGACTTTACAGAGATTGTACAATGTACCCACAAGAGATAGTCATACTCGTTACCCTACACAATTCCTTAGTCATGTAGTTGAGCGACCGTCACAGTAACCTTTCAAATTACCCCGCCCTTTTCCTCATCTCGTCCATATGGGGTTGCGCCCATATGTTCGTGCGGGATGTTCACCTCGGCGACAGGAGTAGTTGGACTACACCTCAGTGACATGCAACTTCACCCTTTATTCGTGTCCCATTCGAGCCAGACGTTAGTCCGTGTCTGCACGTTCCCATTCCCCCCTCCCCTCGCGAGATGACATCCAGGGTTTAATAAATTTACTAAGCCAAGTTGCAGTTTGCAGACTTGTGGTTGTACTTATTTTACACGGGAGGTCATGACAAGATTAAGTCCTTAGGGGTTATCTGGGTGGTTTATTACATACACCAAACTCCTTGGGCTACATTAGCACCCACCAACATTATACCATTCACAGCCGACATTCTTTGGGCTACATTAGCACCCACTCACATACCATTCATCACATCATCCGCCCATATAGGAACAGCAATTAGGGTTTTTGAGGAGTAAAATACATCAATTCAACCATCTCAGTCATTTCCCCACAATGACTGCCCAAATCCACTTTTATGTTTAAAAGATGATGATTAGGACATTTAATGTCCCGGTACTTAAGCAAAACTAG
Organism: Phyllostachys edulis; assembly: GCA_036346405.1. Classification (NCBI taxonomy): domain Eukaryota; kingdom Viridiplantae; phylum Streptophyta; class Magnoliopsida; order Poales; family Poaceae; genus Phyllostachys; species Phyllostachys edulis. The sequence goes on from CM070552.1 coordinate 36,697,356, forward strand.
CATGTCGCTTAAATACAACCTATAACTAGTATTTACCATATAGTTACTAGGGTGACAAGGATTAAGGGATTCAAATTATCAAGGATGGCATATTAATTAATCAATCAATCATCAAATGGGTATTTAACTAACTTAAGCTTTAACATACGTTTGATTAAAGAAGTAAAGCATGCAATTTTGGTAATTTGAATGAATATAATTTGCATAAAATGTAGGCTCAATATGATCGAAGTATTGACTTGCCTTGGATATGGGTAAGAGGATCTTGACAATCTTGTGCTTGATCGAAGTGGAGATCCTCCGCATCTTCGAATCCTTATCGGATGGACGCATCGTAAAAAGATACAACAAGCAAAAGAAAACAAATAAATACACATGAATAAACAAATAAACTTCACATTAAACAAGACCTATGCCATTAGCAAGATCTTGAATTAACAAATTTTTAGAAATAAATTTCATAATTTTTGGAGTTACAACAAGGGAGAACAGAGCTTCCGAAGCTTGAGTTTGAATTAAATCAAGGAGGAGAGAGGATTGGTGCATCGAATAGTGCATGGACCATGCCCATGCACGTGTCAAGGGTGTTTCATTATGGCTGGGCCCACTTGTCATAGGGAGAGAGAGGGACAAAGGCCATGACATGTGGGCCACTCAAGCAAATCACCCAAGCGGGGCGTAGGGAGATGACGACAGCAGCGTAGGCGCTCGGCATGGGTGACGCAGGCAAAGCCAGAGGAGAGACGGGGCTGACTAGGCGATGGTGTCATGGCGACGCAATGGCACGCGAAAGACAAGATCGCGCGTGTCAGAGCGCAAAGACGCTGCTGCCTCGATGGCGCCACCGCTCGTAAGGATAGCGTTAGTGGGAGCAAAGAGAGGCTGGGGCTAGCAGGAGCAAGCAGAGGTGACAAGGTGATGCGCAGGCGCATGCTCGCAGCGGGGTAGACGTGCACGGCGTGGATCGGGCGCTCGTGGTTGGCGCAGGCGGTGCTGGCGACACCGCGACAAGACGGGGCGGAACGGGCTGACGACAGCGGCGACCTTGAGGGCCGGGGCACTGATGCGGAGGCACGGAGCAGTTGGTGGCACACGAGGGTGACGACCGGGTGGCAGAGAGCAAGCGGAGCAGGTGGCGGTTCTGCAGCGGCTTGGGCGCTCGGGGGGCGTGAGGCTGACGCACGGTGGTGGCGTCATGGAGTAGGAGGCGCACAAGGGATGGCAGGGGGAACTCGTGCTGGCGGCTTTGACCGAGGTGGAAGACGACCGTGCGGGGCTGGGCCAAGGAAGGAGAAATGGCCGGGGAGATGGGCCGGGGTAGGCCGAGCCAAAAAGAGAGGAAGCCCCGGGTGGATTGGGCCAACGGGCCGAAGGGAAAAGGGCTGGTGGGCCAAGGCCAAAGAAAAATGGGCCGGAAAGAAAAGAGGAGAAAACAGGCCAGCCCAAAAGAAGAGTGGGCTGAGCCTAGAAAGAAAAGGAGGCCAAAAAGAAAAGGGCCCGAAAAACAAAAGAGAGAAACTCAAACTTGAATTTGAATTTCATGTTTCAAAGATATTTGAAACACAAACCCGAGCTTAAAGAAGCAAGACGATTTTGAAAATACTTGGTAATTTGACATACGAGTGAAAGCCGAAAACCAAATTAGTAATCACTATTCCCGAAACGAAAACGGGAATGTGACAAAATTGTACAAAGTAGTTAACTTAGAAACATTCAAACCAAAATAAATGTTGCATATGCATGTGTTCGAATAGGAGACATGAAGCCAAATTGCTTCCGTACATGGATATACATGAAAATGTTTTCCTTTTTTAATAAATATATTTCCCTCTTTTTTTTTTCTTCTCTATCATAACTTCTCCGGCCAATATATATAGTTGATCACACAGAGACAAAAACAATCTATTTTTATCTAAATCTATATTAACTGGGGGCGGCTCTATTAGAAGCTCCTACAACAGTTCTATGAGATAAAATGTCAAAAAAATATAGCTTTCAACTTTTCTTTCTTGCTCGATTCATGTAGCTTGAAATTTTATATTCGTGATAAAAAAAGTACTAAAATATAGACTATAGTAATGTTAAAAAATATTTCTACAAAATATCTAATGTACTTTTGAAATAAAAATGAAGAGTGCACTAGTAAGAATAAATTGACTACTTATATTATGATTCAAACGCATTTTGAAACTCCAAATCACGATGATTTAGGTGTCCCGAAGAGTGCATCGCTGCTTTGAACTAGAGTATGTCCTAGTTTGGCCCAATAAGGTCTGATGGTGCATCACACATGGAGTAGTTGATGGTGCATCACACGTTTTGAAACTAACCCTAAGCCGGCGCTAACATCATTGCAACAGGGCATTCCTCCGGGCAGTGTTGACGGTGTTGTAGAGTGGATACTTCGATATTTTGTTGACAACCCGAGGGACACAAGAGTCATCTACTTTGATGGTTGGCGTGGTGGATTCGGGGCATCTACCGTTCTTAGAGCTGCGGCAGATGCTGTAACATCAAGGAGAACCCCTCCAGAATTACACCTTGACAAAGCAATTCATATAGATTGCTCCGCATGGAAAAGCAGAAGGGCAACGCAGAGGGCAATTGCAGTGGAATTAAAGCTTGGTCATTCAGTAATGGCAGCTTTTGATAAAGAGGATGAGGAGGATGATTTCAACGGTGTGGATGAAGGCTCTAGAGGTGAGATATTCGGTGTCGCACAAATGATTGATGGGGCCCTTAGAGATCATAAATTTATGATGGTTTTCCTTAATGGAAGTGGCGACGACATTGATCTAAGTAGCTTTGGTGTTCCTCCATATACACCGCTTGGTGCGAACCCAATCTTGTGGACCTTCCGGAGGAGGGTTCGAGCAAGGGAAGAATACTAAGAGATGCAAAACAAAGTGAAGAGCGCTCCTCTTTTTGCTTATGAACCAGACTATGATGGACCAATGTATGATATAGCAAGAGAAGAGCTTTTCTTCCCAGTACTGCATAGAGAGGCCGCTGCCATAGCTGCTAATTATCCATGCATGCGGGAGACCAACCCAGAAAGGATTGTGCGTTGCTGCTTGTATGAATTATTTCTACACCTTAGTTTCCCCAAAATCACGAATATGACCGCCACCTGCTTCTAGCTATTGGATGTGTGATGGCATCATACAAGGTGATCGGGCATGGGAGATTAGCAATGCACTCCGTGAAGAAATAAAATGGGAGCTGCATCCTGATTTACTTAATGATGTGCGCCGAAGGTTCGTACATGAGTTTTCGTCTGAAAATAATTCTAGCCATTTTCTGACACTCAAAGGCAAGCATGATGGTGGACAACAGCCGTACCCTTGGATTGCAATAACCTCAAGGAATAATCTGCAAACAGAGGATATGTTGCAAGCTACAAATGAGAAGGTGTCGTCTTGTTTCCTGGCATCTAGAAGTCCCGATCATGTCCCATTAGTATTAGCTGATGGCTTGTTTAACCAATCTACCAACCTCCGTGTGCTACATTTGTCATGTCAGGCCTTCACTTTGCATCACCACCATTCACTCTTGCCACAACCTAAGATTCCTTGGACTGGACCACTGCAAAGACAGTATAGCTGGTGAAGGAGAGGATCAAAGGAAGTGGGAGTTTCTCCGTAGCTTATGGGCATTGGACCTATCTCACACAGATTGGTACCAGGTATTATCCAAAGAGATGACAGACCTTTTGATTAACCTTATGGAGCTAAATGTAGAAGGAGTCGAGTTCTCTCCCACTAGTCTTGTATGGGGCCAGATGCACAACCTACACAAGGTCCGAATAATCAAACCGGTGTACCTAGTACCCGAGACATCAATGAACGTGGACAACTCATATATGGAAAATACAAAGATGAAACTTCTTGATTTGCCTGGCAATAGAATCATGAAGCTTCCTCCCTCGCTCAAGTTCTTCAGCTTCGATGGCTATGGACCATCCGACAGGACACAAGCAACCAAAAATTCATGCCCTGCTGCCGCAGTTATGAAGGATGCCAAAACCTGCATGATCTCCCTAGAAGGTTGCACACATTTGGGGAATCTGTTCTTGCGTGGACTACCCAACCTCGTGGAGCTGGACCTCTCAGGAACTGCAATCAAGACACTTGACTTTGAAACTATGGTGGTGGAAGTCCCAGGGCTCAAGCGACTATTCCTGCTGGGCTGTGAGCGCCTTCGTGCCATAAAATGGGACCGGAGTGGTTCCAAGATACGGCCCGAACTAGAGTTGTTGTGTGTAGACACCCGAGCTGGAATCGGATGTCCTCGGCCATCCTTTGACCTGAATAAATCCTTCCGGTTGCACGTGCATGCTACTATTGCGGATGCAAGGCTTGCACGGTCCTTGTGGCTTCCAATATATCGTAGGGATTATTTTGATATCTGCATCACCTCTTCACTTGTGTATAGTAGTGGGGTTGTTCAACTTGAATCAACCAGCGAGGAGAAGATTGGCATCGTTGATCATCAAGTGAGCCTGCAACAGCTTGTTCCAGCTAATCGATATGGTGATGTCATTAGCATGGTTGGCGATGCTCCAATGCATGCTTTCCCGCAGCCTCTGTCTACAAAGTTGGATCGCCATATCGAGATTGCTGAAGGGAGGTGCGGCGTGGAGAGCGAACTGGTTGCAAATTCTCCCCGAGGTAATTTAGCTAATCTGATGATGTATTTAGCCGAATCTCTGCATGTGCACGATGTCTCCATAATTGCTAGTATGCCTTCAGGAGAGTGGGAGTACCTCAGGCAGTGCTGTGTCGAGAGCTGCCCCACGTTGGAGACTGTCTTCCCTCCAGGCGCGTACAACTTCAAGGAACTGCAGACCATCTGGGTGTCGGATCTCCTGATGGCCCGCTGCATTTGGAGCAAAGGTTCCCATGACTACCGCTACTCCTTCGAAACTCGCAAAGACCTACACTGCGCTCCCCGCACCAGCTCCATTCAGGTTCTTGTGGGTCTCCTACTTCCCGAGCTTGAAGACCCTCCACATCATCCACTGCGGCGACCTCAGGCACGTCTTCGTACTAGACGGAAACTACCGAGAGGAAATAGCCGACCACGGTGTAGCATTCCGGTGACCACCGCCCACCGCACGACCTCCGATCTTTGCAGCAGAGATATGCGAGGTCAAGATGGTGGTGCCCGCGCCGAGACCATGAGGATCGGGATGCTTTGGGCATCTTGTATTACCGTATGGCCCGCGCGAAGGCAAGAAAAAAAGTCGACCGTCGAGATCGAGAAGGACGTGTGGGATGCGCTGGAGTGGGATAGGGTGGAGGCCGGCCACCACTCCTCACTCTTCGAGACGCGCCACTCGCGCTACTTCAAGAAGAAATTGCCCAGGGTCTCCGTCCTCAGGCACTCTCTCTCTCTCTGTACATCAATGAATCCATCTACTTGTGTTGATTCATCTAGATTGCTACTCACTCTGTTGCTCTGTCTCACAATTCCTAGGTGAACTTTGAACTGCACAGAGTGGTTTGTTCTACGATGATTGCTCCTGCTGCTGCAAGCGTTTGTTTGTTTGTGTGTGTGCTTGCTTGCGTGACATCTATCGATTGCCTTCTCACTGCTTGTTGAGTTGTTGGAGTATAAGGTACGGGTTTATGGTGGCTCTTACCTTCGTGGCCGAGTTGGCTACGTGTTTGAAACAATAAGTAGACTAGTTTGTGTCTGTCTGCACTCTGCACCAGCCTGGCCAAGCCAATTTGTGTGTCAGTGTGGCTTGCGATTTTTATGAATCTGAAACTAAGCAGCAGTCGGGTGTGCACGTGTGTGGCTCGATGTGTGCTTGTTATGCGTTTGAAATAATTGAGCAGCAGCCTGCGTGCATCTACATGGCTGCGCGAGTGTGAATCAGAGTTGAGAGTGTGTTTGCTATGTATTTGAACCAAGAGGCAGTTGCTTTTTGCTTGTGTGCTTGCATGCATCGACCCTGCTACCCGTGTGTTTGTTATGCTTCTGAAATAAGCAGCAGCTATACTTCCCAAGTTTGTGTGTGCAACTTAATACTTGCATGAATGCCTCAATTAGGATGAGATGTTTGCATGCATGCATCTATTTCCACTTGGGAAATAGAGGTTGTACGTAGGTAAAAACAATATTTTTTTTATTGCCAAAGAACTGGTAGGAACTTGTAGAATCCTACCTTAGTAGTTCGAATGGATATAACTTTATTTCTTAGTTGGCATGGTGAGCTTCCACTGCAATGCCACAATCAATCTACAAACTTTAAACCTTGAAAACGCTAATATTTGAATACTAAAAATATATATATTTGAAATATGAATTCAGAGTTTGTATATACATTGACAGAAAAGGCTGGTTTAAATTTAAAATTTCGATTTTTGAACTTTTATATTATCTATAAAAGCGGTTTAAAAATTCTTGTTGTTAGATGCTGCTTGACTATGAATTCCAGCTTCACGTCTTGCTTTCTTGCACTTGAATTCCTCTGTTTTCAATATCGTTATCAGTGATTGAACCACCTTGGTGCATAAGGACTTTGCATCTTCGTGGAGTCCGGTGGTGTATTGCCTCAATTCTATTTCCGTGCTCTCCTTGCTTGAACACCAATTGACGAGGATTAGAATCTCTATGTATTACTTTAATACATAATAAAAGACCATATGTTTTTATGGTCGTAACCCCTAAGGCTAACGACTCCCGTGGTCGTAAGGATTTCAGAGATTACATAATAAGTATCCTGGTCGGATAAGGTCCTGTACCTAGTCCTCGACCAGATAACTGCTCGTAGAAGTGATGAACTAGTATTCGGATCTAACTTCGAGTATATTTCTTACCGTGTGATGAATGGAACGCATGTCATACTTGTTTCATACCGCGCGACGTTTCATGGTCTTAAGACACTAACAACAACCACCCTACAGATTGAATGTCCCACAAACACACAACCGCCGAACGGTTGGTACTTTATCAACCGCTACCTCGCTCCGACCAGTCGCGATATTTCCAACAGGCGTCTCTTCAAGGAAGCAACTACCACCTCTTAGATGGTTATTTAAAGATGGAGTGCGGATCAGACTGCATCGGATTGAAGCACTGCAATCGGCATTAGATTCATATTTCAAGTCTGATTCCACAAGATAGCATGCATTACGCTCAGTGTAATTAGGATTAGTCCACTGCCTGGTCGAGGGCACCCCCTGTAATAGCCAGTTCATAGCAATAAAAGAGCAGTCTTATTCTCTCCCAAGAACTCTTGGCCATTTTCCTCTACTTATTTCGTAAGATCGACGACTTGATCGTCGACAGCTGGCGCCGTTCGTGGGGAAGAAGGCGTTGAGTTCTTGAAGATTACTTCGCTCAAGCATTCCTCATCCAGTTCCTTTGCTCCATCATCGCTCATGCGAACATACAGGGACTTGGGATGAGGAAAACTGGTTCGACCTAGCGGACTACTCCAAACTCGACATGGACACATGCATTCGCACCATGAAAGAAAACAGGATGTCATCATCCTCCTCTTCCGCCGGCTCGTCAGTCGCGGAGATTGACGAAATCAATCGGATGGATGAGGATACACCGCCACCAACAATGGCGCCCTTAGAGGAACCGCTCGTTCCGACCAGTTTAGAATGTTCGAACACCTCTGCAAGCCCGATCGATCCGACCAGTAGAGACGGCAATGGGAGTCCAGCGCTGCAATCAGAGGGTCCATGTACTCTTGATATTGTCATGGACGACCAGTATTCGCCAACGGCTCCGAATAATCAAACCGGTGTACCTAGTACCGGATACATCAACGAACGTGGACAACTCATATTTGCCTAGCTATGGACCATCCAACAGGACACAAGCAACAAAAAATTCATGTACTACTGCCGCAGTTATGAAGGATGCCAAAACCTGCATGATCTCCCTAGAAGGCTGCACACAACTGGAGAATCTGTTCTTGCGTGGACTACCCAACCTCGTCGAGCTGGACCTCTCAGGAACTGCAATCAAGACACTTAACTTTGAAACTATGGTGATGGAAGTCCCAGGGCTCAAGCGACTATTCCTGCTGGTCTGTGACCGCCTTCATGCCATAAAATGGGACCGGAGTGGCCAGCCCGAACTAGAGTTGCTGTGTGTAGACACCCGAGCTGGAATCAGATGTCCTCGGCCATCCTTTGACCTGAATAAATCCTTCCGGTTGCAGGTGCATGCTACTATTGCGGATGCAAGGCTTGCTCGGTCCCTGTGGATTCCAATATGGGATTATGGAGATGAGGGCAGCTTTGTGGATGTTTATTTCAATATCCACATCACCTCTTCACCTGTGTATAGTAGTGGGGTTGTTCAACTTGAATCAACCAGCGAGGAGAAGATTGGCATCAGTGATCATCAAGTGAGCCTGCAACAGCTTGTTCTGGCTAATCGATATGGTGATGTCATTAGCATGGTTGGCGATGCTCCAATGCATGCTTTCCCACAGCCTCCGTCTACAAAGTTGGATCACCTTATCGGGATTGCTGAAGGAAGGTGCAGCGTGGAGAGCGAACTGGTCGTAGATTCTCCCCATCTTAGTTTAGCTTTTCTGTTGATATGGTGCGCCGAGTCCCTGCATGTGTACGATGTCTCCATCGATGCTAGTATGCCTTCAGGAGACTGGGAGTACCTCAGGCAGTGCCGTGTGGAGAGCTGCCCCACGTTGGAGACTGTCTTCCCTCCAGACACGTACGCCTTCAAGAAACTGCAAACCATCTGGGCGTCGGATCTCCTGATGGCCCACTGCATTTTACTACTACTACTCTTCTCTGCATTTTACGTTCACCAAGTGATGAGAAATCAGTGTTATCCAATGCTGAAATAGAAACACATTACTCAAAATAATTCATTGCCTCTTCAGCTAAATGCCTTGACACTTTCAGTCGCTCCATACTACTCTGGAAGCACAGTTCAGAGATAAAGATCGGTCAAAAGGGGAGAAAAGAATAGGACACACAAGTTCAGATATTATAAAAAAATGAAGATCTAGACTGCACCAGTAAATGGAACCATATAAAAAGGTGTAAATGGCAAGTGCATTTTACCTTTCTTCTTGGTCGTTTTTTAGGTGTCTCGGACAAACCTGGAACATTTACTATGCCCTTTAGCATTGTACTGGACTCTTGGTAACGCTGCTCTTTAACAGGCAAGTCTGCCCTTAGCTTTTGAGCACGTAAATGTGACTTTAATCAAGTAACAAAACGCTAATTTTTATAAATTGCTGACTGCATGGAACTGAACACACAACACAATTAGCATAATAGTTGTCGCCTTGTCGTACCTGTTTGAGTTTTGTTGTATACTCTGTTATGTCAAGAGCCAGCCCAGCAAAGCCTGGATCGAACTCAAGAGGAATTTCCATTTGCTCCCATTGCATTTTTATTGCATGGTGCCATTCTTCTGAAACCAACCTGGCAACATCTGGATCAAACTCAAGAGGCATTTCTACAGTCTCTGCATTATTGAAATCTGTTGCATAATCACCTCTGTAAGAGACAAATTGAGCAGGATCTTGATCGAACTTAGGAGGAATTTGCAGAATTTGTTCCACTGGGACAGCTGAGTGGTTCATTTTCGAAGAGACCTGTTGATGAAAGAAGAACAGTACCATCACGTGAAATATGAATCAAGTTCTAAACATAATAGCATATAATAGTGATAAAATTCAAAGTGCTCTACATTATGATGCATAATCCAGCAAGACCTTTTCCCAATAAATGCACGATCCTATTCGATTGTTCTACCTTAGTGTGCCAAGTCTATGTTATACTATTTTCATAGTATAAGGCGTAGGCGTAGGGGGAAAAAAGATATATTATGCTCTTTGTTGGGGCAAAAATGGTTGGTTTAACGAAACTTTGGAACATGATATGACCAAACAGAGTGCAGGATTTTATGGCAACGATCAGCCCACAAACAACACAACACAGGAACACTTCAAACCGACAGTATTTTCAGCCTTAATGGTTCTGTACAGGATTAATAGTGCTGAAACTCACCTCCTCACTTGTCAGGATCCAAAATCCAAGTACAAATACAATAAGCCTCATTTGGTCTTCCAAGAAATGTTTCATTATACTTTTCAGGATCACCACCAACTGCTGCTGCTATAATCTTCAAGCAAAGAGGGAAGAAAAGGTAGGAAAGTCAACAGCATTGAGGTTTAGAAGGGTAAGCAAAATGGCAATAATATGTGCAGACCTGCGTATGTATAGAACAATTTCTAGCTAAAAGGAATATCATGGAACACAAATCAGTGCTTAATTTATCATAGCTGTGCTAAGGTTATCTATCGCGTTGGTTCTTGTTCTGTACAGAAAGATAGTACTGAACAAAGTGCAATAGGCACTAGATTAAAGGACTAAAAAGTCACGAACACAATGGTTTAAACATCACACATCCTGCATAAACTTTTCTAAGAACATTGACTTGCTACAGTCGGCACAAATAATGAAAACAACACTCAACCGACTGATATGCACTTGGAGCTAATTGAATCACATCCTATTGGCTAATCAGGACATGCCATGAAAGAAGCCCTAAAAGAAGTTTATCTATATAAATTCAATTAACATCCAACAGCTCATATATATGATATTTCTGTTATCTTTGTCAGATTGACATGATCCTGTCATCCAACAAGCTATTCCAATTAATGCAGTTGTATGTGATCGTACATCTAGTTTTGGTAGGAAATCGACATCAGAACAGGTATAGTTTAAATGCACTATAGAAAGAGCAGAGCGTGTTTATCAAATACTACAGATAGATTTTCAGAATGACAAAATCCGTTAATCAGCACAATGCTAGTTCTGTTCCAAGTCTGCAAACTACCACGAGGAATTACCATTCTTCACCATATAAAAGCCTAACAACCTGCGTCTTATCAAAGCCTAAAGAACCTTGGGAAAACGTATGGGAAAGGAATGCAGGTTTCAAATTGGTAAGTAGTTATTCGAAGCAGTCACCTGCCGGAGCTCAGAACCCTTGTTTCTATTATGCTCCATCGCACATCTATATCAAAACAGAGGTGTTGAAAAGCGTAATCAGGAACTGCCTCATTTCTGAAATCAGTAACAACCGGTTCTAATCAATCCCATGGGATTGCAAAGCATCCACGGACTCTGACGCCCGTAAGGCACGACCAGAAAGAACCCGCCGATCTACACACATTGGAAAAGAAAATTAAGCAAGCAATCGGATCTATCAGGATCACAACTTGGAACTAAAACACGACACCTCCAACCCACGATCTCCTTAATCCGACCAAAAAAAAACAGCTTTGAGATGCAAGAGAAGGAAAGGAGCGGAGGAGGACGGGGCTCACCAGCATCGTGTAGACACGGACCCCAGCAGTGGGCGCAGCGGGGTACCTCTGGGCGCTGAATCCAACCCCGGATCGAGCAGGGTCACGGAGAAAACCACGCAACGGCGGCTAACAGCTAAATGTCCCGATTAAGAGGTACTCGAGGCGGGTCGGGCAATTTGGCTTGGGGGGCTAGGCCCGGGGCGGCGCTAGCGACGGCAAGAAGGAAGGGGAGGAGGCGTGGGCGAGCAGACGTGCCGACACGAGCCGCAAACATGGCGGAGACAGCGAGGGCGAGGGCGAGGGCGAGGGCGAGAGCAGGAAAGGAAGGGGAGGAGGCTTTCCGCCGTCGTCGCCGGGATCTGCTGCAAAAGATGCTGCTGCTGGAGCGCCTGCTGAAGCTGGAAATGTGTGGGGAAGGATGAGGGGGCGCGCGGAACTCATCGAGGAAGGAAGAAGGAGGCCGGGGCCCGGGAGGGGCGATGGAGGGCCGGGCCGAGCCGCATACGGCCGGGCGCAGGGGGAGCGCGGGCGCACCAGTGCTCGGGTAAGCCACGCCGGCGGACGAGCCAGGAGCAGCCGGGGAGGCGGCGCTAGGGGGCCGAGCCAGGAGCAAAGGGAAGAGGCGCCCAAGCAAGCGAAGAAGAAGCGAGAGAGGATGACGACGCGTAGGGCGAGCGCTTCACGCGAAGACTTGGACGGGCGTGGAGGAAGACGTGTGGGATCCAACGGCCAAGAGGATTCAGGGCGACGTGGCCCCTTTTTTTTGCGAAGACACTCCACGGCCTTTTACCTGGTAGGATTACGAGGGTGTGAAAACACGCATGACGTCTGATGTTGTTTTCAGTTCCATTCAAGCAATTGCGTATAGGAAAGAAACCGAGGATGTGATTTTTGTCAATTTTTACCTCTAGTCAAGCAAACCCAAGTGACCGTTTTTCTTTTTGACCGCGAACCTTTATGCAACCAGCTAACCTTGCAAGCTCAAAAATATGAATCCATTACCTGACCATCTAGGTCATGTATAATGGGCTTGCATCAGCTGTCTATAGTCTTTGCTACGTAGGATTTAAGTTGTGTGGATGAAAAAGAATAAATAGAGAGAAATATGTTGTCTACAATCCTGTAGCCGACTGTATCACCAGAACCAAGGAAAAAATATCTTAAGTCCAAGAAAGCATTAAAAGATTGTGTCATCTATAAAGACAAGTAAAAAAGAAAACTTATTATATGAGCTGTCTATAGTGCTGTCTACAGGTGATATGGAGAGTTGCTATAGACATCAGCTGTTTGTACCATTGTACATGTCCTATTTGGTTGGAAGAATTTGATGAGTTGGTGTCAGACCCCAAATTTTGAACTTAGGACCTGCTGTGTATATTTGTGTCATTTCCTGGATCAATAGCTGGCACACACAGTTACATTGTTGGTTCAATTACATATCACGGAATTGTAAAGCTATTGCATAATATTAAACAAAGCGTAAATATACCTTACGGCTTTTGACTTGCAGAATGGCCGAACAAGCTAAATACTTTCAGAGAATCAGCAGCGGAAGTAGAATCAAAGTATAATACGTGGAATCCTCACGATATGCCCACCAGCAATCGACTGTGGGCTCGCGACCTAGTTCTTGGCCTTCTTGATCTCCAGTCTTGTCCAATGCTCATAATTGTCCCTAAAGCCTTCTTTTATGCTTACTGACTAAAATAATATAAATAGCGAGCACGAGTACACAACCATACTCGCCAGCCAATACACAATGCAATTATTATAGATGTAAGGCTAATCAAAGGAAAGGCTTAGGGTTCTTTTATTTTGCACAAAATCATTTCTTGAAATAGATTAAATAATAGCAGATCCTGAGACTTAGCATTTTACTAACACAAGTTGTATAAACTGAGTTCTTATTTGTAAGGTACTAGTGGAGATCTCATCTCCTATACCATTGAGTGAGTACGTCTACTCAATGCTCAGGCTATCCCGTAGTAACCACTGATCCCCAACCAGGCTTTCTCAATTCTCTGGGCTACAACCCAACATTTCCAACTGCTGAGCTCCAACCTACCCTTTTCATTCCACACACACACACACACACAATTGGTTTTTATAAAAAGGAAAGCTATATCAAGCAAGTTCTCAGTACCGCTCTTGACCGTGAGCACGACTATTTAGATAGTTTTCTTACTCTGCAGAGTTTGTACACTTTACCCACAAGAGATAAATCAACTTATACCGCCCCGACACACTTCTGTAGGTGTGTTGCTAATGTTGATTATCACAAGGCCTTTACAATGTCCCACCTCATCGCACTTTCACGCCGCTAAGTATCACCTCCTTAGGCCGCGCCCCTGGGAGGTCTCCCTTTTGCGCCGTATGAATCGATGATTCCCTTACCCTTAGCACACTCCACACACCCACCAGTGGTGAAATTGCGAGGAGACGGACAAATTAGTTAGCCAGGTCTTAGGTGTTACAGACTTGTGGTTGCACTGTTTTACATGAGAGGTCATTACCAGATTCGGTCCTTAATGGACTTGGGCGGTACATCCACATACCAACTCTCTCTTGTGCTCACGGCACCAGCCACTCTTTCCAGCCGCCCAAGTCGAAATCTTTTTTTTCAGGTTTTTCTTTTGTTTTCAAAATAACCTTTACTCCAACATACCAGCCAGGCTCCCAGCCTCGACTGCCCAATTTCATTTTCAAAGTGTTGATTGATGTTGGGCAATTTAATACCCGAATGACAATGTATCTAAGTATGACACTTAGATACAGACTTATTAACTAGTATGTTAACCATTAATTCTACGGTGTCAATGATAATGTCCAAGTTCAAGGATTAGAAGTTTATACACAATTATTGTTAAGGCATTAACTATGAGCTAGACCAATATATTTGTATAAAACATAGCAATGCAATTTCATGATTTAAAACAATATAATTGCAAAAGTTAGGTGCAATATGATCAAAGTATTGAATTGCCTTGCTCGATGTTCTGATAAGGCTCAATATTCTGATATTCGCCTTTCTCGACATTCTGATAATAATCCCGCTCAACACGTTGATAATCATCCTGTTCAATATTCGGACATCCTTGATTCCGGCCTCGATCTTGTTGGGATTGTTGATCCATTATGTCTTCAGATTCTAACTACGCAGAACACGAATGAATCCAAGAGCGACTGAAAACATTCAAATGAAATCCAATAAATCCAAAGACATTCAAACCAAAGAAAATACTTCGAATAAAAGCAAACATTTCTAACGACAACTTGGAAGGACGAAGTATTCCATATGAAACTAATCATACCTAATGGAGTAGATGAAGGAAACACTTCAGATGAAGTATAACCAAGAAAATTGATGAAGGAAATACTACAAACAAAATATACCTACTGATAATTGGAATGAAGAAAATTCTTCAGACCAAACTAGATAATTCTAAGAGAGAGAGAGAGAGAGAGAATGTTCACAGGAACATTCCTCACTGGTTACCTAGATTCGAGAGATTATCTAGTTAGGTAATACTCTCGAATTTGCTCTTGGATCATGAATCGTCTGATTAGTAGGAATGGATAGCGGTGGATGGGGGCTAGAGCCTAGGTGATGCCTAGTGGATGAATTTCTATTATCCACTAGGGAACATACCACCACTGCTATAATGATTCTTTTAGTTATTACTTCCTATTTACCGAGAAAGTTCCATGAGAGTCAGGTAAGACCTATGCATAAGTGCGGGGTTCACATAGGATAGACATACGTCTCACCGACACATGGGATCTAGCTCATTTAATCATTTCTTTTACTATGTTATATTTATCAAGGAAATTCCATAAGCCTTAGCTGGAATTTCCAAGCATTGGCTGGACATCTGCCTTACAACTTAATCATGGGTGTCTACGGGTTTGGGTTTATCGCCGCGACGATCTTTAAGGTGATCTATACTTAGTTTTGTTACTTACGTGGCTTGGCAAAGACTTAAAAGTAAACTTACTATAGTAGGTTTATTATTAGCCATGACATGAGCTATTGACTACTTTTGGTTAAGTAGATTACTACTTTACAAGGTCTATGGCTCCTAACCTTTGCTTAGCGATCGATCCTAATACTTTGATTACCAACACTAGCATGAAGCTAGACCCTAGTCACGATGTTGTTAGGTCATAGCATACAACTCTATGTTCATTTGGGTACCTCTAGACATAAGGCTATATGTTAATGGAACTTGATTATTATCCAATTGCTTTACTGCCCTGATTAACTATTTGATTAAATGATTATTCGTATTATTACAACAATGGTCTAGGGTTCCTAGTGTTGGGTCATGTGTGTGTATGCCTAAATGTGACTACATCATCTTAGGTTTCACGAGGTGGTTGATAAGGGACTGTGTTTGACCTACAGAGATGGCCAAATAATCTATGCCCTCACGGTAGGATTGAAAGGACATGCTACACTCAATGCCGGTCAAACAATTAGTAGGAGAATCATTGATGGTGATGTTGTTTTCCTTAACAGGCCACCTAGTACTCATAAGCATTCTCTTTAGGCATTCTATGTATACATCCACGATGATCATACATTCAAAATCAATCATCTTATATGCTCTCTTCTTTCGGCAGACTTTGATGGTGATTGTGTGCACATCTAATATCTACAGTTACTTGCTGCAAAAGCTAAAACATTGGAGCTTTTCAGCGTGGAGAAACAACTGACTATCCTTAGCCAAGTACTTATAATGTTCTCATCACCCTAGCTTTGGCTTAGGGTTTTAACGCCTAGGGTTTGGTCACACATAACAAAATTTAAATATCATTCAAAAATTCAAATGAGCTACAAATTGAGTGATTTCAATTGGGTTGGGTAGGTTTTGAATTTATATGAATTTAGAAACAAAGATCACTCAAATCGGAGTTGAGATGAGTGAGAACGGGCCTTTTGAAGTTAAACCCTAATTTTTAATCATCGGAAAAAGAAAGAGGAGAGAGAGCGCTTTACACTGACAGGTGGGACCCGCAGGGTTTTTATTTTTACTTTTATTTATTTTTCTTAAGGCCTACTGTTGCTTACATGTGGAGCCCGCGTGGCATAGACTCGGCTCATGTGTATAGTGCATGAACTACATTCTATGGACTTGGCCCACTGGCTCATGAACCAGTGTTTACTGCTCTTAATGAAGTCGGGCCCGGATGGCATTGTCGGTTTACATCATTTAAACCTAGATCTATTAAATATTAGTACTAATCATCGCTTAGGACAGTGATTTGTATTCAAGACCCGCTACAATGCATGTCGGTCGTTCCGACAATACAAGGACGGGGAGCAGCTCACGTCGCCGGCGACGACGTTCACGGCAGCGACGGGGAATAGACAAAATGGAATGCTCTCGTTGCGGCAAAGGTGATGACGGGGGTGGTACGGCGAGAAACTCGCCGGAGTGGCGGCACGCCGTAGAAAGAGCGGTGATGGCACACGGCCAAATTACGAAACGAGAGTTCAGCGATTCTTGGCAAAAAATGATGTGAGCATGGGCTAGAAGGGTTCCTGGGGAACTTACCAATGCAAGGGGGAAGGACGGAGATGGCCGGTGGAGGGAGATCAGTGGTGAGGAATCAAGCGGCTGAAGCTAAAGGAGAAAGCCAAATTTGTCAATACCTGCAAACGAAATCAGAAATTGAGAGAGGGGAAACACTCAGTGGAGTCTGGGACACAAAGTGACATGGTTGACGAGGTGTGGGGGCCTCCAGAGCATCAGCGGCGACGAGGGGGCGCCTCGTCTGAAAATAGAGCCTGAGCCATACCTTGCGCTTGGGCTCGATTGAGACAGTAGGGGGGGATTGAACGGGGGCGAGCACGAGCATTGGCCAGGTGGTAGGATCTCACTGGCGCGGTTGATGGCAGTGGGGAGCTGTCGAGGCGGCCTGGCGGCGGTGAACCATAGGCGACGCGAAGGGCTCGCCGAGGCGGCAGCGCCATGGGGAAGGGAGCTAGAGTGGATGGTCGGGGAGGACCTTGGGGGGGGGTCCCCGGGAGGACCCGCGATGAATCGACCGAGGTTCGCCGGAGGATGCACAACGGCGGATGCGGATGCGGCCGACTTGGGGCGGACGGTGGTGCGCGGCCAATCATAGAGCGCGCTCTAGCTGGGGACTTTTGGTCGGTGAACGAAAGAACGAGGAGGAGGCCAGACAGGGTTAGTGAGGGGGAAAATGAAGAGGCGCTCGGTGGCTTCTTAGGACTTCTTATAGATGACGGGTTGGAGGACACCACGAGGCCGGCGACACGCGCGGAGTAGAGCCGACCAGAAAAGACCGGGGCGGTGACACCGAGCATTGGATGGGCGGTTAGGCGACGCGAGAGGGATGAATGGCGCTGGCGTCGCTTGCATGGCTGCAACGTGGAGACCGATCCCTGCGCAGGTTGACGCCGAGGGAGAGGGCGGCCGTTCTCTGGCGCGTGCGGAAGAACGAAGAGCAGCGCGAGCTGGTGCACGCCTTGACCGAAAGCTGGTGTGGCTGCACCCGATGGTCCAGTTGGGTTCAGCCAGCAATCCAGGTTTGAGTGCTAACCGAAGTTGGGTGACTCAAACCGGAGGAACAGTAAAGGGGAGAGGAAAATAGATTAAGAACTGAGATAGAATTTTAGGGTTAATTAAATATTCTAGTATTTTTATTTGGTAATTTCTTATGCAATGATAGATATAGTTTGGTATATGTTGTGTACTTTTCTTAGGATTCTTTGATCAATTAGGGAATTTTGGTTTTGGAATTCTATACCTCTGATCTTAGGGCTTATCCTATATGTAAATTTTAGAAGAGCAATGTTTTGAAGTTTAATCCGTATAAACCATTTATGTCTCTAGGATTTCTATAATTAAGGTTTTGACTTTATGATTTTATGTCTTTATGATTTTTTTGATTTTGTACCACTTAAGCCGGCAAGAAGAAAAATGCAATTCAAATAAGTCTCCAAAACGCAGTCGAGAAGAATGACATTAGTTATCATTTAAAAAGTTTTAAAAATCCCATAATTTTGCATTTAAGATTTTTGGGATGTTACAGTTGGTCTATTACCACCTGATTCCTCGTAATCACAATTGTAGAGTGAAAATGAGGGAAATAGTTAGTCTCACTAAAATCCAAGATAAATAGGACAGATGACAGGCAACCAACTAATATTTTGTTTAAAAAAACACATCTAATTAATTTCTACAGCTACAATTAAATTCATGTGACCATAAGCATGTTGGAAATATGCCCTAGAGGCAATAATAGAGATGATTATATTTTATTATGTTCATAATATTGGATAATATGTTATCTTGTTCCTTGAATGAATCATTGATTATGAAGATTAACAAGTATGTGACTTATTGGTGAAACTCTTTTGAACTTATATGATGTCGTTATAAATGAATCACTGGTCAGATGTCAATGGTCGAAACACCAGTGACTCTACCGACCAGCACATTGTATTGATTGATGACTATGTTTCACCGGTCATGGATATAGGGATATCGAATCAATAATATGAACACATGTTAGAGAACATGGGGTTGGATTGACCCACCTTGAGACACTACTGAGATTGTTATGATTCTATGTGTTGTTAGTTGGTCTCAAGCAATGATGATGTATAATCCTTAGACCTGAGATTAGCATGGTTTCCTACATGTGTAATAGCATTCTTAGGGGTTGCCAATTGCTACTCGTAACTGGGTAGTTATAAAGGTAGCTTTCGGGTATGCTATGAAACATATGGAGGAATGTGATTGGTCGGATATGGGATTTGCCCCTTCTAACATAACAGGAGAGGTGTCTCTGGGCCCCTCGTTGTGGTCGGATAAAGTAAGTGCATGGCCATACCACACGTGATCGAAGTGTTCGACCACATGAAGTTATCCGACACTCGATCGAGAAAGTATTGAACAATCCATGGATGGCACAACATCTCACCTGAAATTCAACCAGACATCATGAGGCAAAGGGAGAATACATGAGTAGGTCGCTTAGTTCGATCAGTTATGGACTGGTCGTATGTAGATACGAGCTGGTCGTAGACTGGTCGAACGTAATCACAGAGTGGTCGTAACCTGGTCATTAGGAGTTACGAACTGGTCGTGACCAAATACGAACTGGTCGTATAGAGATAGGACCTGGTCGTAAGTGATGAGGACATGGTCGTAGATCATATTGCATTAAGGTTCGTTTGATATAATTTGTGTCTATTCGAGAATCGTTATGTCCTGCTAGGAACCGCTAACGACTTGTGATCAGAAAGGGTTTCCGAGTTACAACCGATTAAGCATGAACCTACAGGGTCACACACTTAACGGGTTGGAACAAACCAGTACAGATACGATTCGTCAAACGTTTCGGATAGGATCGGTCACGAGCACTATATAAGGAGATGCTAGAGGAGTTAACGGAACAGACAAGACATACGAAAGTCGTGAGTTGAGTTGTTCCACCGAAACCTTAGCCGCCATCTTCCTGAGAGCTCTGTCGTGCGACTTGGTGCTAGCACACCGGCGTACGGTTGTTCCTTCCCTAGACGTGTGGATACCATAGAGGCGCTACTGCGGTTGCTGTTGCGCTTGAGGACGATCCGCGATCTTCATAAGGAACTGCAGAGATTGCTGGAGGAGACGATCGATTCGCACGGTAGAGGATTGCCTGCCCAAACTCTACCGCGGCACCCAATCCTCTGCCACGGTAGGGTTTGATAGGGCGACGACTTGCCACGGTAGGGCTTGGCAGGGGCGCGGCATAGGATTGCCTGCCCAAACCCTACCGCGACAGAGGATTGGGTGCCATGGCAGGGGCGCAGTAGAGGATTGGCAGCCGCGATAGGGGCGCGGTAGAGGATTGGCAGCCACGATAGGGGTGCAGCAGAGGATTGGCATTTCAAGTCATGGTAAAATCAGAGTGTTAGGGATTTCAAGCCATAGTAAAATCAATTAGAGAGTTAGTTATTTCAAGTAGTCATGGCAAAATCATAGAGTTAGTGAATTCAAGCCATGGTAAAATCAGAGTGTTAGTGAATTCAAGCCATGGTAAAATCGCAGAGTAAGGAAAATTCCAAGTCACAGACGGTTTTTAATACAAACCGTCTGTGATGAGATACTTATGGGAGGATTTCAGAATTTATCATAGACGGTTCTTGTTCAGAGTAAGGAAAATTCTAAGGGGGGGAGGATGTGAGAACCCGTGTGATTAAACTAAGCTAAGCAACAGTAATCGGTAATTAGCGTAAGTAAAAATTTCATTAAATCCTCATCAAAGCGTAATCTCAATTAATTAACAATCACATAACGAACACATTTGTCAACAAGAATCATTTTCAATAGCATTGTAATAACAGTATATCGTCATCTCAGTATATCTCAAAATATATCAAATTTACAACCTTGATTACATTTCAACAACTTAATTGTAAGTTGAAGATAATATACTTACAAAACCGAAATTAGATACAAAATTAATTCTACAGCGAATGTACAACACATTTACAAAAATGAGTTAAATTGCAATTCACTTCTTGCATTCATTTCTACAAAGCCTTCCTTGTCATCGCATCCAATCTTCTTCCACCATCCCAGTTCGTGCAACCAAAATCATAGAAAATAGTTAGCCAAATAACCTCTGGACAGGTAGCACAACAGTTCACAGTGAGGGCAGCAGCAGCATAAAAGATAAGGGTAAGGTAAAAAGTGAACAGTAGAGTTGTAACTAGGGCACTTCACAAAGAGATAACCCAGAGCACAGAATGCACAGGAAGGAGATAACCCAGAGCACAGAATAGGGATAAGCCAACCGCCACAAGGAAGGGATAAACCAGCCGAAGGACCTCCCCAGCAAGCTTATCTCCCCCACAACAGCCACTGTCCTTCACAGGCTTCCCCAGACCACCTAGTCCCTCCATTACTCAGAACAGCCGAAAGCAAGGCAACAAGACCGCAAGCGAAGCAAGGCAAGCTCAGCACCCTCGTCAACACAGCTTGCAAGCCACCCACGGTAGGGGAGAAGAGAAGAACTCCAGCACGAAGCTGGCACTGTCATCCTCTTTCCCCATCCCAAAATCCCAACCTAAGGTAACCTCAGTTACCCTTCGGTATGTATTACACATACACCTCATTCACAAGTAGAACATCTCACAGCAAAACCAACATGTAGCTCCCAGTTCACCACATCACAGAGCAAGGGGTTAGGGATGAAAGGGAGATACCTCAGGGAGCCCAAGACGAACCAACCCCCACCTCTATCTGCAACCATCCAGCATCATCACAACCCAGCCTCCAGTAGTCCATCTCATCACCATACCATGCATAATCATGAAATAGCACACATCAGTAAGCAACACACCATCAATCAATTAAATGAATTGATCTCAACAAGCAAATCAACTTAGTGTTTCAAAGATCATTCATTGGACCAGCGTAGGGAGAAGACAAAGCGCTGGTTGAACTTAGGAACCGGCCTGCTAGGGCGAGTAGAGAGTAGCAACAAGGCGGCCGAGGCTAAGCCGCAGAGGGGAGCCAGTGGTCTTGGCCTTCGGCCGCACCGAGAGGAGGTCGAGCCAGGGGGAACCCAGAGGAGGCCGTGGGGTGCGGCGGCATAGAGGAGGCCGGGCCGAGGTGCCGATGGGGGGCCGACGAGCAGGAGAGGCGGCGCCGGGTTGAAGGGGCCGAGAGGAGGCGCCGTAGGGAGGTGGCGATGGTGGCGAGCCGAGGCCGAGCCGCGGGTGCAGACCACCAGGCCAGGGGCGCAGGACCGGAGGCAGTGGAGGACGTAGGCGGCGGATCCGGGGCCGAGCCGCGTGGGGAGGAACCAGGCGGGCCGGTGGCACAGGGGAGCCAGGGAGTGGCGGCGGCATCGCGTGAAAGGGGAGGAGAGAAAGAGTTTGGGGGAGGAAGAAATAGGAATAGGAGTCAGCCGATAGGGTTAAAGTGGAAAGGAAGGAATAGAAAATGGGAAAAAGGAGATAGAGGAAAGAAAGAAAAAAATAAGAAAGAGGAAATTTTTGTAGAAATTGTTGTAAAATTTCAATTTAGGTAGAAGATTTGAGTTAGTAAATTAAATGCGATTTTCATTTGAGTCACTAGTTAGGTAGGTTATTTAATCTACGTTAGATTATTTAGCCGTATATTGACCAGTAGGAATTAAAGGCGAAAAATACGTATAAATTAATTTGAGACCATAGATTCGAGTTAGTCGTTGATAGAACTCCCAAATTAAGTAAATAGGTAATTTGAGGCGATAGAGGTAATTTAATCAAGTAGGTTCATTTATTTAGCACCGACATAAAACCAAGCTAATCGTTTAATTGCCCGCGTAAATTTGATGGACTTAGTTTTGTGCGAATAAAATTTAATAGACCTATTAGGATGCAATCACGTATAGTATATTCTTCGCGTACATAAAATGTGAGTATCAGCAACTCTAACCCTAGAACCGCTATACGAAAATGACCGTAGCGGGGAGTGCTAACCCAGCGAAGAACCCAAAAAATGGTTATTAACTAAAATCTACCAAAAAGAACCAAATGACTATTATGCACTAATAGCACACATATACCACTAAGTATTTGCACAATTATTTATTATTCACTCCGTCGCGTATTTGCAGCAAGCGAGCTGTCGCAGTCTATAGTAGTTGATAC
Organism: Phyllostachys edulis; assembly: GCA_036346405.1. Taxonomy (NCBI): domain Eukaryota; kingdom Viridiplantae; phylum Streptophyta; class Magnoliopsida; order Poales; family Poaceae; genus Phyllostachys; species Phyllostachys edulis. The sequence continues at coordinate 36,720,344 of CM070552.1, forward strand.
AGATTTCGTCGGCGACGATCTTTTCTACGGTTCTGAAGGCAAGCTACTCTCTTGAACATGAATATAGTTATATTAAATGTAAACCGTATATTGCTCTATTATATATGTATTTGCATCAAAACTATTTCTCAAAAATTAAATCGAATAAAGTGAAATGAGGATGAAATGGATAAGAAAGATGAGAAAGATGAAAAGAGTTAAGAGATGAGAAATGAAATGAAAGCACGGTTAATATTATGGCTGGTAAAGGGAGGCCGGTGCAAGGAAGAGAGAGGCAAGAGGTGGGACCCTTTACATATGGTTAAAATATAAGGATCAACAAAATTCTTACTCGGTCAGATGCCGTATTTTAAGTGCCAACCATTTTTCCGTTTTGACGGGCAGAAAATGCTACCTTGTTACGTAATTATGCTCTCCACACCGGGTATGTAATATGTGTGAGTGTGGTGTAAGATGAGGTGCTATAGCACTAGGTGGAGTGTTGGGTGCAGAGAGGATGAACTGGCCCAAGCAACATTACCCGAACTCGGTGGTGGCCAGGTCAGCATCGACGGAAAGTAATGGGTGGAGAAATTAATCACATAACTTGGAAAACGTTCTGTATTCTGAACTCGAAGTCGCATCAAAGGAAATGCGATGGACCTAGCTCATAAAGAGCTCAGAATAGCTATGGGTAAAGTGGTACAAGCCTGCGCAGTGCTATATAAAATCATGAATTCATGCCAGTTTCCTGGAGTGGAAACTACGGGAACCGCTAGGGGTCTTTCTTCTCTCCGAGTGACTAGTAGTCTTTTCAGAATTAACATTTGTCACTTAATGTTTTAATAAGTTATTTTCAGAAGCAGAAATGATCTAGAAAATGAAGTAAAGAAAAGAGATGGGTCATAAAGTGCATTTTGCTATTAATTGCTTGCTGAGTACACTCGTGTACTCAACCTTGTTATTATTTTCCTTTGTTAGATCCTAGTCCGGCCAGGAGCTATTCCGAGTGGGACGAGGGACATGCAGGTACAGATGAGACCACCGGTGATGAGGGTACTTGCTACGAGGAGCAGGGAGAGATGGACTCCATATATGATGAGTGGGATGAGTAGGCGACTGGTACTACAGGGCAGGCAAGGGAGGAGTAGTTTACTTTTGTAGCTGTAAAATTACATGTAATAAAGACCATAGTCTTGCGTGGCTACTACTGTAATAAAAATGTACAGTTTCTATCTTATTGTTCTGCTGTGCTAACTCTGGTAAAGGCTTACTATTCGTTGGAGCAGTGTTCTACTAAGCAAATGAATAGTAATTCGTATGCCTAAGTGTGATTACCCCTTGCGGTAATGACACGGGGCGCTGCAGCTGGTATCAGGGCAATAAGGTTAGGGCCACGCTAATAAAATAGAAACTGTTGTAGGACTTAAGCTTGTGTTTCTACCTGCTATATTGCACTAAAATATGGCAATGTTCATGATACCGCAGTTGGTATCATGAACATTTCCATATTTCACTAGACATATAGATGCAGAAGTAATTTTACATGTGCAAGTCTTTTTTTGCTATACTCAAATCCTCTGTACATGTAGAAGCAATTTTTTCTATAGCAAATAGCCCAACAATAGAAAGGAAAATTTCACAAATGGAAACAACGACAACAAGCAAAACTTCACATTTCTTGGACATGACAAAGCACAGGATAGCGGGGATCTAACAATTTTGCCCGTAAGTACATCTGTAGCAGCTAGATCTACAAAAAAAAACCAATCGGAGGAAAACATGTGGGATTTGGGGGCCATACCTTTGGTTCCCACGAGAACTTCACACTAAGTTGAGGGAGGGGAGGAAGACCGGGATGGGATGAAGAAGGAGATGCCAAATCAAAAGACCGACGTCACCTACGGGCAAGAAGTTCACACCGATCTTAGATCCACTTGCACCACCATCGGGCCACTGCAGACGTCGCCCATTCCAGACAAGAGTGGGATAAAATTAGATCGATGGGGAGAGGAGGAAAGCAGAGATGGAAGAGGGAAGGAAAGACGGCACCTTGTGGGTCTCGAAGCCAACAGCAGAGAGAGGAGAGGCAGCACCTTGCGGATCTCCAAGTGCGGTGGCGTAGAAGAGAGCGGCGCGCACGACGATCTGTCTTGAGAGGATAGGCGGCATAGCTCGGGAGAGTGAGTCAAGCGATCTGGGGAGTCCAGCGTGGGAGAGTGAGCGCACGCAACGCTAGTGGACAAGGAGGTGCTGAACTGTGTGGTTCACTCGTTTTCGTCGAACGAAATGGTTCGGGATCTCCGTCGAATATCCGCTTTCATCAAACGAGTTTGTCCTGGGCGGATCGGTTCCTTTCAGCGAACCAAACATGTGAACATGATCATATCCCGAACCATCCGGTACATGGACCACTTCATTCACTCATCCAAACACATCCTTAAACATCACACGTCAACTGTTGGATGGTGATGCAATGGCAAAAAATGTTAATGATGCGTAACAAAGAAAATCAGTCACCTAAGCATAATAGACAACCCAATTAATTGTGGAAGCGCGTGATACATGCCATAGGCAATCATGTTCCTCTTAATTTTTAGGCCACGTTTTCTTGTTAGTTTTTAGATAATGGAAGAGAAAAAAAATCTCCTCCAGCCTCTACATCAAGGATGCACACAGCCTATTTATTATAGAGACAAGAGTAACAAAAATCCAACGCTGTTAAAAGCGGCAAGAAGCCTTACAACCATTATTCTGCAAATGAAAATTTAAAATTAATCATTGCAAATCCTGTGACTAGCCCGCCACCCATGCGATGTTTTCTTGTTAGTAACCATTTTAAATAAACTATTCTTTCGTGTTCTCTCTCTCTTTAATCTTTACTGGTTAAAAAGAAGGAAGTGGTGATGATGATGATAGCACATCATCGCGCCTCCCATCTCCTCCTCCGCAACCCTAAAACACCTCCAACAAAGAACTAGAAGAAACTAACTCCAAAAAACAAATTTAACTTATCCTAATAACCTCCGCTCCTCTCAAAAATTTGACTAGGCGTGGCAGGCAAAGTCAAGGGTGCGATGTAGGCCGGACATGGCAGCAGAGGTACAACACCAGCCAGGGCGGAGTTTGGCAGCGGAGCCAAGGGCACGGAGCAAGCCGAGACCGCTGGCAATGACTCGATGGTCTAGGTAATATGATTTTTCTTATTTGTAGCAAGGCACAAGCATTGAACTAGTTATTAGTAAATATTTGGGGAGGACGGCTAGTGGCTTGGTGGTGGGAGCGAGGGTGTTCGTTCCCACCCGCCCGAGTTCAATCTATAGGATCGACACGGTGTGCTTTATTTAATTGGAGTACACACGTATGTATATTCAGTGGAAAAACGCGTACCCGCACACTGTGACATCCTGGAGTCTCCGCAAAATTTTTAGCTGTGTGTAGTGGATGCACACACGTCCTCTACTCTATATGTACTCTAAAAAAGTAAATATTTCGGACAGAATCACAGAAACGCTGGACCGTGATAGCCACTGGGCCGGTTACATAACAGGTTTCCGAGAAATATTTGGGACAGAATCACGGAGACTCTAGGCCGTGATAGCCGCTAGGCCGGTTTCCCACGGAGAAAATTTTGACCTTTCGAAACAAGTGAAGATCTGACTTGGCCTGTAACACATATTCGGAACTTCTGACTGAGCAACAGCAAGGTCACAAAAGCAAGCGTTCAGGATACAATTTGTTCAGGCTTCAGACGCACGAAAGTTTTTGAGCATGTGATCAGGCCTACGCCCAGACGCCCTGTGCATGGCACATCGTACGGCACTTGCATGCAACGCATCCTGCAATAGTAACCAAGCATGCACCGTTTTCCGTCGCGCCAATCAAGCTTACATGAATCAGATGATCAGATCACAAACGTAGCGCGCGACAGGAAGCGTTGACGCACACAACACGTACCCACGCATCACACGTACGGGCGCGAACATGAAACGAAACGTGCTGATGTAGGAAGTATCTAGCTGAATCAATGGAAGCATTCGGTTGAATTTTATGCCCCTTTTTTTGCAAGATCGCTTTGCCTATTGAGAGCAACAGGAATTGATTTGATTTTGATTTATTAGACCATCACAACTTTTTAACTGCTACGTTATGAAAACTATTAAAATTACCAACACGAGTAATTGAGTATCCAGTCTGTTTTTCTTGTTCCAACCGCAAAAACCATCAATTACATACGTATCATTCCCAGCTTGGCCATCAATACAATCTCGAAACAGGCAGCAACATAAACAAAACTCCTTATCCACCTTCTCACTGTACTCTAGCCAACCACCATATTCCTTCAACCATTCTGGATTAAATCTTTGTAGCTTCCGTGGATATTTAAAGCCAGGTTGTGGCCCGGAAGACCCTCTAGTTAAATATCTTCGCCTTATCTCATCCTGTTTCATAGGATTATTGCTGTATTGTATAATTCTTTTCTGCTCAGCTAGGTCGTAAGGAAGTTCATCTAAATTAATTAATCTCTCTTGGCAGCGACGATTTTGTTTGACTAGCAGCATTTGATTTTGATGCATCTTGCCTAAGTTGCCTTGAAGTCCCTGCATAACTATCTGATGATAGTTTTCTTTTAAAAAATCGTTCCACTACCTAGAAGAATCGAGAAAAAGGCAAGACAGCTTTAGTGCTTAAGCTTAACTATTAACCCCATACGTCTACACCTAGATTACTAGATAAAACTATCTCCAGCAAGGCAAGAAGAACACAGATGCACCAGAGGCTTCGCTGTAGGTGAATTGTACAATACCTGAACTCCTGACCTCGGATGGCTTGCCGACTGATTCATGACCTAGGCACGCAGGCGTCGAACTGAGTTGCCACTAGCCGAGAGCCCAAGAGACTCGATCGCCTTGGTGCATTGAATCTGCCACTATGTTGAACTCTCGTACCCTGCCGTCGAACAGAGGGTGCTTTAATAGTCCCACATCGGGGAGCTAATGATACATTTAAACGCCATCATTTTTTCCCTCACATATTTAAACACCAGCATTTTTTATCACAAATTTAAACGCATATTTTGGTGTCCTTTTCAAACGGCATGTTAGATCTTCGGGTTGTACCCGCTGGATCATAAAACAATCTTTTTTATTCTCACGAATTTAAACGCTAGCATTTTTGTCACAAATTTAAACGCTTCTTTTGGTGTTCTTTTCAAAAGGCCTACACATTTAAATCTTCGGGTTTTTCCCTCACAAATTCAAACGCCAGCATTTTTTCTCACAAATTTAAATGCTTATTTCGGTGTCGTTTTCAAACGGCATGTTAGATCTTCAGGTTGCACCCGCCGGATAAAAATGCAATCTCTTCTCTCACAAATTTAAACACTAGCATTTTTCACACAAATTTAAACGCTTCTTTTGGCGTCCTTTTCAAAAGGCCTAATTGATGTTTTTCACATTTAAATCGTCAAGTTGCAACCGTTGGATAAAAATACAATAAAATTTGATAAAATTGACTCCTGGATATCGTCCGTTTGTGGCATTTGCCAAAACAACTGCAAAATCGATATTCAGTTGATGTACAACGCAAATTATGAGCATTTGGCAGAACACATTTTGCCGATTAAAATAACTTTTTTATGAGAAAAGGGTAGTGAAATGCCGAAGATGCGCTCCCCTCTTATCTTCTCTTTCACTATTATCTGGAGCATACTGCCATGGTTTGCCGCCTCAAGCTATGTTCGACCGTGACACCTGCGTAATCCCCTCCTAAAAGCGGGCCCGGTCCAGCTCGGAGGCAGAGGTAGCGGCAGCGGAGCCCAGCGGTCGCACGAGTAGAGCGGCGGTACTGGCAGATCCTGGTTGTTGGCGAGCCGAGTGGGGACGGGCGGTGAGACTAGCAGGGGCGGGCGACGGATCCCGGTGGCCAGTGAGCCGGCGGCGACCGACTTGGATAAGAGACAGAGCTGAGGAAGAAGTGTTTGATTAGAGAATTTAGTATCTGTGGATTTTTTTTTGTGGTTTTGGGGATGTCAGATCTGATCCAATGGTTAGGATGATGTGTGGCTAGATATAAGGGTTGAGGATTGGTGGAGGGGACCTACCCAAGGAGGAAGAAGAGAAGGGGGTAATATGCAGGGGTGGAGCTAGCGCCAGCTCAGGCCTCGGCCTGGCTCAGCACGATTTGGCCCAAACTCAGATGGACACTGACATTTCATGCTGCGATTTTTTCTTTCGTGTGGCAATTTTCCGTTGAGCCTCAGGCCATTGCCCGGGAGGTCCGAGGTCCAGCTCCACCCTCGGCAATATGGGCATATTTGAGCTAGTCTCTCTCCAAAACTAAGAAAATATCATTTTAATTGGCAAAGTGTGTTCCGGCAAATGCGCGAAAATTTGCGGTGTCCAACATTTGAATATCAATTCTGCAGCATGTTTTGGCAAATGCCGCAAATGAACGATGTCGATGAGCCAATTTTGCCATAAAAAAACAATACATATCCTCTTCCTCTCTCACCTATATATGTCTTTCTCTCTTCCCACATCAAACCTAAACCTAACCCTACCTGCCGCAGCGTAACGACGCCTCATCGAATAAGCCACCGCTGCCCTCTCTTTGATATGCTAGTTGTTGTTTCCCTCCCTCAACCACCGCTTAAGCCACCGTTCCGCCCTTGATTTGCCGCTGCCGCCTACTATCACCTCCGCTTGGCCTCCAACCATGTCACTTCCGCTAAAGCCGCTGCCACCGACCGACTTCATCGCCCCAAAACATAAATCGACACCCAAGCCCTGTCGCCATTCCATCCATTGGTCACCACCCACCATATCAACAACGATAATGAACCTGGTGAGCCCTAAAATCTAACCCCGTGAATCCGAACCCACCTTGCCGCCACTGTCACCACGCACCGGAGATGAGCAAGATGATGACTTGGAGCACGAAGCAAATCAGGGAAGGTTGGGTTCTTTAATAGTCCCGCATGAGGGTTCTTTAATAGTCCCGCATCGGGGAGGTAATGATACATTTCTCTTCTTTAGGGTATCTCTAATAGTGTATTTATTGTCGTCTCTTAGCTATGACACGTCAACAAAATCTTACGTGGAGGAGAGATGGGGAGGAGAGAGAGCACATGTCGTCTCTTCCTGAAGAGACTGTCATACACGTGAAACAAGACATGATATATACATTAATCTACTCTAGTTGACATGTAAACATGTTTCAAAGGAAAATTATAAAATATAAATGTTGGAGAGTGTGCTAGAGACTATCTATTGGAGATGGTGTCTCTAAAGATGATGTAACATATGTTAAAGATAATATTATCTCTGATTATTGAAGATGCTCTTATAAGCGAACCAAGTGACGAGTGTGCGTGCCCTAACAGAGCACACCCCCTCGGTAACACCACGTGTGGGCCGTGTGGCATGCACGTTTCGCAGTTACTATGGTCGAATGTAAAATCATGGCCACCCACGCCGAACTTGGGCAGGCGTATGACACATGCGTCTTTTTTCTCACACAAATTTAAATGCTAGCATTTTTTTCTTCTTAAATTTCATTAATCAGCAGGAGAAACATCGTGTTGAATGCACGAGACAAGAAAGTCTGGCACTTGGTTCAACCAAGTACAAGCAAGACTAGGTGGTGTTGCTTGTTTAGCGAGGATATGAGCCGCTAAATTTGCATCACGCCTTACATGTGTAATGTTAAAAGAAGAAAAATTCCTACTAAGCTCTTGAATTTGCATCAAAATCAGCATAATACTCGACCGGTGCTCACGCCGTGACCTCCAGAGATTAACCACGCATTGAGAATCTGTCTCCACGATCACATGAGGTGCACCCCCAGTCAAACACCAGCTGCACACACCGACACGGCATGCATATGCTTCGACAACAAGTACACTCGACAATCTCGATGTTGCAACAAGGAAGCCGCCTGTTTCATTTCGCATGACAGCCCGGTGTTGCTCCTTGTATGTCACTTCCATTGAATACACCACCCATACTCACTTTTATGAAATTTTACAATGCATTCTACTGGTAGTCTATAGTGTTGTATAAATTAAGGGAAAATTGGCTCAGTAACATCACGTTCAGACGTATTTAGAGGAATGACATTCCGTTTATGAGGCACTGAAAAATAACATCGCGAAGACAAGAAATTCTGCAAAATAACATCGCCGTCACATTCCGTCCGTTAGTTTACTGTTCTGTTAGTTACTTCCGTTTGACCAATTTTTAAATATAGAAAATGAGCTAACAAAATTATGAATTTTTTTGTGGAGCATCCTGATATAATGTATTTGCTTGTGTATTTTTTTTTCAAAATTTTATCCATTCTGATTTTGTCTCTAAAATTTGTTAAAGTATACTGTTTGTAGGACTTTTCTAATATAGAAAATGATGTCCAAACATTTTGAATTTTTTTTCAGGTTCTTTACATAGTGGACTTGATTGTGTATTTTTTCCAGAATTTTTCAAAAATTAATTAATGCAATTCCATAATTTTCGGACCTCATTTCATAATGTCTACTGTTTAAGATGTTCAATATAGAAAATAAGGACTAAACATTATGAAATTGCATTAATAAAAATGTGAAAAATTCTGTAAAAATTACACAATTAATTCCACTGTGTAAGGAGCCAGAAAAAAAAATTCATAATGTTTGGACCTCATTTTCTATATTAGAAAAGTCCTATAAACAGTATACTTTAATGAATTTTAGAGAAAACATCAGAATAGATACAATTGTAAAAAAAATACACAAACAAGTACACTATATAGGGATGCTCCACAAAAAATTTTATAATTTTTTGAGCTTATTTTCTATATTTAAAAATTGAGAAAACGGAAGTAACTAACTAACAAAGAACTAACTGACTAATGTGACTAATGTCATTTGATTTCTTGTCTTCGCGATGTTATTTTCCAGTGCCTTACAAACGGAATGTCATTCCTCTAAATACGCCTAAACGTGATGTTACTGAGCCAATTCCCCCATAAATTAAATATAATCATTGATTTGTTAAGGATATAATAGACTTTTCACTGTATTAATATTTTTTTGCGAGGGTATTATGGACTTTTCCAACTATGGTTAAAAATATAACTTATGTGGTATGCGATCTCCACATTAACAATTACAATTCTACACCTTGGTTTAGATGTCATCTTTGATACTTGGATGAGATAGGCCGTATCATGTGCCCACCGGCAAGCCTGAGGCAAATTGAGAGCAACATCTCCATGTCTAAATTTTTTTATATTTAATAATTTTTTAATAATATTTTAAAGTTACCCCCTCGCTAACTTTATTTTCAATTCTGACCCCTTTGGTCACACCATAACTTGCGGCGTGGCCAAACCATTCTGTCACGCCACTTTCCTCGACGTGACCAAACCTGTCATGCAAGCCGTCGTGCGCATGCCGTTCCAGCGTGGAGGGTATGTGTGGCCGTTATCATGCCAATATTCATGGCGTGGCAAGCCTGCCTTGTCACGCCAACAAGCGTGGCGTGACATATGTGACTTAAGTGCCGCTAGCCCACTTAGTTCTTCATTTCCCCCCCAATCCTTCTCTCTTCCTCCCGCGTGCCCTCTCTCCTCCCCACCCCTAACCTCTCCAAATCGGAGTCCGTAAACCTGTGGAGATCATCCCACAAGGTAATCTCACCCATTCCCTCCCTCTATTTATTTTAGATAAAATCGGTTAGATTGGTGGATTTAGGGTTTTGCTCGTATTACATGTTTGAGCGGAATTGGTTTGAATCATTGCGCTTCGGAGTGAATTGGATAGCATTAGTACGCAATGATATATACTTAAATGTGTGCATATTTTGTTGTGTTCATACTATTTTTAGCGATTTGTGGATGAAATTGGATGTTGTGGGCATGATTTGTGGATGAAATTGGATATGTCACTACTACAGAGAAAGCTATATTGGACGTCTCATCACAAACGGTTTCTCAGAATTCATCAGTGTTGTAATTATCACAGGCGGTTTTACAAACATGACCGTCTATGCTACTAGCGATCCCTATAACCGTTTATGATACATAATTATTACAGACGGTTTTTAATAAAAATTGTATGTGATAATTTACAGACGGTTATCGTTAAGAACCGTTTATGATAATTATGCATATATTTATGTGCAGTCCAGAGTACCTTGCACACATTTCTCACAATAATTATGCACACATTTCTTATATGTACTTGCGTGACATCGATCGATTGCCTTCTCACTGCTTGTCGAGTTGTTGGGGTATAAGGTACGGGCGTATGGTGGCTCTAACCTTCGTGGCCGAGTTGGCTACGTGTTTGAAAGTTGAAACAATAAGCAGACTGGTTTGTGTCTGTCTGCACTCTGCACCGGCCTGGCCAAGCCGATTTGTATGTCAGTGTGGCTTGCGATTTTTATGAATCTGAAACTAAGCAGCAGTCGGGTGTGCACGTGTGTGGCTCGATGTCTGCTTGTTATGCGTTTGAAATAATTGAGCAGCAGCTATGTGTGCCTGCGTGCATCTACATGGCTGTGCGAGTGACTCATGAGTGTTTGCTATGTATCTGAACCAAGAGGCAGCAGGTTGTGTGCTTGTTATGTTTCCGAAATAAGCAGCAGCTATACTTCTGTGTGTGCGACTTAATACTTGCATGAATGGGTCAATTAGGATGGGATGTTTTGCATGCATGCATCTATTTCCACTTGGGAAATAGAGGTTGAAGCACTGCACTGACAGAAGTTATTATCAATGCATCTGTATCATGTTTAAATATATAACTAGCCATCAACCCATGCACCTGCATGGTCTATATAAGTAAAAATATTTTTTTATTGCCAAAGAACTGGTAGCTAGGAACTCGTAGAATCTTACTTTAGTTCGAATGGATAAAACTTTATTTCTTAGTTGGCATGGTGAGTGTTAGAATAGAATAGTTCAACTAGCTTGCTAAGACCTGTGAGATCTAATCTAAGATTATCTTGACCATCTTTTATTCACAAGCAAGCCTTTAGATCAAGTTTATGTTTTCTCTCGGTTTTGAGTTTCTTGCCCTCAATCAAGAAATTCGTAGAACCTTGGTTATGATCGTCTTGATCTTCGATTGGAATAGGCTCCTGACATTTTTGTTGAGCTATGTTTGAAATCTCAGACAAATTGGATCATGAGAGACATGCAAAGAACCACATGATACCTACTCAGTAAAATTTAGAATTACTCGGTACAATAGAATTGGTAATCACAAACTTCAGTATATTATTTTCATACTAGTAATATTTAAACATGATACGGATGGTGAGAAGCTAGTCTGTTTGAGGGCTTTTGGCTTTTTCTGAAGCCAAAGTCGGCTTAAAGCTCCCTCAAACAGAGCTGTAGTACTACATATATATTATCTACTGCGGTTTTACTTCCCCAAACATCATCATGTAGTCCTCTTTAAACAAAGGAGAAAGAACTGCTCTCCACTCTTTACTGCCTGAACGATTGGTTTTCATCTTTAACACAAACCAAAGGAAAATATTAAGAACCTTCTTTTTTTTAGAACGAGAACCCTTTATCTTTAGAAAAAAAGCAAAGCAAGCACGGCGATTTCATCCTTGGGAAAAGAGAGAGGCAAAGCAAGCACGGAGACAAGAAGCAAGGAATCACACATGCTTTAGAGAAAGGGAGATGCCGAATTGCCGAGGCAAACCAGCTACTTCTGCACCTTGCGGTTTCTGCTCTGATATGGGGGCGTACTACTGTTAGCAAAGTTCTTATTTGGAGTTCTTGGAAATTTTCGGATCAAGCTCCGCTTCTCAAGCTGCTCGTATTTGGAGTGCCTTGTTCGTCATCAGCAGGCACCGACTTGGCAACTCGGTACGTACTTGTGTAATGCTAGCAACAATGCAGCAAAAAAATTGTAGCAGTACTGATTATGACAATGGGGAAGAACAAACGTCGTAACAATGTAACATGTCATTGTTATTGTGTAGGCAGCCATGTAGGTGGTGGCGGGAGATCTTCGGCTGATGGGTTAGATCGATTAATTTGTTGGTGCTTTTCTTTCTGAATTCATCATGAGGATCAGGGTACTACTACTACCCTTCTCTGCATTTTACGTTCACCAAGTAGTAGTACATCAACATCTTTTTTTAATTAAAGTAGTACATCAACATCACTCGTTCATGCATGATTACGAGGGTGTGAAAACACGCATGACGTCTGATGTTGTTTTCAGTTCCATTCAAGCAATTGCGTATAGAAAAGAAACCGAGGATGTGACTTTTGTCAATTTTTACCTCTAGTCAAGCAAACCCAAGTGGCCGTTTTTCTTTTTGACCAGGAACCTTTATGCAACCAACTAACCTTGCAAGCTCAAAATGTGAATCCATTACCTGACCCATTTAGGTCATGTACAATAGACTTACATCCGCTGTCTATAGTCTCTGCCACATAGGATTTAAACTGATGTGGATGAAAGAGAATAAAGAGAGAAATATGTTATCTACAATCTTGTAGCCAACTGTATCAACAAAACTAAGGAGAAAATGTCTTAAGTCCATGAAAGCATTAAAAGATTTTGTCATCTATAAAGACAAGTAAAAAAAACCATTATATGAGTTATCTATAGTGCTGACAGCAGCTGTTTGTACCATTGTACATGACCTTATTTGGTTGGAAGAATTTGATGAGTTGGTCTATTACCATCTGATTCCTCGTAATCACAATTGTAGAGAGAAAATGAGGGATATAGTTAATCTCACTAAAACCGTGGGGTGATCCCAAGATAAACAGGACAGATGATAGGCAACCAACTAATCTTTTTTATATATAAAAAAACACATCTAATTAATTTCTGCAGCTACAATTAAATTCATGTGACCATAAGCAGTAATACTTTTGATTCATAGGAGCTTTCAAACATCAGTACACTAGTGCGATGATTCAAACGCGTTTTGAAACTCCAGTGCGATGATTCATAATACACTTGATCAACATTACTTATATTATGATTCAAACAGGTGTCCTGGAAGAGTGCATCACACGTTTTATACACATGGAGTTACATGTGTATAACCCCATGTGTTATAAGGTCTGATAATGCAACATTAAGGTTTGGCCCCATAAGGTCTGATAATGCAACAATAAGGTTTGCGCCAATAACGTTTGCCCAATAAGGTCTGATAATGCATGGAGTAGTTATACGTTTTATACACATCTAACAGACTAACCCTAAGCCGGCGCTAACATCATTTGGTTATCAATCATTGCAACAGGACATTCTTCGCGATAGTGTTGATGGTGCTGTAGAGTGGATACTTCGATATTTTGTTGAAAACCCAAGGGATACAAGAGTCATCTACTTTGATGGTTGGCGTGGATTCGGGGCATCTACCGTTCTTAGAGCTGTGGCAGATGCTGTAACATCAAGGAGAACCCCTCCAAAATTACACCTTGACAAAGTAATTCATATAGATTGCTCCGCATGGAAAAGCAGAAGGGCAACGCAGAGGTCAATTGCAGTGGAATTAAAGCTTGATCATTCAGTAATGACAGTTTTTGATAAAGAGGATGGGGAGGATGACTTCAATGGAGTGGATGAAGGCTCTAGACTTGAGATAACAAGTGTTGCAGAAATGATTGATCAGGCCCTGAAAGATCACAGATTTATGATGGTTTTTCATAATGGAAGTGGTGATGACATTGATCTAAGTAGCTTTGGTGTTCCTACATATACATTGTTTCGTGCCAACCTAATGCTGTGGACCTTCCGGAGGAGGTTTCGAGCAAGGGAACTCTACTCTGAGATGCAAAACAAAGTGAAGAGCGCTCATCTTTTTGCTTGTCAACAATACTATGATGTAGCAAGAGAAGAGCTTTTCTTCCAAGTACTGCATAGAGAGGCCGCTGCCATAGCTGCTAATTATCCATGCATGCGGGAGACCAACCCAGAAAGGATTGTGCGTTGCTGCTTGTATGAATTATTTCTACACCTTAGTTTCCCCAAAATCACGGAATATGGCTGGCCAGCCCGTGCTTCTAGCTACTGGATGTGTGATGGCATCATACAAGGTGATCGGGCATGGGAGATTAGCAATGCACTCTGTGAAGAAATAAAATGGGAGTTGCATCCTGATTTACTTGACAATGTGCGCCGAAGGTTCGTACATGAGTTTTGGTCTGAAAATAATTCTAACCATTTTCTGACATTCAAAGACAAGCATGATGGTGGACAACAGCCGTACCCTTGGATTGCAATAACCTCAAGGAATAATCTGCAAACAGTGGATATGCTGCAAGCTACAAATGCGAAGGTGTCGTCTTGTTTCCTGGCATCTGGAAGTCCCGATCATGTCCCATTAGTATTAGCTAATGGCTTGTTTAACCAATGTACCAACCTCCGTGTGCTACATTTGTCATGCTGTGCCTTCAGCTTTGCATCACCACCATTCAGCTCTTGCCACAACCTAAGATTCCTTGGACTGGACCACTGCAAAGACAGTATAGCTGGTGAAGGAGAGGATCAAAGGAAGTGGGAGTTTCTCCGTAGCTTATGGGCATTGGACCTATCTCACACAGATTGGTACCAGGTATTATCCAAAGAGGATCTTTTGATTAACCTTATGGAGCTAAATGTAGAAGGAGTCGAGTTCTCTCCCACTAGTCTTGTATGGGGCCAGATGCACAACCTACACAAGGTCCGAATAATCAAACCGGTGTACCTAGTACCCGAGACATCAACGAATGTGGACAACTCATATATGGACAATACAAAGATGAAACTTCTTGATTTGCTTGGCAATAGAATCATGAAACTTCCTCCCTCGCTCAAGTTCTTCAGCTTCGACGGCTATGGACCATCCGACAGGACACAAGCAACCAAAAATTCATATCCTGCTGCCGCAGTTATGAAGGATGCCAAAACCTGCATGATTTCCCTGGAAGGCTGCACACAAGTGGAGAATCTGTTCTTGCGTGGACTACACAACCTCGTGGAGCTGGACCTCTCAGGAACTGCAATCAAGACACTTGACTTTGAAACTATGGTGGTGGAAGTCCCAGGGCTCAAGCGACTATTCCTGCTGGGCTGTGAGCACCTTCGTGCCATAAAATGGGTAAAATGGGACCGGAGAGGTCCCAAGATACAGTCCAAACTAGAGTTGTTGTGCATAGACACCCGAGCAGGAATTAGACGTCTTCATCCATCCTTTGACCTGAATAAATCCTTCCGGTTGCAGGTGCATGCTACTATTGCGGATGCGAGACTTGCTCGCTCCTTGTGGTTTCCAATAAATCAGGGCAGCTTTGGCTATGTTTATTTCAATATCCGCATCACCTCTTCACCTGTGTATAGTAGTGGGGTCGTTCAACTTGAATCAACCAGCGAGGAGAAGGTTGGCATCGGTGATCATCATGTGAGCCTGCAACAGCTTGTTCCAGCTAATCGATATGGTGATGTCATTAGCATGGTTGGCGATGCCCCAATGCATGCTTTCCCACAGCCTCCGTCCACAAAGTTGGATCGCCATATCGAGGTTGCTGAAGGGAGGTGCAGCGTGGAGAGCGAACTGGTTGCAGCTTCTACCGGTCATAATTTAGCTGATCTGATGAAATGGTGTGCCGAGTCCCTGCATGTGCACGATGTCTCCATAATTGCTGGTATGCCTTCAGGAGAGTGGGAGTACCTCGGCAAGGTCTTTGTGTGGAGAGCTGCCCACGTTGAAGATCGTCTTCCTACGGTAGCGCCAGACGGCTTCAAGGAACTGCAGACCATCTGGGCATCGGATCTCCTGATGGCCCGCTGCATTTGGAGCAAAGGTTCCCGTGATGACCACAACTCCTTTAGAAACCTGCAACACCTACACCTGCGCTCCTGCACCAGGCTCCACTTCGTACTCCCAGTGTGGGTCTCCTCCTTCCCTAGCTTGGAGACCCTCCACATCATTGTAACAACCCAAAGTTCATTACCAAAATAAAAATGAATAAAGTTATTATTTTATTGGATTTTACGAAATTTGAAAGAGTTTGATGGCTTTAAATTGAATTTCTGAAGTTTTAAAAGTCAAAAAGAAGTTTTATTAAAGTTTTTGAAGTTATATTTGAGTTAAGTTGAAAAATAAAAATTAAATTAGTTTCTTGAATTTTCTAGAATTTTAAAAGCTTTTCCTAATTATTTTAATGCTAAAATAAATTATGTGCAAAAACTATTACCATTTATAAGTTGGAAATAATTTTATTAAGTCCAAAATAACTCTAGGAAGTTCTGTGAATTTTTCTAGAATTTTTGGACTCTATTTGTTATCTTCTAAAAATCTATTTTGACTTGTTGTGTAATCTGAATTAATTACGAAAATCAATAAAAATAATAATAACTTCCCACCGGGTCACCCTCCTGAAATTGCTCCCAGGCAAGCATGCTCAACGTGCAGGTTCTCCATGCATGTGCTAACCACTTGCCCTTTTGCTTTCTATTAACATGTACACTCTTTGTTTCTTTTCTTTACTCCTTTTTATCTTCTTCTTCCTCCAACCGAACAGCTTTTCTTCTCTGTTGCAAACCAAACAGCCATGGCAGCAATGGCCGACACAACTAAGCCAACCCCAACTCCGGCCACACCGCCGCTGGCAGCGCCGCCCGGGTCCCACACCACCGCGCCACCTTCTATTCTCCTCTCCCATGCCCGCATGCTCTACAGCCGGCCCAACGGTTGAGCTTCAAAGCCATTAATGGCTGGCATTTCCTCTTCTCTCATTCCTCTCCATTCACAACTTTAAACTTGATATCAATTGATGAGAAACGGTCGCATTAAACTTCTCCATAATGCCTTTCTTCAAATTCGCAGCCATCAAGTGCAGTCACACTGCCGTTCATATGTTTCTAATTAGAACCAACTACTGCCGCCGCCGTAGCTCTTTGCCTTCCCGTTGGTTCAGCTTCCAGTCGCAGCTATATAAGGACAGGGCATCTCTTCACCAATCCTTCACACTCTCTCAAGCCTTTGCATTCCTCCAAGCTTTAGAGTTTTCGGAGCATAGCAATCTCCATTGTCAGGAGCTTGGCCGAACCACCATCTCGACTACCACCTCCGGGCTCCGGTCACCACCGCTGTCACCGCCGGCCAGTCCTCTGCCACCTGGTAATGCCATCGCCATGAGCTTCTTCTTGCTCGGCTACTTGCTGTGCTTGATTGTTTTGCTTGCATTCTTTCGGCTGCATGGCAGCATAGCCATTTTTTTGCTTGTTGTTCGTAGTAGTAAAGAAAGAAAGTGAACAGTGCATTTCCAACATATCTATCCTCCGTTCTCTCTCTCGGTCACTCATTTCCCGAGCCGACTATGTCGCCGCTGCGTGCCCTCGGCTTCCTCTACATATCCTTAGAGTTCGCCTCAATCTCGCTACCAGCAAAAATTTTCCGCAAACGGCCCAACCACATTTATCGTCGTTTCGGTGCCGTTGTTGATCCCCGATGACATCGTCTCGTCGTTAACCGCCGCAACGCGCTCTCGCAGTGCTCCTTCCTTTTCCTCTGAAACACCCCAGGCTCATCGGTGCTACTATTCATCCGACACTATTTTGCGCACCGCCGCAAAGACCGACCTCCGCCGATGACGCGACCACCACCATTAGGTCCGTCTCGCTCCGGGATTCCATTTTGTGCTTCTGGCTGGTCCTCTCCTTTTCCTTTCACCAGCGCCGCCATTTCTCTACGCGCTGTGCTTGTATTTAAAAGACTAGTACTGTTCACGTGCATGGCATGAACAGTGCCATGCAAGCTACAGTACTTACACCTTTTTTTTTGTTTGAGATTTAAACTTCTACAAATTCGTTCTCCCTCTTACGAACTCCAAATCCGTTGATTCTTCCTCCTAAATTCATCTAAATTCATTCTCTACTTCCAGTATTTATGTTATAATTTTGGATTTTTATTTGGATTTTATTTGAGTATTATTTGAATTCGGATCGTTTACGCCAGATAGATTTGACGACTTGGACGACCGGATTTCAACATCATCTGAGAATAATCCATTAAGCAAGGCAAGTTACATTCTTGACCATATTTGCACCCAGATTTAAAATTATTTAAATTCATTTTAAATTATTATTGCATGCGTATTTATATTCAAGTAATTTAAATTCTGTTTTAAGCTTTATAGTTATTCCCAATGCCTTTGTATGTCCAATTATTGTCAAGGCAGGTGGTATGGAGACTATTATCGAATGCATATATATTTTGGAGTTTGGATAATAAAAGAAGATTGTGAATGGATGTGTGAAGATAGAGGAAAATTGTTAATAGATAATGAATGATTACGAAATAGGTGATTATTGGTATTGGATTATGGAAATAGATTATTATTAAGGATCGAATTGTGGTATTATTAGAGTTATATGATTGTTGGATATTAGATGTCAATCATAGATATAGATTATCATTGGATTATTGGATATTGGAATGAATGATGTTGGATTATTAGAAATACATGATTATTATGGTTGTATTGTAGAAATAAATGATTATTGGATACGGATTTTAGAGGTAGATTGTTGTTGATGTTGGATTAATAAAGAATGGATGATGAGCGGATACTATAGTCAAATCTTGAATTATTGATGTTGGATTCTAGAAATAGATTGTCATTAGATATCAGTTATCTAAAAATTGATTATAGGATTACATAGTCATTGGATTGATATTGAATTAGTAGAAATAATTTATTAAGGAATAATGGATTGATAGATATCAGATTATAAAATTAGAGTATAGTTAAATATTTGGATCAATTGAAGTTGGATCATAGAAATAGACCTATATGGTGTAGATTGGACTAATGGATATTGGATTGCTAAAGATTGGATTATCACAATCTTGATGGTTTACATCTTGATCTCGTTCTTGACAAGTCTTGGACATTCAACCTCACCTAGATAAAATCTAGTTGATACAATAGTATGAACTAGAACATTTTGAGAAAGATTATGCTTAGCAATGCTTAGACCCAAAAATGTTTGATTTGGGAAACTTTCAGCCAAAAATCAAATATTGTTTAAGAATCTATGACATTGGTTTGTCATGGAAGTTTTGTCGTAAATGAATTTGAGAAAAATAAAATAAAATTATGGTTTGTACTTG